>CM034701.1:50015598-50038991 GCA_020142125.1 Phrynosoma platyrhinos
GAGACTCTGTAATATGTTCTTCAAACATAGAGGAAAAAGAACTAGAAACTACAAAATGAAGGAAGAACAAATCAGACAAATGGCAGACTAACGGATCCAGGAGCAGGTCCAGAAGAGGGTGACCAAAATGGTGACAGGTCTGGAAACCATGCTCTATGAGGAGCAGCTTAGGGAGTTGGGTATGTTTAGCCTGGAGAAAAAAAGGTTAAGGGGTGATATGATAGCCATGTTATTTGAATATTTATTAGAAATTATTTGAAGGGATGTTATACTGAGGATGGCACAAGTTTGTTTTTTGCTGCTCTGGAGAATAGAACCTGGAGCAATGGATTCAAGCTACAGGAAAATAGATTCCACCCAAACATTAGGAAGAATTTTCTGATGGTAAGAACTGTTCAACAGTGTAATGTGTTGCCTCAAAGCATGGTGGAGTCTTCTTCTTTGGTTGTTTTTAAACAGAGGCTGGGTGGCCATCTGTCAGGAGTCCTTTGATTGTGTATTCTTTCATGGTAGGGGGTTGGACTGGATGGTCTTTGTGGTCTTTTCCAACAATATGATTCTAGAATTCTAGGAGGACAGAGCATGTGGCTAAGACAAAAACTCCCATAGGAAATGACATGAATAAATGCTGTGCCTAAACTCTTCCGGAGACATACAAACTAGCAGCTACTTAGTATAGGTGTGCTAAGGTTACTATCTCTAATGAAGAGCTGAAGTGAGTCTGCCATGGACAAAAAAGAGGGATGTTTGCCAGGGATATGTCTCATATTAAAATCTTCCCCACATTACAAACATTGATGCTTGCAGTACCATACCTTAGGAGAACAAGAGATTTTAGTGAAGCTGTAGCTGCATTATGCACTTATATCAATCACATAAAACTGTAATTGTTATGGCTATACCCAAGGAACCCTGCAACCTGTAGTTTGGTGTGGTTTTGAAAAGAAATCACAATAACAATTGAGGATTATGTTTAATTCTGTGGTATATACAGTCACCTAGGGTATCTTGCAAACTGTAGCTTGCAAGTGTGGACTAGAACTTTGTAACAGAGAATTCTAGGTACCACAGCAAACTCTAAATCCTAGGAACTGTAAAGTGTAACCTTAACAGTTAAAGTGATATGAAACTGTTATAACTGTAGAGTGTAAATATACTTTAAAAAGAATAGTTCTAATAAACATATTTAACAAGAAATGAATGTCAGGGATCATGAATACCATAAGTGGCATTTCTGTAGAATTCAGATTTATCAGACTGTTCAAAAATATCTGTTATTCCAGAGTATAGGTTTTTTTTAAAGACTCTTGGACTGTTTGTTGTGGTGAAGTCATAAACAGTACATCCTTTTGAAACAAGGTAGTTGTATTTATTTATGACAATTGGAGGTTTCCTGGGTAGTGTTAAAAACATAAAATGTGAACATGAAACAATGATAATAAAGCAGTACATACTAAAACAAAAAATAAAACCAGCTGTGGAGTGTAAAAGCAAAGCAATAAAATGCCTAGTAAATACAACAATAAAATGAATGTGTGAAGCTGTGAAAGAACTTAAATATATGCAACACTTAATTTTGAATTTTATTGTATTCTATGTATTTTATATTGCTGTAACCCGCCCAAATTCCTTGTGATTGGGCAGGCTATAAATAAATAATTTTATTATTGTTGTTTTTGTTGTTGGTGGTGGTTTTTAGAATGCTGAGAGAATGGAAACACATTCACTCAGCACCAAAAAGACCACAGTGTGGCTCTTGGTGGGCATCCAATGTGCTATTAGTGAAAAGGTTCTCCTTGCAGCTTTCCATTTTATGGGAAATGCATAATATAAGAGAGAAAAATAAATACTGTCACCTCCTTGCTGTCCTCCAATTGGGCCATCTTCCCTTGCCAAAACCCAACTTCCAGCTTTCAGAGCAGTGTGTTGGACAACAAGAACAGAGTTGACCCACTGCTCTCCACTGGTGAGGCAATAGCAAGGAGTATGATTTTTGGATTTCCTGCCTTAATAGATTTGTTTCCTTTTCTACCCCACAATGAGGAGATTTTTGTCTCCTTCTGTCCCTCAGACTGTACAGTAAAGTCCTCTGTTATGGTCTTTGCTTCACAGGCTGAGGGCCTTTACAGACAGCGCAAAGCACCGTCTTGGAGGCACGGAAGGGGAGAGGCAGCCACATGGCAGCTGCCTCACCCCCTCCCCAAGGATGTCATCAGGGCACAGTGCGCACCCTGAATACGTCTTCCCAGTGCAGTGTCTTCACGTGCTGTGCTGGAAAAGACACAGAAGAGCCGCGTGGCAGCTCTTGATGCACCCCTTCTGCCAGCTCTGGAAGGACCGGCATTTTAGCACTTCTTCCAGGGCTGGCAGAAGGGAGGATTGGGGCAGAGGTGTGGGGCAGCTTCGGCCTCAATCTTCCACTTCCCAGGGTGGCCCATGGCCGCCTGTCTGCATGCCCCCTGAGTCAGTTAGAAGCCATCTTTGGGAGCTCCCTCACACTATACAATTATAGCATTATGTTTCCACTTTAACTGCCACTATGCCATACCACAGAATCCTGGGGTTTGCAGTTTAGGGAAGGGCATTTAGAATTTCATTGAGATCTCTTGTGATCCTTTAAGTCTTTTCCACCTTGGACCCTAAGGACCCTAGGCTGACCTAATAATGGAATTTTCTTGGCAAGATTTGTTCAGAGGGTGGTTTGCCCTTGCCTTCCTCTGAAGCTGAAAGAGTGTGACTTGCCCAAGATCATCCAGTAGGTTGAGCAGACATTTGAACCCTTGTCTCCCAGTGTCTTAGTCCAACACTCAAACCACTATAACATGCTGGCTGTATTTCTAGTGCCTCGCCAAACTACAAATCTCTGGATTCCATAGGAGAGAGCCATGATGCAATGTATAATAATAACAGTGGTATAACTGTGTAGTGTGAAAGGGTCCTGGATGAACCTGGCTTTATTAGTCATTCACCATAAGAGTCTGCTAAACCAGTGGAAGAAATGATCTAGAACAGTGTTAGTAAAGTATCAAAGTATTGGCCCATGGACTGGTTCACATGTTTTGGTGGTCCACATGAGTCATCAACTGCCAGTCCACAGAGAGCTTCCAATTCTAAGGCATCATCCACACTGCAGAAATAATGCAGTCTGTTAGTGCTTTAAATGCTATGGGCTTCTGGGTTTTGCAGTTTTGTGAGATATTTAGCCGTCTCTGTCAAGGAGTTCTGGTGCCACAACAAACTACAATTCACAGAATTTTATAGCATTGTGCCTTGGCAGTTAACATGGTGTTAAACTGGATTATTTCTTCAGTGCAGATGCAGCCTCAGATTCTGTGAGTCTATGGGGGGGACATAAACATGGTACCAATCCCTGACACCCTATATGAATTCCCCCCACCCCCACCCCTGAACTCCAGATAGCATGAGAAACCCTAGTCTGAAGGTATATAGATGACATTCAGTTCTGTTTCTGTTTGTGCTTACTTCTTCTAAGGAGGCTGCAGATTTCTTGAACCAGTGTCTGGAAGAGATTTGGGTTCAGGAAGATGAACTGGTTGAGACGTAACCCCAACAAGGCAAAGACATTGGGGGTATGGAAACTGAATGTTTTGGATAAAGGCTTAGACTTAAATGTACTGTATCTGAAAAAAATAGTTTGCATGAATGAAACTCATGCTAAAATAAAAACCGATTAGTCTTAATGGCAGTGTGGCCCACACCAGGTGATACCCCAAGAGTGACAACACTACTCCTCAAACATCTGCTTTTGGGCAGAAATGGGCGGTGGTGTTCACCTGTAAAATGCTGAAGAGATGGTGTAAGTGGTGTGAAGCTCAATGGGAGGAGAAAGGAGAGGCCTTAGGTATTTTTTTTAAAAATAAATTTAATTTTTATTTTTTTAAATTTTCTTTAAAAACATCACTTTTTGCCAAATTTTCATTTCAATTACATGAAACTATGTATATGTTAATACATTGAGGCTGTGTATATGATATTGTAATTTAAAGGTATAATTTTAATTTTGCTAGTTGTTTTATGTCACAACTATTACCATTGCAGGCAGGGATATGGAGGAATTACAATGAATAACATTAGTACAAAAAAAAATGGGTAAAGATTATGTATGGTGTGCAATAGGAGGAAGTCAAGGAGGGGGTGACACAATGAGTTACTGAACCAGATGACACCAGCCCTATTGACTCCCCTGCTTAATGGTGCTGTTACATTCCGTTTCCCCTCCTCCTTCTTCCCGTTTTAGCCTTAAATGTAGTTGCACATCCTTTGAGACACCATGAACATTATTTGAAAATGCTCTTGCACTCTGCATTAATTGCAGGAGCTAAGATAGTTTCAGTACCCTGGCTTTCTTTCATCAGCTTATGCTGGCACATCAACTGTAGCTCTGCCAGATTACCCATTCTTTAGTTATGCCCAGGTTAAATGATCATACTATGCTCTGTGTGGGACTGCTTTTGAAGATGGTCTGGAAACTTAGGCTAGGGTGACTACTCCACCAACTGCATTGATCAGTGGTGTTTTTCTAAGCCCAATTGGAAATGTTGGGTTTAACCTTTAAATCCTTAAATGGCTTGGGACTAGGTTTCTGAGAATGGAAAATTGACTGCTCCTTCTCCTATGGCATCTTTCTGCCATACTAGAGGTTTGTTGATGTGCACCCTTCCTGTTGCCCTAGAAAAGGAAGGAGAAAGAGAAAGTGCTAGTATGCATGCTGGGTACCCAGGCAATAAAAAGGCAGTAGCAGCAGTGACCCCCTCCAAGGAAGAAAGAGAAATCACTGCAATGTCCAATAATACTAGAGGCTCTACTACAGATCTGGTTATTTCCTGAAAGTCTAGCTCTGAGGGTCTTGGAAGTGGAGTCTCAGAGAGAGACTTGGAAAATCACCTGTGCCACTGCCCTGAAGACTGGCACATTCTGGGAACTGTATTTTGGGAAAGAGATACTGTTTTCAATCTCCAGGCAGAAATGAATCAGTGTATTGCTAGTGTTCATTTATTTTATTTGTTTTTGCTTTTTAAATGATTGCACAGAAATTTATTTATGGGGTTTTATTATGTGTTCCACCTTTGGAAGTTTGCCCTTAGTGAAGGTCTAGAAATGTTCTAAGTAAATACATACATATTTTGAGAAATGGTCTTAGGCAGCCAACTAAGCCTTTCTGGCTTACTAAAATGCTAGTATTAAAATTATTTTACTATACTGTTTAACATCAACTGCTTCTTTTTTCTAATTCATACAGGATGAGACATATCTAACACGATCTTTCATGTATATAGCATAACCTCTGAGTCTATTCCAAGATTCTGTATTTCCTATATTAGCACCTCCCAGCTTGCAAGTGTAAAGGGAAGTCACAGGGTACCACATTACAGGTTACAATCCTATGCACATTTCTAGCAGGTGGAGCAGCAGTGTGTGTGTGTGTGTGTGTGGGGAAAGAATACATTGAATTCAGTAAGGCCTACTTCTGAGTAAGCCTGCAGAAGACAGCCCTGTGAGATATTGTGTGAGCTGCCATCCTAGACAATAGCATTCATGCCATGGTGTGAGCACACTAAGCAAAAGACCAAATGGCAAATGGAAGTTATGAGGTTGTTCCAAGTGCCGTTCGAGTGCAGTTGGGTTCTCAACTGGTTGGTATTACTCTGTGAGGTATTAGTGTGGGGGACAACGGATTGCATGCTAAACAAATTCCCTCTCTGTCTTTTTAGAGTTAGCCTTTGCAAGAAGCTAACTCTATGTTAGTCAGTCAGATTTCTATGTTCAAGTACATTGTCATCAGAGAGATCTCAATTTTTAGCAGAGATTATGAATACTGTGATTCCAAATTTTAAGCCATGATATAAACAAACAGGCAAGCTGAATTCGGCAGTGGCTGTCCTATTGTGTTCAGAGCTTTTATGCTGTTTGGTGCAGTCACAGCCATGCAAATTTCCAAATCTCAGTGTCGATGAGTGATGTTTTGGCTTCAGAAAGAATCAGCAAAATGTGGAGAGCAAATCTTTTAGTGGTTGATGAAATGAACAGATGGACAATTTGGCTAAAGTAATCTAGACACTTGTCCTCATGTTCTGTGTTTTAACAAAATTGTCCCTGGCTCCTTTGCACTTGCCATGGCTACTGTTTACATAACATACATTTTTAAAAACAGAGCCTTACTCAATTATCACCATAAGGATGGTTGGCTAACTAGATGTTCCCAGTTTTTTTATTTCTTATTCTGGCACTGCCCATGTGGCCAGTATGGTGGGTAGAATGAATAGGTGTCAGAGGTTTATTGTCCTACATCATCAAAGACAGATGGCTGTAAGGATTGGATCAAACCCTCAGGCAGAGAAATAAAATAGTGAATAGAACAGTTTCTTGTGAGATGTAGAGACAGTAAGGTTGCCAGTGCCCATGACTTTTAATAAGCATATCATTTCAGGGATTTTTTAAATAAAAAAAACCTTAAGAATTAATTTAATAAGAATTTGAAAGAAAGTATCATCTTTATAGGATACTAGTCCTCATGAAATTAAGGAGAAGCACAGTTGCACTTGTTATTCTGTCGCTTTTGATTCTGAAACATAAAAGTATAAAGAATATTTTGTTGAATTTTGCTACATTTATTTGCATCTTCATAGACACAGCTCCATTTGTGTTAGCTCCCACCTCCAGCATACACAATTTTGTTTTCCAGAAGGTCCAAAGGGAGCATGCTCAGTCTTGTGATGAATGTAGTAATGTTTGGCACCACCTGTATGCAAAAGATGTTGAAATTAAATAGTACTTCTGTTACTTGATTTGCATGTTTTTCAATAAGGGCTTGATAGTTTATTTACTGTGGGTTGAGATGTTTATAAATATGCAATTTTTAGTTAGGAATTTTGTGTAGGTGGCAATTTGTGCAAAACATTGAGGAAGCATGGAGGCTGGCATTTAAACAAAAATTATTAAATAAGCCCTCAGCAGATAGTAGGTGATGACTTGCATGATGCGTATATCATTTGCAAAGCTTGGGAGTTTTAGGAATCTAATGTCACATTGAAAAGAAAACAACAGCAATTACTAAGGCTGCACCCGCACTGCAGAAATAATCCGGTTTGACACCATTTTAACAGCTATGGCTCAATGCTATGAAATTCTGGAAATTGTAGTTTGTTGTGGTACCAGAGCTCTCAAACAGAGAAAGATGAATGATTCATAAAACTACAACTCCTAGGATTCCATAGTGTTGAGCCATGGCAGCTAAAGTGGTGTCAAACCGGATTATTTCTGCAGTGTGGATGCAGCGTACGTCTCCATTAACCGCTAGGCTGTTCTGGACAGGAGCCTGTTTCTGTAGCTCTATAGCTTCTTTCCTTCCCAGTACTACATATTTCTTTTCTCTTCCTCCTATAACACCATTCACACCATATTTGGATTCATTCTATGTGGGTCTCTTCACATCACCATGTCCTAATCGTACTCCAGTGAGACAGAATTTATAGCATGATTTGTGTGCTTAACCTCTCAAGATGTTTTATTAATATGTTAAATGACACTTTTTTTTAAGGTAAAAGATCACTACTCATGAGACAACATGTTATTTGGCTTTTCCCCAATGTCAAAGGATCGCTTTTAATTTCTGTCCCAGTTTGGAATGTATTATGAAGAAAACAATTTGGTATCTTTGATAATAATGGGTTTAAAATGTTAGAGAGGACCACTATTAGTTATCTACTGATTAAAGAGTAACATATTAGCCCAGATGCATGTCAGTTTGTTAGACTGGAACTGTATCATGTTTAAGTTTTGATTATGAAATTTTGTATGATGAGATATAGCAAAGGTTTGCTTAAATTCACCCTTGTGTACAATTCCTGGATTCTAAAATTTTATCTATGATGTCCTATGTCTATTAGATATAGCATTCAGAGTTAAACTGCACAGTCCTGTAACCACATAACATCCAGTTTTATATCCTTTCTCATTTACACAAGAGTAAGCATGGATAGTCCCAATCTGGATTGGGATAGTGCTTTTGGGTGGATGGGAGTGAGTGAGTTTGAGATTCTAAGATATTTCTTAGTACTAATGGACATTAAAAATGGGGCTTACATGATGCCCACATTCCCACCACCACTGTTTGCCCTACACATGTTAAAGAAAATGCTTGAACAGAACTGTATTGAAGAGAACACAAGATATGTCAAAACTCATTCATTTCTATAATAGTAATGAATGAAATGAGTGGATCCATTGGTTTCAGTTTTTCATTCTCTGAAAAACAAAAGCACAGCCCTATTGAAGATACAAGCTCAAGTCCCATTGTTAGTTCTAGCCAGAGCAGACACACAGAACCAATGGTAAGACTTATGTAAAATTAATTAATTCAGTGGGACAGCTCTAATTGGAACTAACAATAGGATTCACACTTCTACACTTAGTTGAACCTGTGCCACATTTGTTCTGTATTGCTTGTTCTGGAACCTTGTGGTGTATACTTTGGTTTCATCTTAAATAAAAATCCAAACAAGCTATTTTTAAATAGCTATGATGGCTCTGCAGTATTCATGAAAATAATGCAAATCAATTGGAATTTTAAATCAGCTTGGTTTGAAAAACAGTTTTAACATATTTATTTTCAAGGAGGCCCACAATAAGAATAATCTTTAATCAGACCAAGATTTGTTTTCTCTTTGCTATTTAATAAGCATATTCTGTTTCTACGGGCTTAAATGAACCAAGCAAAACTTGTAATGGTGGTCAGTTCTGATGGTGCATGTGGGACCTGAAGTCCATGCATGCAGAAGACTCACTGCCAGCAACCAAATGTCACAGGAACCTCTGGAAGTGGTGCTAAGTGAAGAAATCCTCCTTCTCCCACAGAGTTTCACTCATGACAGCTGAGTTCTCTTGAAGAGGCTTTAATCTTGGTTGCAATATTTACAAGTACTTAATAGCAATAAATTACATAAACTGATATGTTCTGCCACCATCCGATATTCACCAAGTTTTTTTGTACAGTTTCTTATATACACACACTCTGCCTGTGATTTTAGTCCAGTCCCCAACCCACAGTTACCTGTCACATGTGTACCATGACTTTGCAGTATTGAAGCTTCATGACACTGTTTCTTGCTGAGGTGTCATCATCTTCCTGTGACTCAGCACCTCTCAATTTTGCACACTCATCATGGCACCTTTTGAACTCTGATTACCTTTCATCTTTGTTCTCCATTGCAGCATCTGGGACATTTTTTGCTCTGGGTGCAAATTTACCCTGAGAGGTTCTGGAGGGGTTGGAACTTGCAGTGATGGTCAATTATGGTAGTAAGGAGAAATTTCAAATCTACAGTTCCTAGGATTCCCACTGGCATGGGAGTTTCCAGGCATGCTCAAAGCTTTCAAGACAGAAAGGAATGAGGATGAGCTTTCAGCTCTGATCAGTCTTCTGTGTCAGTGGTTTTCTACCTTCTAATTTCTGAAAGTATGGGAAAGGAGAAGGGAGAAAAAGAGTTGACAGTGGTAGTTTCCTTGGTTTTTCTGAGCTTAGGAAAACTCTTGGGGGAGTGCACAAATCTTCTCCAGTTTTTCTCTAGAAAAGCCTGAGAAAGCCACAGTAACTGTGAATAAGAATGGGGAATTTTTCCTATGAACAGTTAAATAATGCTGCTCTGTGGTGGGGTTGAGTTTTAAATTTGAGTGCAACATCTGGGATAATTCCATGTGAGATCCTTGAACTCTGTGGAGAAAAGGTGGGATCCAATTCTGATAAATGAAATATGATGTGCATTATTATGTGTACTCAGCTTACCTATTTTATTTTGTCCCCCCCCCACACACACTTTGCCTAATTGTACGCTCCTTTTAAATCTTAGGCTCCTCTGAGTAGCTTAAAGATACAAAGTTTAAAGAAATAATTATAATTTTAAGTAGATGTGCTGATTTAACCTTGATAATTTGGATCTCCCTGGTCATGATGTCTCAAATTTGCTGTTACATGGTAGCCTACAAGTTAAACCCAATTGTTAGTTTCAACTAGAGTAGTCCCATTGCATCAGTGAGGTTTACCTTGCCATTGATTTGCTCTCCAGCAATTGATATAAAATATCTCCTCTATTTGGAACTAGGATTGGGTTAGGCCAATACATTGTTTCATATGTGCCCCTGTTCCTAACAGATCACACATTAAAATCTCTATATACTTTGACTATTTCATGACAGACTTATTTCAGACTATTATTCATGTTTTTAAAGATTTGCAACCTGAGATTTTGATGTTTATAATTTCTCTCTCATTCTCTCACTCCCTTATGGGGAAATAAAGGGCTTTCCTAAAATGGGAAACCTAATTATGAGATGCATTATCTTCAGATACATTATTTACTCTCTGTCTAGTAGGTTAGATATTCCATCAATACTATCCTGTTTTTCTTTCATGAATGTATGAACACACAAATGTGAATATCAGGCACATTTATATCCAAATATACAAAGCACTCATATTATCTAATCTACAGCTGCAATCTTGTTTCAGGAAATTCTGACAGCATTACATCTCATTTTCAGTGGAAACACAGTTGGAATAAAGAGCACTGGCATTTTAAAAAAATCCCGCTACTTTAATTGCCATATAGGATATAAGGCTTATGTTCTACATATTGACAAGTGTATCTTTGAACCTAAAGTTTAGAGATTTAATTTTTTCTGTCTCTTTTAATGAATATTCCAACAATCACCTCCTGTGGGTTTGAATAAAAAGTAGTGTGTGTATACCTACCACAACATTTGCAGACCTCCTCAGTTTTCTGTTTTTAATGCAATGAAAATTTGTACAAGTAACAAAGGGAAAAATGTCATGGTAACTAAAACATTTCCTATACTTGTATTTTAGAAGGAAACTAAATCAAAGGTCTTCAAAGAATTGCTAGGGTTCTTTCTAGGAGGTTATTGACAAATATGTAGCTTGTCTCCTGAGTTTGTGCCTCTTTCACAGATTGTTGTATTTGTGATCCCACAGGCAGGAATAAGCGTCTGTAATTCATTTCTCCTTGTTAACTAGTGTGCTTTTGTGTGGAGGATGATTGACAGCAAACTCGGCTTAGTCCCAACGGATGAGCTTGTTAGCAAAACCCTAGTATCCTATCTCTAATAAAGCATATCAGCAGTACATTTTGTCCTATCTATTAGCCTCTCTGTTTCTTTTTTGTGAAAAGCTGAGTGTCCCTTTGAAGCAATGACAAATAAACCCCTGAACTGAAGTGCTAGGCTGCCTTATGGACAGCTGGATAGTAAATGTCACACCGTGTATAGAATGCCTATTATCAGAGTGAGCCATTTGTTCCATGCCTTTCAGTATCTTAATGTAATACAAAATTGCTAAATCAAGCCCCATGTCTGTGACAGAACATAATTAATGAGAAAGCAGGAGCCAATTCAACACTCTTTATTGGGACCTAATTGGCTCAGGCAACAGAGTTGTCACTCAACAAGAGACTTCCTTTAAAGCAATTTTGTTCTTGGTCGTATTACAGAGCCTATTAAATTGTCCCCTCCTTGATCGCACAAAGAAGTATCTGCATGCAATAATTAGCTTTTCCAATGGGATTTTTTTTAACTCTTTCAGAGGCAGAACATTTCCAAGCTCTGTTGGAGAAAATACTCAGCCTACAGAGATATAAAGCCTCAGGGCTGAGTAACTGTAATCTTCGGAAGGCCTATCAGGAGGCTGCATGAGCTCCAGCTGGTGCATAATGTATTGGACCTCCCTTGCATTGGGCAGGGTCAAGCCGAGTACATCTCTGCTTTTCAAGCAGCCTATTGAACTCCAGGTGCTATTCACATCAAGGTGTTGTTGCTATTTGAAAGCTGTGCAAACATAGGGAAACAATTTGTTTAAGTTAAGCTGTCCCTTAACTATGTACCATAGAAGAAAAAGATGGTTTATATATTCATTCATTTTATTTAAAAGTTTGATGTTATCCTTCAGTTCAACATTCTCAGGGTGTAGATCAGGGGTAGGCACCCTTTCCCCTTTAAGGGCCAAGGGACTTCAGCTCCCAGAAGCCTCAGCCATGTTGGCCAATAGTCCCATGTTGGCCAATAGATCCTGGGATTCTGGGAGCTGAAGTCCCTCGGCCCTTAAAGGAGAAAGGTTGCCTACCCCTGGTGTAGATTCCTTGTCTAATGGGAGAAAATGTCATACCTGGGGCTTTTAGAACTGATATTTAAGCTACAATCTAGTGGGTTGTGGCTTACTGGAAGAGCACACACTTTTCATATAGAGGATTCCAGGTTCCAGGGGTGGCATGTGGCTTCCATGCCAGTTGGTCACTGAATCCATTCTGGGTTTTAGTCCAAACTGTCAAGGAATTATCCAGTACGCTGAAACCTATTCCCCAAATTAGGTCCAGCAACATGGATAAATTTATTTGAAGTTCACATTAAGGCCTGGAGTGGGTTCACCAACCCACTGACGTTTCCATGCACTGGGTTACTTCAGCTGAGAATTCAGGTTTCAGTGGTAAATCAGAAAGCTTTATTCAGAAAACTAAAGATGTTTCCAGTAGATGTATGTTGACAGAACTGAGAAACCAGCATTAACACAGTATAATTAAAGCATATTGCAATTCAATTTTTTAGTGGGCTGATACCTCATTTGTTCATAAAACAATCTTATTTCTTCTCTTTCTCAGAGTTTCCCCTCCTTACAACTGGTACCATTCATTTCCATGTGATTGACCTTGAGACTCCTAGCACATTCTCTCATTCTTTCCCATCTGCACATTAACCACCAAAGGAATGTGGGCAATAGCTTTAGCAATT
This sequence comes from Phrynosoma platyrhinos, assembly GCA_020142125.1. NCBI lineage: Eukaryota > Metazoa > Chordata > Lepidosauria > Squamata > Phrynosomatidae > Phrynosoma > Phrynosoma platyrhinos. The sequence goes on from CM034701.1 coordinate 50,028,412, forward strand.
AACTTATTTTACTTCATATAACTACTTGTTCCATCATCCAGTGTTAATACAATATAACATGTTGCAATCAAGCCAAATGGGTTTCTATGTTCTCTGGCAGGCAACCATCCACCACTGCCAGGTTCAGTTGCTGGCACATTCTGGTACAGCAGCGCAAGATTTTTTTCTATAACCTAGGAGATTCAGTGCTAGTCATTGTAGGCAATTATTGAACTCTGATTGGTATGGGGCAGTTCCATATGTTCGTTGGTTCCATTAGTGAACCTCATGACACTGAGAGAACTGCATGCTTTCACTGTGGTGGTGAAAATGGCAAATAGAAACTGTAGTCCTGAACTGATGTTTCAAAGTTGCAAGTGATGATGAACTTCAGATTTTGCTTGCCTTTCTCTTTTCCTAGTCTGCCAAGTTCCTAGTCCCATCTGACATCAATACACTGGATAGCATGTGTGTGGCAAGAAGTCAGAGATACCAAGACATTTTGCTGTCTTATGTGGAGCAGAAAATGATGCCCAACCCCACACCCAAGCCAATGTACACTGATTCAACCAAGTTAGATCAACCAAATTACTTTAGTCACCTGAAATAAAAAAAAACCACACACATCCACACACACCTCTCCCCATCCCTGACAATTAAAATACCATGAGAATAAATTTAATAAAAATCAATTTGGTGCCCTTTTAACTCAGCCAAAAGTCTGCCTAAGTATAGGGTTGGACCTGTGGGGTTATACATGTAAAATCTAATATATGTGGGCCCAATTCACATGGTCTGCATAATGTATAAGTGGCTTTATTTCATTTTATCCTCACAACAATTCTATGAGATGAATGAAGTTGCTGATGAAAATTTGAAGCACTCAGATTTACATTTCAACCCTACCGTAGTTCATCTATTCTAACAGCTCAGAAAACTTTTATTTAGTCCACCAGCTCATGCAATAAGAAAAGGAGAAGAAATGGCAACAGTTTGATCCCATGGGCTCCAATGACCCTTGGATAACAATTATTTTTGAAATCTGTTTCAGTTTAGCACTGTGAAGATGCTAAATATTTTTATGGGAGCACAAAAGTTAAGTAAACAAAAACACTTATTGATTCTGTAAGGATTCATCCCATTTGCTGTGACACACTTAAGCCTTAACCCTCTGTCTCCAAAAGTCAAAGAATTCACTCAGTGAAGACCAGTGTCCAATTCCCATGCCACATAATCTCATACAAAATATGCCTTCTCCTGGAAGGGACCAGACTTTGCTGGAGAACATAACTAAAAAAAGAACATCACAACGACAAAAAGGCTAATGACAAAAAGGCTACCAAACAAATTAATGATAAAGTTATCCAGAAATACCATTAACTATGCTGCTTTTGCACAATTTTTATACCTCAAAAGTTGCACATCCCCCAAAAGTTGCACATTTCATACCCCAAAGTATGAAAATCCCATGGAGTACTGTTAAATCCATCATTAAAAATTGAAAGAATATGGCTCAACACAACTCTCCTTAGAGAAGATAATTCACCAAAGCTCAATAACTGAGTAAGGAGGGCACTAGTCAGAGAAGTAACCAAGAAGCCAGTGGTAACTCAGAGCTGGAGAACTGTGCAACTGAGTTGGGAGAAACTAACAATGAGACAACTATACCTGGACACTGGACTTGATGACAAAGACAAAACCATTGCTGAAACAAACCCATTACAAAGCCCATTTAGAGTCAGCACACAGCCAGGTACAAGATACAGCATGTGTGCAAAAGTTCTTTTGTCTGAGAAGATGAAAACTGAATTTTCTGACCTTGCTGCAAAATACTATGGTTGGCACAAAACCAACAATGCTCATTTACCTGAGAGCATCACTTCCACACTAGACCATGATGATGTTATGAGTCTGCTTTTCCTTGGCAAGGACTGAGAAAGTGGTCAGACTTGAGGGCAAGATGGACACAGCCAGACAGAGAGTAATTCCAGAGAGACAATGATGCCAATCAGATACACCAGGCAACATAAAAGTAGTTTAAAAATATGAACCTGAAAGTCCTAGGATTACCCAATCCAAGCCTAGAACTGGAATAGGCAAAAATGGCAAGATCCAGTTATGCAAAGTTAACAGGGACTTACCCAAGAAAATGTAAGCTGTAGTCATTACCAAAAGTGTTCTTACTAAGTATTGACCAGATTTGTGTGTGTGAATATTTATGCAACCAGTAAGTGCCAGCTATTTTTGTTTACTTAACTTTTCTTGTTGTTGTGTCCTTTAAGTCATTTCTGATTTGTAGAGACCCTAACATGGGGTTTTCTTGACAAGATTTGTTTCAAAGGAGGTTTGTCATTGCCTTTCCCTGAAGCTGAGAGCATGTGACTTGCCCAATGTCCCCTAGTGGGTTTCATGGCTGAGCTGGGAATTGAACCCTGGTCTCCAGGGTCATAGTCCAACACTCAAAACCACTATGCCACACTGGCTCCTTTTATTTCATAATAATAATAAGAAATATTTGCACCTCCACCGTGTTGAGTAACTTGCATATATCAACTGGTACTAATGTCAGTTAAATCAATTTCAATCCCAGGCTGAAATATGATACAATGTGGAAATCAAACAAGGTGCAGTGAGGCAAGATGAGTAAGGGCCATTGCAGACCGGCCTAAAGGGGTTGCCTGGGGGTGGAGTTGGGGTGGGGCAGCTGCACGCCGGTCGCCCCGACTCCACCTCTACCCCGCTCTTTTGGGGGCAGCAAAAAGGAGGATTGGGGCCACGGCATGTAATTGCCATGGCCCCAATCCTCCGGTTCCAGGGGTGGTTCTGTGCCGTCCCTTTCCAGCTGGATGTATTGGTCCTAGGTTTGTAAAGTACTGTAAGACAGAGATATCTGTCAACATCCTGCATTTTTGGTGTAACTGTGATGATAGGGCTCCATTACTATAATTATATCTATCAATGTCACCACCAGAAAACCTACCACTGGAGCCTGGTCCATGTATTGGTGAGGCACTGGAGACTGGGATACTAGGAAATGAAATCTGCAGTGCTCTCCTGGTCACATCAAGAACAGGCAGCTGGACAGACCCCTCAGGATTCTGCCACAACTGCTTGTGTCAAGATGCCCCCCAACCAGAACACAGCAGATAAAATTTTCAAGTAGCATGATCTGCAACACCTTGGAAATGCTTTGGGGAGAGTGCTAGCAGGCTGCAGAGGTAGATTTTTGGGGTCACATTCAGTTATTAATGACAGTAAATGTGAATCCCCAGCAGTTATAATAGCCCATCTTACAATCTTGTAACTGCTAAACAGGATGCCAGCCACTGCTAATACATGGTTCCTCAATTCATACATATAGGATGCAACTAATTTTATAGGGGATTATATTTCCCCTAAATAAATTGTTCCATAGCTTGGAGATACTCGTCTCCACTATTGTCATTGAAGCACAAGTGTAATTTGTGACATGGAGTGCCTTCTACCAGCTTCATTTTGGTGAGGACAGCTTGGCTTTATTGGTGGATGGTCTGGTATGTTAAATTTTGGTAATGTACCCTATGTTGGACTTCCTTTGAAGATGGTTTGGGAATGGCAGCCAATGGAGAATGTGATAGACTACTGATTGGCGTGAGGTATTCCATTATATAACTCAATTTCCAGCCTGCCTGTATTGGCTGTTTTCACCTTCTGTTCAGAGCTCCTGTTTTGAAGCTCTTGTTTTGACCTATAAAAATGTGCATAGCTTCATATCCCAGTTATATCAAAAATGATCTGCTGCATAAGGACATACTTGGTCCCAGAGTTTTCCATTAGAGGCACATCCCTTTATGATCTCTTTCAGAGATACGTGGGAGGTGCAAATGAGCCTTTATTAATGACAGTAAATGTGAATCCCCAGAATGCTCTCCTGGCACCAACTGCTACTGCACTTTGTTGTGGTTTTGGCACCAGGCAACATTGCTTCCTCTCTTCTTGGTCACTAACATGGTTTGAATGGTCCACCTGTGATGGGTGTTTTGATATTACTTCTTAGGCAAGATTGGGGAGGATGGTAAGCAATTTTCCCAAGTGACTTTTTAAAAAAAGCAAATTTGTGTTTTTTTTAATGAATAGCTTGCTATATATTCTATCTTTTGCAATAATTTCATATCTGCTTTGGGTGGTGTGAAGTGATACATAATTTAAACAACCAAATTAAACTGGATTTATTATAGCTTTGAGTTGTATACACTACAATATAGGACCAAGATTTTGAGGGCCCTTGGACATGACACCTTGAACATGACATTGAATCTACAAGAGCAGTGGTGTAGAAACTAGATTTTTTCATGGAGAGATTTTGCAGTATTATTGTGATAAATCAGTTTCTGAGTTGTTGGAAGGAGTCTGATAATGACCAAAATCCTGTTGGTGGCATAAGCCATGAGTCATTTCACACAACTTTAACATTTATAGGCACAGGCCATCACAGTTTGGCGTTCACATAACACATAAAGATAGGTCCTCTTAAAAACAGCAATTATTCCTCCTCCCTTAAACAATAGTCATATTCAGTTTACATTTTCACTAGTGCATTTCTGCAGTTTTAAACCTTTGTATGCTTCTTTTTTTTTTTTTAAAAAAAACCTGTTTGAAATTAATGTTTCTAATGTGATTGTTTAACTATTCCCCCTTCCCCCCAAAACACACACACACACACACACACACAAACACACACACAAAAAACCCACACAGTTTTACTGTCCATAATTTTAACTTTATTTTGTTTTAATTCAAATTTGATTAAGGGTACATCTACACTTAGTGTAAAATCCAGGTGGGCCCTGATTTTTCCAGATTCGCGATGACCTTGGGCTTGTCTATACTATTACTATGGACACTGAAGCAACTTGTGGCAAATTTGACTTGAGTGAGCACATGTTCCCTCATTCTGTCATCTCATTGTAAAATGGTGGTCCACAAGATAGTTTTCCCAAATCATTTTCAGCTACATATCAATGGCCACTCTGCTTTATTCCCCCACCCCCCATCAAGCATGTGAACATACTCATTTATGCCTTGGTCCAGGATACTACTTTGCTTACTTTTTTTTACCATGGGGGTATGTGGCTTTTAGCCATTACCAGAGCTAATACACAGTTAATCAGAGTGCACAGATACAGGTATAAATATCTACTAAATAGATATACTGATATAATAATAATAATAATAATAATAATAATAATAATAATAAATAGTTTTATTTTTAACCTGTCCCTCTGCTCAGCAATTGGGGCGGTGTACAACCTTATAAAAACAGTAAGCAATTAAAACATTCCCAAATCCCACACCCTAACCCTCCCACCCCTTAAAACTAGATTAAACCAAGAAAGAATTAAAATGAATTTAAACATAGATAACAAATAAACAATTTTTTGGGCAGTATGTAAACAGTGGCAGATTGAGGAGCTGGTAGCAAACCTCTGCCATTTGCTGGGAAGTTATTCTGGGAAGGCCTGCCGGAAGAGATCTGTCTTTACTGATTTCTTGAAAGCAGCAAGAGTGGTAATAAGATGGATCTCGTCTGGCAGGCCATTCCAAAATCTGGGAGCAGTCACAGAGAAGGCCCTCTGGGAGGTTTGCGAGAGCCTGGTCTTCATGGGCTGCAGCAGGTTCCTCCCAGAGGACCTAAGGGCATGCGGGGGGTCATACGGGAAGAGGCGGTCCCTGAGATAAGATGAACCCAAACCTTGTAGGGCTTTAAAGGTTAAAACCAACACCTTGTACTGTGCCCAGAAACTAATTGGGAGCCAGTGGAGGGATTTAAGCACAGGTGTTATATGCTCCCTCCTAGATGTTCCAGTAATTAACCTGGCTGCCATGTTTTGTACCAATTGCAGTTTCCGGGTTAGGCACAAGTGTAGCTCCATGTAGAGTGCGTTGCAGTAATCCAGACGTGAGGTTACCAAAGCGTGTACCACAGTTTCCAGATCCCTCATATCCAGATAAGGGCGTAGTTGGCGTATCAGCTGAAGCTGATAACAGGCACTCCTGACCACTGCATTCACCTGACTAGTCATGTGAAGCGACGAATCTAGGAGTACCCCCAAGCTGCGAACACAATCCTTAGAGGAGAGTGTGACTCCATCCAGGACTGGAGACTGTATTCCCAAATCTGCTTTCGGTCCCGTAACTGTCAGTAACTCCGTTTTGTCTGGATTCAGCTTCAATCTGTTTTTCCTCATCCAATCCATTACCGCTCTGAGACAGTCATTGAGAGGAGAGATGCCATCTGAAGTCTGAGCCGATGATCTGGTCATGGAGAAGTATATCTGGGTATCATCAGCGTACTGGTGACACCGCACTCCATGCCTTCGAATGATTTCATATAAATGTTAAATAGCATCGGGGATAGAATGGCACCCTGAGGGACACCACAATTAACCCTATTTTGGATGAGCAACTGTCCCTGAGCCTCACCCTCTGGGATATGCCCGAGAGGAAGGAGCCGAACCACTGCAGAGCAGTGCCTCCGATTCCAAACTCTCTCAGGTGATCCAAGAGGATGGAATGATCTATCGTATCAAAAGCCGCTGAGAGATCCAAGAGCACTAGCAGGTTCACACTACCCCTGTCAATGCCCAGGCGGAGGTCATCGGTCAGAGCAACCATGGCAGTTTCAACTCCATATCCTGTCCTGAAGCTGGTTTGAAATGGATCGAGGTAATCGGTTTCATCCAAGACCTCTTGGAGTTGGGAAGCAACTGCCCTCTCGATCACCTTGCTTAAAAAAGGTAGCAAGGAGACTGGTCTATAGTTGTTTCTATCCAGGGGGTCTAGAGAGGCTTTTTTCAGGAGTGGCCTAACTGCTGCCTCCTTTAAACAAGATGGTATAAAACCCTCCCTAAAGGACACATTGATTGTATCCCAGAGGAACACTTTCAGCGCGTCCCCCCCTCTGGACGACCAGCCAAGATGGACATGGATCGAGGGGGCAAGTCGTCTTCCTCACCCTTCCAAGGAGCTTGTCCACGTCATCGGTACTCACAGATTGAAAGTGATCCAGTAAATTGCCATCAACGGAGTTGCTGGATGCCTTGTCTACGGATTCTGCCAGAACACTGGCGTCCAAGTCGGCTCTTATCTAAGAGATTTTATCTGAAAAGTGGATGTTAAATGCATCACAGCAGGCCGTCGTTGGGTTAAGTAGGGGGTTTGGTGCAGGTGAAACCTTCTTCAGCTCCCACACCACCCTAAATAGCTCTGCTGGATGAGACTCTGCAGATGCGATACGTGCAGAACAGAAAGATCTCTGCGCTGTACATAAAACCTCCTGATAGGAATCAAGGTGCTTCCTATGGCAAGTTCTGTCAGATAAGAGTCGAGTCTTATCCAGTTATGTGCACAAATGCAGCACTCTTTAAAGAATGAAGAATGAACCACTCAAACTTCCCATCTCTTGAGAATTGTCACTTTCCAGTGGGAATGATCATGTGACCACCAGGCATTGTCTGTTCCACCCAAACTACCACAACTACAGCCACTACCAATGCAAATGTGCTGGTCATGCATTTGCTCATCCAAATTTTCCAGGAGAATCTGGAGAAAATTAATCTTATTTTTTCTGCACTTTAAAGTCCTCAGGCATCTACTGCATGCACTGTGAATTGGTCAGAACATAATGTGTCCAGATTGCTCCCAATTCAAAGTGAGTGAAGTTTTTTTTAAAATAATCTAGATAACCCCAAACATTCAGTAAATAAATAAATATCTTCCTGTCCTCTGTCATGCTACTGGTATGATGGAAAGAACTGATCCCATGCTACTTCTCTCCACTATGTGTCAAACTACTTGCCCTTTTCTGCTTCATTCCCTTTATGCCCTAATGCTACAGGATAAGGAATCTACTTATGGTCCATTAAATTAATATAAGTGTCATATAATTGCAGTTATGGATTTACCATAATGCCATAAGTACATTGTGGAGATAGCATGATCTGTAGAATGTCATTTGTAACTATTACATCTCAATTAGAACTATGATTTAAGCCTCAAACTTAAACTTTGAATCTCTGTTCTGAAATCCCCAAATAAAAAAAATATATTAAATATCATAAAAGCATAATCTCTGAATTTATATAAAATGAATCTGGACTAATCAGAAATATCAGAGTGGCTGGATCTAACTGTTGTCTAATTCATCTCTAAAGCTTTAGCTTTTTAGATGTTTTAATAAAACAAGCTAGATATAAAAAGAAATCTTCAGTTAAATTCAATCATATTTAGATTCAGCCCAATAAAATAATCTACTATGTAGAAGGGGAATATCTTTTCTTTCCTTAACGTGAACACACACATACAGACTGTGATTTTTAAAGTAATATTTATAAACATTGATCGGGAGGTTGGCTGTTTGAGGCCCGGGTGTGAATGATGGGGTAGGCTCCCATCACTAGTCCCAGCTTCTGCCAACCTAGCAGTTCGAAAGCATGCAAATGCAAGTAGATAAAGAGATACCACTTCTTAGTGGGAAGTTAAACAGCATTCTGTGCAATCATGTTGGTCACATGATCACAGATCATGGTTCTTCGGCTTGGTAACAGAGATGAGCAGCACCCACTATGGTCAGACACAACTTGACAACCTTGTCAATGGAGAATACCTTTACCTTTACCTTTTTATAAACATTTTAGGGATATATAAATACTGCATAAATAATTTGCTTCTTTCATATTTGCTCAACAAAGGAAAACAATACATTCTAATTGCCATTAATACTAAGAGACAGCACCTACATCTTTAAATGTTAGAAGATATAAATTAGCTTTTTAAGTGCTAATGATGGCATATAAAATAAAACTAAAGTAATTGTCCTCTTTCTAGTAATTTTTTGGCCCATAAAAACAGATTTTCAATACTTTTTTTTAAACCACATATACACACAATAATGTGTATAATGACAGCAAATATTGTAATTGCTGATCTTTGGCTTTTCTTTTAAACTATTCATACTTTATTTAGTATTATTTGGCATTTAAACACTCCTTATTCCAATATACTCTAATGTAGCCTATGTATAGTGTGGCCTCTGGTCTAAATCCACCATAATATTAACAAAGGAAACCAGTACACTAGTTGAGTTTGTTTGGTATTTTCCAGTGGTACAAGGACTAGCAAATTTTCTCCTGAGTTTCTTATGCACACAACCACTTGTTCAACTGGTTTACAACCAGTTGTGGGAGCAATTGCAATTCTGGGTTCCTGCTGCACAACAAACTGAGGAACTGAAAACTGCAATGGGGCTATACCACAACCATGCACAGTGCAGAATTAGGTCTCTGTGAGTGCAGTGTCATTTGTTCTAGCATAATTACATATCCTCCAATTGTCCCGATTTGGTATGGAAAGATACAATTAATCTCTGTTATATCACTTTTTCTGTTGCTTTTAAAATGTACCAGTTTCTCTCTCCTTCTGCTTTCTCCCTTTGTCCTCAGCTTACCTCAAGTGCTGCAAACTGATTTCAACATGCAGTAGTAGTTTTTACTCAGTTTACTCAGTAGGGGAAGGAAAGGACAGAATTTTGTCCTATCTAGTAGACTCAGACAACAGCAACCTGCTTTGGCATCTCCAAGCTTTCTGTTCTTCCTTGTTAATAGCTTTTGCCATCCAACACACTCTGTTGTGGCTTGGCCACTTCTGTCCTGGTTTCCGTCAGTGAAATCTTGGAGTGTATTAGAATTACATGATAGGATATTGACTCATGGGTCTTGTGTATATCAAATAAACCTCTATTTCAGGGAAGGGCAATTGTGCAGGGAGTGAGGGCCATTTCCTCTTTCTCTAGTAGGCCATAGCATTGTGCCACATCATTTTCAGTTTAAATTTTTGTGTAAAACTGGCAATTTCTTGAAGTTTATTTTTGCTTTTCTGAGGTTTGGGGGATTAATGGGGGTCAATGGGATTCTGAATTACCTTTTGTGGGGCAGCTTGGGTATTTGTGTGATAAATTTTGTTGAAAAAGCAATTTTTTAAAAAATTCATGGTTGGGGGGCTTTGGGGATCTCCCGAGGGGCTTGGGCTTGAAAACAGTGGCAATGACTGCTAACAATTAAATAGCACACTTTTCCCACTTTGTTTCATAGTGCCCTGCCCAACTCCATACTAAAGATGAGAAAGGGAATCCTGTGTATATCTCTTTTTGGATATTCTCCTGTCCTCAAACTGTACTAGCAGGCAGCTTGCCAGGAGTTCAGAAGCCAGAGAAGCCAGCAGAATCCCACATCAATCAGTCCAAAGGTCAGGAACCATATATCCTAAGCACAGTCCACAGTAGTAGAAAACAAGGTTAAAGAACAGTCCAGGGCTGTAAATCATAGAGTCAGGTGTTGCTGTAAATGCAGGCTTCCAACAATCAGGAGTGGAAAAGCCCACACCTTATAAAGCACACTCACTCAGCCCCATGCCTCTTGCAGCCTGTATTTCAGGAGGGTGTTTCCTGCTGTGTCCAAGAAGCCTCTCACTTCACCTGCAGGGGAAGGATTGGGTCTGTTCTAGACACCAAAGGCATAAGCCTTTTTAGCTGCTGCATCGCACTGTTGACTCATGTTCAACTTATG
>CM034701.1:50054290-50069550 GCA_020142125.1 Phrynosoma platyrhinos
GTCTCAATCTGTTTTTCCTCATTCAGTCCATTACTGCCTTAAGACAGTTATTGAGAGGAGAGATACCATCTGAAGTCAAAGGCGAGGACCGAGACATGGAGAAATATATCTGGGTGTCATCAGCATACTGATAATACCCCACACCATGTCTCTGGATGATCTCTACCAGTGGCTTCATATAGATATTAAATAGTATCAGGGCAGAATGACACCTTGAGGGATGCCACACTTAAGCTCCTTCTTTGCCAAGCAACTGTCCCTGAGACACTCTGGAATCTGCCCGAGAGGAAGGAACGGAACCACTGCAAAGCCATGCCTCCAATTCCTAACCTTCTCAGGCAATCCAAGAGGATGATATGGGCATGATTCTGCTCCGCTCTCCATCCCCTCCTCTCTGTGGTGATCATGCTGCCAGCAGCTTCCTGAAGCTGGCTGTTGTGTTCACGTAGTAGCCAGCTTTTCCTTGTGCTTCCTCTAAAAGTGAGGGGCTGCAATGTGAATGTGCATACAGCAGCCCCCCATTTATGGAGAGGGGAGGAGCAATATCTATGGCTGCCAACAGCTTCCCAAAGCTGGGAAGCCCTACACTTTGAGGAGGGGGCAGATGGCAAACCAACACTTTCACACAGGCGGTGTTTGGCAGTGTGGAAAACAGATCACACAACCATGAACCACCAAAATGTTATTGTGGGGGAAAGTGTGCTAAGAAACGATGCCAAACCAATATGCTTCCATTCTTAAACTAATATGATTGTGATGTGATAGCAAGATGGTTTGATAAAGTCCTGGGATTATGAAACACTAAGGCTAGTACTTTCTCTCTTTGATGGAGAGAAAAAGTGGGTGGAGGCAGCAAAGAGGACGAAGGACCACTGAGCACATTGGGCATCTTGCCAGGATTTTTCCTACCTCAACAGCCAAACCTGGCAGATGGTGTTATGAACCTCTGTGTAAGCTATTAATGTACAAGCAAAGTGCACGATGAGTTTGTCTCTAGGTGTGCATGCTATATATTCATGGAAAGAACTGCTTCTGATAAAAGTTGAGTTACCCCTGTTTTTTTTAAAATAAAAGTAGCTTCAAGACTTGGCATATCAGTCTTCTAGTGGCAATGACTCAAGAATGACTTGTTGGCATTTTCAAGTCACCACACACAGACAACAGTATGGAGCCCACTTGTGCAACTGGCACTTAAGAGCTGTAGTATGTCAGCATTTCAGCCATGCAAAAAACAGAGACTGAGTCAATGGAACTCAGGGAAGGGGATGATAAAATGGATAATATTATTGGTAAAAGATGGTGACAGAATATCACAACAATATTAAGTAATGGTAAATGTTAAATTTGTACAATGGGCTAAATGGGAAGTACAAGAAGAAGCATTTTTTATAGATGTAGTTGAGAATTCTACCTTTTGTACATTTTGCACTTTTGCATTTGTAGTAAATGTAGTCATGATCTCTCCAGATTATATCTCATTTTAATACATCATCAAAATTGACTCCTACATATGGACACAGGCAAATTCTTCAAATCAAAATGATTCTCCTGCCACCTCTATCTACACCATTCATACTCAACTGGTACAGCTATACTTAGCATTGTGTACTTAAGGAAGCTTTGGGGAATTTTATATTAGTTCAATAAATGGCTGGGTTACACAGCCCTTGGGATCCTCTCTGTGTTTATGGAGATGAGAGGCCAGAAGAACTGCAGAGGCAAATCCTCAATGAGTGTTTTTTATTTAAAAGGGGAAAACCACCACACATCTGTTACATACACTCACACAAGAACTGAGAAACAAAGAGGCTAGTGTGGAACAGAACAGGCTTTCTAACAGAGATACTGTACCTGAAGGATCCTCCTCCTCTCGAAGATGTTTTTAGGAAAGTAATGGGATCGCTCCCATAGCCACACAAGGTTTGCAAACAAAAGAGGGGACAGCAAAGTGAAAACCAGAAGTGCTTCTGTCAGCAAACTAAACTAATTCCACAAACAAAAAGTGTTCAGGGTTTAAATAGAGAATTTGTGCCCTGGGGCAAAATCCAGAGGCACTGTGGCCAAATGGTCCAAATCTTTGAAATGGATACTTGATACTTTGAAGTAGGATCTTCTAGGGTGTGAACTGGGAGTGTGAATGAGCAAATTCCTGCATCAGATAACTCACAGGACCTGGTAGACAGGGATGTTTACTCCAACAGAGCCATCCTATTGTTTTATGACCAGACTCTTCCTCACCTCCTCTGATGTGTCTGACAGAAACATCCTCTTGGTGACTCCTATGCTAGCTATGCGATGTGTTTGCCTTCACCTCATGGCACCCACAACAGGATCATAGAAGTAGACATAACAATTATGATATCAAATGAGGAGGGGTAGAATACAGCCTAGGGCATCGTAATAATGGAGAAGGCCTAGGGTCATTGTACCTGCCTAACAAATAGGTATCAAAGATGAGAAGCTTCTCAGGAAAAAAAAATGAGGCGGCAATCCTAAATCAGCACAAACATGGCTGAATACACAGAGATATGAACTCAATTCTTTTAAGAATTGAGCACTCTCAGCTCTGGGCCTGCATGGATAAATCTATTGTCTCACATGTTTGCATTTTTGAAAACCTCCAGTTCTTTCCATTCCAAACATGAAGAAATTTGGAAATTTTGAAGAAATCTAATAAAAAATGAGCTGAAATCTCACCTGTCTCTAGTTGTAAGTATTTTAAACACATCACTGTCATTTCATCTCAGATTGTTTAGTCTGGGAATTCCTGAATATTTGCATCTACTATGAACAACATGGCATTACCAGGCATGCATTAGGAGCTAATTTCTGGCCCTCAGGATCCTTCATGGGTTCTACCAGGCTGAGAAAGGTCATTAACACACAGGCCCAGCCAAATTATTGCACTTCTACTTTAATGGTGGTGGAAGGAGGAGGTTAGAGGCCCTGTGTACAATTGAAAGCCCAAACCACAGTTGTTGCTGTTGACAACAGCAACAATAATTTCATTTACATCCTTGGCAGCACAGCAGAAATGTCTGCAGGCATCTACCCAGCATTGCAACAGAGGGCCCCATGTAACAGGAGTTTAGGCAGTTCCAGGCTCCCATTTTGGGAGAAAGGTAAGATATAAGTGCAATAAAATAAGTAAGTAAGTAAATAAGTTGTTGCGGAATGAAATGGAGTATCTGAGAAAAGTGCATTGCTGGCTGGCTTTCACCCTGCATGGGGACACTTTACCTTGCAACATTTGGTTTCAGGTTCAAATTATCTTTGACTTGACTCACTTGTTCAGGAAAGATTCTGTTCATTGAATCACTGGCATGGTGTTTTCTTATCCCCAACATTCTCACTATGCCATCACAGGAAATGTGTAGTGAATGCTTGACACCCGATGCTCAAGATATTCATACAAAGATGAGAAAAGGATCACACCCACATGCCTGGAAGCAAGCAGCAAAGGCTGGTACAAAATGTGCTTCTTGATGCAGAGGAAGGTCCCCCTCCTCTTGATATGCAGTCTGAAATAAGATTTGTAATGCATAAAGGATAATATATTGATCTCAGTTTGCCACTCCAGTATGTATGCAGAGAGTACACACAGTTACAAGTCTGCAAAGATTCTTTTGCATAGCATTTGGAAAGTACTCAGCTTATGACATTCAACTATGTAATGATGGAATTATTTTATTCCTACCTGTGTAAACTGCATTTGTAAACTGTCTTTGTAAATTTCAAAATTTTGTGAGGTTTCTAATTTTTAAGCAGAACAATGAGAGCATGTCTACCTTTCAATACAAATCACAACAGATACTAGTTGTCTTTCAAATCCAATTTATTTTAAAAATATATGCATATCCTGAAAAATGGATTCGTTGCTCTCTTAAATCCATTCTGTCAGTTTCAACAGTTTGCCCTTTGCAGTTTGTAGAGCCAGGAGCAATTTGTGGAGCAATTCTGGTTTGAAATGATACAGGTTCTTCAAGACTGGTCAAAGGCAATGTGAGTTCTTACAGTATAGTTCTTGATTGTTGTTCTGATTCTTATTGAGTTCACATTCATTCATTCATTCATTTCAATTTTTGGAGCTATTTCTAGTGATTTCTCAGATCTGCCTTAGGCTTCCTTCAAAATTTTTTTAAAAACTGGGGTATGATTTGGTGAGGTGGTCTTATGATTTCAAGGCAGATTTCCCCCATTTGAATTTCTTTAAAAAAATTCTTAGTCATAGTGTAAAAGTGCACTATGTACATAGTGCAAAAGTGCATTTCACTGGTTCACTATGGGACTCTAGTGAGAGAAAAAGGGAGAAAGGAGAAGTATAGATTTATGTTCTGTTATGTCTTAGAATTAAAAAGCAGCAACCTGAGAGTGAGAATAAGGATGTTGCACTCAGTGCTGGTATTTGTCAGAAAGAAGTTGTTTGAATATTTGACTGTAACTCTGGAGATTCCCCACTTGGCTATGAAATTCACTGGGTGACCTTGAGTGAGTCACATGCTCTCAGCCTCAGGGGAAGGCAATGACAAACCTTGTTTGAACAAATCTTACCAAGAAAACCCCATGAAAACCTCTTAGGGTCATCATAAGTCAGAAATGATTTAAAGGCATGCGCACACAACAACAACTACAAAATACTCTATATGGGGTTTCATTAGGAAACTGTTCAGAAATGTCAACAGTGCCTTTCCCCTAGAACCTATGCAAAACACTTTTTTGAAA
This sequence comes from Phrynosoma platyrhinos, assembly GCA_020142125.1. Taxonomy (NCBI): domain Eukaryota; kingdom Metazoa; phylum Chordata; class Lepidosauria; order Squamata; family Phrynosomatidae; genus Phrynosoma; species Phrynosoma platyrhinos. The sequence continues at coordinate 50,059,013 of CM034701.1, forward strand.
TCCCTGCTGGCTGTACCAAAAGACATGTCTGCCTGACTTTTAAGAGCTGAAACAGGGCTAGTAGAGCCAAACATGCTCCCTGGTTCACTAAGGAGTTGGGGGGAGGAAACGAGTGGGATGGAGACTAGAGCGATGATGGCAGAAGACTCAGTGTGAGTCCAACTGAACACGGGTTAAGGCCCATTGGAAGACCTGTGGTGGGGCAATGGATGCAGCAAAGAAATTACACTTCTCTGCCACCTTTGCATCTGTACAGTGTCATCCAGCTGAGTTGTTTCGAGTTGTCAGAGGCCTTTTACATTCTGGCCTCCAAGAAGAAAACAAAGACCACTTGACAGCTCACTGTGAGGAATTCACAAGACGCTTCACAGACAAAATTGCTTGGATTTGCTCTGATTTGGATGATGTAATAATAATAATAATAATAATAATAATAATAATAATAATAATTTTATTTTTATGCCGCCTCTCTGCAGCGCAATCAAGGCAGCGTACAGCAAATTAAAACAACACTACAAGTTAAAACAGTCAAACAATCCCTTCCCTAACCCACCCACCCCTTAAAAATATATTAAACTATAACAAGATTAAAATACAAGATAAAGGAAAACAATACAATACAAATAAATAGCAGCTTAGCAACAAAAGAGCTGGAATACTTTTCTATGGGCCGGGAAGTTATTCAGGGAAGGCCTGCCGGAAGAGAAAGGTCTAGTGGATGTAATCTATGGGCCGAGACGTTATTCAGGGAAGGCCTGCTGGAAGAGACATGTCTAGTGGATGTAGTTGAGACAGGTCTAGTGCCTGCTTTCCCCTATTATTGGGTAAGTTTCAGTTTGTGCAGCCTGAGGATGTGGATAGGATCCTTGAGAAGTAAGGGCCACCACATGCATACTGGATCCTTCCCCTTCTTGACTTCTGGAATCATCTAGAGGGGGACTGGCCAAGTGGGTAAAGGGAGTGGTGAATGCAGCAAGGCAAATTTCCATCCTGCCTAAAGGAGGCTGCGGTGAAGCCATTACTGAAAAAGACCTCCCTGGATCCCACCATTCTGGATAAATATTGGACAGTCTCTAACATTCCATTCTTGGGCAAGGTTCTGGAGTGAGTGGTGGCCTCTCAGCACCAGGGATTTCTGGATGAAACTGATTATCTAGATCCATTTCAGTCTGGCTTCAGACTTGGCTATGGCACACAGACAGCTTTGGTTGCCTTGGTGGATGATCTTCGCAGGAACTGGACAGGAGGAGTGTGTCCCTGTTGGTCCTGCTAGATCTCTCAGCGGCTTTCAATACTGTTGACGATGGTATCCTTCTGAGCCGTCTTCCTGGGATGAGACTTGGGGGCACCGCTATTTACTGGTTTCAGTCTTTCTTGGAGGGGCAGACCCAGAAGGTGGTGTTGGAGGACTCCTGTTCAATCCCTTGGCTGTTGGCCTGTGGGATCCCACAAGGTTCTGTGTTGTCTGCCATGTTGTTTAACATCTACATGAAACTGCTGGGAGAGGCCGTCCAGAGTTTTGGGGCACAGTGTCATCAGTATGCGGGTGACACTCAACTCTATCTCTCCTTTCCACCTGATTCCAAGGAAGCTGTCTCTGTGCTGAACCATTGTCTGCTGTCTATAATGGACTGGATGAGGGCAAACAAACTGAAGCTTAATCCAGACAAGACAAGGTGTTCCTGATCAGTTGTAAGGCAGATCAGGGAATTGGGGCTTTGCCTGTGCTGGATGGAGTTACACTACCCCTGAAATCTCAGGATCACAGCTTGGGTTTGCTCCTGGACTCCACTTTGAGCCTGGATGCCCAGGTTTCAGCAGTGGACAGGTGTGCAATTGCACATTTAAAACTAATGTGCCAGCTGTGCCCATTCTTTAAGATGTCAGATCTGGCTATGGTGATACATGCCTTGGTTACATCTTGGGCTATTGTCAGCTGCCTTGAGTCCCTTTTTGGGAGGAAGGCAGGATAAGCATAAATAAATAAATAAAATATTCTTCAAGCAGAATTAAGCAACAGGTTAAGGAAAAAATATCTTGCCTCCAAGTGGAGGGATCTATTCATGCTATCCCATACAGCATCTTCCCCCTGGTACCCATTATTCAAAACATAATTTTGACTGGAGCGTTATTTTTTTTTTTTTTGATCTTACACTGACCCCTTTAAGAATTGCATATACAGCAGTACGATTTCAGTGTATGCCAACTGCTTACCTGAAAAGAAGATATAACAAATTTCCTGTGAAGCAAAGGATTTGTATTTGTGAGTCTGAGAAAGTGGAGGACTTACAACATTATCTGCTGAAATGCTCTCTATACATATCCCCAAGACAAAGGTTCTTAGTTTTTATTCTCCATTTCCTCACAAATCATTCACCTCTTGAGCAAATTTGTATACTATTAGTGGGTAACAATGTATATATTATTGCGATAGTGGCAAAATTTGCTTTGTCTCCTATTAAGATAAAAGATACATATTTTTAATAGTAAAGAATTTTATTGTGTGACTTTTGTTAAAACAATGTTGTAAACTTCTTACATTTTTATATGCTTGACAATTTTTTGTTTTATCATTTCTATTTTGTATTTGATGTCAAATTTTAAAGTTATTCTGCCAATTTGCTTTTATTTAAGTATATGGGATTGTGACAGCTGATACCTTTTACTAATAAAGTTCAGTTCAAGAAACTTCAACAAGTCCAAAGTATTATGCACAGGGGAAGGCCTTCTCTCAGTCCCACCATCATCTCAGGCATGTCATATGAGAATGCAGGAAAGAACCTTCTCAGTAGCTTCTCTCAAATTGCAGAACTTCAATCTATGAAGGTCTGTGTAACCCTTCCTTGTTATCTTTATGCTGGCAGAAGCTTTTTAAAAAAATAATAAATAAATATTCAGGACTTTTTCATTTAACCATATGACAGTATGGTGCTTAAAGTAGGGTGTTCTGCTTTTTATTGTATCTTTTAACTTACGTTTTAGATATATTTAAAATATTTAGAATTATTTTAAACCCATTGGGTGACCTTGGGCGAGTCACAGGCCCAATTATTTTAAATATGTCCCTTTTAATTTTAATTTTTTTTATTATTTATAAAATAAGTTGCTTAGCTAAACTTTTATCTTAATTTTTTAAAAAGCAGCCTTAAGTCCCATCCTGGAAGAAAAGTAGGGTAAAACTGAATGACTGAATGAATAGGCACTTACCAAGAGATATAAATATACATTTTGTACAAGAAAGAGTTAGGAACCTAATTCTTGAAACAAATTTCCAAAAAAGATGTTATATAGATGACCAGGAAATTCAAATTTTTAAAGATATTCCACCACAGATATTAAGAAGAAGGAAAGAATATCAAGAATTAAAGATTATCTGAAACAAAATAATATAAAATACAAATGGGGAAAGCTGGAAGGTGTAATTTTCACAATAGAAAATAAAAAATGGGTGATAGATACATAGAAGAAAGCTAAGGAATGTTTAGAAAGAGCGAATTCAAAAGAGAAGAGTAAATACGAACAACAAACAGAGATAAGAGATCAGGAAAAGGATAAAAGAAAAGATAAGAAGATCAAATAAAATAAAAGTAAGATACAACAGGAACAAGAAGAGGAGAGATTGGAAGAAGTGGAAAACATCCTAATGGATCCAGAAAATTCGGAAGATGATGAAACAGAAGAAATTAATCAAGAAAGGAAAGTAACAAAAGAAAGACAAGATGAGAATCAAGAAGAGGAAGAAATGAATGCAGGTTCAACAGAAGAAACAACATATGAAGGGAAAGGGGAAAATGATAAAGTAAAAAAGAAAAAAGATATATACAAACTAGTATATGGACAAAGAAAGGAAAGAAATTTAGTTACAGATATTAACTTAGTATAAACTTATTGAATCAAACAAAATGTTATTAAAAATGTTGTCATGGAACGTCAATGGACTAAATTTGAAAACTAAACACAACAAACAGGGGATGCAGACCAGGGCGTCAGGGATGCCCTGGTCTGGAGCACCGTGGGACCGCAGCCTTTGCACCACAGCGCTCCTGTGGCGACCCTAAAAGGAGCTCCAAATTGGTGCTCCTTTTAGAAGACAGGGAAAGTGCGCCCTAAATGCGTAGGGTGCATTTTCCTTGTCTTTTCCGCCACAGCGTGTGAGGATGCTGCGGCGGGAGGTTGCCCTTGGCACACCGGCAGTGCGGATGGCTGGAAGTTCTGAGGGCAACCTCGGGAAGAGGAAGGGGCGCTGCTCGTGCGGCTGCCCCTCCTCTTCCTTGCCTCCAAGACAGCTCAATAAGACGTCTGCCGAGGCCCAAAATAACACACTACTTAAATAAACAGAAGAAGGATATAATCTGTATTCAGGAAACGCATATTAAAAATAAAGACCTACACTTATCAGAAAACAAGAAACTGGGTAGAATGTTTGTAGCATCCAATATATCCTGTAAGATAAAAGGGGTGGCAATCTATGTAAGGGATATTTATAAATCTAAAGAAATTTTTAAAGACAAAAATGAACATTATATTGCCAACGAGTTAAATCTAGATTTGGGGAAAATACTACTAATTAACATTTATGCACTACAAGTCAATAAATCTCACTTCTTCTAAGACCTTAATGACAAAATTAGAAAATATGATTATGATAAAATTATGACAAAACAAAGATCTTTGTTTCCTCATTAATAAGCAAAGAAATACTAAATACAGAAATTTTACCTATGAGTTTATCAGACCACTCCCCAATATAATTTTCAATAAGTTTAAAGGAAAAAGAATTTATGTGGTGATTAAAAGAAGCCTTGTTAGCAGATGAAGAAACAGTAATAAAAATAAGGAAAGATCTAATAATGTACTTTCGAGAAAATGTGAATAAAGGAACACCAACACATATTATATGGGATGCAAGTAAAGCAGTTGCCAGAGGATTACTAATACAACAAGAAAAAAGGAAAAAAAGATTGAGAGGGAAAAAAGAGAGTTAATAGATCAATTAGGGGATATAGAAAAACAACATAAAGCAAGACCCAAAGATTTAAAATTATTGCAAATGAGAGAAAAAGTAAAAAAAAACCAACTCAATCAAATAACAATGCAACAAATAACTAATAAAATTAGATATTTAAAGCATTATTATTTTGAAAATGCAAAGTGGGAAAATGGCTAGCCAAAGATTGAAAAAAGAAAGAGAGAAGAATGTAATAGTAAAACTTAGAAATAAAGAGCAAGAATATACATATCAAAAAGATTTTAAAAAATTATAGAAGAATATTATGAGAAATTATTTTCTATGCAGAAAATATCACAAGAAAAAAATACCTAAAATGAGAGAATATATAAGGAATAATGTAATAAAATTAATGGAACAAAATACAAATGGTCTGAATGCACTCAGATTTATATAAAAATAATTACGTACCTACGTGGAGTAATATTAAAAGAGACTTAGAGGGATGGGATAAAAAACAGCTTTCATTAATGGGTAGAATAGCTACAATCCAGATCAATGTGTTACCGAAAATGCTATTCCTATTTCAAACAATACCGATTTTGTTAAAAAAAAGCAACCTTTTAGAATCTGGAATCAGGATATTGCCAAATTCATCTGGCAAGGGAAAAAACCCAGAATCAAAGTAGAAATATTGCAAGATAGAAAAGAGAAAGGTGGTCTGGGTCTTCCTAATTTGGAATTGTACTATAATTACTCAAAAATGCAAAACTATTAGCTCTGCAAGGTACGAAAATGGAAACAGGATGGCACTCGTATTTATGTTATGATCAAGCCACTTCAGGTAATAGATTTAACATACACCATATAAGGAAAGGACTTTATAGGATATGGCAAAAATATAAAAAACAATTATACAATAAATTACCACTTTGGACATCACCACAGGAAACGTACCATAGCAAAGAATATTACACAAAAGGAAACTGGGTTACATATGAAAATCTATTAATTAAATCTTCAACTGGATTCAGATAAAAAACTAGAGACGAATACCAGCAAGGATAGATATAAATTGGCTAAAGTATATACAGACAAAAGAAGATTTTAAAAAGGATACTGAGAAATATGGAATTGAAAAAGAAATAAAAATATTTGATAAAATTTTGAAAGAAGGAGAGAAACAACAGATAAAAAAGATATACAAATGGCTTTTAGAGCTAAAAATGAGTGAAGAAGTTGTGGAAAAAAATATGGTACTATGGATGCAGGATATTGATAATACAGTATCCCTACAAAGTTGGGAAAATGCATGGACAAATAGTAATAAATTTACTAGATGTAACACACTAAAAGAAAATTTTCATAAAATATTTCATAGGTGGTATATGACTCCGGTCAGATTAGCTAAGATAAATAAACACAAAGAAAACAAATGTTGGAAATGTAAAGAAGGGATTGGAACTATGTACCACATGTGGTGGCAATGTAATAAAAGCAAAGAATTTTGGGAGAAAGCTCACAAAATAATGTGTAAAATAACACAAAAGGGATATTCCACTAAAACCAGAATTGTTTCTCTTAAATATAATTGATGTGATAGAACATAAACTGAAACAAGAGGAAAAGAACGTTATACTCTATATGGTAACAGCTGCAAGATTGGTATTGGAAAAACATTGGAAATCTGAAAAAATACCTACAGTACAAGAATGGAAAATGAAATTGAATGAACTGATAACTATGGATAAGTTGTCTATGTATATAGCAGGAAGAACATTCCAACAATACGAAAGTAAAGAAGTTCAAACTGGATTGATTTAAGGCCTTTGCAGATTGCCAGAAATAGTGCACATTAAATTGAGGCACTGCCCTGGCTCAATGCTAGGGAGTCATGGGAATTGTATTTTTTTCTGTGACATTGAGCCTTCTCTGTCAGAGAGTTCTGGTGCCACAATAAAATAGCACTGAGCCAGGGCAGTGCCTCAATTCCCTAGCACTGAGCCAGGGCAGTGCCTCAATTTAATGTGCACTATTTCTGGCAGTCTGCAAAGGCCTTTAGTTGCTAATAAAGTATAGGGGAAAGTTAAATACATGAATTTAAAGCTATATTGGACATACAATATATGATATAAAGCTTAGTACATATATGTGTAAGGAATGATATTTATGTTACCCTTTTATCTAGTCTGTAAATAGTATGTATAAATTTATTAAAATTATAATAAAAATAATAAAAAAAGACTTTACTGCAGAAGAAAATAAAGGTGAAATGGATTGGGAGAATAGCAGCTGTCTCTGTGCTGCTCCATATGAAATAGTAGCACTTCCTTTCTCTTCCCAAGGCGAGATGGTTGTCAAAACACACCTTTTGCCAAAGAGGGAAAATCAGTTCAGTAAAAGGCATGTTTTGATGAATGTTTCCCATCAAGAAGAGAACAGAAGTGCTATGATAGATGTGGAGCCACATGGAGAAAACCACTAGTCTCTCAATCTGTTTCACCTTTCTTTTCTCATGTTGTAAAGGCTTCAGCTGCAAGCAGGGAAGGAATCAATGGCTGAAGCAGAGCAAAGGATGGGGTGTGTGTGTGTGTGTGTGTGTGTGTGTGTGTGTGTGTCAGAATTCTATTAGCAGTGGTACCACCTTTTTGGGTCAAATGACAAGCTACCTTAAGTATGTGGCATGCTGTTAAAGACAAATTTTTCAACTGTAAATGAACCTTGCCCTGGTCTAGACTGGATCAAGATTACCAGGTACATTAGGAAGAAGGTAAATCATTTCCCCAATCTTATTTGAATTTAATTATGCACCTACATCTATGTGAGCATTAAAAGAGATATAGAAAAAAAGTTCTTTAAAAAACCCAGCAGATTTGGTTTTTATTGCTTTTATTTGAATTTACTATAAAACATGAATAAGAAGAAAAGGAGAAAGAAGAGAAATAATAATGTAATAATAATGAAGATGGTGATAATAATAATGTAGGAATTTAGGGCTCTATCCATAACTCAGCCACTTCTCTGTTTTTTTTTGGGGGGGGGGGGTCCTTTCACACTACAGAATTAGAGCACTTTAAATGATTCTACTTTAACTGTCATGGTGTTATCCTATGGAATCCTGGGATTTTTAATTTAGGGTGAAGTATTTCTAATTCTGAGCCAGAGAGCTCCAGGGCCCTTTCACATTATGCAGTTAAAAGGCTCTGATTTGCATGGTTCCATAGAATCTTGGGATGTGCAGTGTGGGGAAGAATATTTAGGACTCTGAACCAGAGATCTCCAGTATATCACCAAATTGCAAATCTCAGGATTCCACAGCAAATTATAATGGTAGTTAAAGTAGAATCATAGTCATATAACTTTGTAGCATGAGAAGGCCCCTGAGCAATTTTCTCTCCCATTCTGTCACCAACCCAGCTTGAATGGCAAGGATGCAAAAGCAAAGCAAAGCAGCTTATTTATATACCGCTTCATATCACGCTATGGGATGTCTAAGCAGTTTACAACTGTGAGCTGATTGCCCCCCAACAAGCTGGGTACTCATTTTAGCGACCTCGGAAGGATGCAGGCCTGAGTCGAGCCTCAGCCCTGGCTGGTATTGAACTCGCAACCTTGTGGTCTATGAGTGAGTGGCTGCAGTACAGGCATTTAACCATTGCGCCACCAGGGCTGATGCAGCCACAGGTGTGTTGAGGTCAGTGTGTGGATCCAAGTACCGGCATCTCCCTACATGACCACTGCAGGGAACACTTTCCCAGACTTCTGTGGCTTGTGAAGGGAAGCTAGAGTTTGAGAATAAAGCTGTTGAAAATTTGAAAGTGATATTTATCTTCAGTTCATGACAGCCATATAACAGTTAATATGGTTCCAATTACATTCAAACATTAAGGCCTCAGATGTTGTTCTGCAAGAACATAGAGATGACTTTGGCAATAAATGGTGACCCAACAGCTCAACAAAATTTGGTGATTGTTGCCCCTCTCTCCCACCCCTCTGGATTTACTTCTGGCACTGCTACACCTGGTTTTTGGAGGAGGGGATGAGGTGCAGGACTGGTTGCAAACCTGATGAAAAAGGAGCAGAGCTAGGGAAGGCATGACCTGCATTTCCAAAGGCTCTTAGCAGCTCTGTGCAAAATAAAACTGTGTAAAGGGAAATGAATAATCTAGAGACATCTGTATGTTCTACTAATTCCATCACAACTGAAACCCATAAATTGACAGTGATGGACCATCATCCTGACATTGATCAGAATGGGAAATTTAGCATCTTTATTTTAAAAAATAGCACTGTTCACAAAACCAAGTGAAATAAAGACATTTTTAAAAGCTCTTCTTTGTTGGGTATATTGAGCAACATACACTATAGCCATCCTCTGAACTGTTGATATACTTAACTGCATTTTGTAATACATTGCTTTTTATTTTTTACTTAGACCACCCCCCCAGGGCTTGGGCCTTCCTGGGTTCCAGGGATTGACTCAGTTAGTCAGTCAGTAAGTCAGTCATTCTAGAGTGGGATGTACACTAATTGATTAATTAATTAATGTATATCCCACCCTAGATCCAAAAATCTCATGGTGGTGTACAATAAAATCAATTTAAGATGATGAATAACAATTACTTTGTTGCTGTGTGCCATCAAATCATTTCTAACTTATGGCAACCCTAAGGTGAACCTACTACAGGGTTTTCTGAGAATGTGTGACTTACCAAGGTCACCCAGTGGGTGTGCATGCCTGAACAGGGAATTGAACCCTGATCTCCAGAGTCATGGAACAATGCATCACACTGGCTCTCATAACAATTACTACAATTTAATACTATTATCAGTATAGTGTATAATTTATAATTTACAACCAGTGAAAACAATGTAAAATAATGCTGAGCATTTGTTGTTGTTGTTGTTGTTGATTTCATTCCATCAGACTCTTTTTTCCTTTACAACTTCAGGTTGTAGTCATCTATCACCCTCCTGATTCTGCTACCCAATTCCTGTCAGACTTTGAGTCTTGGCTGACAGTTTTTCTATCGGATGCAGTACCCACACTGATTTTAGGTGACTTTAACATCCACCTGGATGACCCCAATAATCCTCCAACGTCTTGCTTCAGCTCTCTTTTAGCTTCTTTTGGCCTTCAACCTCATTTTAATTCTTCAACCCATTCTCTTGGACACCGCCTAGATTTAGTTCTTGCTGCCAAGTGTGTCATTTCTGACTACTTGGCATCTGATTTTCCATTATCTGATCATCATTTAATTTCTTTTACTCTTAGTTCTATCCCATCTCCTCGTCATACTGCTCAACGCTATTTTCGCGATCTTCAGTCTATTAATTGTGACCTTATCAGTCAGTCTTTGGATTCTTCCCTCTCTTCTTTATCTTTTGGGGACTCTGCTGACTCAGCGATGTCTTTATTTAACTCCACCCTTTCTTCAACTCTCAACAGCTTTGCCCCTGTATTTGTTCGCGTGTCCTCCTCTACGAATAGGCCTCAGCCTTGGCTTATTCCCATAGTTAGGTTCCTCCGGTCGTGCTCTCAAGCAGCTGAATGTCTTTGGAAAAAGTCCAGGGAGTGGGCCGACTTTAT
>CM034701.1:50089113-50099364 GCA_020142125.1 Phrynosoma platyrhinos
TGGTTCCGATATTACACTTGCCAGTTCTTTTAATACCCTTGGATGTACCTTACATTGTACCTGAAGGATGATTGAGTAACTGTTTGTTATTTGAGGACAGTTCTGTATACACATCATACAATTGTCAAGTTCCCAGGCATGGGTGCCCTGGATTCCAAGGTGGGCTTCCAGGGCTGACACTGTGGATGGTGAACTTAAAAGATTCCAATGAGCAGAGGCAGGAAGTAAGGTCAGGAAACAGACTGAGGTCTAAGAACAGCAAGGCAGAAGTCCAGGAGTCCAAGGGGCCAGAGATAGAAAGCAGAGTCAAGAAGCACACTAGGTCTAAACACAGCAAGGCAGAGTTCCAGGAGTCCAAGGGGTCAGAGGCAGAGGCAGGAGGCACATCAAGATCTAAGCACAGCAAGATAAGGCAAAATGCAATCATAGCAGCTACAGGCAGCACAAAAGACTGTTGCTGTGTCAAGGATTGAGAGGCCAATGTAGCTCATAAATGGCTGTATCTTCAGCTGCTCTGAATGAGTAGAGCCAGATGTGCCTGTTGGCTTAGCCCTGACCCTTCCAAGAATCTGTCAGCTTGTGCTGGATCCTGCAAAGACTTTGGTGGTAGGACTCCAGTAGCCAGAGATCCCATTCTGTGATAACTTCTGTAGGCAGACTATTACAGTACTCCCCTCCATATGAGAATGGGGTTCCATCCCTGTTTAAGGACCTGGCTTCATCTGGTTTGACACTGGACAGCCCAGAGCTTGGCAGGGTCATGGATACAGCTTGGGTCCAGGTTATTTGAAGGACCCCATCTCCCTTTATGACCCCACTAGGGTGTTGAGATCATCTGGAGAGGCCCCTCTCTCTGCCTCACCACCTTCTCAGGCTCTTTTGGTAGGAACAAGAGAGAGGGACTTCTCAGTGGCTGCTCCCAAGCTTTGGACTCCCTCCTAGAGAGGCCAGGATGGCTCCATCCCTGTTATCTTTTCGGTGGCAGGTAAAGACATTCTTATGCTGTCAGGCCTTTTCAAGCCACTAAGGGCTGGGAATTAAATGCTGTGCATTTTAAATTTTAAGGTTTGTATTATTAACATATATTTTAATTCATAACTGTTTTAACTTTTGAAACTATTTTTTTTAAATTTTATATTTATACTTTTAAATTTTGTATTGTTTTTTAAATTATATTGTTTTTAAATTTGTTGTTAGCCACTTTGAGTCCCTATGTTGGGAGAAAGGCGGGATATAAGACAACAACAACAACAACATGGTCAACCAGAACCCAGGATTGTTCTTCAAGCCCATAATTCTCCCAGTTGACAAGGTAGTGCAATTTGCCTCAAAGCCACCTGGAATCCAGGATTTGGGCAACTTGAAACTCCTCATGGTCATCAATCTTGATGGACAGAGGGGGTTGGATGGTACATCCTGGGAAGGGATTGGCATGCTAAAGTTTGAGCTGGCAAACATGAAATACAGAATGGATCTTCAAAGAGCAGGCAAGATCCAATTTGTACACAACTAGGTTCATCTGCTAGAGAACAGGGAAGAGGCCCTGAAACATGTAGTCCAACTTGGGAGAAGGGTGTCCTGACTTCGGCAGCCAGAGGTCTCATTATGCAATGATGGACCTTTACAACAGTCTCTATACTCCTGCTCTCTAGGGGTGTAGGTGGGGGATGGGGCAAAATAAAGGGATTGCCTCCTCAAATAGAAATTCTGGTCCCCAAATGAAATTTTCCATCACACCTCAAATTTCTAGCATTGCAATAACTTAAATCATTTGAGTATTTAGAAATACAGTTTTGGCATCTAAAGAAAATGGGCAGACAAAAAGTTACTAAGATAATGTGAATACAGCAAGTAGAATTCTACATGTGAATGATTTTCATTGTCTCACTCTTTGCAATGTTAGAAATCCGAGAACTGAAGGAAAATGTCACGAGGGACCAAATTCCTCAGTGGGCAGAATGCCTTCATTTTGCCCCTTTCCATTCTGTAACTGTAATCTTGCTGTTGCCCTCAGAGGAAGTAGAACCAACCAGCAGTGAAGATTCAATTTGTCAACTGGTCACCTTTTGTGAATTTTGTCTTTCATCTCAAGCTAAAGAAAAAAACCTTGATCCAACCCTGCCAGTACCTGATGCAAGATATTTTAACATGTGATTGGGGGACCATGGGGAAATCCCACATATTTTAAAACCACAAAAGATGAAATCAGACACAGTCCTTTGGAAACCTGGAAAAAGAAGGTGTGGCAATGCATGACAATTGAAAACAAAGGGCCTTTACAGATTGCCAGAAATAATGCAGCTTGAGGCTACTTTAAATGTCCTGGCTCAGTGCTAAGGAATCATGGGAACTGTAGTTGATTGTGGCACCAGAGCTCTCTCACAGAGAAGGCTCAATGTCCCAATTCCCATGATTCCCTAGCACAGAGCCTGGACAGTTAAAGTGGCTCAAGCTGCATTATTTCTGGCAGTCTGTAATATTTAATCTCTAGATGCTGCTGCTAGGCATTTGAATTCTATGATTTGTTAGGGTATAGATTAAGGTACAGCATTGTGGATTTATGTTCATGTAATGCTTACAGATGAAAACATTTCCTTCACAAAAAGTGATAGTTATCAGCAAAATTTGAGTCTTGCAACAAATGTTTCTGCCTACAATCCCATGCTCTCTGGAATATTTAACAGGATTCATTATGTATCAGTTCACATGCAAAATTGCACTGTAAGTTAAAATTTGATTTTCCTAGAATGTAGATGGGGGCAACTGTGTCTGTGGAGCCAGAAATATTAAGTGGAGATTAATAGATACAGACATATATCCCAAATGGTCCTATTTACCTGGGAGAAAAACATCCATATTATTGTTACTTTGCCCTTTGATTATGTTTATCAAAAGTGTTCTGGGTGTGAGTTGCTGCAATTGTCTTCCTTCAAGTTTCTGTTCTCTCTCCTCCTCCCCCCTCCATGTCTTCTGCACTTACTTTATCTCTCTTCACTCTCTTTTCCTTCTCATCTTCTCTTTATACACATTCTCTATGTGTTTCTTCCTTCCAAATTTCTGCTTTCATACTGACTTCCTTCCCACCAATCTGTCTCATCTTCATTTTAACTTGACTTTCATATTTTTCTCCTTATTATCTTATGAACTTCATCTCTAAAAACTAATCATTCATTCTGTAAGTTCAATATTGCTATGTCTCCCCATTCTAATTTCAGAAAATCTATTATCTTTCCCCATTCTTCATAAAATTGTTCTTTTGGTTTATCTCTTAATGCCTGGGTTAATTTATCCACTTCCACCATATCATACAATGTATATAGCCATTCTTCCTTTGATGGGGTATCTTTGCTTTTCCATCTTTGTGCATAAATCATTCTTGCTGTGGTCACCATATAAAATATAATCTTACCATATTTTCTTTCTATTTCATCCTCAAATATTCCTAAGAGATAAAATTCTGGTTTTAACTGTAATTTGATCTTTAACATTTCACTTATCAAATTATTTATCATTCTCTAATAATTCTTTGCTTTTTTACAAGACCACCAGCAATGGTAAAAAGTAGCTGCTTCATTTCCACATTTCCAACAATTATTATTCTTTAGTTTATAAATCTTTGCAATTTTGTCTGGTGAGAGATACCATTGGAAAACATTTTGTAACAATTTCCCCTTAAGTTCTGAAATACTGTATATTTGACTCCTTTGATCCATATTTTTCCCATTGTTCCAACTGTATGGGATGACCGATGTTCTTGGCCCATTTAATCATTGACTCTTTAATGATTTCATCCTCCATCTCAAATTTCAATAATATTGCATAAAGTTTTGCTATTCTTGTTACCTTTCCTTCAATTAGTATTTTTCTATTTCCATTTTCTCTTCTTCACTTTCAAAACCCTATATTTTTGTATCTATTACAAACCTCTCATAAATCTGTCTCTGTGTGAACCAATTTATCACCCACCCCTCATTTTGCAATTCTTTTTTTTTATTTCATTTCTAATTTACCCTTTTGTTCCCTCAATATATCTTTGTATTTATACCAAATTTCTTCTCTATTCATTTCCTTTCTAGAATGCTTTGTGGGGGATATCCACACTGTCAATTTGGGTATTCTTCTTCTGTATTTATTCCATACCTTGATTAATGGTTTTCTTATACAATGATTTAAGAAGGATTTATTTTGTTCATCTTTTTCATATGCTAGGTATGCATGCCACCCATAGCTTATTCTATCGCCCTCTAATTCTAATAGTCTGTTGTCTGTTAAGATCACCCATTCTCTTATCTACCTTAATTGTGCCTCAAAGTACAATTTTAGGTTAAGGAGTCCCATTTCCCCCCTCTCTGGTTCATATTGTATATATTTTAGTTTGATTCTTGGTTTTTTTCCTCTCCAAATAAATTGAATAATGTCATCATGCTAATCTTTAAATATTTTGTCTGTGTTTATAATAGGTAACATCTGGAATAAAAAATAATTTTTGGCAGTATTGTCATTTTGACTACTGATATTCTCCCCATCAATGTTAAATTTAGTCTATTCCAATTTACCATACCTCTTTTTCTCCTACTCCATAGTTTCTTGTAATTATTTTCATATAGTTCTAGCGGTTTTTGGTAAGCTGGATTCCTAAATATTTTGCTTTCCCCCCACTTTTATTCCTCCTTACTCTTCCAATCTTCGTTCTTCTTATTTCCCCATATTTTTGTTAAAATAACTGATTTCCCTTTATTAATTTTACATCCTGTTGTTACTCCAAATTCTTCTAACAATTTCATCAACAATTCTACATGCTCCAACGGGTCTTCTACTATAACTGCCAAATTGTCTTCAAATGCTCTGATCTTACAGCTATGTTTTTTTTGACCCCTCTTATCTTATCATTCATTTTAATATCCCTTATAAACATCTCTATAATTAGCAGGAATAATAGTGGGGACAAGGGGCAGCCCTGTCGTATTCCCCTTTGAATTTTTATAACTTCCATTCTCTCCTCATTAATTCTAATCTGTGCTTTCTGATTCTTATAAATCTTCTCTACTCAGCTGAGAAAGCTTTGTCCCACATTTATTTTCTTTAATACCACTAGTATTGTTTGCCAATTTACTGAGTTGAAAGCCTTTTCCAAGTCCAAGAAGAACAAACCCAATTTTTTTTATCATAATGCTGTTTGCAATATTCCATCACACCTATTATAACTCTTAGATTCTCTCTCATTTGACGATTTGGTAGGAAGCCTCGTTGGTCTTCATTTATTATATTTTGTAAACATTTTTTTTAATCTATTAGCCAATATCATTGAGAATATTTTATAATCCTTATTGAGGAGCAAAATCAGTCTATAGTTTGCTGGGTTGTGTATATACTTGTCCTCCTTAGGTATTAACACTATTTCTGATTTCCTTCAAGTTTCCAGTACATTTCTTTTTAAAACCTCATTCATTATCAACTGTAGGGGTGGTGGTGGTGGTCCCTATTTCCTCACTAAAAGTTTTGTAAAATAATATCATTAACCCATCCAATCCTGGTGTTTTCCCTTTCTTACTCTGTTTTATAGCTTCCCATACTTCTATTTTTGTTATCAGGGCATTTAACTTTTGCTGTTGTTCTTCCATTAGTCTCCGTTAGTCTTCCTATTTCTCTTTTGCCTAAATACTCCCTGATTTTTTTCAATTTCAGTTTTTTCAATTGCTCTGAATATAATTCCATATAATAATCTTGAAATATTTCTTTTATTTTTTGTTGTTGTACTGTTTCTCCCTTTCTTATTTTCATAATACTTTTCTTCTCTTTTTCCTTTCTTATTTTATATGCCAACCATTTACCCATTTTATTTGCATGTTCAATTTTTTTTGTTTATTTAATTTTAATTTCTTTTCCAATTTTATTGTTGCCTCTATTTCTATCTGTTTATGTAACATTTTTATCTTTTTTTGTACTTCTTACTTTCCTGGGCTTTCCTTTAATTCATCCTGTTTCTCTTTCAATAGTTTATTCAATAAATTCATCTTTTGCTTTTTTGCCATAGGACTACATTTTCTGTTTCTGGTCTTAGTTCAGATGGTAGGGAGGGCTATCTGTAGGCTGGCATCTTTTGCTTTTTCTGCCTTTGTAAAATTATATTTTGTTGGGTAAAAAAGCCTCTCACAATGGATTTTCTTGCATTCCAGACCACTTCTGGTTTAGTTCTTTGATGCATATTTCTTTGATGAATATTTCCCCCTTTCTCTGTTAAATTTTTATCTTTTAGTAATTCTTTTGTTCATCTAATTTCATTATTATTGGGTTATGGTCAGAGATTTCTCTATTCAAAACCTGCATTTCCCCATCATCTTTAATCATTTGTTTGAGGTAAAAAAATAAATCTATCCTTGATAGAGATCCATATCTTTCAGAATGAAAAGTGTAGCCCTTTTCTTTATTATAGAGATGTTTCCATACCTCCATCAGGGATAGATTCTCCATCAAGTTAAAGAATTTTTTTGGCAGTTTGCCCTGTTTTTTTTTTCTTATCTAAAACTCTATCTATTTTGGGCTATATTATCCCATTAAAATCTCTCATTGTTCTTATATTTTCATAATCATATTCCATTATTTTTATTTGCAACTTTCTATAAAATATACCTTTATTTTCTTGGGGGCTGTATATACCAGCTATTAGAATTTTCTTTCCATTCCAATTGCCTTGTACTCATACATAGTGACCTCTAGTATATCTGAAAATCTCTCTTAGTTCTATGCCTTGTGTTACATATATAATTACTCCCCTCTTGCTTTTATCAATACGTATTCCTTCCCTATTTTTTATTCTTAATCAGTCTCACATCTTTTGTTCTTATGTGTGCTGCTTGTAAGCATACCACATCGCAGCTACTCTTTCTCAGAAATAAGAAAACCCTTTTTCTTTTTTGTATTGAATTTAACCCTTTGACATTCCATGACATTAATTTCATTTTTCCTATTTGTTTGTTTTGTATTTCCCCCTCTCTTTCTCTCTCTCACACACTCACACACACACAAGGAAAAATTAATAAAAACAACCACTTAAATCACTGTATCACAGTTTATTATTAAATCTTTTTTATTTTTATTCTATTTCTAACACAATTATCAAATCTTTAAATCTCTTCACTCCTATTTTCTACCCCTCCTACTCCTTCTTTCTTTCTCTTCTCCAAGTCTTTCTTCAGTTTTACCCAAAAGTCTTTTGCCTTTTCAATCATGTTCAATCTGATTTTCTTCTGTTTCCAAGTTACTGTTATGCCTTTAATTTCCTCCCATTTGAACAAAATCCCATGAACTTTCAACTGATCAGTTAGAAAGCTAAATTCCCTCATTTTTTCCAAAATGTTTCCCTGGTATGTCTTTAAGTATCAAGATCTGCTTTGCTTTCTATTTTCAGTTTTGATTTGTAGCTTTGTTGAAAGATTATATATCCCATTTGCTTTCGCACAAAATTAGTCACCACATCTCTTGGTAAATTTTTCAGTTTTGCTACTCGTGAGTTGATCCTATAAATATGGTTGATTTCCCATGGGAATTGTAGTTCTGGTTCTCCTAGGTATTTAGTTAGGATAGGAGAAAGATAAGTATATAAATTTTCATCCACTTGTTCAGGTAGAACTCGTAGTTTCAGGCAATTCTCTCTTTATTTCATTTGAAGCCTTGTTAGCATCACCTGATCTTCCTGTCGTGCCTTAGTTGATATTTCTACTTTTTCCTCCATCCCTTTCATATTAATCACCAATGTCTCCACCTTTCCACTTATTCTATTCAAGTCTCCATCTATCTTATCTAATCTTCTTCTTATTTCTCCTAAATTCAGTCTTAATTTGCTTTTTCAATTCTCTCAAACTGTGTATTTCTTAACTGGTCTCTTCTTGTAATCGCCTCATTTCAAAAGGATTTCACTCTGTTCCATCATCTTTGTTGTTTCAAGGGAAGGCCTTCTTTGAATTGCTGCTGCCGCTTGTGCGTCTACTTTCCTTCCTCAGCTGTCTCATCCTTTTCACCTCTTCCTAACACCACCAATCTCCACCAGCTGGACCCCCATTTCTTGCCTTTCTCTTAGTCCTTCTCCTTTTGTCCCACGTGAATATTTTTAGTTCTTAAATCCTAAATCTCAGTCCCTAAATCTCAGTCCTTTAATTATCAGCCTCTTTTATCAGTCTCTTTACTAATCTGATTGTCAATTTCTTTCTTTAACTGTTTTTAATCCTCTCCCAAACTGTCTTCTGTTTATTCATGATTTGGAGTCTTCTCTATCTGCTTCTACTTTTCCCTCTCCTCCCTTCATCAGTCTCTCTGTCTTTCAATTTCAACTCCGCATCTTCAATGTCTCTTACCTCTTACAGGTATTGGTTCATTAGTTCATTCTCATTCACCTCCCTCTCTGAAGATGAGTTCTTTTACAGCAGAAAGTTTAACATTGGCAGGTATGCATTCTTTTACTTTTCTTCTTTTAAATCAAAAAAATTAAAAGTGGTGGTGGAGCTTTATGTCACTAAAGTGACTGCTTCTGCACATGTGGCTTACTCAAATCACCCGCAACTCTTTTCCATGTCTTACTTCTCTCCTTTTCACCTTCATCTTTAAATGAAACACTAAGAGCCTGCGGTTTCACACTTCAGACCCTCTGCTTCCCCTTTACTGAGTGGATACCTTTTATCATCTGGCAAGTCTCCCCAGCTGAACTCATCCCCACAGGTTGTGAACATCCCCAGGAGCTATCCTTTTCAGAACAATTCTCACTTCGCCATCACTGGAAGTCCAGAAAATCCCCCTTCTTAAAGTGGATTTTCCACTCCCAAAGGCCTACTGAAGCAACAGGTTTGTGTTTAAATGGCTATATGCATAAGGCTTGAGTATTAATTCATGGTCCAGAATTGGGCTTAGATTGTTATCCTTCTTATCTGTATTTTGAGCATTTATCTAATTTACAGTTTGTGAATCTTTGTTTTTTATCTGTTTAAATAGATTGGCAATACTTTTGGTCCTGTATTGGGCTTGTATTGTTATTCCTCCTATTTGGAGTTGTGTATTTGAGTGTTATTTTAATTTTTATTCGGCTTTTGCATATAGAACCTTGGATTTTTATTTGCCTATACAGTTTGGCAACATTTTAAATTCATTTTTTATTTATCACCTTTTTTTCTATTTTGTTCTTAATAAAATTGAGGTTTTTTGATCCATTTTACTTTTCCCTAGTTTTTTTGCTTTTGAAAATTTTCCTTGTGGTCTAGGGTCACACCTCTAGGTTTTTGTTGGCTTCTTGTTGGTGTTTTTCCTCCGCACCCTTCTGTGTGTGGGGGCCATGATGGCAAATAGTTTGGACATGTTTAGTTACTCTGAAGACCATATTGCAAGTTTACTTAATGTACCCTCTTTTTGGGGAGACCAAAGGGAGAATATCACTACTGAGCAGGGAAACTGGAATAAACTCCAGCATCTCAAAGCAAAGCAAAAGCAAAGCAGCTTATTTATATACCGCTTCATATCACGCTATGGGATGTCTAAGCGGTTTACAACTGTGAGCTGATTGCCCCTCAACAATCTGGGTACATTTCAAGGAGAAATGCATGAAACTCAACATGCATGCAGGGGCCTTAGGGGATTACTGCAGGAACCTCAAAATTCCTAGAGGATTGAGAATATTAAAAGAACCTGGTATGTTCTCTTATAATGATGAATTCTGTAAAAAGTGGTTTGCCATTTTAAATAAGTGCTCCATGGATCTGATGATCCTATTGATTAAAACTTCCAGTAGTGAAATTGAGAAACATAAAGTGGAAATTAATAAGATTGAGCAGGAGATAAATAAAACAATGGACACCACCACATTTCAACAAAGAATTTTAAATATAGATAAAGACCTAGAAAAAGAAAGTATAAAAATTAGAGAAAACAAAATGAAAAAATTTCAAAGAGACTTAAGGGACTACCAGGAAGACAGGATATACAACTGGAAAAATTCCAGGAAATCCAAAAAATCTGTATCCTTTGCTTATGAATCTTCTGATAACGCTAGGAGTCCTGATGATAGCAGAAGTAATATATCCCTAAATGGTAGTACGGATGACTCTATGACATCGATAGTATCATCCTCTACATCATCTTTTTTAAATGCAAGACAAAACAGAAACACGTACAATATGAGAAAAAAGACAGGGCACAGTATCTACCAGGTTCCCCAGCAAGAGGACACAGGGCCTTGGCAGATGACTAATTGGGTCGTCTTGGAGGCCC
>CM034701.1:50099464-50109570 GCA_020142125.1 Phrynosoma platyrhinos
ATTGCCAATGGTTCCGATATTACATTTGCCAGTTCTTTTAATACCCATCCAACTTATGTTTAAAGACCTCCAAAGAGTAAGGGTTTACCACCCTCTAGGAAAGTCTATTCTACTGTTGAACAGCTCTTACAGTAAAAAAAAAAAAAAGTTCTAATGTTTTGGTGTAATCTCTTTTCTTGTAATTTGAATCCACCAGTTTGTGTTGTGGTCTCTGGAACAGCAAAAAAAAAAAAAAAAAAAAAAAAAAGCTTGCTCCAAATTCCTCATGACATCCTTTTAGATATTTAACGACAGCTATCAGTTATTTAGACTAAGAATATGATGAGGTTGGAATAAATAGTTATCAGAGAAATCTGGGTATAAGATTGATAAAAAAGGCAGTAATATTTTAAATAAAAATTCTAATTTATTTCAAGGTAATTATGTCAGAATTATCTACAGAACTGGATAAAATTGAATCTATCATTGATGGGTAGAATCCCAGTGATTAAAATGAATGTGTTGCCTAAAATGTTTTTGTTACAAACTGTCGATTTTGATAAATGATATAATATTTAAATAATGGCAGAAAGATATTTCAGCTTTCATTTGGTAAGGCAAAATTTGAGAGTGAGAGTCAAGATATTGCAAGATGCCAACAAAGAGGAGATTTAGCCTTGTCAGATTTTAAAGGCATACGATCATACTTGTTGTTTTGTATTGCTGAAAGATTGCATTACAGTCACAAATGAAAGACTGATGCTAATGGAAGCTTTTAATTTGAAATTTGGTTGGTATGCTTTTCTCTAATATAATAAAGCTAAAGTGGATTCTGAATTTAATAATCAGGATGGCAATGGAGAAACTTGCCAAGAAAACCCCATGATAGATTCACCTTAGGGTCGTCATATGTCAGAAATGACTTGAAGGCACACAACAACAACAAATATGAGGAGATCCTTGTTGAGCATTTGGAACAGATATAAAACTAAATTTTATTCCAAATTGCCTTTTTGGAAATCACCACATATTTATGAGAAAGACTTTTTAAAATAAAAATGGGTGAATATAAAAGAGCTAACAATGCTGTTATTCAGAATGAAATTTAGAAAGGAACTGGAAAACTGAAGGACTGATATTTCGCTGGTTCTCATATAGACAATTTGTTGAGAGTTTTAAGATGGACAAAAAACTGCATGATTTTGAACTGATGGAATCAGAACTGGAAACTCAGCTTTGTTCAAATGACGATATAAATGGAAGATGAACAAGTGGAAGAATGTATGATAAAATAGGCACAAAATATTGATAAATTGATATTCAAATACACTTAGAACAGTGGGAAAAGTCTTGGGAAAAGTCTTTAAAATTCACTATGAGTTACGATCTGAAAGAAAATTTCTATAAAAAGATGTATAAGTGGTATTTACCACTGGAAAGACATTCAAAGTATAACAACATTGCTAGCAAATGCTGGATGTGTAATCAATCACAAGGTGGTCATGTGATAAAGTTCAGAAATTTTGGACTCAGATCCACCTAATTCTGGAGAACAACATTCTAAAAATAGAAAACATTTGTGCTCCTCCAATCTGCTGGGATTTCTTTTGTCCTCCAAGAATGTTTAAAGATTATTGACACTGGCTCTGAGATCAATCAACACCTAACGAAAAATGCCCAAGAATTTGGGTACCATCAAGAACTTGCATAGTTATACAGCACCAACCAAGACCTGCATATAGAATGAACTGTTGTTCATTGGTTTAAAAAATGGAGATAGAAACCATTGATGACTGCTTATACAACTTATTATTCCTATATAAATGAATCTCCACAATCTTCTCTACAGGAGAAAATTCAATCTCAAGCCCATATGACTAGTAAGTTTAATACCTCAATAAGGTACCTTTAATACCTTATTGAGTCCAGTGGCTGGTTGCAAGGAGGGACTTACAGTCCAAGATCTCACTGCAAGTGATTTAGCCAGAAAGTGGTTTTGACCAGAAGGTGGCCTCAATTATTAATTCTTTGTGTGTGGCTGCATCTCCTTCACCATTGCCATCAGCTGATCTATCCCAGCCTTTGGCTCAGGTTATATCTCTACTACCACAAGCAGAGTTTCAGTTTTCATCTATTGCAGAGGTTGTAGCAATAGCAGCTTCATTTGGAATGGGTCAAACTGTGCTGACTTCTTCCCCTGGTTCCTGCCCTACCAACCTTTTCCTTTATTTTATTTATCCAGTCCTTTTGCCTTTGTTTCTGCCTTATATAATCCACTTGCTGAACTGCTCCTTTTGAAATCAAATGCAATTTTAGACTACATTAATAGAAGTATAATATCTAGATCAAGGGAAGTAATAGTGCCACTGTATTCTGCTTTAGTCAGGCCCCACCTGGAATACCGTGTCCAGTTCTGGCCACCACAATTCAAAAAGAATGTTGAAAAACTGGAGTATGCCCAGAGGACGGCGACTAAAATGGTGAAGGTTCTGGAAACCATGCCTTATGAGGAGAGACTTAGGGAACTGGGTATGTTTAGCCTCGAAAAGAGATTATTAAGGGGGGATATGAGAGCCCTCTTTAAATATTTGAAAGGATGTCATATTGAGGAGGGTGCTAGCTTGTTTTCTGCTGCTCCAGAGAACAGGACCCGGAAAAATGGTTGCAAGCTACAGGAAAAGAGATTCCACCTCAACATTAGGAGGAGCCTCCTGACAGTGAGAGCTGTTTGAGAGTGGAACACATTCCCTCAGAGTGTGGTGGAGTCTCCTTCTTTGGCGGTCATTAAACAGAGGCTGGATGGCCATCTGTCGGGGATGCTTCAATTTTGAGTTCCTGAATGGCAGGTGGCTGGACTGGATGGACCTTGTGGTCTCTTCCAACTCTATGATGATGATACTACTACTACTACTACTACTAATAATAATAATAATTTTTTATTTATAGCCCGCCCTCTGCGCGGCAATCAGGGCAGGTTACAGCATATTAAAACAAACAGAATTAAAACATTCCCTCATCCCACAATCCAACCCTCCCATCCCCTTAAAACAGAATTAAACTTTAAGGACTTAAAATATACAATGCAATAAAAAAATTAAACAATAACAATAAATCGGCAACCATAGGGTCGAAATAAGAACTCATGTCCCCTTGAGGAGGGAGTTCATGATTCTATGAAAGGGTATTTTTCTGGGCTACTTTAAGCATGCTGTCCTGAGCCCTCTATTAAAGAAACCTTTCCTGCACCCTTCACTTTGTGTTAATTATCATGCTGTGTCTCTCCTTCCATTTCTCTCTAAAGTTTTGGAGCAAGCAGCCCTTTTCCAATTGATGCCTTATTTGATCAAACACAATTTTAAAAATCAATTTCAATCAGGGTTTCATACAGGTTATTCCACAGAAACAGTTCTGAGTCCGCGTAGTAAATGATATTTTAGTGGCAAAGACTCACTGTCAAACATTGATGTTGATCCTATTGGAGATTTGAAGTCTCACAAGACCCTGGAGCGAGACCTCCATTTGATTGGCTGAGCAGGCTGGCAAGGGCGGGCCTTCCGGTCTGCTCAGCCAATCGCGTGTCGGTGCCCTTTTATGGGGCCGTTGCAACAGAAGGCCCCTCCCGATGCGTTGGGGGCGGTGTCTTTCCCATTCATAGATCCTTCCACTGGCTACCAGGTCAAATCAGGGCTCATCACAAGCTTTTATTCCTGGTATTTAAGGCCCTGCACTTTAACTTCCACCAGTACCTGGCAGCTTGGCTAGCATGGTATGTACTATTTAGGAATTTAAGATCTACAGACAAAGGATTATTGGCAGTTCCACCTACACAAATGTCTCTGTCAAGGCTGCAAAACATTTAAGATTTGGCTTCACATTTGTGGAACAGTCTTCCTTTGTACCTCTGGCTAGAAGAGGATCTTATCTGTTTTAGTAAAGACCTTTCACTTTGATTCATCAGATTAAATTGCTGAGTGTGTCTAAAGTGGCTGAGGTGGGTAGAGGCTGAGGTGGCTAGAGGAGGATCTTATCTGTTTTTGTAAAGACCTTTCACTTTGATTCATCAGATTAAACTGCTGAGTGTGTCTAAAGTGGCTGAGGTGGGTAGCAATTGATGGGGTGGTGAGGATTTTGTTTTTAGTATACTATTGTGCTGTGTTTTATTGTCTTGTTCTTGATTATATATCACTGATGTTCCTCCCTTTGGTGAAGAAGGTGTTATAAATAAATGTTCTTGTTGTTCTTGTTGTTATTATTATTCTATTTTTAAGGTAGATCACTGTTTTCCTTTGGGGAGATGATTGAGGCAAAGAAGTTATTAAATAATTTGGCCTTCTCTCTGTCCCCTATTTTCTTGTTCTTGGTCTGAATATAGCCCCAAACCCCTCAATATTATTATGTTTAACCTCTTTAGTGAGCCTGAGCTCATTCTGAGCTCTAGCTTTTCTGACTTCCCACTCCCCCCCACTTCAAGCACTGTGTATTTGTTTGTATTCCTAACCCTTCTTCCATTTCTTATAATGCTTCTTTTAAATCTTACTTCATTTGAAAGTTTTTTGTACACCCACCCTAATTTCTTTAGATACCTCCCACTTTTCTTATAATTAGAATTGTTTCCATTTGTACCATCATGAAGAAACTACCATGTACCATAAACAACTTTACCTTTGAGCATTTCTGACCATGGACTGCCAGTATCTCTCTACATTTTCTAAAATCAGCTCTTTTCTTGAGTGTATGTGTGATTACATTTGACTTCCCCTTTCTCCTGTATAACAAATCCCAAGAGGGCATGGTCACTCCCACCCAATGATACCATTATTTCCACTCCAACAACAGGTTTATCTGTATCGGTTAGGATTAAATGCAAGATAGATGATATCTTGTTTCTTCCTCTACCTTCTGTACTATGAAATTTTCTGCAAGGTAAGTGATGAATTATTTGGACCATACACTATTGGCAGAGGGTGACTTACAAAGCCAGGGCTGAACTGGAGCAGATGAAGCAAAAGAAGAAGCAAAGGACATCACACGTCTTATTTGGCTGGCTTTAAAAATAAAATAAAAACAAACCTGTCTCTCACTTGTAATTTGTGCAAATCACAGTAAACATTGGATATTATTAGCTTCATTTCTGAAACACATTTGGCTCTCTGAGGGTGAGCATGGGTATAATCATTGATTTTTGTGCCAAAAAGGCTCAGTTTGGGTCACACCCTTAGCATCTTTCCACCTCTACACAAATACTATTGGTACCAGGCCCTTACCAATGGCCTAAAAAGCAATTTTTCAGACTGAAAGTTAATTAGAGGACAGATTGTTCCACAGAGACTTCAGTAGAAGAGCATCAGCATGAATGTAAAAAAAACGTGCAGGGAGCTATAAATATATTGTGCAATATTTTGCAATATCTCCAGTGTTTTGGTCTAATGTTGAACATGCTTCATTGTTCAAACCAGCTGTGTTCTTTCCCATTTTCATTTCTATAAAGAGATTATAAAGGCTGTCAAAGCAAACCCTGCCGCTCCAGCCTGCCTTGATGGAAAGTTCTGCATACACAGAGCACAGCAATCTCAAGGAGGAACTTTGTTTCAAGCCAGAACAAATCTTCAGCTAATTATAAGAGAACTATATTAAGCACAAAAGGCAAGCTCCATTTATGGAGAACAAAGTTACATTTTACTCTTTGCTTTGCAAGTGGATTTATTACCATTTTGAAGAGTAATTGGAAATTCATTTTCCTTCATTTTCTTAGGTTATTTCCTTTATTGTTTTTAAGTACTCTGCACACTGCGGTATTGAATAAGCTCCAAGAAGAGAAGATTAATGGGCCTTTTTTTCTTTTTGGTTAATTTGTAGCTAAAGAAATAGAATAAGAAATTATTCATTTTGTTCTGATTCCTTACTCTCCTGTAGTCATAACTTTCAGATCATCTAGTTAAAAGAACTCTAATTATATGAACACACACAAGGAACCTGGAGCAGAGCAAGGGAATAAAATGCTGAAGTGCCAAAGAACGTGAAAATAAGTACAGCATCTCAATATGGAAATGGAGAAAGGATGTATTGGGAAATGTGAAAGACTGACCTGGATCTCAGGAGCAAAGTACTGTAATGAAAATGGTAAAGCAGAAGCTGAACAACTACAAGTTTGACACCTGCCCTCCCACATCCAAAGTCCAGCAGAGAAAATAAATAAGCTTAGTCTACTTTGTAAAATTTATAAAATGGCTTCACTTATTAATATTTGTGCATAGTTAAATTCATGGTCTAATGGAGCAGGGGAAAGAGAGAAGAGAAAATGGCTGCTCGGTAGAGTGATGCAGGAAGATAGGTATGGAAGAGCAAACAAACAGGAATGTGCAGACATGCAGACTATCAATTATAGTGAGTATAAGCATGCACAAATTGATAACTAACAGAACAAATAAGGGCAATTGCTCACATGTGCCATCATGCAACTCTGTACTACTTGTGTGGATTTTACATTATATTATTAACATAGCACTGAAGGGGGAATGATCATATATGGAAATTCTTTAACCTGTGTTAAATGCAAGATATTTACAAAAGAAAGAACACCAAATAATGAAAAGCCATTTCAAGAAAATGCTTGTCTAAAGTGAAACAAGTCTGTTGACTCTATAGAAAATGTGCTCATACAGTGATCTAGAATAAATATCCCTTTGGTGTCAATACAGCATAAGTATTCCTCTGTGGTATGTCCTTTAAAAGGAAGGCTTGCTCATGGATCACTGTATCCCAAACATTAGATGCTGTCACTGGTTCCTCTTTTATAAGTAGTTAAAATTGCATGCTGTTATAGGCTCATCTCTCACAACACAAGTAAGCATGCATCTGACCCACCAAAGAATTTCCTTAGGAAAAACTTCTACACTTTTTTCTAAGGGTGTCCAGCCACATGGTGGCAGTGTGAGACTTCTCCATTGAAGAAAAAGCTTTGCTGGCTGTTCCACAAGACAAAGGAGCACCTTTGCATACAGGACTACAGAAGATTTCATACAGTGCTTTGTGGCAGGAGAAAAATGCACACCTAGCTCTTTAAAGAAGACTGCCATCACATGAGTCCTAGAGTTGATGGATTCAATGACTATTAATATACTAGAGTCTAGTTGTTTCATACTAACATGTACAGTGGGCCCTCGGTATCCATGGGGGATCTGTTCCGGACCCCTCCCCGCAGATGCTAAAATCCATGGATGCTCAAGTCCTATTGTCCTCAATTGTGTCGAGGCCATGTGGCTGTACCACCATCTGGGACAATGGGACTTTACCTGATGCATCCTCCCTCCCTCCCTGCTTTAGACTGAGTCACTGGGCATCTGGTGGCAAGGCACTGCTGCCACTGCTGCCGCTGCTTCCTCCAGCTTCTTCCTTTCCCTTCTCCTCCTCCACAGCTTCTTCTCACCAGTGGTGATTATGCTGTGTGGAGGCTGGGAAAACACATTATGTGGGCTGTGGAAATGGCCTGCCACTGCCCACCTAGGCTGGAGACCCCCCCGGAAGCCTGGAAACCCTCCTGAGGCCTGGAGAAGCACCTGTGTGGCCCTGAGGGGCACCTGTGCAGGCCCAAGGGGGCTGGGGGGGATGGCCGGGTGTCACCCCATCTTCTGGGGTGTCACCTGTACCCCCCATGAATGCCACTGCTCCCACCTCCTTCTGCCTCTTCCTGCCTCCTTCACTCTCTTCTTCCTTCCTCCTCCTCTTCCTCATCTACAGCTTCTTCCTTCTTCCTGCTCCCGCCTCTTCTTTCTTCTTCGTGCTCCTTCCTCCTCCTCCTCTGCTGCCCCCCATGGGCTTGCCATCTGTGGATGCTTAAATCCATGGGTGGCAAGTCTATAGATTTGGAGGGCCCACTGTATCTGTTAACCATTTAGAACAGGGAAGGGCAAAATCAAGATATAACCAATGGTGAATAATAATTGGAGATACAATCCAACAACAGCTGGAGGGACACATTGTGCCCAACCCCTAAGTTTAAAGTTCATTACTTTCTACAAAGTAAAGGAGAGGAAAATCCTGTAATAGCCTTAACATCAATGGACTATTATTTTGCTTTTTGTGAAGGAAAAGTAGGAATGAACACTTGCAAGAAAAGCCATTTTGGAAACGACAGGCATGACAATTCTAAAATGGCTAGGATTTTATGAGGTGAACTGTTCTATAGGACATAATTTAGATATTCCCTGTGTTTCAACTTTTCAGAGATGAAAACCAGGACACCTGGTCAGAGTGTAGACAAGATGCCAAACATTATTAATGAGGAAAAACAGCAAATTAGGAGAGGGTGCACAGTTTGTTTTTGCTAGAACCTACAGGTAAGGGCAATACTCTCTCTTCTCTTTTTCTTGTGTAGTCAATTCAGTGCAAACTACTTTTGCCCTTTGAACTCTGTTCACAAGTTTTAAAGAGCCTGAGGATAAAGGAAGAAAATGGGAAGAGAAGAGAGCAATTGGGATATTTTACAAGCAAATGAAAAATTGGGGTGGCAGAAGATTGGCTAAAAATCCAATGCAGGGGATAGTACTTGCTCATGTCCACTTAAAGAATCTGCCATCTGAATTTGTAGGACTGTCAAGAGAAGGCCTATTTCTGTAACTCTTTCCACAAGGAATCTTGCTTGGTGCCCAGTGGCAGCTTGTAACTTCCATATCTGTGAGATTGTGAATCAGTTTTGGATCTGAATGTTATTTTTTTCTGAACTTTAAATGATCTAGCCAATGTGTTGAACCATGTTTCCAAAATAAGACAGGTATCTTGGATACCCGGGCTGCCTCTCTGGGGTGGGACTTGCAGGTACTGTTTTACAATGGCTCCATTCTTTCCTGGAGGAGTGAACCCAGAAAGTGGTGCTGGGGGACTCCAGATTGACTCTCTGGCCATTGGCCTGCGGGTTCTCTCTGGATTTTTTGTTGTTCCTATGCTATTTAATATTCTCTCCATCCCACCACCATCACAAGCATGGTTGGTGGTGACACAAGAGAGGGCTTTTTCCAGGGGTCCCCAAATTACAGCATGCGGGCCGGCCCTGGCCCATTGAGGCCTTCTTACCAGCCCGTGGCCGGTCCTGCCACCGCCGCCACCATGCCGCTGCCGCTACTGCCAGCCCATACCACCAGGTGCCATTTTGTCTTCCAAAATGGCATCCGGAGTCTTGCACATGCGCCCAACTCCGGGCGCCATTTTGGAAGACAAAACGGCACTGGAGTAGTGCACATGCGCACGCAATGCAGGGCACCATTTTGTCTTCCAAAATGGCGTCTGGAGTCGTGCGCATGCATGTGTGATGCCAAGCGCATGCGCATGATTCTGGATGCCATTTTGGAAGACAAAAAATGGTGCGCGGTGGCACGCACGAGTGGCGGCGGCGGTGGCAGGACTGGCCACAGGCTGGTAAGAAGGCCTTGACGGGCTGGGTCTGGCCCGTGGCCGTAGTTTGGAGACCCCTGGTCTAGGGGCAGCCATGGAAAAAGCCCTCTCTTATGTCAAAAAGTTTGGGGACCCCAGATAAAAAAGTTTGGAGACCCCTGACTCTGGACCTGCCTGCCCAGGGATACCAGAATGGCCCCTTCCTTGATGGCCTTCTGCAGACAGGTGAAAACCTTCCTTTTCAGACAGGCATCCAAAACAGAAAGCTTTTAAAGAAGAGCCTGGGGTTCAGGCCAGCTCCATTGGGCCGAGCCTAAATTAAGGAGAGCACTCCCTCCAGTCCATCTGCCATGGTCCATACCTTAGAGGGAGAGAAGAACTGCTGGATCTGATCCCCTTCCCACTACCATTCCCTTCTCCTTTTGTGTCATGTCTTTTTAAATTGTAAGCCTGATGGCAGGAACCATCTAATTAACCATTTGTAAGCTGCTCTGAGAGCCTTTGTGGCTGAAGAGAGGCATATAAATACTCTAAATAAATGAATACCTCTCTTAAAGTTTGTTATAAACCCCCAAGTGGATTCTCCACCACACTGACATGCAATAATGACTTTTAGGTGCAAGGAAAAAAACAATAAATAACCCATGGTCTTTTAACCACTGGTATATTCTTATTTTTATTTCTGCTCCATTTTTTACATTATGCCTTTAACTACTTTCACTTATTTGTTGGATTATGGG
>CM034701.1:50143077-50158571 GCA_020142125.1 Phrynosoma platyrhinos
CTTTTCTGTTACTATTCGCTTCGTGGCCAGCATTTGATAAGGTCCTAAGTGATGGATGGTATGTCTCAGAAGAGACATTAGGCCAAGTGGTACCTGGAGGTATTGTCAGGCTGCTAGTGCTAATGCCAATTCCTTGTCCCATCCTTCTGTCTTAAACACCCTCACTGCTGCTTTCACTTTCTCCTCCACTCCTGTGTGCACCATCTGTGCTTCCTCCTTGCTATCATTTGCATGGAGGTTCTGCCTACTGCATGGGGTGGGCATAGTGCAGTTTGTGGGATGCATGTGGCCTCAAGGCTATTAGCATGCCACCAGGACTCTCCAGGCAACAAAAATTGCCCTCATATGTCCTCTAGGGTATGCGTGGTATTTCTGCCACATTTTTGTTCCCCCACACTGTTTTGGCCCCAAGAGAAGCCTATTTCTAAAACAGGAAGTGAATAGCAAGTGACTTTTGGTCACTTCCTGATGCTGTTTTTCCTGAACTTAAATTGACCCAGGCAGCCCCAAAGATTCCCCCATGCCCTCCAAGAGGCCTATTTTCAAATTTAAAAAATAATTGATGTTTCAATGTAATGACTATTTGATTGTTTATTTTTTAAAAAAAATTAAAGGCGTCCTTGAGTCCCATGCTGGAAGAAAATTAATTAAATTTATTTATTTATTTATTTACAATTTATCTGAGTTGGGAAATAAAGCCTTTCAAGGTCTCATGGGGGGACAATGCAGCCCCCAATCTCCCACAGTTCTCCACTGATAGAATCATGGAGCTGAAAGAGATTCTATGGGTCACTGAGTCCAACCCCCTGCTCAGTGCAGGATCTCCAGATAGCGCATCCCCAGCAGGTAGCCTCCTCCTCCTCCTCCTTCCTTTTTGGAAGAGAATAACAATGTTTGCTTCTCTTCAATACTTTGACACTTCAACTGTTTGCCAAGAGTTTTCAATAATGATGGCATGTGGGTCAGAGTTCAGCAAGTTCCTTTAGTACTTTGGGATGTAATTTGTCTGGCCCTACAGATCTGAATGCATTTAGGATAACTAGGTGGTTCTTGGCTATCTTCCTATCAGTCTTGATTTGCAACCTGGATCACTTACCAAAGTCTCTGCTTATGCATGGCAGTACACATACAGTTCTCTTTAGGTGATAAAACTGAAGCAAAATATCAGTTGATCAGTTCTGTGATCTGTTAGCATTTCATCAGCCTGACTGAGCAGCAGTACCACCATTTCCTCAGTAAGGGGGATGCAGACGGGTGGCCGTGGGAAGCCCTGGAAAGCGGAGGATTGGGGCCAAGGCTACTCCACGCCTCAGCCCCAATCCTCCCTTCTGCCAGCCTTGAAAGGGGCACTAAAATGTTGGTCCTTTAAGAGCCAGAAAAAGGGATGCATCAAGAGCCACCGTGCGGCTCTTTTAAGCCTCTTCCAGTTCAGCACGTTAAGATGCTGCACCATGATGATGTCCTGATGGCATGTGCCATGTGTAGCAGCATGCACCCTGATGACGTCTTTGGCGTGGGGTTGGGCGCCCAGTGTGTGGCTGCCCCTCCCCTCCCCTGCCTCCAAGAGGATGCAAAGCACCATCTGTAGAGGCCCTAAGTCTCTTCCTTTGAAAATATTTGAAAAACCACTTTTTGTTGCTTCCTGCTTTCCTAGTCAGTCTCAGAAAATTTTGAACTTTATTTCCTTACATTATTTCTGCAAGCTTGGGCTACACATCTATACTTTTCATTGGTTATTTTCTCTTCCTTCCATTCCTTATACATGCTCTCCCTCCCTCCCCCCCTTCTAGTTTGCTGTGCAGCCACATTAGCTTTTTCAAATGTTTCCCATTTTACTTTTTCCATGGAATTGTTTATGAGTGTGCTTTTAGCAACTCTTCTTTATCAACGTCCAGCCTTCCTAGGGTCTTTTCCCTTTAACATCTCTAGCCATCCCTGGCCTACATGCTTGTCCACCACACACAAATTTAATGATATGATAGGTGGGAGGGCAAGATACAGAGGAGTCAGATACCAGCCACAAGGAAAGGAAACTAGCATGGCAGAAAAACCACCCATTTCACATTTCTATAATCTCAGCCAAGAAGATTGAGGATTATGTGAGTTGTAGCCCAAAACGTGTGGAATGTGAAAGGCTGGAGTATGGAGTAAAAACTTTTTTCTTCTTCTGGAACAGTTTTTCTTGCTTTTCATGTTCCCTTAAAACAAACAAACAAACAAACTGTATGTAGAGAGATCTTGCAGCACCTTTGAGACTAATTGAAATAAATAAATTGGCAGCATGAGCTTTCGTAAACTTCAGTCTGCATCTAAGGAAGTAGACTGAAGTCTACGAAAGCTCATGCTGCCAATTTATTTATTTCAGATAGGGCCTTTACAGACTGCCAGAAATAATGCAGCTTGAGGCCACTTTAACTGGCCTGGCTCAGTGCTAAGGAATCATGGGGACTGTAGTTTATTGTGGCACCAGAGCTCTCTGACAGAGAAGGCTCAATGTCCCAGAAAAAAAAATACAGTTCCCATGATTCCCTAGCACTGATCCAGAATCTTTGAAACAAACAAACTGTTTATAATCCAGCTGTGCCCGGTGACCTGAGAGCATCTTATAGAGATGGAAATCTGAGTGAATGCTCTGATTCTGACAGTGTCAGATGTTGGCCTGTTTCATTTTGATTTCCAGAACACTCTTTTTCATGAATGGCCCTGTTTTGATTCCATTTTTGTTGGCAGAGATGCTGAGTTTACAATTGAGAGGCAATGATGGTGTTGGTTAATGCCATAATAATGTCATAATAATCAGAATTTGCAAAGTTACTTCTTAAAAGTAATTCATTCACTTTGTTCATTACAATGTTTGGAAATAATTTGTTGATAATACAGTGTTTGAAGAGTGCTTTGTTAGTTGCATTCCTCTTTACCTTTTTGTCACCTAGGACTGAAAAAAAATGTGCTATCACTTGAACTGTTGTGTCAAAATGCCCAAGAATTCCCTTTAATTGTTTTTTTTTTTTTTGTAAATTAGAAAATGTAATACTGATATAGTAATATCATTCTAACTCTTTGCTTTTTGAATTACAACATCATTACACTCACAATACCAAGGAAAATAACTTGTTGCTGGTAACTGCTTGTAAGTCATTGCTTCCAAGCTTTGATAATGATAAAGAACAGTGTTTTCTAAAGGGACTACAAATGTATGGCCAGTGTTTTCTTTCTATAATCTTTTCTTTAATTGAATGTTAAAATTCTTTTCACATAGAAAGATTCTGCTTGAAGACAACTTGAAATAGTTAATTAAAAAGGAGTTTGCTCAGTTTACATTTGTACACTAAAATTAACTGAACACAATCATGCAAAATACTTTTAATCTACTCTGTAATTCCATGTGGGGAATGAAATGCAAATAGGTTGCATTTTTGTTTTATTGTTTTCCCTGCCTTCGGCCTCTCTCATCATCTGCTTTGTATTTTTATTGTGGACTGGCTTGGAGTTGTATTTTGAAGCAGAGGGAAAACAATCAAATCAAATCAAAACTTGTCAACAGCAACAGCAGTCAAATTTGTTACTTGAAAAGAATATGCCAAAGAAATTAAGCAAACCAAGGACAATAATAACATCAGAAATATTCCCAAACAAATCATTTCCCCAATTCTAGCATACACCATACAATATCAGCTGGGGTTTTTTTTAAAAAAAGAAAAGAAATGTCTACACTACAAATGTGTTAAGCCAATTTAATTATCATGGTTTATCCCAAAAAAAACACAGGGTTGTTGTTTTTTGTTTTTTGTTTTTGTTTTGCTGAGGATACTGAGAATACTCTTAAATGGTCCTTCATCGGACTCCTTTTCCTAAAACTACACATCCCAGGATTCTGTGGGATGGTGCTATAGCTGTAGGAGAGAGTCATGTTAAACTACATCATTTCCACAGTATAGATGCACCCAAGAACAGATAGTCACAGCTCCATCATGCTTAGGCCCAGCAACTGATGCAAGGCCCTTCTTCCCTTCATCCCAACTGCTGCAGCTGTGGCCTCAGAGGGAGAGAAGAGGCAAGTACAGCTCCATCCTGCCTCCATGCAGCAATTGGTGGAAGGGCCTCCTTCCATCACAGCTGTAGAGAGAGAGAGAGGAGTGAGCAACATCTTTATTTATTTCATTTTTATGACACCTTTCTCCCAGAAAGGGACCCAAGGTGGCTCACAGATAAATTTAAAAAACAACAATAACTTTACAATAAAATTTGTAAAACAATTAAAAGTAAAAATGTTTAAATTATATATGTTAAAACAAACACCCCATATATACCGTATATACTTAAATATATGTCAAGAAGTTTATGCCCAAAAATCAATCCTAAAATCCTGTGTTGACTTGTATATGGAGCAATACAATAATACAACTCAGAAAGGTCCTGAAACAAGCACCACTACCCTGATGCTGCTCTCTCTGGGGGGATGCAGACGAGGGCATCGGAGACGCCCTGGTCCGGACCGCCGCCGGAGTTCAGCCTCCGGACGGCGGCGCATCCCCGGCGAATCTAAAAGGCAGGGAGTGTGTTTGTGTGTATGTGTGTGTGTTGAAAGAGGTGATTCCCTTCCCGATTCGATGTTAAAGACTTCTTCCCCACCAACAGCCACATTTCAATCCATTTCTTTTCCAATCTGATGTTAAAGCCTTCTTTCCCCACCAAACCACACATTTAAATCCACTTCTTACCCTTCCCCATCAGATGTTAAAACCTTCTCCTCCAGACTTGTTTAAGTAGAGGAAGTGATTGGGAAGAAATTCAAAAGGACTGGTTACCACTGATAACATACCTGGATAAAAAGGGGAAACCATTAAAAATGTGATGTTAGAAGTAAAGAGTGATATTTATTATGAATAAAAACTAATTTGTTCAGAGCGTTAAGATGATCTAGTGCAGCTCAGTTTTAAACAAATGGGATCCTTTATGTTATACTCTTTTGACTTTCTTATGTATTTTTAAATATAAGTAAGTTCTCCTTTATTGTATTCTTCAAGTCTTATTAAAGCAGAAAATTATCTCTGCAGGAGATCAAAATAAAATCCAGGGAGTCAACTCTTTGTTTAGTGTTTTTTTTCCCTTTTTCTTTATTTTTCAATTTATGGTTCATTGTATTCATTCTACTGCGTATCTGTATTATATATTATGTATTTGCAGTATTGTTTATTGCTTGTCCTTTTTTTTATTTCTGTCATTTAATAAATTTATTAAAACAAACAAACAAACAAAAAACTTCTTGTCCAGTATCAGGATAGTGGTGTTAGGTGATTGGGACAAGTCTGGAGAAAGAAAAAGAGGGATGGAAGTGATGTTTTCCCCTTTAGACCCTTATCCAAGGGTCATACCAAAATCCATGATTTTAACTCTAAAACATTCCCTCGACATACATGAGGTTGACTTGTACATGAGCATATATGGTAAGCCACCCAGACACTGGTTCAGTACAGAGATAGTCTCCTTGGAGTCAGATGGAAAGGAGAGATAGAATTGGGTGTCATTCACATACTGGTGATACTGAACCCCATCACTCTGGATGACCTCTCCCAGAGGCTTCATGTAGATGTTAAATAACATGGGGACAAAACTGGACCCTGTGGAACTCCATAGGCCAGGGGTAGGCAACCTTTCCCCTTTAAGGGCCGAGGGACTTCAGCTCCCAGAATCCCAGGAACTATTGGCCAACATGGGACTATTGGCCAACATGGCTGAGGCTTCTGGGAACTGAAGTCCCTTGGCCCTTAAAGGGGAAAGGTTGCCTACCCCTGCCATAGGCCAATGGCCAGGGAGTCAAACAGGAGTCCCCTAATACCATCTTCTGAGTTTGCCCATCCAAGAAAGATCAGAACCATTGCATAACTGGACAATTCATGTGAACATGAATGCAGGAAGAAAGATGAACAAGGCAGAGGAACAATTACATTTTCCTGCTGGGATTAGAATGTAAGGGGGAAGCTAGATGTGTTCAGTGTGCAGTATTTGAAAGCAAAACATGCCCTAATAAATAAAATTTTCATTAGACTAAAGGGTGTTGCAGACCAGCCTAAAGGGCTGGCCTGGGGGTAGAGTTAGGGCAGGGCAGCTGCACGCTGGCAACCCCAACCCCACCCTGATGTCATCCTGACACCGTGCACCTGTTTGCATGGCGCACGGTATCAGGATGCCCTCCTGGCGCAGCGTGCAGACACACTGTGCCAAAAGGGTGTGGAAGAGCAATGGCATTTTGCTCCTCATTTAGGGGTGGGAAAAGGAAGGATGGGGGCTGCATCATGGGTTTCTGTGGCCCTGATCCGCCACTAGCAAGGGCAGCCCAGAGCCACCTGTCTGCATAACCCCTAAGTATTTTATCTCAGATCCCACTGAAATGAGTAAATTAAGTCAGTCACACTTGACTTCAGTCTCATTGACTTAGGGCCTTTACAGACCTTCCTTTTGGGGTGGCACAGAGCTGCCCCTGGGAGCAGTGGATCGGGACCACAGCAACCACATGCCATGGCCCAATCCTCCCTTTTGCCACCCCCAAAAGAACAGCAAAATGCTGCTCCTTTTAGGGTGGCAAAAGACCATCCTAAGAGCCAGCGCTGTGGCTCTTCCGTGCTGCGCCAGGAGGGCATCCTAACACCACACGCCTTGCAGATGGGCACACGGCTGCCCCACCCCAACTCCACCTCCAAGCAGCCCTTTAGGCCAGTCTGCAAAGCCCCTTAAACAGGAGTATACTTCCAAGTAACTTATTTTGGCTTTAACCCACTATGCTGAATATTGATACCAATTTAAGTCTATTGTTATTTCATGGTAGTCATGAGTTATTGAAACTTATAGCAAGATGTCAGGTGTCAAATCAAACAGTAGTTATAGCAAAAGCACTTACATTCCTTTACCTTGAACCATTACATACAGTTAACCAGTTGCAAGGGGGCAAAGATGCGATTGTGAATACAGTTGGATTCACACCTACATTTATTTTTCTGTCCAGGTACTTACGACGTTGTGTCACTAAGCTAGGGGTTAAAATTAATACAATGTCACACATATCTGTGAGATGGAAATTTTCTACTTGAAAAAAAGTGTCTCTTGATTCTTATGTTGTTTTCAGTGGATGCTCATTAGTTTCTGCCTTTTTGTTTCCACTTGTAAAAATGATAGGGAAACAAACAGTATTGGGAAAATGCATGAATAAACAATACAGTAAAGTACAGGAATTTATTTTTGAACATTTAGGTATGTATTACAAATATATAGAAAAGGAGTCCACTTCCTAGGTATTATTTCATGTACAGGTTGTTAATCAGACAACTTCAGAATTTATTTATAAGGTACAGAATTTATAAGGTACAGAATTTATAAGGTACATTCTTATAATTACAGTTTAATGCTGCTATAACAACATGCTATACCACCACCACCAATTTGTTTATTTTTCTAGTTCTGTTTTTGTCTCATTTTTCACCACAGTGACACATGCTTTAGTTACATCCTCTTTTGATTGTCATAATGTTCTGTACATATGGCTGCCTTTGAACAGTATTCAGAAACTTAATTTTGGTAGAAAGAGCTGTAGCCAAATTGTTAACTGGAGCTGATTATAGAGACTGTATGACACCACTGTTGCAACAGCTCCACTGGTTGCCAATCTGTTTCCAGGTACAATTCAAAGATCTGGCTATGACCTATAAATCCCTAATTTCTCATGTTCAGGTAATATGACAGACTGATAGACTCATCTGGAGTACTGCCTTCAGTTCTGGGGACCTCATTTTAACAAGGATATGAATAAGTTGGAGTAGTTTCAGAGAAAAGCATCAAGGATGATAAGAAGTATGGAGAAGAAAACATATGAGGAAAGGTTGAGAAAGTTGGGTATGTTGTTGGGAAACAAGCCTAATTTTGGGGAATTTATAATCAGCTCAAATATGCGAAAGTGAAGCGCCCAACGTCGCTTCAGGGATCTATCCAAAAGTATACCAGAGTCATAAGAATTCTAGCAGGGAATGATGCTGAGAGGAAACAAACTCCAAATTAAAGTCTAAAATATTTATTAGCACAATAAGTACACATCCAAAATAAGGCGCACAAACACACACACACACACACACACACACACACACACACACATATTAGAAGAGTAAGTGGGAAAGAGCGAGGAGAGCCGAGAGGGGGACCAGGATAGAGGGATATACTTACACTCGAGAGACTCCTCCGGACTTCTGGCAGTAAATGTGGATGGATTCAGCTGAAAGGCATGACCAGCAAGAGGGGGGTCATGGGAACTATCTCAGAGTGCAGACCGACAGAGATTCAGCATGTACTTCCGAGGTAGCACACGGTCTGCCAAAATCCAGGGGTTTTTAAGGGCAATTTCTGCCTCCTAGCTATGAGCTTAACAATAGGTGGACAAAGGCTTGATGGGTTTGCCATTGTTTATCTAAGTCTGGACATAGTCTAAACAATGCATTTGGTTTCAAAACCAAGGGTCAGGTTGTGGTCATAGGGAACTCCACATGGCTAAAATATCAAGAAAAAATGGAGCACATATGCTAACAATGTTCAGTCTGATGAAGAAAAGACTGAGAGGTGACATGATTGCACTATTTAAATGTCTAAGGGTTGTCACAGAGAGGAGGCTGCAGATTTCTTCTAGAAGCAGATCTAATGGTTTTAAGATACAAGAGGCTAGATTTTGAGTGAATATTAGAAGAAACATCTTGACAATGAAAGTGGTTCTCCAATGTAACCAATTTCCTACACAGGTGGTGGGATCTCCTTTTCTGGAATGTCTTCAAAAAGAGGCTGGACAGTTAGAAAAAAAAACATGGAAGAATTTTATTTCATATGTTCTCTGCTGTGAAAATGGTCTATGCCCAGTTTTGGGAACAAGAAAAAATGCCCTTAATTGAAGACTGTCTTACAAAATTATTTGATGTTATAGAAATGGACAAATTGACCAGAAGCCTACAAAATGATTATTCAAAGAAATACTTAGAAGACTAGAAAATTGTGTTAGATTATTTATCTCAAAAATGGGGAGAAATAGTTGTCACAGAGTAACTCAGAGACAAAAGCGGTAACAAAGAGATATTTGAATATAAACAATTATGATTTATAGAATTAATTACAATTATACATAACATTTTACATGTAAATGTGGAAACATACATAATACTTTTAATGGAAGATGGCCTGTTATCAAAAACTCTGTAGAGTTAATAATTCCTAAAAGATGGAGTCAAGGAAGTGGCAAATGTTAGATGAATAACTGTTATTGTGTTATGTTATGTGTTATGTGTGAAGATGTTGTACAAATGTTGTTTTTTTATCTTTTTAGAAACATTTCAATAAAAATATTTTAAAAGAAATTGGCTGGACAGCTACCTGCTGGGGATGCTCTAGCTAGAGCTCTTGCATTGAGCAAGTTGACCTTGATGATGCAGTGGACAACTTCCAAAAAGTATGATTCTATAACTCTATTACTTTATCTATCAGTGCACACTCACTCAGTTTCTGAAATCCTCAGGTTCTCCTTTCAGCCCTAGCACCTTCTCAGACATGGTTGCTTGGGACATGACATAGGGCCTTCTCAATGGCTGTCCCTAAGCTCAGGAACTCCATTTCTAGGGAGGCCTCAATGGTCCCTTCAGATCAGGGGTAGGCAACCTTTTTGAGCCGGGGGCCAGGTTGCTGTCCCTCAGACAATTGGGGGGCCGAAGCAATAAATAAATAAATATTTAAAAATATGCATGCACATTCTCTCAGCCCCAGAAAAGCCATGGCAAAACCCCTGTGGAGATTTTGCCAAGTAAACCCCAAGAACAAGTAATAATAACAATAACCATTATCATCATGGAAACAACTGGAAGGCAGGCCCATAAACAAGCAGGGATGCATGCACACTGTCTCAGCCCCAGAAAAGCCATGATGGCAAAACTTCTGTGGAGTGGAGATTACAAGAACAAGTAATAACAACAATAATCAATATCATCATGGCGGGCGGCGGCGGCGGCGGCGGCAGGGGGCAGCAGTGGCAGTGGGGAGCGGCAGCAGGACCGGCCTGGGGCCGGTCCAAAGACCTCAGGGGGCCGCATCCGGCCCCTGGGCCTTATCTTGCCTACCCCTGGCATAGAGTTTTAGTTCTAGGGAGTTAACAGTGGAGAAAAGGTATTACATATCCCCAACTGTCCCAATTTTGCAGGGACAGCCCCAATTAATAATAATAATAATAATAAAATTTATTTATACCCCACCCCTCTGTTAACATCAATCGGGGGGGGGGGCTTACAGCAATTAAAATTACATCAATAGAGTCTAAAAAACCCACCCCCACCCTCCCCCATAAAAACATATTAAACTAAACAACCATTAAAATCCAGCTAAATTTTAAAATAAATTAGAATAAATCACCTGTTATCCCACTTTTTCAGCTGCTTTCAAAATGTCCCATGTTCTCTCTTTTCCTATTACTTTCTCCATTTCTCTCTCCATCTTTACACTCAATTCAAAGTGCAAAAGTAGTTGGACTCAACTCAGCAGTTGGTGAAAGAGACAAAGGGGGTGGAATCTTGACCTGCCTAATAGACACAGGCAGAAACGAACTGTTGCAGCCTCTTCTACCAACTGTGTTCTTCCTCTTTAGTAACATTAGAACACACTGATGTTGCTTGCCCACACATTTAAGTCTTCACCCATGACATGTCAGTTCCTGTTCTCTTGAGAAGCTGTTGCTTTCACGTTGGTTTTTCCTTCAGGGGAAGTGCAAAGCAGAGAAAGCAACCAAAAATAACCAAGGAAGAGAGAGGAGCAAGCTACCCAGCTTAAGTGCTCCTGGGTCCTCATTGTTGCTACCAGGGCCTTGTCTGCCCAAGCCACAAGGCCTATCCCCTACCACCCATTCTGGTGTCATCCTGTTTGAATGATGCATGTCCCAAATCCGAGTTCTAGTGCAAGCAGTCCAGATAATGTCTGGCACATTCTGCACCAGAACTGGGGTACAACACCCTAAAAATACATTTTTAAAAAAAGACCCATTACTTCAGATCTTTCGGGAAGATTTGGAGCCCTCTCTTCCTGTGCCATGGTGGCTGTCTGCATGGCATCCTGCTGAACCATCCGGCAGGTCCACCATGTGCTCATTGCTGGACACTTCATTTTGACACCAGAAGTGAGTGATCTGCAGTGGCAGTGGACATGCCAGGTGGCTCAGCAGGAAAACCATGCAGACACCTGCTGTGGTGCAGAAATAGTGGATAATGGGGGGAGACTGGGGCAGCTTTGAGCCAGGATACTCTGGGCTGCCCCCAGAGCATCCTGGCCAGTGCAGACAAGGTCCAAGTTTACATCTTTGGCTTTCTTGACAGTCTTTAACAAAAGAGATCTTTCTCCTTTGTAAACACATTGTATTGTGGTGGATAGTAAAGCAATTAGACAGATGAAAAATAAGACAACTCATTTGAGATGTGGTACTGGAGAAGAATGTAAAGGATACCATGGACAACCAAAAAGACAAGCAAATGGATCCTA
Organism: Phrynosoma platyrhinos; assembly: GCA_020142125.1. NCBI lineage: Eukaryota > Metazoa > Chordata > Lepidosauria > Squamata > Phrynosomatidae > Phrynosoma > Phrynosoma platyrhinos. Next base: position 50,154,619 of record CM034701.1, read on the forward strand.
GAGCAGATCAAGCTTGAACTCTCCCTGGAAGCCAAGATGACTAAAAGGAGACTGTCATACTTCAGACACATCATGATAAGGCATGACTAATTAGAAAAGACAGTGACACTAGGAAAAGCAGAAGGCAGTAAAAATAGAGGAAGTTTGCAAGCCAGATGGATGGACTCAATCAGGGAGGTCACAGGGCTGAACCTGCAGGACCTGAGCAGAGCGGTTGAGAATAGGGAGACAATGAGATGTCTTGTGCAAGGGTCACCATGAGTCAAAGGCATCTAACAACAACAACAATTTTCAACTTCTCCATTCCAAATCAGAAAGACATCTAAGTTTTGCTGAGCTTCTGGTTCCTATGCTAGCTAAGGTTTCTCCTTGCCTCCACCAAACCCCTGTTTCCTTGACTGTCACTTCAAACCCTCTGCTAAAAACAACTTCTAAATCAGCTGCCCCTAACTGGAATAACTTCATATGTTTTCAAAGAAGTAGCCATGTACATCTCTTGCAGCATAAAAAGGAGGTAGGGAGGGGGAGGGGAAAATGTGGTAGCATCTTTAAGATTTTTTTTTTAGTATGGTTTCTTGTGGATATTCACCCGCTTCTTCGGATGCAGTGGTACAGAATGATATTAAGCCTCAGCTATAAAGCACATCCATACAGTTGTGGGAGTGGGACAGAATGTAAATAGATACAGAAAGATGCAAATCACACCCCTTGTTTGAGGCTGCAACTGCTTCAGCCCTAGCCAGTATGACCAATGGTCATAGACAATGGGAGCTGCAGTCCAATAACATCTGAAGGGATCTAGGTTGGGGACTGTTTGAAAACAAACACAAAATGGTTGAACTGGTTCATTCCAATCACAAAGACTATCACAGGTGTGGAATGATAATAGTTACCCTCTTTTAGTGGTCTTGTTGTGACCTCTTGTGTTGATTTATGCTCAAATTACATTTTTGGTGTTGATTTAGGTTCAAACTACATTTCATACATCTGGTTTTAATAAACTAAAAAGCAATTGCAGGCAGTAAGGAGTGGGGATTGAGATAAGTACTGTGTTAGGCAGGAAGGTTTTTGAACCCTTTTCTTTCATGTTAAGAAGAAAATCTCTGCCATCTGAAGCTACTAACGACCCTGGAAGGGAAGATCCCCTATAGTAAATGGATGCTTTCCTCCTATGGCAAATATCATTTTGAGAGGGACAATTTTCACTGAATCAGTAGCAAAGGAGAAAATAAGCTCCTTTCCTTGCAATGCTGTCACTAATTTGAGAGTTGTTGCTATTAACATTTTAAAAAGAAATTTGAAATGCAGTTGCACAATTCATCTGTGGTGATATTTGGACTCAGGTTTGTGATCCAAGTTGTATTCCAGACTGGAAGCTCACAACTGGAATCACAGACTGGACTCTCTTAGCTGGGCCAGATGCAAACACTTTCTACTGAAGTAACTCAGAGCTAGGAAAAGTTAGTTTTAGGAGTACAACTCCCAGAATCCTCTGGCCATGTTTGCTGAGGGATTTGGGAAGTTGTGATTCAAAAAGTATCATTTTCAGGCTCTGAAGTAGCTGATATCTTATTTAAAAATTATGATAAGAGTTTTTAAAATATCCAAAGTGTCACGTAGACATGGAATTTTCCATTTGTATTTCTGAAAGAGCTATATAACTAATTCATCTGGACACACAGTTTAGCTCTGAATCCAATAAAAAAGTCTTGGTATCCTGCATTCCAAAGTAGTATAGGCCCAGGAGGTAAGGCAGAATTTTCAGGATGAAAGAAATCTTAGAGCAATACAATTATTTCAGAATAATTTTTGGCATCTCCACACATATATATATATTTAAAAAATGAAACACTAAAAGCATGTGCCAACATTTGGAAAATATTAATTTGAAATATTGTACAAGGTCAAAGCCAAGGAGGCAAATGTACAAATTTGTTGCTGTGCTACAAGTAAATAGATCTGCAAAGATTTTGGAGTGTATGTGTGTGTGTGTGTGTGTTTTAGCCAAAGCTTTCCAAAGGCATTCCTGGATGAAAACCTTTGAAAGAAAATGAAATTTGGGAAAGAGGTCATGACACTGTTTGATCTTTCCTTCTTCTTGGAAATCATTAAGTGTGACAGTACCTCATTAGCTGTGCATCAGTCACTCTCTATATTTCTAAATAGATATCCACTATGCAGACATTAAGGGTGTCAAACTGAGAGAGCAGGATAGAAGATCTCTGTCACCCGTAGGATCCTCCTCCTCCCCCTCCTCCTTGCAGTGGCTGGATTTACTTTTGTTCCTGCACAAGCTCCCCAAAGTGTGGAACAGGAAAAGACAATTTATGTCCCTACAGATGTTGAACTGAAACTCCACCATTTTTCACAATTGGCTATGTTGGCAGGGACTGATGGGTGTTTCAGTTCAACATCTGTAGGGATGCAGGTTGTCCAGTCTTGCTATAGAGTCATGAAGAAGGATCTCATCTTTCCATCCCCCAAGCTAACAGGGCTGATTTACAGCTAGCTGCTCCATTGGCACAAAGGACATTTCAGAAGCTTAGGTGGCACTTGTAAGTCACAAGTAAGTCACACTGCCATAATGTACTCCTTTTGTGAAGAAAGGTAATGTGTTTTATGTCCTACAATAGTGTCAGTATTGATGATAGGTTTCAGCCACTCTGGGAGGAATACTATGTGACTACAAGAAGGAGAACAAACTCTCAGAGATTCCCCAAAAATGTCTTCCTACTTGACACAAAAGACAAGGCAGCAACCTTCCATTTTATGTACTTTAGAACTGGTGTTGGAACAGTGTCTTCCACTGTACTTGAGGGCAGTGCATTAGTGCAACAGGCAAGCATGTGGCCACACAACTTGGTCACTCAACTTAGGACAATGGCTAGTGGTCTTGGAAGAAATAGCCAAGGGGGTTTGAAGCCCCCAGCATCTGATGCCTAAGGCAGTTGCCTCACTCCTCCTAATTTTTAGATTAGGTCTGGCTATCTGTTACCAAGAAAAAGATGAAAGTACTTCTTTTCCAACAAAACTGATCCATGCAAAGATTGGTGTGCATGCTTCTTCCATAACACAGGGAACATTAGCAGGGGGTGCTACAGTCCTAGACCAGGGTTGAGTAATGACAGTGCAACCTCCATGAATTGTGGTTTGGCCCAGTGGGTGGGAAACCCAAAAGAAGGCCTGTTCTTACTAGTTCAGTTCAGAAAGAGAGGGAGAACTGGAGAGAAGAGGGGCTGCAATTGCCAGGGTTAAGGAATGGTCCATTTTCACCTTGAGTGGGATTTTCAGTTATACAATTAGAACAGAACAAAAGGGTAAGTTCTTTATAGTGGAATTTCTATATTGGTGTTTGCATCTATTTTGTATTTTTATTTGTGCACCAATTTGGTACCTCTTTCTGGTTTCAATGTGCCAATTATAACTTAACAATGCAAATACAATTACAGTCGACCCTCCATATCCATAGATTCTGCATCCATGGATTTAACTATTCTTGGCCTGAAAATATTCAAAAGAATAATAATCCAAAAAGCAAACCTTGATTCCATTGGATGTAAGCTCCAGGAAAAGAGATTCCACCTCAACATTACAGGGAACTTCCTGACAGTAAGGGCGGTTTTACAGTGGAACCTCCCTCAGAGGTCTTTAAGCAGAGGCTGGATGGCCATCTGTCGGGGATGCTTTGACTAGGAGTTCCTGCATGGCAGGGGGCTGGACTGGATGGCCCTTGTGGTCTCTTCCAACTCTATGATTCTATGATTCTACATTGTATTAAAATAATGATAATTGTTTTGTAGATTTCTAAATGCATGCATACATACATAAAGACATCTCCATCAACATACAACATGGGCAAGCTCATTTAGGCCACTGAAAAGGTTCTTTGCACTGTTGGGGAATAGTCTTCCTTTATCAGTTCAGGAAAATGTCCATTTGGAGGCAAGTAACAG
>CM034701.1:50158671-50173796 GCA_020142125.1 Phrynosoma platyrhinos
GTGGCCTGGAGAGCCTTCTCCTCCTCCTTCCCCTGTCCTGGCCAAATTACATGAGGAGCAGGGACCACTTGCCCTCATGGACTGTATTCTCTCACAGCAAGTCCAAATTCTTGTTTTCCTCTGCAGCCTCTTGGAAAATAGTGAAAATAATTCAAACCACATCATTTCCTGTAGTCATTCTGAGAAGGACTACAGACAAAAATGGAAGTATTTCCATGTGCTTTTACACATTGTAGGGAGGGGGCTTTCTGAATGGTTTGGGTTGGGGGTAACTATTGCCCCAAAATCATACCAATATTTGTGGGGGGCTCGGAGGCTTTGGGGAACTGATGTGGAGTTTTAGAGCCACACAAGGGGACACAGGGGCTGCTCACAGGCCTCTATTTGCCCAGCCCTGTTGTAGACATTCTAGAGATGTCAGACTGCCAGGGGCAGTAGATTGTGTAATCTAATTAAGAGCAGCACATCCCCAATTAATTTTTTAAAAAATTATCACCTGTTTACATTTGTTGCTCTGACCTCATTGCCTTCTGCTCAGCCAATGCTAGTTGGTGAGCTCCAGTGAATCAGGTATGACTGAGGGCCATATTAGGTATGGTATGGGTATCCATCAGGTTTCCCCATTAAAAAAACTGCAAGAAGGAGAGATAATCTAAACTATTACCATGCCATATTTGAGGACTTGTCTCTCTTTTCCCCATGTTATTTTCTTCCCTCAGATCCACTCTACCGGTGATGATTGGTGGCTTGTACATCAGTTGTGATGATGATATCACTTCAGGTTTAGGTCTGAATTCTAAAAGAGCTCTCAAAGGTATTGAACCCTTCTCCCCAAATAGTCCCAGAACCTTGGACAGCTCCATTAAAGTTCAAACTGAGGGTACATTTACACTAAAGAAATAATGCAGTTAGACACCATGTTAACTGCCATGCCTCCATCCTAAGAATTCTGGGATTTATATTTTTGTGATGCACCTGCACTCTTTGGCAAAGAAGGCTGAAGTCCTTGTAAAACTACAATTCCTAGGATTCCATAGGATGGAGCTTCAGCACTTCAAGTGGTGTCAAACAGCATTATTTCTATAGTGTAGATGCAGCCTAAAACTCAGAATGGTTTCTCTACCTTAAGGGGGATGCAGACCAGGGCGTCCAGTACGCCCTGGTCCAGAGTGCCGCGGGGCCATGGCAGCCGCACCACGGTGCTCCTGCGGCGATCCTGAAAGGAGCACCAAAATACGCGTTTAGGGTGCACTTTCCCTGACTTTTCTGCCGCAGCGCGTGCGGTCGCTGCGGCGGGAGGTTGCCCTCGGCTCGCCGGCCGTGCGGAGGGCTGGCAGCTCCGAGGGCAACCTCGGGATGAGGAAGGGGCGCTGCTCGTGCGGCTGCCCCTCCTCTTCCAGGTCTCGGAGACGACTCTATCAGTCGTCTGCAGAGGCCCTTAGTCACATGGGAGCCAGAGCTGGTTCTGGATGGCATCTTTGAGAGCAAGTAGTAGTATTGGGAAGGATGTAGCACTGCTAAAGAAAACTTGGCTTTATGTAAGAAAGGGCACAAATCCACATAAGCTGACTGGACTGGCAGTTAAATCTTCCTTCAACATTGGTAATGACAGAGGATCCTTCACAGAACAAACTGATTAAGGAGAGACTGTAGCCCATACACTTCTGTCCTCCAAGGAAGTGTCTGGAAACTTAGGAGCAATGACTGAGATGTTTTCTACTGCCACCACCCAACATCTTCTGCCTGAAGCGAATGCCTCATTGTGGCACGGTGGCTCTGACAAGCAAAATGGCACAGCAGAAGGGGTTAACATGTCTTTCCTCAATGCATCACTTCCCTGCTAACTACCCTTCTCACCTCTCAAATTGGAATGCAACAATAATTTGAGTTTCCCAGCTTGAATCAAATCTGGAGTTCTCAACCCTGTGAGAAATTTGTGTGGGGGAAAAATGGCATATTGAAATTCCCACAACTTGCAGGAACATTTTGTTATTGTTGTTCTCAGCACAACAGGAACTGCACAGGTGTATGACAAATTGTGCGGCTTTGCCATAAAATCCTACACTCACAGTCTTTTCAGTATGCCTAGAATACTACACAGCGTCTTTAAAGAAAATTCACCCCCTTATATTCTTTTTCACTATGTACTTGGGAAAAGAGCAAAAGTTTCTACGTTATGACTGCAGCCTTTGATGGTGTGATAATGAGGGTTTTCCCATTATCTAAGCAGCACAGGTAGCTTTCTTTGCAGGTAACAAAGGGTTAAATGAGGTGAGAAGGTTAAGTTACATTTTAATGGGGCTTGGCATCACAGAAGTGAAGAGAGCAATTGTCCAGTGAGATGGCCAATTGGGCAGAAGTGCAAATCTTCGAAATCCTTCTCAGCAGAAGTTATGAAAGAACTTGGAATTTGGAAGACTCTAGAGACTCTAACAAAGAGGTGTTTGCTGCATCCAGGGGAGTTAGTCAGTCAAGACCATGTGGCCTAAGACTCCTGGCCACCCATCCCAGGAACATCCAGCCCAAAATCGCCATGGCATCGTAAGTAGTTATGAACTGTTTAGCCAGTTTGTATCAGGGATATTTATTATTTTTCTGGCTTGGCTAAAATGATCTAATCCTTCATTGTGCCTGAAGGAAAAGTGGTCTTTCATGTAAAGATACATCCTTTTGCAATGGAGATTTATTAGAACAAAATCTTTCCCTCTAAAATTATTTCTATTTCTCACACACCTCTTTCATGAACCTTTGCTCAGTCTTGTTCCCTCACTATGCTGTTTGTTGGGCTAGCTATGCACTGTTCATAGAATTGCTGTGTCATTTACCATCACTGTGTGTGCTCCTGGGTGGAAAGTGAAGTCTGTTTCCAATTTTGATTCAGGGAGGGGGGTGAGGTTTATTTTTTGTCTGTGTGCCCTTGCTCTCAGTTGTTCACAAATCATTGTCCCAAATCATGTACTGGTCTGCTACACAGGGAGAGAGGGTTGGATGGAAGATATCTGATGTAGCATCCTCCCTCAATGTCGCATCTTGGTAGATTCAGGTGTTTACTTGCAGATATCAAATGACAAGAATCACATAGAAATAGGTTCCGTAAAGAGATCCAGTCTTAAATACAGTCAATAGTATATATTTTTAGATGTTTTAAAATTGGATTTTGAATTGTTGTAAAGTGGATTTTTAATTAAATTCTGTTTCAATAGTTTATCTTGCTTTGTGTTTTAACTGGATTCTTCTTTTTAAAAATACTTTGTGAGACACTTTGAATTTTATTTCTGGAGGTAAGATGGAATGTAAATGTGTTATCTGGACAGGGCAGCATGAATGCAAGAAGAATCTCCAGCAAATGGCCCTGTGTAGATATACCCTATGTCACGTTTTTCACTGTCTCTGATAACCCTGGGGGTGGGGAGCAAATAGCACTTTGCTAAGGGAAAGAAAACTGAGGACCAATGCAGACCGGCCTAAAGGGTCAGCCTGGGGGTGGATTTGGGGTGGGGCAACTGCACGCTAGCTGCCCTGACTCCACCCTGACTCTGCTGTCATGCCATGCACCCAACTGCACAGCACGTGGCATCAGGGTGCCCTGCTGGCACAGTGTGCACACACACTGTGCCAAAGGGGTACAAAAGAGCTGCAGCAGCAGTTCTAAGGGTGGCTTTTTGCCACCCCCAAAAGAAGTGGCATTTTCCAGCTCTTTTTGGAGTGGCAGAAAGAAGGATCAGTGCCGCAGTGTGTGGTTGCTGCAGTCCTGATCCAGCACTCCCAGGGGCAGCACAGAGCTGCCCCTTAGGGGCTGTCTGCATCGGCCCTGAGTTGTCTAAAAAATTGAGATGCTGGGATCTATTACATGTTGGACCATGCTACACTTATTTTCCATCACTAAGTGGTGGACCAGTTAAAGATCATAGGGATAAAATGAAATGAAACAATTTTAAGAATTTACCACCTCAATAAGAGATGGAAGCATGGTAGACAACAGGCAGAATTCTGTAACTCTTTGGAACTGCCAAAATAAAAGGCTGTTTCTGGCTCTTCATTATTTCTTCTTGGGGAAAGTATCCAACTATTATCCCCCCTATTTTTTTTACAAAAGCAACAGATGATTTGGAGCTTATTTTAACAAATATATATAAAGAGCAGCTGCTACCATCTTCATGCAACATCTGTGACACATTCCTTTACATTTTGCAGATGTATTCACACTTCTGCTACTATTCCCTGCTCCTTCTTTTTGGTACATATATTAAATGATAAGTTGGAAACAGGAAAAAAAGGCATAAATCTACCAAGAACATCTTCTGTGTGATCTCACTGAGAGTAATGAAAGGTGAACACATATTTGCATGTGTGTGTTTATTTAAATGTGACTAATATTTTGACATTTTCATTCTCCTGTAGAATCATAAAGGTGACCATTGGTATTGATTGCAACAATAATATAAAAGTACAAAAACAAAACAATTGTAAAAGCAACAGAAAATTAAAAGAAAACAAAAGTTGCCACCACGAGAGAAAATTAATAATTGACATTTAAACTTATCTATAAAAAAGAGATTGCCTAGATTGCTTGTGGTAAATTATTCAATAGAAAGCAAGCATGGAATCGTGATGTTTGTTGAGCTATTAAAGCAGTCTGGTTGGAATCCTAAATGTTCTCTAAACCGCAAATCCTAGGATTCCATGGGATGGAAATATAGTAGTTAAAGAGAAATTGTAGTGCTATAAAATGTCACATGTGAAAGGGCCTCAGGGTTAGAATGACCATTCAGCCATGGAAACCCACTAGGTTTCCTTAAAGGAAGGCAGTAGCAAACATCTTTGAATGAATCTTGCTAAGAAACTCCTAGGCTTGCTGACTTTAAGGCACTTAACAACAACAAACAGTTTGATATCCTTGAGGTGTATCTACACTGTTGAAATAATGAAGTTTTGACACCACTTTAACTGTCATGTCCCCATCCTACAGAATGCTGGGATTTATAGTTTTATAAAGCACCAACACTCTTTGGCAAAGAAGGCTAAAGACCTTGTAAAACAATAAATCCTAGGATTCCATAGGATGGAGCTTCAGCACTTAAGGTGGTGTCAAACTGCATTATTTCTACAGTGTAGATCCACCCTTAGAGACACTATCAAGATGCCATATACCTTGTGCCCACCTGTAAGTGGATATATGCCCCCCTTTGGAGAGGGCAGTCTTCTGTTTAAAGACATCCACTCTTTGAGATACTCTTTTCCACAATCCCCTGCCATTGCAACAAAAAATGACTTCAAATCCAATGGGAAATGTGGGAACCAGAGAGGGTACAGGCCTTCTTTCTCAGCAGTATTGTTTGTGCTCCTAGGGTGTTCTTCTTCTCTGTAGACCAGGTTTTCCTGAGAAATGATCTTTGTGATGGTGGTAGAAATGACATTGGAGCAGCTGTAACAGCAATAGGCTTAATGCAGGAGGGGGTGTGAGCTCCAGTGGAATCTGTAGGGACACAGAAACCCAATACTCCTTGCCTTCCTTGCGCTGGAATTCTTGCCTTCCTTTGACTACTTATTTGAAGGCTCTCCATTCCACATCTTACTTAATCATGGCAGGGGGTGGGATTAGCTGTTTGGGGGCATGGAGCCCCCTGGAACAGTATGGAATAGCCCTGCAAAGGGATTTTTTTTCTTTTTGTATATATATATATATATATATATATATATTTGAAAATGAAAAGCAACCTTTTAAAACTTCTTTAATGGTGGTTTCAGGGCCTTTGGGCAGTTATTGTGGCCATACTGGACCCACAAAGGGATGTAATTTGTTCACAGTCTGCAAAATTGTCACCCTTGGCCTGAATTCTATACTATTTTCTAGTCATAATTAGAGTAGTAGACCAAAGAATCAATGGCATTTACTTATGTGTTGATTTGCTGTTCAACTAATAGAGTGATGGTGACCCTTTTAGAGACTGTGTGCCCAAACTGCAACACAAAACCCACTTATATATCGCAGAGTGCCACATTGCTCTGGCTTTCTAGTAATGAAATCTGGCAAACTCTGTGCTGGGGCAATGGTGCATGTGCCCACAGGGAGGGCTCTGAGTGCCCCCTCTGGCATGCATGCCATAGGTTTGCCACCACTGAACTAGTTATTCATTGGTTCTACTTTAGGTGGGACTACCTATACGTCTGATCATTATTTATCAGCAAATGTCCTCCCAGGGCAGCTTCTACAAGCAACAAAAATTTGCACATCAGAATCTTTACCAAAGAAAGAATCTTTACCAAATAAATAAATAAATAAATAATAAAAAAGATCATATAGTATAGGAATGAACCAAACATGAAAATAGCAAAACCAAGTAGTATAATAACCATTTTAAGCCACCAGAACCACAAGCTCTAAAGAATACTATTCAGACCAGTATGATATGGAAACCCATTGTGGTGTAGTGGTTTGTGTGTTGGACTAATATTCTGGAGAACAGGGTCTAAATGTTTCTTGGCCACAGAAACCTCCTAGATGACCTTGGGCAAGTCACATTCTCTCCGCCTCAGAGGAAGGCAAGGGCAAAATGTTCTTAAAACAAACTTTCCAAGGAGAACCCCATGATAGGTCCACTTTAGAGCCATCATAAATTGGAAATGGCTTGAAGGCAAACAACAACAATGGAGGCTGTGCATTTTAGCTGTTTTTCCAGTTCATCACACCAACTAGATCATTTTTTTTTGCATGCCACAGCATTTTTTAAAGTGTTATAGTGAAAACAAACACACATACCTAATCCATAAAGTGATCTAAGGTTTGTGAATGACTAGCCACAGAGATCACTATGGCAATTTAACAATTCAAAGAGGTCTCCTTGGAATATCTGTTTTGTATTCCTTGGCTCATTCTGGATGAAATCCATATGTTAGCTGATCCTCAAGCTATTCTTCAGCTAAGATTACTGTTTATTTCCAAGCACCATTTTACAACTGAGCCAAACCAGTAACTCAAGAGTCCTTCTTGTGGAACAACAATTTAAACAGACACATCAAGTGCTTTGTTCTTCATTTATCAAGAGCTGTGGCTCAGCCAGAAGTTTTCAGGTTAAAAAAAGATCCTCAAGCAATCTGTCTTTCCTTTTGCACAAACCCATTTTACTATGTCAGCCCTGTCAACACTGCTGAATATTCAAAGTGAACAAAGTTAATTGCTGGGTGAATGAAGGTCAGGCACATTTCAAGTGAAAAGGAAGCCCCTTAACTGAAATCTATCATTTTATGACAAGCTGTAATTTATTCCCACTCCATAATAGACAAGGACAGGTTCCAAACCTTTCTTCAGTCTTTGTCACAAATTGTAATTATAATAATGTATGGTGACATTTGACCCTAGAGGTTGTGGCCCTATTTCACCACACATGAAAGACTTTTATCTCTCAGGACATTCTTGGCAACCCTAGTCTGAAAAAGAACCAAAACCACTTATGACTTCCAATTGTGTTTGCTCGTCATCCACTGTGCCTGGAGAATTTATTAACATTCTGTGTTTCATAACCCTACATGATATTATCTTGAAGAGGAAAAAGGCAATGTTGTGGTCAAATGTTTGCATGCTTTGCTTAGGGAGGTACTGTGTGCAAGCTTTTGTATCAGCATTTGTGTTCCTGTATTCTGAGGGATTTTGTGTGAATGCAAGCATAAGTAAACTCAGTGACATTAAAAGTGCAATTAGGCCTGCTACCAATGATCAAGCTTTAAAGATATAATCACACATATTACATGTAGTAAGGTGCATTTTAAAAAACCTTGATGGCTGTAAGGGAATATGTGTATGTGTGTGTATATCAAGTTTATTATTTCAGTTCTTTATTTATTATATTTATTTATATCCCATCTTTTCCCCAGTTCGGCCGCTTACAACAGTTTTAAAAAGCATAGCTAAAAATTGTGTCTAGTTTGTATTAAACTTATAAAAATATCTTAAATATACTTAAAATACTTTGGGAAGATACTATCTTGACTATGGGGGGTTGCAGACTGCCAGAAATAGTGCAAATTGAGTTCACGTTTAGGGTTAGGGTTAGGGTTAGGGAATCATGGGAACTGTAGTTTATTGTGGCACCAGAGGTCTCTGACAGAGAAGGCTCAATGTCTCAGAAAAAAAAAAACAATTCCCATGCTTCCCTAGCACTAACCCTAACCCTAAAAGTGGACTCAATTTGCACCATTTCTGGCAATCTGCAAACCCCCTACATTGAGAAAACACTATTTTGATATAAAACTGATATAACTGATTTATAGTCATGCAAGAGAAATAATTAGTTTTAAATTTCTATAAGATATACTTAGAAACAAAGAACTTCTATATTTTTGTATACTTTTGTCTGTAGAAATATAATTATTTTTCTTCCTCCTATTTCTTCTTCAAATCTTGCTTTATATAATTGATTAGAAATTGAGATTACTATTGGTATATATAATTGACTACCATTGAATAATTACTCTTACTTTTGCTCCATACAATTGATTAGAAACTGAGATTACTGCTATATTAAGAATAAATTTTTTGTTTTTGAATATATAGAGCTATAATCACTAAGGAATCTACAACCTGGCAAGGACTTGATGAATTGGTTCAATGATTAAGAGATTAAATTAAGATAGAATCAATTGCTATTTGTGCTGTGAATGATAATTACACAATTTAAAATTCACAATAAGTTAAGTAAGTAGGAAAAATGATTTGTATAAATTGATATAAAATATTAATTAATTGAGATAAATTTAGAATTCAAACTAAAATTAAATTTGTAGATACAGCAATATTAAATGAATGTAAGGAGAGTTATTTAAGATATTGGGAAGAATAAATTGATTGATTAATTGATAATTAACTATAAATAAACTATACTAGATACAATCTGACACTTTGGGTGGAAATGTCAAATTGCTAAGATATTTTATATACATTTTATATATTTTAAGATTGCACTAGAGAAAAACCATCTGAATTTCACTGTCCTATTTCTAATGAAACTAGAATTTCTAATGAATTAAATTGTTTCAGTGTTTGGAAATTTGAAATTTTATAAAAATTCTAAATAAAACAAAATTGCATTAGGAGTCAGGAAAACAACACAAACATCAACTACACAGCAAAGATGTGGATCAATAGATGTTCCAGCTAGAACTTTGGATCCTACCTCAATTTTCTTGGAGGAATTTAAAACATTCAAAGAAGAAATTAAAAGGGAAATGAAGCAAGAAGGAAAGAAGCTAAGGACGATATGCAAAGAGAACTAGGGGCCTTTGGAAAGAAGCTTTATAAGATCACAAAGGACACTGAAAGACTACAGACAGATACAAAAAATACTGAAAGAAAAAACAGAAGGGCTACATGGAACCACTCATTAGAAACTCAGAAAAAAGATGAAAACAAAATCTTGATGCAAGAAATCAGATATAGGGAAAATGTTTGAAAATGAGAGGAGAGACAGAGGAGGTAAAAGATCTAGCTGGAAAGATCATTTTGGCACTCACAAGCTACATGGGCATTGCTGAGAAGAAAATGGAAAACAAGACATATAGAATCTTTTGAATTAACAAGGTGGTCACAAGAGGGAAAAGTTACTTCATGACATGGTGGTAACCTTTGTGAGGTCAAAAATTAGAGAATGAGTACTTCAGAAAAGTTACCAAGAGCATTTGTTGATGAACAGAAGAATAATTAGAATTTATAAGGATATACCTTGGAAGTGTTAAAAAATGAGAAGACTACAAATGCCTGACTCAGGAATTGATGAGAAGAAAGATAAATTTCTCATGAGAAAAAATAGAAGGCATATCCTTTAGATACAAACAAAGGTTATACAGAATAAATATTATACAGAAAGCAAAAGCTTTTGTGAGAAAACTGAGATCGGATAAAGAAAAGGATGACAGAGAAGGGAGCAGGATGTTAACAAGGGGAGCAGAATGTAAAGCTACCAAAGAGGGAGACCAAGGGGGGGTTGCAGACTGCCAGAAATAATGCAAATTGAGTCCACTTTTAGGGTTAGGGTTAGTGCTAGGGAATCGTGGGAATTGGGTTTTTTTTTTTTTGAGACATTGAGCCTTCTCTGTCAGAGAGCTCTGGTGCCACAATAAAATACAGTTCCCATGATTCCCTAACCCTAAAAGTGGACTCAATTTGCAGTCCCCCCCAACTGGAGAAGAATGAGGAAGATGATGATAATGACCAGGAAGAACAAAGCTCTGAAGGTGAGAGAGGTGCACATGGGAATGTGGATCAAGAGGAAAATGGAGAAGAAATTTAAAAATGAGTATGACATTAAGAATTAGCTCATGGAATGAGAAGGGATTAAACTCAAAGTTTAAAAGAAGTAAAATTTTTCACTATTTGGCTAAGAAGAAATTGGACATAATCTGCCTTCAAAAAGTGAAGATAAAAAAAATGATCTAAAACATTTAAATAATGCTAAATTGGGTCAAATCTTTGCAGTGGCAAATGAGGAAAAAAAGGAGAAGTTGTAATCTATATTCAAAATAAATACACAGCAAAATAAACATGTAAAGACAAAGAAGGTTGTTATATTGGAATGGTGATTAGTATTGGTGATATGGAATATCTAATATTTGGTGTTTATGCACTGATAGAAAATAAACGAAGCTTCTTTGATTAAGGAATGAAATTTAAAAAGATTTTTAAAAACTGGAGAGACTTAAACTTAATGTTATTAGGCAGAATCTCAGCAGTGAAAATGAATATTCTACCAAGAATTCTTTTCCTCTTTCAATTCCTACCAATAATTAAAAATGAGAGCATATTCAAAGACTGGCAAAAACAATTGTCTGAATATATCTGGGTTGGGAAAAAGTCCAGAATCAAACAAAAGTACATGCACAATGCAGTAAATAGGGCTGGTTTTGCAGTACCAAATCTAAAATTATACTTTGAAGCTTGTGTCTTGGCTAAAGCACTGGCTGAAATTAGAAAATAAGATATTGTTAAAATTAGAAAGCTCCGAACTTAGATTTGGTTTACATGCATTTTTATTTTATGATAAAGTACAGGGCAAATTGAGATTTCAACAACCACTTTGTTAGAAATGTGATATTTAAGGTCTGGAAAAAATGTAAAAAAGGAATATGCACCAATATCCCAACATGGGTATCCCCACATGAGGCTCTATGCCAGACCTGCACAACTTGGCAGTAGGAAGGGGCCAAATTTAAAATAGGCTAAACTTCTTTGGGCCACAGATAGATTTTAATTAAATGCTAATTAATTAATTAATTAATATTAATAATGATTACTATTATTAATATTAATTTTGACCTCCTCCTCCTCTGCCTGGTCCTTTCCTCAGGAGAAAGCTGGGTGGCAGAGGAGCCTTGGCGGGCAAGCATTTGCCTGTCCTTTGCTGCCACCTGGCCTCCTTCTCAAAGCCAGGCAGTGGACGAGTCTAGAGTGGTGAGTGTTTGTCTGTCCTCATCCTCTTCCTCCAGCTGGCCTTCTCCTTGATGGAAAGCCAAGCAGTGGAGGAGCATTTCAAGTGTTCCCCCATCCTCATCCTCATCCTTTACTCAGCCTTCTCTCCAGGAGAAAGCCAAACAGTGGAAGAGCTTTGCTGGGCAAGTATTTGCCCATCCTCCTCCTCTACTGCCTGGCCTTTTCCTTTGGAGAAAGCTGAGCAGCAGAGGAGCCTTGCAGGGTGAGTATTTGCCCTTCCTCCTCCTCCTCCATATGGCCCTCCCCTCAGGAGAAAGCTGAGCAGCAGAAGAGCCTTGAAGTTTTTCCACATCCTTGTGGGCCACCCAAAATCCTTTGGTGGGCTGCATAAGGCCCCTGGGCTGTATGTTGTGCAAGCCTGCTCTATACAGATCAGACCCACTGAGAAAAGAAAGTTGGATAAAATATAGCAACATGTTACAAAAAATTGATGGCAATTTGAAAATGAAAACTTTAGAGCAAATGAGGACAGAAGGAAGGAAATGCAGTTGCTTCCTCTTCCACCAATTAAGATCTAGATACGTAATGGATAAAAAATCAAAAGGAATAACAGATTCAAAGACAGAACTAAAAGAAATAATCTGGTCAGAGAAGCTTGCACTCCTATCCAGGTTGTATAAAAATTACTAGAAATATTTACAGAGGAAGAATTGATAAAATAAAATATAATCACATGGGCCAAAATTTGTGGAAAATCAACAGCATTAAGACAGTGGGAGAGATGTTGGAACACTAGATTAAAATATTCTGCAAGACAACATGTTAAAGAAAATGATTATAGAATTTTATATAGGTGGCATCTTTCCCCTGACAGACTAAATAAAATATATGAAACAGTGGAAGACCAATGTTGGAAATGTGAGAAAGAAAAGGGAACAGTTTTTCATCTATGGTGGACTTGCATAGAGGCAAAGAAGTACTGGAAAAAATTATACAAACATAAATGAAATATTAGACATCAAATTGGAATATAGACCTGAAGTATTATTATTCAGTATGCTTGATAATGAAAATGAGAAAAAATAGGGGGAAATCTTCTATTATATGTCAACAGTGGCCAGACTAGTTTATGCAAAGTACTGGAAAAAAAAAAAAGGAAATTCAGTTAGATGAGTGGCAAATCAAACTCTTTGATATGATGGAGATGGATTTACTGTCCCAGGAAATAAATGAAAATAAAAAAGAAAACATAATAGATAATTGGAAAAAAAGTCTATGAGTATCTAAAAAAACAAATGGGGAAATAAAATAAGTATAAGTATAATGGAAGTATAAAAAACAACCAAACAAACAAAACTCCTCTCTAGGAGAAAAATGTAAAATCTAAGAAAGGACATTTTGGATACTTAAAATAAGGCAATATTGTATTGGGAAATAGGGGAAATAAATACGGAATAAGAAAGAGATTAAATCTTCTTATTAATATTTGTTTTGATTTAAAAATTTAAAAATATATACAGATAAAATAAGATATAAATCAGTTGAAGGATGGTATCAGGAAGTAATGAATGAGATAAAGGATGTATGTGTTGTATTGTGGTATGTACGTCATTTATATGTTTTATTTTGTTATAGATAAAAATGGTTTGTCTTAGAAAACATGACTGTATGATTAAATGTATTAAAAAGAAACAAAGCTTCTTTAAGAAAATAGAAAAAGTGATTGGAGAATTTCATTATGAGACCATAATAGCCTTTGGTGACTGGAATGGTGTAATTGATTCCTTTAAAGATAGGGCTTCATGCAAAAAAAAAATAAAAAAGATGCAGGGCAAGTTGCCAGCACCATTCTTTTAAATAGTGGGAGAGATGAACTTGACTGATGTATGGAACCAACTATATTCTGGAGAGAAAGGTCATACTTTCTTTTCAGAGAGTCACAAATCCAAATTTAGAATAAGTATGCACCTGATCTCCAACACCTTTTTACCAAAAGTAAAAAAATAAAATAAATGGAAAATTTGCCAAAATTAATTTCTGAGCACAACCGTATTCTCCTTACGATAGAGCTTGGCCCCAAACATTTCAACTGGAAACTAAATGAGTCCTTATTAAATGACAAGAAATTTCTCAAAGATGCAAAAAAATACTCTGAAAAGTTATTTTATAGAAAACTCAACAAGAGAGACCAAAATGAAGACAGTTTGGGATGCAAGCAAGGTTGTTATGAGTGGGATCCTGATTCAAAGAGGAACAAAAGTTAAGCATAGATATAAGAGAGAAATAGAATAGTTGGAAAATGAAGTCTTGAAGGAGAAACAAAATTAAGTAACGATGCAACAAATGACAGGAAAAATAAACATTTGAAATGGCAGAAGAAACAATTGGACAAGACAATAACCTTCAAGATCAAGAAAAAAATGAAATATATTAAGCAGTAACAATATATTAAGCAGCGACTTGGCTTTCTGTTGTGCCATAGTTCAAATGGGGTTTTATTGGTTACCTTCATTGGCAGTTTGTTTTGTAAATATGTTGCAGCCATTGCAGCTTCTCCCAAAAATTGTTTGGAAAGTCTAGCATCGAGCAGCATGCATCTAACCATCTCTATCAGGGATCCCATTCTGTTCATGCTCATAAGGAATGCAAAGTCTATGTTCAATTCCCTGTTCTCTCAAATATGTCTGTACTTCAAATCTGGTACTAACTATGGCTACATATTGCTTCAGTAGCTCACAGACCTGACTCTTTTCCTTTAATAAATAGGTCACACAATATCTGGAATAATCATCTATAAAGGTCAGCAAATAATGATTTCCATCTTTAAATAGAATTTGGATTGGTCCACATAATTCTGAATGAAGTATGTGTAGAATCTTTGAAGTTTTATGTTCACGGATTTTAGGGATGGAAGGTCTAGTACCTTTGGCCTTTATGCAATGCACACATCTTGAGGTATCTAATTTACATTCTTATAATTTCATACCTTTAGTCAAATCTCCTCTTTTCAAATTTCTTATCCCATCCATGTTAAAATGACCTAACCTTATGTGCCATAAATGAGAACAGTCTGTATTTACATTTGCACAGGATCTCATCATGTTGACCTGCTATTTAGTACAGTCCAGTTCATAAACATCATTTTTCTTAAATGCTCTAGCATGTATTTCTCCATCACAACTTATTGTGTATAGATTGGCACTGAAATGTACATCATACCCTTTGTCAGTTATGATTGATACACTTAGGATGGCTTGAGCTAACCCTGGTACAAATAAAATATTATTAGCTGTGATTAAATTTGTGCCATTGTCTGTATTGCATCTTAACAAACAATAATCTCCTGCAGACATAGCTTACAAAAATGTCCCACTTGCAGTTTTCACAACCTCATTATGATCAATTGGACTGAAGTTACTCAACAAATTTAAATTTCCAGTCATGTGTTTACTGGCTCCAGAGTCTACAAGAACAACATCACCATAATTTGATTTGTTTACTGTTGTTGCTTACATTGTTCTTAACAGCCTTGAAATCATTTGCTCTCTGTTCCTGCTTTTGCTGGCTTGTAAATTGGTGAGAGCTACCATTGGTTGGTTTTGTGATGTCATCTGATTTCTGATTGGCTGTACAGTCCCTCTGAAAATGCCCTCTCTGGCCCCACATAAAAAGCAATGAAAATCTCCCTTTCTTGCTAATGTCCTTC
>CM034701.1:50179665-50196332 GCA_020142125.1 Phrynosoma platyrhinos
CTTCCTGGCAGAAACTGACCTGGAAAGCCTCTGGGAGGAGTTGTATAGTGCTAATTGGCTAGCTCCACCCCTACTGACTCACAAATGTGACTCACCAAAGCCCCACCCTCTCAGCAACAGTCACACTCTCCCCAAGTGTTTTTAAAACAAATTTAAACACTCACCCACTCCATATGGCTACCCAGAAACTGCTTTCCTTCTCCTTCCTGGCAGAAACCAGGAAGCTCATTCTTTAGCTCATTCACCTCATGTACTGCAATGGGCTCCATTTCTGGTTTTACAATGTCTAGCTTTCCATGATTCATAATTGTCACATTCCATGTTCCTATAATATGCATTATGCAGCTTCAGACTTTCCTTTCACCTCAACATGTCATCAGCTGAACCTTCTTTTTGCTTCTGTCCAGTTGTATAATTAGACAGTGCTATTTGTATGTGTCCTCTGCTCTTCCCAGTAGCTGGTGGTGTGTCTTCTGGGCTGGGGGTGTCATCTTCTAGCACTTGTTTAATTGCTTATTTCATTTCTAATTGTCTCATCATACAGTTTTCCCTATTCAGGAGTGGTTTACCAATGTTTTTGTCTGTGCAATGATAACAAGAGCTAAAGTGCCACTGCCATTGCCTCTGTAAGATCCTCTACCAGTTTCATCCCCCACTACTGCTACTGTTCAGCAGCTGTTTGGCACATTTAGCATGGCTCCTTATCAAAAGCCTGTCTAATGTGAAAGACCTTACCAGCAGTAGTGCTATCATCAGCACAGCTTCTTGCTTCACAGGAGTATGCAATCCACTGTCATGGAAAGGTACTGCCATAGTGGGCATTTTAGCCTATGCTGTAAATACACTTTGGTTTATGCTGTAGTAACAATATAATCCATCTTCTCCACTTCTGTTGCATATGCTCAGTGCTGTCCAGTTGAATTGTTTTTGTGAGCTGTGGCTTATTGTATCCCAGCATACCTGATGAAATAGAGTTACTTTTTTGTACAGTAACAAATTTGCTGATGGGTTTTTGTGGGCTTTTTGGGCTGTGAGCCCATGCTCTAGAAGAATTTCTTCCTGATGTTTCACCAGCATCTGTGGCTGGCATCTTCAGAGAATGGTTGCATGGAAGTGAGTGTGGTATATATATACTGTGTGACTCTTGGTTGAGGATGTGATTTGTATGTTAATCTGTGTATTGTTCTGTTGTTGAATGACAGGGCCTCAGGGTGGGAGGATATGCGGGAAGGATTAGTGTCTATTTAATTAGTAGTCCATTGTCTTCTGGGAAAACCCCTACCCCTGTTTTATAACGTGTTCTTCTACTGGGTGATTTTTCTGCCTGGCCCACTCTGCAGTGTCTCTTGTGTTCCTTGATTTGTGACTGAACACTGCGTTTTGTGGTCCCTATGTAGACTTGTCCACAGCTGCATAGTATGCTGTAAACTTCTGCAGCTGTGAGAGGGTTTCTCCTGTCCTTCACTGAGCGCAGCATTTGCTGGATTTTCTTGGTTGGTTTGTAGACCATTTGGAGGTTGTGTTTTCTCATCAGTTTCCTTATCAACAGTAGCAGAACACATTATAAACCAACGTGGGCATAAAACGCTATTTGAAAACACTGAAATTTTGGATCATGCCAAAAACAATCAGGTCAGAATGCACAGGGAAGCCATTGCAATCCACAAACCCCTGAACAACTTCAACAGGAAAGAAGAACCCCTAAAAATAAACAAACTTTGGCTACCAGTCTTGAAAAACACCAAAATCAAGACTCAACAAATGCAAATGAACTTCACCCAGGGGCAGGGTTTCCCAGCAGACAATGGACCACTAATTAAATAGACACCAATTCTTCTCACATATCCTCCCACCCTGAAGTATTGTCATTCAACAGCAGAATACACAGATTAACGTGCAAATCACATCCTCTCAACCAAGGGTCACACAGTATATGTATACCCCACTCACTTCCATGCCACCATTCTCTGAAGATGCCAGTCACAGATGCAGGCAAAATGACAGGAAGAAATTCTTCTAGAACACAACTTCGCAGCCTGAAAAGTCCACAAAAACCCATGGATGCCGGCTGTGAAAAGCTTTTGACGTCACAGATTTCCTGATGTTTGTGTGCACTGAATGGTGGACTCAGGAATAACTATTCCATGCAGCCAACGACTACATGACGAATGGTACATGTGCCAGGACATGTAGAGTATAGAACTGCATATTCTGTACAATTTCCACATCTATTTTCCATCTCTTCTTCAGTGAACTTGCATCCCTTCTGACAGGATAAGCCAATAACCAGCCTTGTTCCATTTCTATCTTGGCTTTCCCTCAAAACTGAAACTCTAAGTAGCTTACAAAAAATTAAAACAAACACTGACAAAAACACAAACAAAAACATAGTTAAAAACATACCAAAGTTTTGTAAAATGCAATTAAACTATCCATAGTATAAAAAGTAATTTAAAACAAATCTACTAAGGCAAGTCTAGCTTCATTTTCCCCCCCTGCCCTCGCTTCCCAAAAATCATGGACCAAAAGGTCAGATTCTGTTGCAGATGTTCTTGAGTACTCAGACAAGTCAGTAATTTAAAGAGAATGCCTTATAATTGTTTTTTATTATGAGAAAGTTTATTTTATGTATTCTTAAAAAAATCTATCTGCCCTGCTGGTGTTAATATACTTTTTAAGGCATAAGCTCACTGTTTGGTGCAAGAAATTTGAGAGACTCAAATTGAGTCCACTTTAACTGCCCTGGCTCAGTGCTAGGGAATCATGGGAATTGTATTTTTTTCTGAGACATTGAGCCTTCTCTGTCAGAGAGCTCTGGTGCCACAATAAACTACAGTTCCCATGATTCCCTAGCACTGAGTCAGGGCAGTTAAAGTGGACTCAATTTGCACTATTTCTGGCAGTCTGCAAAGGCCCTATTGAGTGCATGACCATAGTTGGAACACAGAAAGAGGCCTCTCTGTCCAATCTTACTGTTGTGCACTTTAAGCAATCTTAAGGTATCCTAGACCTAAGACATCTAAGGCTTTAATGTTATTACTAACATTGTGAACTGTGCCCTGGAACAAATAGGCTGCCATCAGTGCAGAGGTGTTAAAATGTGATACCATAATCAAGCACCCAACAGCATTCTTGCTACAGTGGTGCAAAAGACCTGCTGAGCTGGCAGCAAAAGAGCCTGCTCCAGGATTCATAGGCAATACTCTCACCTGACCAATAGTGTTATTAAAGAAAAGTTGTCTTTGTACTGAAGCAGAAATAGTTGTTAGATACAGTCACACATGGGTTTTGATTGTTATTAAATTCACTTGAGACCAGAGGGGAAAGAGACTTCATACATTCCTATTTCAAGACTGTTCTGTAGTTCTGACTGTGCTGACACTGTGGAGATAGAGAAAGGGTGAGAATCATGTAGTCCTAGATAAATTGTTGGACTGCAGCTGTCAGCATTCCTCACCATTAACAATGGTGGCTAGGGCTGCATGATTCCCAACCCTGATACAGAGGAAGCCTGTTTCCCTCAAGTGTCCCAGAAATCACAGGAAGGTTCAAGGAAACCTACAGGATTCCTTAAATGGTGACTGTATCAGCAGATTCTTGGGTTCAGAACTCCAGCATAAACCCCATCCACCACCAGTATTAATACTACTGGGTGTTTTCCCTGGAGCGACCCAATCACCAAAGTGGAGAATAAGCAGTCTGGGAGGTGGGTGGGGAGGCTTTCTCTCTGTTTCCTGTTGCTTATTTGCAGAAGTTGACTCAATAACTGAGAAAGGAGGGACAGGGACAGAGCAGCAAGTAGAGAACTATGGCAATCTTGCTTTTATCCTCCTTCCCACAGCACTACTTTGAGAAAAATCCTTCCTTTTGATATAACTATTAGCAGGGATTGTGTGTGTGTGTTTGTGTGTCTGTGTGTCAGTGTGTGTATTCATGTGTGCATGCATTAAATGATGGTCTAAATTGCTAGTATATTTGCTAGCATCAACCAGACCAGGCCTACTGAAGTTCAACACTTGATTCAACGATCTACTCCATTTGAGACTAGTGACTGGATTTAGGGAGATGACTATTATGCCAAAAAGTGTACTCCTAGCACTTTGGCTGATTTTCAACATACATTTTTTAAAAAGATTTTATTTTTAAAAAAAGAGAGAGTAGGGAAATGCTGTTGCTTATTCTAGTATGATTCTGGCCTTCCCCAAATTTATTGTTTTCACCTTCAACAATATGAAGCCTATTGTGACTCAGTAAAATTTGTGGAGACCTCTCTCCTTAATGTATTCTTTCTTCTTGCCAGAGGAAAAAAAAATATAACTGGCAGCCCACAACCACACCATTATTTTATCCAATTACTACTGGAGTTTAAAAGAGTAATGAAATTATTTTGTTTTCATTTGTCCTTGACATAAAGAGAGAGGATCTTGCAGAACAGATCAGTTTCTCTGCCTACTGCAGTTTTTATGGGGGCCAAGGATTAAAAAATCCCTCACATATTCTGGTTGTTTAATCCAGCATACCATTGGTGCCCTAGGTCAGTGAAACTATGCCAGAGGAGATGATGGCAGAGGGAAGAAAAAGGCTGCAGTTGCAGTAGCCATGGTGGCAGTAAGACACCAGAGAAATACTCTCCTTGAAACCAGAAGGTATGGGCTGGTATCCTGTTAGTGGCATACACAGTTGTAAGTCTACCTTATACTTTTGCATATGTTGTAGTTTGTTGTTGTAGTTTGTTGCCCCTCCTCCACTCCACCCCCGCAGATGCTGGAAGAGTGCCGACAGCTACACAACGCTGCCGGGAACACCTTAGCTATGGAGGACTATTTTGCCATCTTATAGCTCTTGGAGGACCACAAGACAAGAAAATTATGCTTTTTAAATTGTATTTTTATTACTGTTATCTAATTTGCTTGTATGTTTGGGGGGATGGGTGGGTGGGTGAAGGAGGGATGGGATTTTAATTTGATGTATTGCTTTGAAGTTTTGTGATGTTGTACGCCACCCCGATTGCCTGGCAGAGGGGCGGGATATAAATAAAAATTATTATTATTATTATTATTATTATTATTATTATTATTATTATTATTATTGAGATTGGAATTCCTTTCACAATGATCAAAGGCACACCCTGAATTTATTGTTAAGCTGTGACATCTCTCCTGGACATTCTATGACTGATGGTGAGTTGTTGGGAGTAATCAGAGAAATGTCTGGCTATGCCCCTATAGCCAGACATAAAATAATGACATCATCTGCTGAGACCTTTGGAGGATCTCAGTGGAGGTCAGCAGATGATGTAATTATTTTGCATCTGGCTACACTTCTCTGACACCTCCCACACTCTTCACCAGCCATGAAAACATCATCATCATCATCATCCTGCCCATTTCCCACTTCAGAACTCAAGGTTGCTTACAACAGTTAAAAACACAGCTAAAAATTCAGAACATACAAAAGTTAAATATGTAATGAAACCATAAAACATTAAAACCAATTAGTAACATAAACCATTAAAAGAAATCAATAAATAGACAATCCAGTACATTATGCAAGGCCTGTTCCTACAAAAAACAAACTGAAACAAAACAAAACAAAACAAAACAAAGACAGTCCCCAAAGGCCTGCCAAATCAAAAAGGTCTTCATCTGCCTGCAGAAAACAAGCAAGGAGGGTATCAGTCTAACATCTCTGGGAAGGAAGTTTCAGAGCTTGAGATAGACAACACCCAAGGCCCTCTCTTGTGTTCTCACCAGGTATACTTGTAAATGGCCCAGAGGGGAAATGCAGTGGCTCAATGGTGTGCCCAATAGTTCTGCCCGTAGAACTATTTTCTATGTTATCTTGTACAGGATTCTGGCCTTTGTCTGCCTTTCCTCATTACTATTATGTAGACTGTGATTTCTTGCATAGTGCACCAACAGGATTCTGGCCAGTGTGAAGGCATGTGCCTTCCATGCTATTCTTTAATGTACACACACAGAGTTTTGAATGGCACTGAAATGGTTATCATTTTGCTCCCCATGTTGGTGCCTTTTAAAGGTGAGCAGATCAGGAGTGTGGGCAGGAGAACTACAGTTCTGAGGTCTTAACAACATCTTGACTAGGGCTAAAAGAATAGATAGTTGCAATCTTATACAAAAGTTTTTAAAATGAAAGTTCACAGACTTTTTTTTAAGAATTAGCCAATGCCTTTGGCTCATCTTATGAATTTGCTCCACTTTACTCCTTTGCTGAATGACATAAACCTGAAGAGAGAGTTCATTTTATCTCGGTGCAGTCTCTCAGAACACTTCTAATAAAGAATAGACTCCTTTTTCAGGACTGTCTTTTCATTAGGGCAGAAAGCAAAGGCCTTGAAAGTGGTAGAAAAACATGGTGTAATCACTAAGGGACCATTATCCTGTCCCTAGTAACCATTAAGTGTAAGCTTCCCAAAGCCAAGGAGAGTAAATTACTCATTTATTGTTACCTGAGCTGTCTAAGAGAGATTGAAATCTGGACTATTAATGATTTTTTCATTCTGTTTGGCAGAGATTCAGTAAGAGTTCGTGTACAAGCTTGGATGCTGGCTGTCTACATTTTCTCCAGGTGCACAATAAAATAGAGGTGGAGTGTCATCTCTCTCATATGAAAAACCCTCATCTTTTTCTGAGAGTAGTTCTAAGCGGATAAAAAAGTGTTGCTCTTGTTATTCCCAGGCAACTCAGAAAAATATTAGATGGCTTGTGCTTTTCATGTTTTCTCAGGGGGGAAAAAGAAAGAAAGAAAGAAAGAAAGAAAGAAAGAAAGAAAGAAAGAAAGAAAGAAAGAAAGAAAGAAAGAAAGAAAGAAAGAAAGAAAGAAAGAAAGAAAGAAAGAGAAAGAAAGAAAGAAAGAAAGCTTGGCGGAAATGAACATTTAATGTATGGATGTTTGGCTTTCATAGATAAGCTGTGTTCTGTATACTTACTAAGTACAGGAAAGTAAATATAGTTACCAATAAGCCTGATCATCAACTATTTTGCTGTGTTCTCATCTTCCTCTGTTACTATGTTCATTCCCCACATAGGCGTAGCCTCTTAACTTGTGCACATGCATGAACAGCAGTGGGTAATGGCTTCCATGTCAGAAGGGCAATCAATCTACTCAGATTTAAAAGGAACTCTCCAAGTGCTGAACTTTGTCCCCAACATAGGCTCTACAACTTGCATTGCTCCTTTAAGCCCAAAGTGAATTCAATGCACATTGGCCATCATTTTGCTTGTACTTGTGTGTATATCCACATGTGCACATATGTACTTGTCCATACACATGCACATGTGCACCCTCCACTCCTTAACAGCTTAAAAGCACTCCTTACATTTTTTAAAAAAATTCTACACCACCATTCTCCCACAAAAGCCAGTGTGGTGTAGTGGTTTGAGCATTGGACTATGACTCTGGCAGACTAGGCTTTGAAGACATGCTCAGCCATGAAAACCCACTGGGTGACCACTTTCTCAGCCTCAAAGGAACACAAAGGCCCCCTCTGAACAAGTCTTGCCAAGAAAGCCACATGATGAGAGTCACTATAAGTTGGCAATGGCTTGAAGGCACATAACAACAAAATATAGTATGCAAAACTAAAACTCCCTACTAAGGGAGGCTGGTCTGTAGAACTCCCTTCCAAAGGAGTGTAGGATAGTTCCTTCCTGTTGACCTTCTGCCAACAGGCAAAGACCTTTTTATTCAGGTGAGCTTTTAGCAATTGATTGGATTTTTGCTAAATGGATGCTGTATTTTATTTCTTTTCCTTTTTATTGATGTGTTTTAATTTTTTTATGCTGGTGCATAATGAGTTCCTGGTTGGTATCAAAATAATTTCCTTTGGTAGAGCTACAACTGAATGGAACTGCAGTCCTGCAGGGGTAGATGTCACTATTATTCTAAACTTCATCAGGAAGTATTCCACTATAGATAAAGGCCTCCCCAGTTTAAGACCACAAATCTCCTGCACATTCAATGATAGTTGGTCTGGAGTGTGTTCAGTAAAATGTATCTGGTTGACAATATAGAGAGAGCAGCTTGGTTGACATGGTAGACATAACGTTCCAAGCAATTTTCTTAAGGGTGCCTCCAGATAGATGTGGACACTTTTCCAGTATAAGCATTCTGGGGGTTTCCAATAGAGTGCTCAAGACCACCTCAAACAACTTGTTTATGATGAGTGATGGGTAGCAGCTGATAGGTAGCTGAGGCAGAAGGCATGTATACCAACACAAACAAGCAAAAACAGCACTTACCGTAATCTGATGATAAGGAAAATGTTCCATAGAGATGACAGCATCCCCCATGCTCTAGTGCAGGGGTAGGCAACCTTTCCCCTTTAAGGGCTGAGGGACTTCAGCTCCCAGAAACCTCAGACATGTTGGCCAATAGTCCCATGTTGGCCAATAGCTCCTGGGATTCTGGGAGCTGAAGTCCCTCGGCCCTTAAAGGGGAAAGGTTGCCTACCCCTGCTCTAGTGGATAGTCTGATCCAGTTTGGTTTACATATCCAGGTTGCCAAAACTCAGATATTTTCACTCCTTCCTGTTTGCCCACCTAAATTCAACCATCTAGGATGGTTTATTTGTAAAAAAATTAAATTATGAACAATAGATTTCTTTGTGTGGTCCAAATCGGCCTTAAAAGCAGCACCACAAGACTGGGTGTAAATTGACAGGGTCTCCCGAAAATAATTTGGACAGAGGAGACCAGAAGAGGGGGAATTCATAGATGGCTTACTACTGCTACACTCAACTTGCAAATCTATCTCGAAATGCCATACTTTCCTCTGTTCATGAGTACTATAACAAATGAATCCCACACCTTTTATTCTAAAGAGGAATTCTGAAGCTTTGCATGACAGATAGTTGTTGACTTCATTATTTTGAAATAGCTGTTTGATGTTTGTAAAGTTGAGGGGAGTAGAGGTTTCTCAGTGAGGTTACTGGGTTGTGGATGTCCCTTTCTGTTTTTCCAAATGTCATCACTTAGGATTGTTATAGTGCATTCTGAAGGGGATGAGGAGAATAGCAGTTGCCTGTGAAGGCACCTAGACAGTCCCAGAACAATTCTGTGTCCAAATAATTTTGAAAATTAGAAAATGGCAGCCACAAACAAGCCACTGCCATTGGAAAGCTTTGCTGCCACTACTGTTCCCTTTTCAGCAGTCATCAACAAGTTGAAACACAAAGAGACTTGCTGCCACCCACTGGCACTTCTAATCTCATTGTAAGATATCTTGTTGCTAATGCTCAAACTCTTTAGATGCTTCAAACACTAACATATGTTTAATACAAAGTCCTTCCTTCTGTGCAAAACTTTATTCACTTCTCTTTTAGTTGTTACTTGCTGTCTGTGAGATGCTTCTCTTTAAAGTAAAAATCACACTTTCTAGAATACATCTCCCTATACAAGACAATAGGAAATAAGTAAAGACTGAGATCCTATATTGGCACTGCATAGCGTAAAACTCCACATCACACACACACACACACACAAATAAAATAAAACAAAATAAAATAAAATAAAGTGGGAGGGGGGAGCGTGGGATCCCAACCAACTGTGACAGTGTCTTTAAATGTTCAGGGGAATTGTTTAGCTCAAAGGATGCTTGTGAAAGGCTGTATAGCCTGAAGATCATTTTCACCTATGAGTATGTATGTACAAATATAGTACTAATATGAGAGAACTCCAAGTTTAATGAACAACAGTACATGTGAAAGGGATCTAGGACAGTAGTTCTTAACCTTGTTGGAGGTACTGACCCCCACCAGTTTCATATGCGCATTCACCGAACCCTTCTTACGATTCTTACGCATTCACCGAACCCTTCTACCACCAATACAGATGGACCGTCAGCGCCATCCAGTGAGGGGAGTGGGCTGCCGCGCTGTCAATCATGCCACACAGCCAATCAGAGGGCCACTTCTGTCAGTGGAGGCCCGGCAAGCTGGTTTGGTTGGATGGGGCATATAAATAGTGGATCATATAAAACGTATACAAGTTATCACCTGCAGCCAATGATGGATGAGCGGGGCGTGTCATCACAAATCATATGAATCGGATGTGTGTCTTGACTTCTGCTGAACCCACGAGACTGACTCATCGAACCCTGGTGTTCGATCGAACCCAGGTTAAGAACCACTGATCTAGGAGTTCTATTAGACCACAAACTGAACATGAATCAAAAGTGTGAGGCAGCAGCTAAGAAAGCCAATGTGATTCTAGGCTGCATCAATAGAAATATAGTGTCTAGATTGAGGGAAGTTAATAGTACAATTTTATTCCGCTTTGGTCAGGCCTCAACTGGAATACTGTATCCAGTACTGAGTACCGCAATTCAAAAAGGATGTTGACAAGCTGGAGCGCATCCAGAGAAGGGTGACCAACATGGTGAAGGGTCTGGAAACCATGCTCTATGAGAGTGACTTAGGGAACTGGGTATGGGTATGTTTACCCTGGAGAAGAGAAAGTCAAGAGGTGATATAATAGCCCTGTTTAAATATTTGAAGGGATGTCATGTTGAGGATGGAGCAAGCTTGCTTTCAGCTGTGCCAGAGACTAGGAAATGGAACAATGAATTTAAGCTACAGGAAAAGAGATTCCATCCAAACATTAGGAAGAACTTCCCAATGATAAGAGCTGTTCAACAATGCAACATGCTGCCTTGGATTGTGGTAGAGTCTCCTTCTTTGGGTTTTTTTAAACAGAGGCTGGATGACCATCTGTTGGTAGTACTTTTATTGTGTATTTCTGCATGGCAAGGGGTTGGACTGGATGGCTCTAGAGGTCTCTTCCAACTCTATGATTCTATGGTTCTGTGATTCTATGAAATAAAGGAAGTTTTATTTTAAATAGGCAAAGTATGACAATCACTGCTGTCATTTGTCCCCAATGACAGCAGAACAAAAGATACCTGCATACATTAGTTAATAATTTTACAGACCACAAATTGGATAAATTCATTTTTTAAAATCTCAGTAAATGCATATTTATTTACTATCCTAAATCACAATGCACAGTTATGGCATTATTTCCTCTGAAGACAGAATGAAAGAAAGAAAGAAAATAAAAGAAGAGGGAATGGCTGCCTGGTTATAGTTTTGCTCAGCACAGTGTTGTGGAATCCTTATAGAATTCTTTAAACTTTTGGCTTTGAAGTGTTATCCATTTCTGGAATGAGTTATGTTTCCATTTGCATTCATGGTTATATTACCTAGTGTATGTCTTCACTGAAATGGTTGCAAGGACCTTGGCTTTTCAGTCAGCTCTTTTTAATGTTCAGGGATTTGCTGATATCTCTGAGATTATGCTTTTATTAGCCAGCTCTGACTAATTAGTGTGCTTTCATCCTCTGGATGTGTGTCCATGTGTTAAAGCTTTCTGTCTACCTCTAGAGCTGTGGAAATTGCTAGTGAGAACTGTTCTCAAATCATCAGATAGCCATCATGGATCACACCCTTGTGACTCCCAGTTTTTCTGAAAACAGATAGTCACCTTTATGAGGACTGTGATATAAACTAAGTTCTGCTGGTCTTGCAATCTAATTTATATGACTGAGTGCAGACATGTGGGATGCATTTTTGAGTATGTAGGCAAAAAAAAAAAAAAAAAAAAAAGCAAAAAAGCAAAGCTCAACTTACCTGCATATTTGTTTTTAAAAAATCTCAAATCTTGACCAGAAAATTATCATAACCAGTGACCAGTTGAATTCTGAATTCTCTGCTCTGTCTGATTTGGCAGTGACTGGAATAGAAATACCATTGGATTAGAACAAAAAGAAAAGGAAGAATTTCTGGATTAATTGACCTGACACTCAAGCATCTCATGGCCTCTGACTTTGGAATGGCCTATCCTCTTTATTTTGAAACCCCTTGTACACAGCTCATCCACCCCACACTCCCCAAGCATTTGAAAAAAGGCAAAAGTGGAAACATCTTTTTGAAGAAAGGAATGAGTAATTTTAACCATTCTCTTTCTGGTACAACAAAGTGTTTCAAAACTGAAGTTTTTGCAGTTTGAGATTTATTCTGCACAAAATTCACTTGGGTTTGTGTGTATGTGCACGCGCATGCACACATGCACACAAAACCAACATTTTATGGGCAGGAAATGGCATTTTCTGCATGGAACATAATCTGGAGAGAAAATGTTGCTTCCTGTGCAAAAAGGTGTGAATTTTATTCAGAATAAAGCCAAATAGTGAATATTCTAATCAGTTCTGAATTCTCCTCATCAGGTCTTCTCAGCACTTGAAAAATGTGGGTTTTGACCACTTTAAAAATATTTTTGAATATTATTTCCATTTCTACTCTTAAGTGATCACTACATCCTTCTGAGATCCAGAACAGACTTGTATGAAATGCTATTTGATGCTTTAAAAATATTTTTATCCTTGTCTCTATAATTCTATAGCTGTTATATGCCTAAATCCAATGCAGTGGTGGCAGTGGTGGGATGTGTGGCATTTGCTAGTGGAACTGTTTCCATCAGGAAAGGGCAGCTATCTTCCAAACACCTCAAAAACCTTCTTTAGGGAACTCTAGGTCTAGGAAACTATCTAGGCTCAGTTTTTGGGCAGTGCCAAGAACTGGGGGAGGGAGGGAGAAAGAGATGGAAGCTTATGTGTCAGTGGCATTGCAGTGACAGTAAATGTAACTCATTGGTGGCCTATGACTTTGAGAAAGCCAAGTTTAGTTCTCACCCTTGTGTGAAACTTCTTGGAAGACATTGGACCAGTCATCTTATCTCAGCCTTGCTCATTTCATAGGATTATTGTGAGGATAGTGAAGAGAAGAAAAGACATCTGTGCTTCTTCGTCCTCTCTGGAGGAAAGATGGGATATAAATATAATTGTTGGTTGTTGTTGTTGTTGTGTGCCTTCAAGTAGTTTCGGACTTATGGTGACCCTATTATGCTGTTTTCTTGGCAAGAATTGTTTAGAGAATGTTTGCCATTGCCTTTCCCTGAGGCAGAGAGCAAGCAACTTACCTAAGGCCACCCAGTGGGTTTCATGGCTGAGATAGGAATTGAACCCTGGCCTCTACATAAATGAAAAGAAAAACATTATCTCCAGTGTTCTGTGGCAGAATTCCAGCTGCTTCAAAACATGAGCATGAGATTGCCTTTGGACATATGGACTGCTTGTGGCTGGCCATTGTGAAAACAGAATGCTGCCCTTGATGGACCTTTGCTATGATTTATGAGGGCTCCATCCTTTTGTTCTTCTGGCAGAGGCAGCTAATATCTTTTCTGGTTGGTGGAGCAGTCCTGTCTGCACTACATCATGGACAGTTTGGCCTATATGCAAACTAACAGCAGTCTACCTGTCACAGTGTGCTGAAGATATGGAGATGAGAAAACCCTTACACATAAAAGAGTTGAATTTATTCCAAAATGTGTTTAGAACTTTATCTAAGTGTTCAGCAGGCAACATACCAGGTAAATTTCTATGGCTTCTGTTGCAATATTGTTCTGAACATCCTTGTTTCAGTATTACATACATATTTCCTGGCACAGCAACTCCAAAAACAAAAAACACTCCCCTTAACCCCCCCCATAAAAACAAAATCCTGAAATAATTGATATACCTCATGTTCTTCTGTAACCCTTTGATCTGTTTTGATCTCCATTTATTTTTGTTTATTTTAATCTATCCCTTTCATTTCACTGTGTGCTGCCTTGTATTTTTTGCATTGCAAACACAGCCAAATGTTGAACAGATTCAAGAGGCACCAGCTGAATTTGTATCTCATATGAACATTTCCAAGCATTCCAGAAGTTTTGAAATGATATTATCATATCTTTTAAGATGCATTTCCTTCACCATGGGAAAAAGGTAGTTCTGTCTAGATCAGTTTTTTTATTGTCCTAAGGGAGAAGGGAGATGTCAATCTTACCCCCTTCCTTTTTCTCATAGGGATTTTCTCTTATTCCCTCCCTCTCTCTCATAGGGATTTATCACTTCAGATTCAATACAAAATCAAAGAAAACATTTCTACTACAGCTTATGTTTTGTCTACCTAAATATTTTCTTTCCCTGTCTAAAAAAGTTCTGAGATAGAGCTATCATTCTATCAACTGCCTTCCCCACCATGGTGCTTTCCAAATGTGTTGGACTGCAACTTCTGTTATTCTCCAATTCTATTAGCCATTGTGATAAGGGATGATGGGAGTAGTATTACAATAGATCTGGAGAACACTTGGGGGGGCGTGTTCTAGAGGAATAATTGGTGAAGGAGCTGTTACATCTTGATCCCCAAAGGAGGGACAAGGGGTATGTACAGGATCATTGTGATCAGTTTATAAAGCACTTTTGTTGTTAACTGTTGTTCAGATTGTTCTGATTTATTTTACATATTAAGATGAAGAACTATAGATAAGCCTTTGATTTCTGTTTGTCTCATTTAATTAGCAAAGATATGTTTCAACTAGTTTAGCTTGAATAGAATCATAAGAATAATAAAAAAGGGATGTAGTGGCTCAAGTGGTTAAGAGGCTGACTCTGTTGATTGCAAGATCGGCAGGTTGGCAGTTTGAGGTCTGGGTGCTATTTCTCATTTCCCACCTGAGACCAGTTGATTCAGGGACAAATCTATGCTGGATGTGACTTGAAGGACCAGGACTGTACTCTTTTTGGGGGATTAATGGATGGTGGCTGTGTTCAGAAAAGCATTTTTATATCTTCATGTAGTTCACTACACTTGCCCCCCAAAAGTTAATCTAGCCATTTTCACATATGGAAGGATAGATCTTTCCATTGGGTTCCCTTCCCTCCCTTTTCTGAAAAGAGTACATTTTTTCACATTATATGCACTTTTTAAATTTATTCTCCCATATATTAAAGCAAGGATGGACAACTGTGTTGGGGGGCAGAGACCATTTCCCCACCCCCACCCCAGAACATGGCAGCAGTTGACCAAAGTTAGCTGAAAGAGTTCCATTTCCTCTGAAGTCCCCTTCAAATAGTGGCATGAAGTGATGTTGTGTCACTTCTTTTCTCCATTTTGAGAGGTACTGTTGAGTATTTGCAAGCAGCACAAGATTCTCAGGTGTTTCATTGTTGGTGTGTTATACATGTGCCATTTCACACATTTGGGCAGCACAAATTGCACTAAAATCATGTAACAAACTTGCATTTCAAATGTAAAATAATGAGCAAGAGCAACATTACTTTATTGATGAATAACAGGTTTGGGTTACCGTCAAAAATAACTTTTTAGAGCATTTTTAGGGACATTTTAACAAGATTTTTTCAAGCTTTAATCTTACAGTATTTTCTTCTCAAAAAAAGAAAAAAAATAATTTAAAAAACTATGAGCAGCATGACATATGAAGTTAGATTTTTCATTATCACAAGTAGCAACAACAGGTTCAATCTCAAACTTTGTAACAAGTGACACGAATTAATTCTTTCAATAAATACTTTCAAAAACTAACTTTCCAGGCTGTTTTTGACAAAATGCAAATTAAATAAAAATCATCATCAGGAAGTTCTATGGTTTGAGATGATGATATTTTAAGGATTTCAGTCACCAGGGCCATCACCAAAGGTGAGGAGTTGTGTAGCCCACACCAGGAGATACCATGTGGTTGTCTTTGAGCAGAAATGGGCTGAGAAATTTGCTGCAGAGATGGCGTGAGTGGGACAAGGTTCAGTGGGAGGAGAAAGGAGAGGGCTCAGGTTTTTTGTTGTTGTTTTTTTTAAATTAAATTTATAATTAACAAATAATTTATTTTTTAAAACATTTTTTAAATTTTAAATTTCTTTTAAAATTTTGCTTAAAATGCATCTTACTAAATTTTAACTTTAAACACATGAAACTGTGTACATGTAAATCCACTTAGGCTGTGCACATGATATTTGAATTTAAAGTATCATTTTAATTTTGCTATGTTACAACTATTACCAGTGATGTACAGGAATTATGATATATGGGCAAAATTAATACAAAAAACATTACTAAGGATTCTGTATGGTGTGGCGTGGGAGGACTTCAGTGTGGGTTTGTGTATGTGTGACACCAACCTTAGTCACATCAGCCCATTGGCAATCACCTGTATTGAGCTTATCTGCCCATTGTATTCGTCCTCTAGTGCCTGGATCTGCATCTTAGTGCCATCAAAAGTCCCACTGGGGTAGGAAACAGGATAGGGAGTTTTCATCTGTAGTCCCAGATTTCCTACCTTATGTATCATGGTTGGCCTCTCTTTGTTGTTTTTAAGATTCTCTAGTTGATCGGTTGTTCTGTTAATATTTTACTTTTTCTTGGCTTTACCTGTCAGCTCAACTGACTCTTTTCCTTTTCTGTTTTGAATGGTGTTTTAGTTGGTGCTGGATTTTAGCTCTCTCTCTTTGTTTTTACTATTGTTTTTTATCACATTATGGTTTAGGCTTGTGATTGGTTTCAATGTCTTGTGAAGCCCATCTAGAGATAGAAGGTAGAACAATCACAACTGTATAAATAAACAGCCCCTATTGCCATTTCAGATTGTGCATACAGAAAACATAAACTTTGAAACTGTAAAAGGAAGAATGATCAAGATCTCAACTCTGGGAAGGATTTTAGGCAGAAATGTAATTAAAAGCACTAGAAGACCTGTCTCAAAAAAGTTAAGAGAAAACAATGATGTAATTTTCTAGAAAAAAAGCGGGGGGGGGGG
>CM034701.1:50196612-50212681 GCA_020142125.1 Phrynosoma platyrhinos
TACTATATAAAATATGTCCATCAGCTTTTATCAGAAGGAATACTAATTATTAGGCAAAATGTATAAGGGTTGAACAATGCAAAACATGTGTTAAAATCCTTTGAAATCCTACAGGCTCATGGTGAAAATGCACTGAAAGACTAAAGCCTTTTCTGATGAAAATTAATTTAGAAATCAGTCCTATGGCATTCAGTGGGACATCCCTTTTCTCTCTCTCAAGTTACACCTTTTTGGTAGTGGTGGAAACACTTTGCTTTAGGCAATTAAATGTAGAATTAGGTTTATCAGCATAACGTTTGCACAGATAAAGGTAAAAGATGTCTGCTGGTTGGAGTGTGGTGAAGTGAATGGGATGTAGATTTGCAAACATAATCAGTGGGGGATCTGTGGGATCACAGAGGCTTGTGGAGTGGAAAATACCCAGTTAACACCCTCTTTTGTCACTTGCTAAATGAATACTCAGGGAACCTTCACCCTTCGCACTGCATATTTATAGCACCATAATTCCACTAAAATGCTATTAGTGAATGGTATTTAGAATTCTCAGCCAGATAGCTCTAGTGTCTCACCAAACTACAATCCCCATGATTCCACAGGCAGTTAAAGTGGAATTACAGCACTATAAATGTGTAGTGTGAAAGGGCCCCTGGTTTCCGGTAATATCTACAGCAGCTGCTGTCAGTTACTCATTACCTTTGCTATCTTTCTTTTGGCAATCATGCAATGTGTTTCAAAGTGAGAATGTTATTGAATTCACTACATGCATACTATCAGTATTGTAGTTAACAGAGTGCATTAGAGATCTCTCACAGAGAATTCTTAGTGCCTTGTTGTTGTTGTTAACCACCCTCAGGTCGATCTCAACTCATGGCAACCCTGAGGATTAGACATCTCCAAGACTCCCAATTTTCATCTGCTTAGGTCCTGTAAATTCATGCCTGTGCTCAATCTAGCATGTGGTCTTCCTCTCTGTCTCCATGCCTCCATCTTTACTAGCATTAATGTCTTTTCCAAGGAGTTATTCCTTCTCATGACAAGACCAAAGTACAACAGCCTCAACTTTTTATCATCTTCCAGGGAGATTTCAGGCTCGATCTGTTGTAAGGCTCATTTGTTTGACTTTTTGGCTGTCTGTGTTATCCTCAGCATTCTTCTCCAGCACCATATCTCAAATGAATTGATTTTCCTCCTATCTGCTATCCTTACTGTCTAGCTCTTGCAACTGTACATGGTAATAGGGGAAACAATGGTTTGTATGATTCTTTCAGGCTCAGTTGTATATCTTTACATTTTAATATCTTTTCTAATTCTTACCTAGCTGCCCTCCCCATTCCTAGTCTTCTTATTTCTTGACTGCAGTCCCCATTCTGATCAATGTTTTACCCAAGTTATGGGAACTCTTTTACTGGATGACTGGATGGATGGGCAAGTGAACCAGTGGACAGCCCCACCTCCCTCTCTTCCCTCTGCCTTGCCCACTCACCCATCTGGACAAGGAAAGAGCTGGGTGACTGGATGGGTGAGCAGGCAGGCAGGCAGGCAGATGAGCCAGTGGAATGCCCAGCCCTCTCTTCCCTGGATAGTGTCTTCATATTTACTCAGCCCAAATCAATCTACAAATCTACAATTTTGTATAGGTTATCTTCAGTGCTTGGATGGGTTTTATGGTAGAGTCCATGTCCATCTGTGAAGGGATGATGGGCATGCCATTAGCTGGACTGTTTTGAGAATATGAGGGACCCACCATGTGTCTTTTCTTTTTGCTGTGCAGTTAAGGTTTTATTTCCTAGCAGCAGTGCCTAGTGGCCCATCTTTGTTGCAAAATTATTGTTGCCATCACAGCATTTAAAAGGTGGGCTTTGCCCTGAAGAGATCATGTGTTTGTCCCTCAGTCAATTACTAGTCCTTCTACTTCAAATCACACTACTATTTCAATCTAATATTAATCCTTCCTGCGATACCTTTTGTCCTGCAAGGAAAAATATACAGGGAGACCAGTTTCATGCCTGTTCTTGACACCGCTGTTGTCGTGTGCCATCAAGTCATTTCCAACTTATGACAACCCTAAGGTGAACCTATTGTGGGGTATTTTTTTCATTGTTAATGAAAAATTGAACAATCTCATTCCAATCTCACTTGTCTTGCCCATTAACAAATGTGACATTAAAGTTCCTCTCAAAATCTAGACATTTTCAGAGCAATGGAAACAAAAGATGGTGGTGAATTATAGTGATGATGATCTCAAAAAACCAAGGTGATGGCAATCTTATAAAGTGACATAAGTCTCCTTTTCTTCCTGGGCTATTATATTCTAACTTCATAATCTGTCATTTGTTAACACATTACCATGCTTTGATATATAATTAATTATTTAAAGTATTTATACTAGGTAGGCCCATAATCACCATCATTTTAGATAAGTCTTCTTGTTACTGACACATTTGAAACACATATATTTGGTCTCCATAAGCATGTTTGTGCTTGATCTCAAATCTGAATGAAGGTCTTTCATGCACATTACAGAGTTCAGTCTGCTAGGAATAGGAGTGGCAGCTTATGACAGTGGTGTTCTTTAGAAATTTTTCAGCTTCCTGTAGCTAGTAGCACACAAAGAATCCTTCATTCAAGCAAGGAGTTTGCATGCAAACTTTCTTCTTTCTTGACCCCTCATTTGTTATTTCCCTGCTTCTTCTTTTGAGTATGTAACTTCAGACAGAACTGCAAAGGGATGGGGGTGAAGAGCTTTATAATAAAACTTGTGCTGATCCATAATTATGGTCACAATATCAAGAGCCCGTAGGCCTAAATCCAACTGCTAGTCTCAACTAGAAAAAACCAAACTATTGAATCAAAGGGGTTTACAGAAATGTTGACTTACCATTCAGCAATTGATTCAATGGGTTTATTCTAGCTGGTATTAGTAATTGGATTTGGGCCAAAAGGTTAAGCAGTATTATTAGGAGTCACTTCATGGACTTTCAGAAGCAAAGATATGAACTTAATTACCAGGAATTTTTAAAAGAGTCATTTTACAACTTCTGTTGTGCCTTACGATAATATATAGAGAATATCCATTTACATTCACAGTAAAATGATATAGGCTGCTAACTGTGGCCTATAGTTGAAATGTCTTTATTCTCAGTTGTAAATGTAACCGCCTTCAGTGAGGGAACAATAATTCTCTATAACGAAAAGGAATGTATGAGAAATGTTGGCTAAACTTGAATGCCAAGAATTAATCTCAGAAAATGAAACAGCAATAATGCTTCCTTAGGGACATCTCAGTTCTCCATAAATTAATCAGAAACAGTTAAGTTATTAAAGAAGACAAAGAATTGTCCATGTCATTATAAAATGATCTATTATGTCAATGAAAAATGACAAAGTTCTAGCTTGTTCCTAACTCAGATAATTTTGCTGTAGAACACAAGCCTAACAATTCCAAACATGCCCCATCCCTAGTCACAGTGCACATGAAAAGAAATTAGTAACAGAAAATTCATATGCACTGGGTTCTGTTTATAGATTGGAGTTCCTTTGGTTTTTGAACAATGATCACTGTTTCATATCTTCCTGAATACTGGGAATTTCCACCTTCTGAAACTTGTTGCAATACAAAGTATACTCTGTCTCCTAAATTTGCATATTTCAATGCATTATTAAGAAGTAAAACATGCACAAAATAATGCATATTTTAGATATGTGAATGGCTAAACATGGATACATTTTTAAAATATGGATGAACACACTTTAATCAATAAGAAAATGATCAACAAAAAAGCAAACAATATTTAAATATGTGTACCTTTTTGAAAAAAAATCAGGAGAAAATACTCAAATTCCCTTTTGACAAAAAAAAATCACAACTGTTAGCAAAAAAAGATGGGCAATAATGCAAGTGCTATTTGGGGAAAAAACTTTCTTCCTCCTCCACATTTCTAACTATGAGCTCATTCCCACTTACTTAAACTGGTTTGCGAATCCCATTGACTTTGGATTGTGGATTTGATTCAGGCCAATGCTTAGTTCCTACTTGGAAGTGAATTATTCCCTTATTCCATATCATTCCCACTAGTAGGAATGAGTCTCATGTTGCCTTTGCACCCTAGCTTGGGGTGGCACCAGTTTGCTGGGTTCTAAGGAGCCTCCTTTCATCAGGTGAGGACAATATCGGTGTGTGTGTGTGTGTGTGTGTGAGAGAGAGAGAGAGAGAGAGAGAGATTAGCCACTGCCACCAGGACTGCCTTAAGATCTCTTGCCCAGGGAGCCAGGAAAAGATCTGTGGGGATCCTGATTGCTTAGCATCAAAGGCATCAAAGGCATCATTGTAACCTTTCCCCTGTGGTCCACAGAGGAGGATGGAGGGTTGGCTGCAAGAAAGAAGAAAAGAGGGAGGGATGGGGACCCACCTTCATGATGCCTGCAGAGGGTCCGGATCTGACCCCCAGGCTGCCCTGATGGGGATCCCCGTTGGTCAAAGGGTCTCAGCTGCTGGAAGCTCAGCCTCCTGAGGTGGAGGAGTGTGGAGGGCTCAAATCACCAGTGGCAGAGGAAGGGGCTTGGGGGGGTTGGGGCTGGTGCAAGCCCGCAGGGGGCAGACCAGGGGGTTTCCATCCACCATCCCCTGCCTGTGGGGCTCCCAGCAGCCTCACCAGCTTGACCCAGAGGGGCTAACCAGTGCCTGACCAGCAGTGCCTCTCACCTTGGACCCAGGAAGAAAGAGCCTTTGCCTTCCCTCTCAGATGGGCTTTGCCTTGGCAATGGAGGGGAAAGTGAGGGAAGAGAGGAGAAGAGACACCACTGCTGCTGGGGAGGGAGGGAGGGTGGAGAGGGGCCAGGAAGAGGGGCCTGCCTGCAGAGACCACCAAAGCCAGGTCCAGGAGCCCCAAAAGCGGGGCCCTGTTTTGCCTGGTGAGGGCTTACAAGGCCAAGGGAGCCCAGCTCACCACCCTCAACTTTGGGGAGCTGGTCTTTGGTGAGATGCGAATCAGATCCATTGTTCACATTTGTTGAACACTCTTCCGATTCAATTTTTTTTTTCAAAAGAACCACCAAAAAAATACTGTCTGAAAAGAGCAGATTTTTTTTTATCTTTACAGAAGTGACTGAAGTCTCATGCTTCTGATTTATTGTTTCAGTAGATATGAAGACCATAACATTTCAGTGAATTTAAACAAACCTCTTATTTAAGTATATACGTCTTTGGAGACTGGAGATAATTTTAAAGTTCCTTTGATAGAGGCTCCATTTCAGTGTAAATAAACACATTTTTGTGCCCTGCTGTTATTTGTGATCAAACAGATTTATGCAGTTCTTTTAGCACTACAAAAGCCTGCAAATGTGTTTAGCAGAGATGATTCTGGGATCGGCTTATATACCAAGAATGCTTGTCACAGCACCTTCAATACTTAAAATTAATTAAATAAAAATGGTCAGCTTCTAACCAAAAGCTGTTCAAAATTATTTGACATCTGTTATCATTTTTCAAAAAATGATTGATCACAAATTTGTTAGTTACTCCTCACATTTCTTGTGTCCTTGTCAAAGCAAATATAGCACAATATTGCTTCTATACTCCCCCAGCTATATGTGGGTAGTTAAGTACTTTTCCACAGAAATATTTAAAATCACTTAGCATCCACAGCAAATATGGCTTTGAGCTCAGTCTGTAGTCCAATAAAACTTGGTTCTTAAGGAAAAGAAATACAAAAAAAAATCGATACATGAAAATTAATTAACACCTGAACTATATAGCAGGCAAAGTTCCATGGAGGGGCGACTATATAGGGACTCAAGGCAGTGAAGAGCAAATTTAGAACAATACAATTTAAAAACAATACAAAAGCATTAACTAGAAGCCCAAATGACTAAACTGTAGCTACCAAACTTTGGATGTTTCATGAGATGACATGAATCATCAGAGGAGAGGCTAATGCTGGGAAAAGCAGAAAGCCACATTACAGATGGATTGACCTAGTCCAATCCACACTGCAGCAATAATCAATCTGACATTGCTTTAACTGTCCTGGCTCAATGCTAGAGAATTCTGGGAACTGCAATTTTGTGAGACATTTAGTCCTCTCTGACAGAGAGCTCTGCTGCCACAATAAGCTACAATTTCCAGGATTTTCTAGCACTTAGCCAGGGCAGTTAAAAGTGGTGTCAGACTGGATTATTTATGCAGTGTGGATTGGACCATAATCAAGGAGTTTCCAAAACCTGAGTAGTTCTGCTGTTGATTAGAGATCTTGGAAGAATCACATCATAAGATCACCCTAAGCTGAAGCTGACTTAAGCCAAATAACAACAAAAATATATACAGTCACCCCCTCCGTTCTCGTGGACTTGAGATCTGTGGTTTTGAATAGTCATGGAGGGGCGACCTCTGTTAAGATCAATGGGGCGCCCCCCCCCGTGGCATGAACAAGTGCATGCCCACAGGGACATGCCCCATTCAAGCCTATGGGGTCCACAAGCGAGTCTCTGCTTTCACAGGGGGGTCCAAAAAATGGAGGACTGTATTATTGCTATTTTAAATGTAAAGCAAAAACAAAATAGATGAAAATGAAGTAGCATTACTAGCAATGAATGAGAACAACAGCATTCCTAATTCTGTCTCTTACTAGCCTACCTCTGACCTGAATCCAATTGTCAATCCTAACTATTCTAGACACACTGAACCAATGAACCCTACATAACAGTTGATTTACAAAGTTTGCATTTACTGAGCATGTCTGCTCTAGTTAGGATTAATTATTGGATATAGACTTTTATGTCCCACTGATGGTACATATTTCACTTTCTAAGAACCATTATCTTGGAAAACTCCACTAGAATGGGATTGAACATTAAAAAATACACTCAATGATCTTCTTTTCTTCACTAACTAATCTGTGTCAGAAGTAGAAACATTGGTTGAAAATGAATAGTCCCTAATAAGCCACTTCATTCAATTACATTATGTTAGAAGGAGAAAAAACATCTATTCAATTTATGTTATCTTGCCATTTATATGTACTGGTAAGTTAAACATTTTGAAGACGTGGGAGCTCAAGAGGTTAAAACACTGACTCTGTTGATTGCAAGATCAGCAGTTCGAGGCCCAAGTGCTGTGTGATGGGGTTAGCTCCCATCACTAGTCACAGCTTCTGCCAACCTAGAAGTTCAAAAGCATGCAATGCAAGTAGATAAATAGGTACCACTTCAGTGGGAAGGTAAAGAGTGTTCTCTTTGGCTTACTAACAGAGGGGAGCACAGCCCCCTACAGTTGGACATGACTTGACAACCTTGTCAAAGCGGAATACTTTTATCTTTACCTTTAAGTTAAACACCTGCACTAAAAGCCTTACCAGAAGGAAAATGAAAAATACCATCCATGATTTAACTCTCTCCTGCCTTGCTACCTTGTCCCTGTTTTGAGCTTGGGAGAGAAGGAAACAGTTCCATGAACCTTTCAAAATCCCATTTCTCATCCACCCCATCAAAAACCTTTATCTTGCTTTCTCATTCTCCCTGCCTTATAATTTTATCTACTTATCCTCTCCCTCTTTTAGCTTTCTGATTCTT
The DNA here is from genome assembly GCA_020142125.1 of Phrynosoma platyrhinos. Taxonomy (NCBI): domain Eukaryota; kingdom Metazoa; phylum Chordata; class Lepidosauria; order Squamata; family Phrynosomatidae; genus Phrynosoma; species Phrynosoma platyrhinos. The sequence continues at coordinate 50,204,179 of CM034701.1, forward strand.
ATGTGGATAGCAGCAGAAGTCCCCAGATGAATACTACTACTACTACTACTACTACTAATTTCTATCCCACTTTTCTTCCAAAATTGGGACTTGGAGCAGCTCACAATTAAAAACATAAAAAAGTGAATTAAAATACTATTGAACTATTTACAGTATTAAAGCAATTTAATCCATCAGTTAAAAGAATAAAATGCAATTAAAAAAGACAAAAAGTTATTTAAAACAGTTTAGATTAAAACAATACAGAACCCCACTATTCTGTTCTTTAAAAAATTTCTGTATCAAAAGCCTGTTAGACTAAAAAGGGTTTTTGCCTGGCAACAAAAGAACAGCAAAGGGGGACCATTCTGGCCTCCCTGGGATGCGGGTTCCAGAGTCTAGGGCATGGGTAGGCAACCTAAGGCCCGGGGGCCGGATGCAGCCCCCTGAAGCCTTTGGATCGGTCCCGGGCTCGTCCTGCCGCCGCCGCCTGCCATGATGATATTATTTTTGTTATTACTTGTTCTTGGGTTTTCTTGGCAAAATCTCCACAGGGGTTTTGCCATGGCTTTTCTGGGGCTGAGAGAGTGTGCATGCATTTTTTTAATTTTTTATATATATTTTAATTAATTAATTAATTAATTAATTAATGGTGCTTCAGCCAACCAATTGTCTGAGGGACAGCAACCTGGCCCCAGGCTCAAAAAGGTTGCCTACACCTGGTCTAGGGACAGCCACGCATTCCCACCAACCATGCTTGTGAAAGTGGTGGATCTGAGAGAAGGGCCTCTTCTGATGATCTCAGAGCCCAAGTAGGCACATACATGAAAATAAAGGCACAAAACACACGGGTCAAAAGCGCCAGCTTCAGCTGGTCCCTGGCAGTACGCCCCTGGAGACCTGTACAGATCATGCATGCCCCTGGATTGGGCCAAAATTGTGCAGCGGCTGTCTTAGGCAGCCCTGGGCTTTTGGCAAAAGGAGTGCAAAAAACAAACAAACAGAACCCCCACAACTCCTTGCTGGCAGCCCATTCAGGACTGCAGTGGTTGCTGGCCTCAGGACTGTGGCATCTAGTCGCTGTGGTCCTGTGCTGAACAGGGAGTAACTGGGGCTGGAGCAGCCAGAGGTTGATCCAAACTGTCAGTCTGCTTGACCCCAAAGTTTGCCAAATAGCCTGGAGCTATATAGGGTTTTATAGGTCATAACCAGCACTTTGAATTGTGCCTTGAAACCAACTGGTAGCTTCAAAATTTAGTTTCCAGGGACAGACGAGGAGATTCTATGGTGTCGAAATAAGAGAACTATATGGATGCAAAGAAGACCACTTAATTTCAGCCTACTCTTCCCCTTACTACTACTTGGTGTTTTAACCTTGAAACCTAAGCTATCTTAGATAAAATAATGAACTAAAATAAAGATTTTCATAGATATTTGTATTTAGTAAGTCAACTAATACTGAAAATAATAATTAGGCATATTATCATTATCATCATCATTATTTATACCCCACCTCTTTTTCAAAAATGGGACTTAAGGCAGATTACTAACTACAGTTGCCCCTCCGTTCTCGTGGACTTGAAGTCCACGGTTTTGCATATTCAGAGGGGTGACCTCTGTTAAAATCAATGGGACATGCCCCCGCGGGTGTGCCCCATTCACACCCGCGGGCTTGAATATTAGCGAATCTCTGTTTTCATGGTGTGTGTATGTCTGGAATGGATCCCCGTGAAAATGGAGGGCCAACTGTACAATGAATACAAAACTGAGTACAAAATTGTTAAAAACATATAAAGGTCAACATTAAAGCAGGATTGAATTTATTTATCTATTTCATTTGTATGCTGCTTTTCTCCCAAAGTGGGACCCATGGTAGATTTACAAATGACAATATTAAAATAATTGAAAATGTATACTGAAAAATGATAAAAAGCAGTTTAGAAAGTATCGTTTAAAACAATACAACAGCTATTTGCTTAAGAACCTTCAGTTCAAAAGGGGTATCAGAATAAAAAATTCTTTGCCTGCCAATGGAATGATAGCAAGGAGGGGGATCATTTTAGCATGGGAGGAGAATCAGAGTCTACAGACAGCCACCAAGAAGGCCCTATCTGATGCTCGCATCACTGGTACCAAAAGTGGCCCAATTGAAAGAAGGTAAAACACAACAAAAGAAGAGAATAAGGAGCTTATTGCTCGCCAAATTAAGCCAGTTTACCTCTTCCAGCTTCAATCCAGGAGTGGGGATAGCCCTGGATGTTATCAGACATAAATCACTGCTGATTTAGCCATGATGCCACCATCTGAATCCATTCTGGGTTGAAGCCTCATTCAGCTGGCACTTTTCGAAATCAGGGAGCTTCTGACTTTAAAAATTGGCTGGCTCAGTGAGGCTTCGACACAGGATGGGTTCGGCTGGTGGCATTGAAGCTAAATCAGTGGCAATTTATGTCTGATAACATCTGGGATTATCCCCAATCCAGAATTGAAGCTGGAAGAGGTAAGGCGGCTTAATTTGGCAAACGATAAGCTCCATAGATGTAACTCATTGAGAGGATGAGAAACAAACCAAAAGAAGAAGGATATAAAGTAATATAGGTCAAAATATATAGCTAATATGAACAAATATAATTAATAATAATAATAATAATAATAATAATAATAATAATAATAATAAATCTAAAATAATCAATTGTTCAAATTAAAGTCACATAGTCCAAACTATGGACTATAGTTTGGTATAGTAGAGTTGGCCATTCATATCCACTGGGGTTTGGTTCCAAGACCCCTGTGGATACCAAAATCTGTGGATGCTCAAGTCACATTAAATGCAATTGCAAACTAAAATGGCATACCTTTCATAAAATGGCAAAATCAAGATTTGCTTTTTAAAATGTTAATATATTTTTTAATATTTTCAAGCTGTGGACAGTTGTCTTTGTAAATAAATAATCAGTGGATATGAAGGCTTATTAACAACTATTCATCTTCAATCAACATTTTTGGTTCTGATACAAATCAGCAGTTAGTGAAGGGAAGAGGGCCAATAAGGGCCTCGGCAGACGACTAATTGAGTCATCTTCGAGGCAAGGAAGGGGAGGGGCAGCCGCACGCACGACGCCCCTTCTTCTTCCTGAGATCGTCCTTGGAGCGGCCGGCCCTCTGCACGGCCGGCCCTCCGGGGACAACCTCCTGCCGCAGCGTCCGCACGCGCTGCGGCGGAAAAGGCAGGGAAAGTGCGCCCTACGCTTTTAGGGCGCACTTTCCCTGTCTTGTGGAAGGAGCACTGATTTAGCGCTCCTTCCAGGGACGCCGCAGGAGTGCCGCGGTGCGGAGGCTGCGCTCCGGTGGCGCTCCGTCCGGCGGCGTCTCCGGCGCCTCCGTCTGCTTCCCCCCAAGTGTATTTTTTTAATGTTCAATCTTTTGGAGTTTTCCAAAATGGCAGTTCTCAGAAAGTGTCAATATGGAAGAAGGTCCTTAAGACATAAATCAAATGTCGAAGGAGAACAGACCTAAACAGATTCTTTATAAAAAAGAATCCAGATGCATTTTGACCATCAGTTTTCAACAGTGGCCAATGAAATTCTTATGTTCAATATTTCCTCCAGTCAAAAAGCTGAAGTGTTGGTAAAAAACTATAATCATATTGATATTGAAAGTACAGGAATACACATTTACAAAGAAACAATTTCAATCCAGTACTCCAACTACTTCTCCTATTTTGCTAAAGGTTTGGAATGGCCTTAATTTGAACATTTGAATATTTTGAGATTTATTATATTTGTTCATATTTGTTATATACTTTGATACACACAAACAATATTTATATCCTAGTGCTTTTGATTTTTTCCCCCTCACCAACTGAAGGAAGGGCTTCTCCTGAGATCTTAAGGCATGGACAAGCTTATATGGGGAGATATGGACTGTCTGATAGCCTGGAAGTAACCTGTACAGGGCTTTATAGGTCATAATCAGCACATCTGATTATGCCTGGAAATAGACTGCAGCAGTGAATCTTGGGAGCAGCAGATTTGCATAGGCTATATAATGAGCCTGTTAAAACTGGCTACACAATGTTTTTAATCCCCATTTATATGAAATGGGCTGTATTTGTAATTATGACTGCACGGAAATCCTTTTTCAGCTGCTTTGTGGGAGAAAAATACTTACTTACATATACATATTATTTACTATTTACATGTGTACTCTTCCCCCTTTTCTTCATAAAAACTCAAGGTGGTATGCATGTCTTTTTTTTCTTCCCACTTTATTCTTATAACAACTGTATGAAATAGATCAAGCTGAGAATGTCTGGGCTAAGGTCACCCATTAGAAAATTTCTAACTTAAGTTATAATATAAATGAGTTTAATTAGTTAGTTTCTGTCATTACTCTGTGCTACCGTCAAGGGGGAAAGGCATACATTGGGGAGGCAAGAGCAGAGTAGCAAATGCCAATGCCTCCTTTGAAGATGGCCATCACGTTATGCCAGGGATCACAGGGTTGGAGTTCAACTCCCACAACTTTCTGCAAAAAGACAATGATAACATCATTATGTGGGCAGCAGTTTATTCACTGTTCAAGTAGTGGGAGGTGTAGATAAGAGTTCCAATGAGCAAGCTTCAAAGAACCATCTCCACCCACTATCTTGTCTCACAACACCCGACAACTGTTCTGATCCTCAGAGTAGGAACAGACAAGTCCATCAATTTCAGTTTCTGATTTTCTTTACTTATGTTTGTTATATTCAATTTCTGTTTTTTAAATATGTATTTGAAGATTTCATGAAAATATTTGTGTATTCTTATATATGCATTTTCTATTCAATCTGCCTAACATGCACATTTTGGCAAACAGTTTTTCCTCATATATTACTGCTTTTTCACTAGTATACACAGCTTGTGTACTTTCCCCTAACATACATGTTTATAAACATTTTCTTGTTGAAATAATTGCACTGTAAAATTCTGAAAAGTGTGAATTAAAAAATGATTTTGTCTTGCTTCACATAATGATTTGAGAAGTCAAAATATTTGCAGCTTTCCCTATAATGCAATCCAAAGAAAATTCATTCCCATCCCGATCTTGCAATGATCTAAATAAGGACAAGCATAGCGTTAAATAGGATTGTGTACACAAAGCATTACTGACTCATAAAGTGCCATTGGGAGTGATAGTGAAAGGTGGCATTTACATCTAGTAAACAAATAAAGCACTATGTTTACTGGGACACATAGCCAATTGCTACTATTCTGATTTTAAGCTTGAGCCTAAGTTTTGGTCCCAATTTTTATACTTATGTATTTATCCTTATCCAGAAAAGTCTTTTTCACATGACATAAAATGGATGGCTATAAAAAAAGAATGTGAAAGGTCCATGGAGATCAAAGGTAAAGGATGGCTATCCTTGTATCAGAGGCAAAAAGTAATATGGAGGGTACGATACACTTGCACTCATCCCTCTTGTGGAGTCCTCACAGGTAATTGCTTGTCTATGTGGACAACTGAATCATGCACTAGATTGGCTTTTGGTATGGCCTGGTATGGTTGTACTTATCTTCTCTCATGTTTATCACTCTTGATTCTAATATGCCAAGTGCATAAGATATTTCAGCCTTCCTGTTGAACTCTTGCAGTTGACTGAGGCTGGAAAAGGACTGGCACGAACTCCACATGAACTACAATTGGCTTCCTGCATTTACCTTGTGGATGGAGCATTTGTGGTATATAATGGGGAGAAAGGTGCCTGGCATTTCATCAAACAATGGCTGTACTTTGGATCTGTGAATACAGCAGCATTAAAATGGAACATGAGATGCAATTTTCCTAAGCCAATAAAAAAATGGCCACAGAATTTCAAATTATGGCACTGCAGCAATTTTGCAGTATAGTTTCAAGAACAGTCAATCTAAGGTAGGAAATTTCAGACATAAATCCAGGAAATGTTTTAGTGTAAAGCCACAGGCCTTGAACAAAGAGAATAACATTGGCTCCTGTACTGCATATAGTCCATCAATGGTTGCTAGTCGTAATGGCTATAGATTATTTCCTGTATTAGAAATATGATGCCTCAAAATACCAGTTGCTATAAAAAGATGGACAAGAGAGTGCTATTAGATTAATGTTCTGCTTGTGGGATTCCCATAGAAAATATGACCACATCATTGTTATCACCATTACCATCACCATCACCGTTATTTATAATTTTCCTTTCCCCCTAAAATGAAACCCAAGGTGGCTTACAAACTAAAATGAGTACAATGTAGCTAAAAACACATAACAGATGAAAACTAATGAAATGTCCCTAGTCTGACTGGATTTAGGAGCTCTGGTGGCGCAGTGGTTAAATGCCAGTAATGCAACCATTCACAGCCACAAGATTGTGAGTTCGATTTCAAACCGGGCTCCAGGGTCCACTCAGCCTTGCAGCCTTCCGTAGGCTGCTAAAATGAGTACCCAGCTTGTTGGCTGCAATCAGCTTACACATTGTAAACTGCTTAGCGAGTGCTTAAGTGCACTATAAGCATTACAGAAATGTACCTGTTATTGCTATTGCTATATTGAGTGGCTGGGCATCTCATCTTGCAGTGACTGGACGGAGTATCCCCCTTTGCTGAGACCACAGGCATACTGGTGGTGTCAATGCTGGCCTGGTTAGGCTTTTGGTATAATCCACTGTGGGTCTTCTAATGTTTTTATTCTATCATATTTATTAGTTCAAACTGGACCAAATGTACAGTTCATAGACAAGAAATAAACGCTTATTGTCTGAGCTTCTGGAAGAAAAATCTTTGGCTCCATTATGTTAAAAGGGGTATTTGGTAGGTGCACAAGAAAGTGCTTTGACTCCTTGCCAAAGGAGGTTAGTTTGGTCCTCTCCTTCTCTTTGTGCCAGCAGGTAAATACATTTTTATTCATATAGGCCTCTGGTATCTAGCTGGGGTTTTAGCTGTAATTACACATTTTTTCTGTTTATCAATCTGTCTTTGTGTTTTAATCTATTTGTATACTTGGTATGTTTTTTTTAAAAAAAATAATGTTATTGTGTTTGGGATATCTTGAGTGCATGTTTACGCAAAGGGTGAGACTTACATTTAATACATAAATGAGTCCATTATTGGGCTAATAGCCAGAAGCCTGCTGGTGACTAATGCTGGCAATACTGTGCTTTCTAGGCAGTTGTGGAAGGAAACCAGGGTTACAAAAGCTTCACAACTGATGTACAACAGGGGAACACAAGACACTGCATTCCTGTTGCACAATCAGCTGTGAACTGGTGCAAACTACTACAGCTTCAGCATAGCTATGTAGGCATAAAGGTTTGCTATGCAATTGGTGAATAGAAACTTGGCCAATGCATGTGATGTACAGCATATTGGAATTGGACCAAGGTCCATGTTTATATTTCTGTTGTTGTTTCTGTTAGGTACCTTCCAGCCCACTTTAATTTATGATGACCCCATCATAGGATTTTCTGGGCAGGATTTTTTCAGAGGAGGTTTACCATTTCTCTTAGGCTGGAAGAGTGTGACTTATCCAAGATTGTTTAGTGGGTTTCCATGGTTGTACATGGATTTGAACTCTGGCTTCCTGAAGTCCTGGTCCAGCACTCAAACCACTACACCATGCTGGCTCTTAAATTCCTGATAAATTCAAATTCCCAGCCTTGGTTACATCATTTTCTTGCAGCCCAATCTGTCTCACAAGACACACACTTCAGATGCCACCCCAAGATCCCTGTCATGAAAACAAATGCTACATCCATCAAAAGGGATCCTTCTTTATTAAAGACTTTATTCCTTTGACGCCTGGTGTGCTACACTTGTTCTGGTGCTGGAAAGACAAACTCCTCCTTCCTGCATGAGATGTAAATGCTTCTAGTTAGAAAATGATAAGATTCACTAGATAGGATGGTTGTGTGTGTGTGTGTGTGTGTATGTTTGGTAAACAGGGAAAAAAATGACAGGTGGTGGGTGGAATTCTTTCTGATTAATCTCTGCTTGCAAAATAAAATGGGTGAGGAGGAGCAGCTGAGATGAGGGACCCAGCAGTTGGCTGAAGAGAGCCCCCAGTTCTATGTGACAGCTCCCTCCCTCTCCTGTCAGCATGTGACTAGTAATGGCACCACTGGCACTGGGGCTCTGAGGGATGGGAGGCACCTAGAAAGAGTTGGCTGACAGGTTGGAGCTCCTACTCACCTGGAGAGTTTAAGCCTGCCTTGAAGCAACCCAAAAAAAAACCAGGCAGGATCCAGACTTTCTTCAGGCTCTCCCATCCCCACTGGTTTCCCTGAGACAACCAGAGGAGCAGCAGTGGAAGCATCAGAAACAGCTGGGATGAAAGCAACTTTGAAGGTATTCCTGGGAAGGGAAATGGTGGTGGTGGTGGTAGTTGTGGGGAGATTGTCCTCTGCCTTCACCTCTCTTGTCTCTGTGAGAAAGCTGTGGGGGATGGAAAACAAGGTGCCAGTTAGGGATTTCAAAAGAACCTAAGAAAGAAAGAAAGAAAGAAAGAGAGAGAGAGA
>CM034701.1:50231663-50263404 GCA_020142125.1 Phrynosoma platyrhinos
GCGTCTTATATGCCGGAGCGTCTTATATGGCGAAAAATACGGTACCACCCCCACATCTGCTCTGAGTCAAATCCCATTTGGTGGCACATAAAAAGAAAAAGAAGTAATGGGAGCAGATTATTTTTTAAAAAGTAACTTTCTAATCTCTGATCTTGAAGCACCAATTTTAAATAGCTAACACTAATGACTTGAAACACAGTTAGGAAATTATTCTTCATATCTTTCAATCAGGAGGAAATTGAGTGCAGTCAGTCCTCTGTATCAGCAGGGATTTGGTTCTAGATCCCCCCCCCCCCATATTAAAAATTGTGAGACTTCAAATCCCATTATTATCAATGGACTGAGATGTGCATGCATCCACATTGTCACAGCCATGTGCACACATTGCCAGTGATGATAATAGGGTGGGCCATATGCAGATAGCTAGCCTGCCTATATGAAGGGTCAACTGTGTTTCTTTCATTATGGAAGATTTTGTTTGGATAGATCCAAAGGCTATTTACTGCAGCATGATGTTTTCAGAGTCACCTTGATGCTTATTGGGAGTTTATTACAGCACATGAGTTGACCCTCCTGGATGCTTTACTTTGTGTTAATTACCATCCTCTGTCTCTCCTCTTTTTCTCTCTAAAGTTTTGGAGAGGGTGGCTATTTTCCTACCAATATCTTATTTGATTACACAGGATTTTCTTTTTGATCCATTTCAGTCAGGGTTGTGGACAGGTCATTCCACAGAAATGGCTCTGACTTACGTAGTAAATGACATTTTAGTGGCAAAGGTTTGGAATCCAATCCTATTGGATCTCTGCAGCCTTTGACACTTTGGATCATCAGATCTTACTATTATGCTTGGCATCATTGGAATTAGCAAGAGAGACTCTGCCCTGGTTTAAATCTTTAATGTAGCATTGTTTCTCAGCTGTTTCATTTGGGGAGCTATGTCATCAACCTTCCCTGCAGGGGTGCCTCAAGGATCAGTATTGGGTCCTCTTATTTTTTCATTATATACACTTCCCCTTGGATTTCTTATTTCAGAGGTGAGTTTCCAGTATCACATTTACGCAGATGATATTCAGATCTTCCAGAGCTTTGATTCAATTGATGATACTATATGGACTATGTGATGAACTTCTAATTTAGTATTTCTCTCAGGATGACCACTCACTGTCTTAAGTTGACCATTGATAAAATAGAGATCCTGGTGTTTCAACCTGATTGCCCAGTAGCCTCATTTTCATCCCCTTCATTGTGTTTACAGGGTTACACACTGGCCCCTGTCTCCATTGCCAGGAAACTTGGAGTTTGTCCTATGCTGCTTTATTGGGGCAACTGCAAAGGCATGCAACATCCATCTTTTGAACATCTATAGGATCCATAGGTTTTTAACCATTGAGGCTGCCCATTTGCTTGTCCAAGCCTTGATTATATCATGCCTGGATTATTGTAATAGTTTACTGGCAGGTTTGCTTTTCTGCTCTCTTACTCCTCCAGCTTTAATCCAAAACAGTGCTGTTTGGGTTGTTTTAATTTCTTGAAATACTCACATGTCTCTTCCCCTCATAGATCCCTCCACTGGCTACCAGTTCAGGCCAGGGCTCATTACAAGCTTTCGGTCCTGGTATTGAAGGCTCTTTGCTTTAACTTCCTCCAGTATGTGGCATCTTGGCTAGCATGGTAAGTACCATCTAGGAATCTAAAAGCAAAGGTTTATTGGCAGTTCCACCAATGCATATGGCTCTAAGCATGGATTTCGAGAAACAAGTCATGCCAGACTAATCTCATCTCTATTTTTGATAAACTTACCAACTTGATAGATGAAGGGAATGCTGTGGATATAGCATATCTTCAGTAAGGCCTTTGATAGATAATAGTTTGATGTTCTGTCCTTTGTTGGAAAGAGTGTTATAAATAAATGTTGTTGTTGTTACTACAACTTTTCTGCTTGTGTTCCCCAACAACTGGTATTGAAAAGTATGCAGCCTCTGGTACTGGAGGCAATAATAGTAGCTGAAAAGAAAGCCAATATAGCCTTATTTTCTATGTAACCAGAGCTTGGAAAAGTTACTTTTGGGGACTATAGTTCCTAGGATCCCCCAGCCAGCATGGGCCTACTTGTTTCTGGGAATTTTAGTCCAAAAGTAACTTTGGGTCTCTTCAGATGGCACAAAGTGCCATCTTGGAGGCAGGGAAGGGGAGGGGCAGCCGCACGGTGGCCACCTCAACCCGTCCCTGAGGACGTTATCAGGATGTCCTCCTGGTGCAGTGTCTTCGCGCGCTGCACCAAAAGAGACACAGAAGAGCCACACGTAGGCTCTTCTGGCGCCCTTTTTGTCACTTGAGAAAGGAGCGGCATTTTGACGCTACTTTCCCAGGTGCCAAAAGGGTGGATTGAGGCGTGGGGCAGCCTTGGCCCCGATCCTCCATTTTCCAGGGTGGCCCAAGGCCACCCGTCTGCATCCCCCCTTAGTAGGCTCTGGGAGGAAGTTATACTTATGTACGTATAGCAAAAATACAACTTTCCCACAGTCCACTTTAGTACAGGTTGATTATTCGTTATCTGAAATAAGTGTTCCGTATTTTGGATTTTTTCAGATTTTGGAATACATGTTTTTGCATGTACATAATGAGACAAAATGAGGCTGGAGAGAGACTGGAGATCTGTGGAGTGGCGGGAATCCAAGCATAGTGCTTGGCATAAATTCATGCCTACCACCATTTCACAGATCCTCATGTCTCTTTCTAGCTTCGTAAATGCAATGGAAGTATGAAGCTCTAAAAGCTTTGGATTTTGGAATATTTCAGATTTTGGAATTCTGGATAAGGGGTACTTAATCTATACAGGATAGAGCAGAGTCTAGAAGCTCAGCAAGGCAAAACAAGCTCTAATATGTAATTCAGATGCTGGTAGGAAGAAGCATCAGGTGGCTGCAGAACTGAACCCTACAAGTTCCCTCCAGTGTGGAAATGATTGTCTGCTCTTCCATAGTCTGAAAGACAATTACATTTGCCTTTGGAAAGAAAGGGAGGAGCAGCCAAGGATAATAGCAAAATTTGGCTGATAGACAACTAGACTATTGTCTATGCAGTAAAATTTTCTGCGTGTTTTAGTGGTGTGCTGGAAGTGAGTCATGTTGCAAAGGGATCTACCTTTTAGTTGCTCACTTGGACAAACCAGTGATAGCTAAGAAAGTGTCTGACTTTCCCCCTCCCAATATATGGACCTCTGTGTCCAATGTTCAAATATTTAGGGACAGACTGCTGCTCCTATTTTAATCCTCGAGAACTTGAGAGTTTTGAATGGTGACAGCAGGGTTCTTTTGGCACATTTGTTTGAGCCATATGGAGCAATCTATTCTGCTTACCCTTGATTTTGCCCATGTTTTTGCTTGTGGTATAAAGTTCTTCATTATGTTAGTGAGTGAACGGGTGACAGAGAGAAGTATATGGTCCTAGTTAAAGATGAACAGATGAACTTAATGGCCTCTATTTAAGCTTTGAAGGTACTCAAGAAAGTTTATAGAACTTTAGAATTTTGGCAGTCATTTGCATAAAAATAATTTTTTTAAATAAAGAATTAATTCTATTCAAACATCTTCTTGTGTTATTGTTGTAAACTGAACATTAGAAGTGATACCATATGAAACACAAGTTGTTGGAGTCAAGTGCCTGCAGTTACTATTTACAAAAAAGAAGCATGCAACACATGCATATGTATGGATTAGAACCATAAACTAAGATGATAGTACATTGGAACTGGATTGATAAAACACATATTCATTTTTCTGATAGCCATAAAGTAGGCAAGATCTTCTGTACATTCTTTTACACCCCGTTTCATATCAGGAGGTGCTGTCAACACATCTGAATTACAGGTGGTGGAGAATTTTATTTGGTTCATTTATTTATTTGTTTTTCAGATTGCACAAATTACTTTTTAAATTTGATAGAAAGAGTTTGATTTTTTAAAGAAAGCCAGACTGAAAACCTCTTTCCTGGATATACTTGATCCAGGATTATTATTTTTTTTTGTGATGAAGTATAACTAATACCATCTTATTTATTGTGCATAATGTTTATGTATTGTTTCTCATTGTGTGTGAGAGGGGGCAGGGTGAGGGGAACTGACAAGGGCAGTTTGGTTTTGACACTCCATTTCTGTGAAACAAGCTGCTGTTTGGGTCAGAAAACAGAGTGAATTTATCCAGAGGAAAGATAGCTTATATACCTATGGAAGTGTACACTGATGCACAATATTCCCTTCTTGTTTCCATTAGAAAGCTATGTTTTAATAGGCAGGACAGAAACAGAGATAATAGGAGATTCTCTTCTGTACTTTTCTAACAGATTCTTCCATTTCTCTGTATTTGGTCATGACATTGTACAAATGTCCACGTTTAACTGAAATCTAATGAATATACCAGGAGTAGGCAACCTTTCCCCTTTAAGGGCCGAGGGACTTCAGCTCCCAGAAGCCTCAGCCATGTTGGCCAATAGTCCCATGTTGGCCAATAGGTCCTGGGATTCTGGGAGCTGAAGTCCCTCGGCCCTTAAAGGGGAAAGGTTGCCTACCCCTGGAATATACTGATCAAAGTTCAATGACTCTACGGCAGGGGTAAGCAACCTTTTGGAGCCGGGGGCTGGGTTGCTGTCCCTCAGACAATTGGGGGGCTGAAGCACCATAAATAAACAAATAATTTAAAAAAAATAAAAAAATAAGAAAATATGCATGCACACTTTCTCAGCCCCAGAAAAGCCATAGCAAAACCCATATGGAGATTTTGCCAAGAAAACCCCAAGAACAAGTAATAACAACAATAATCAATATCATCATGGGCGGTGGTGGCGGTGGCAGGACCGGCCTGGGGCCTGTCCAAAGGCCTCAGGGGGCGCATCCGGCCCCCGGGCCTTAGGTTGCCTACCCCTGCTCTACGGCCAGGGGTAGGCAACCTTTCCCCTTTAAGGGCCAAGGGAATTCAGCTCCCAGAAGCCTTAGCAATGTTGGCCAATAGTACCATGTTGGCCAATAGCTTCTGGGATTCTGGGAGCGGAAGTCCCTCGGCCCTTAAAGGGGAAAGGTTGCCTACACCTGCTCTACGGCCCTTGTTTACGGATAGGTGCCATACGTGTCAGATAAATGCTTGATGGGACATACAGTCAGACAGGAAATGTAAAAGATGTATGGGGCAAAATTTCCCTGTGGGAAAAGTTGGCAAAAACGTGTTTGGGGCAGACAAACAACAGGTGTCTAGCCAGACAACAACAGCAGAACTGAAAAAGGAAAGCACTAGTGTGTTTTGGGAACAGGACACATCCTAACCAAAACACACTATGTAAGCATGGCTTGTCACATGGACAAGGACGTCAGCAACATGGGTTGGGCTGGAGGTCTGGGAAAGTGGGACTCAGTCAATCATCTAGAATGTACACACCCAAGTGGGTGGTAGCTTGTGAGAACAACAGAATGCTTTGTCAATGTGTGCAGAGTGAGAGAGGGAGGTTTGGAAGGTTCTACACATGTTCCACAGTATGGTGTGTTGCAAGCTTTGTTATGTAAATAAACAACTGCTGTAAATATTTCTAGTTGCAGAATAAAGATAGTGTTCTTAGACTACAATTGGTGTGTTTTCTGACTGCTGTAAGGCTGGAGAGCTGAGGAAGTGTCATCAGGATCCAGAGGAAGAGGTCTGGAGCCATGCAGGAGAAGATATCAGCTTTTCCTAACAACTCTGCTTTTTGGTAACTGCAGCACACATCATCCACCATCCACTGACAAGACGTGCCCATGATAATTGGACAACCTCATTCCAAACACATTCCTTATTAGGAAAGCATCATATTTGAATTTGTCAGTCTACAGAAGTAATATTTTTGCTCTTCCCAATATAGTACTTTAGGAGGGGGGGAATAAATAAAAAATGAGCAGCTCATTCAAGCATTCATAAATTTGTAAGGATGACAAGGTGTCAACCATCCAAGAAATAAGATACTTGTGAAAATATGTGTATTTAAAATGCAAATGAACAAACATAGTTAAAAATATGGAGAAACATGCTAGGATGCCACACTTGGGAAAGTGGGACCCTGTTTCTACTTTTACAGTCCTAGAACCCTCCACCAGTCTGCTGAATTCCCCCTATTTTTTAATTGACACAATTTTCAAGTATTTTTCTTTGCTTGAAAAAAATGCAGAAAGCTTTCCCAAACAGGAAAGCACCCCGCTACAAGTGCTCCAGCACCTCCACTTCCAGTTACAGTGGGCCCTCCACATTCACTGAGGTTAGGGGTGTTGGACATTCATGAAAGTGGAAAATCTGCAAATAAAAACTTTTTTTTACATGACAGAACACCACTCTAGGAATCTCTAGGTCTTCTGGCCTAGATGTTGACCATAGAATCGTGCTTGAGGACCTTCAAATGCCTAGAGAATTGTTGTCTCTAGGAATCTTTAGATCCTCCAGTGCAACTCTGTGGTCAGCCTCCAGAAGAGTTGTGCTGGAGGACCTAGAGATTCCTAGAGAGAACATATTAATTGTATCCACAATTAATCCACAAAACCCTCAAAAAGTGAAAGCCACAAACGTGGAAGCTGACAGTACATCGATTTTCATCACATTCTTTCTCAAAATAGATAGGAACTCTGATGAAAATAGAGGTATTTTGATCCAATGTGGTACAGATAGCATATTATAGCATATTATGTATTGGTGCAGTATGTTGGTGGTGGAGTGAATGGAAACTGAATTCCAGCCTTTGTGAAGTTGCTTTCCCATGGTGCAAGTTATATAAATTAGATAATTTGCCATTGGAAATACAAAGTATTGTTGCTGGGAAATGTAAATTTAACAATGATAAATAGTAAAAGAATAAGTTTGACAAATAAGGCTAGAAGAAATTTCCAGGAATTCAAGGACATTGTTAAATGTAAATCATTTAATGATTGTAGAGAACAATGATTCTGTTACTGTAACTGAAATATTTAAACATTTAATGGAAAACATGGCCATCAATATGTCTAAGAAAAACCTTGAGATGAGAGATGTAGGCCTACCTCTGTAAAATTGACAATCGCTTGATAGGCTCTCTTGCATGTTACATAAAAAACAAAAGGAATTTGTGCTAAATGTAGGGTAAATTATTAAAACAATCTGCCCAACATGGTTCTCAAGTTAATAATATTCCACTGTATGCATTGGAATGCTTCTTCCAGTGTAAGTTTAATGGTACTAACTAGCATGTTTCTCTGTCATCTCTAAAGTCTAGATATTTCTAGTTTAGAGTTTAGATATTTCGAAGCCTAGAGAATTACCCTACTTTGTGGGCTCAACAGATCAGCAAATTAAACTTTAGATTGTCATCCATCAGATTTCTAGACCAGACATTGCTGCTAAACCAGTGATTCCCAAACTTTGGTCTTCCAGAAGTTTTTGGACTTCAGCTCCCAGAATTCCTGTTTGTTGGCCAAACTAGCTAGGGCTTTTGGGGGCTGAAGTCCAAAACACCTGGAGGACTAAAGTTTGGGAAACACTGTGCTAAACTGATAAAAGTGGTTACTGGATTTTGTTTTCTTTATGTTCAGCATTAAATTTGCCTTTTCACTTTCATCTTTAAGCTCCTTTGTAATTGTTCTAATTCTGTAATGTTTTCTGCTAGTAATATCATGTTGTCTGCATTTCTAAGATTGTTGATATTCCGTCCTTCTATCTTCGCTCCTCGTTTTTTTGAGTCTAAATCTGGTATTCTTGTTATATTTTCTGTATACAAATTGAACAAATAGAGTGATAAAAAGCAACCTTGCCTAACCTCTTTGCCATTTGGGAACCATTCTGTATCTCCAAATTCTGTTCTAATGGTTGCCTCTTGTCCCAAGTACGGATTTCTCATTAGGACTGTCAGATGTAGTGGCACTCCCATGACCTTTAGAGCCATGTATAGCTTTTCATGATCTATATAGTTAAATGTTTCGCTGTAGTCTATAAAGTACATGGTAATTTTTTTTCATGGAATACCTTGGTGTGTTCCATTAGCCATCATATGTTTGCAATATGGTCCCTGGTGCCTCTTCCTTTCCTAAACCAGGCTTGGACCTCTGGGATTTCTCTTTCCATGTATGGTTGAAGTCTGTGCTGCAAAATGTTGAGCATAATTTTGCTTGTGTGGAATATTAATACTATGATCCTATAACTGCGGCATTTTTGTGTCTCTTTTTTGGGGGATTGCAATGTACCGTATTTTCTGGCGTATAAGACAACACTCAACTTTTCCAGTTAAAATATAGAGTTTGGGATATACTTGCCATATAAGACTACCCCTTTAAAAATTATAATTAAAATTATTTCCATCTCCCAGCTATGAGATGGTTGAGGGGAAATGAGAAAGTGTTGGGGGAAAGGACTGCCAATATACTAGGTGATGCATTCTGGGGTATGTACAATTTGTGACCAAGTAAGGGCCTCGGCAGACGACTAATAAAGTCGTCTCCGAGGCAGGGAAGAGGAGGGGCAGCTGCACACGCGGCGCCCCTTCCTCCTCCCGAGGTTGCCCTCGGAGCTGCCGGCCCTCCGCACGGCCGGCGCTCCAAGGGCAACCTCCCGCCACAGCGTCCGCACACGCTGCGGCGGAAAAGTCAGGGAAAGTTCACCCTACGCATTTAGGGCGCACTTTCCCTGACTTCTGAAAGGAGCGCCAATTTAGCGCTCCTTTCAGGGACGCTGCCGGTGCAACCACAGTGCAGATGCCGCGGTCCCGCAGCGCACCGTCCCAGGGCGTCCTGGACGCCTTGGTCTGCTTCCCCCCTTAGTGACCCTGGGCATGTCATACACTCTCAACCTCAGAGGATGGTAATGGTAACTCCCATTTGAAGAAACATGTCAAGAAAACCCCATGATAAGGTTGCCTTAGGGTTGCCATAAGTCGGAAAAGACTTGAAGACACACAAGAGCAACAAAAAAGTCTGCAATTGTTTCATAGGTAGTACAGGGGAATAGGAGCCAAGATTGTGTAGTGGCTTGAGTGTTGGACTACCAATCTCAAGACCTGGGTTTGATTCCCCACTCTGTCATGAAACCTACTGGGTGAACTTGGACAAGTCACACACTCTCAGCCTCAGGGGAAGGCAATGGCAAACCTCCTCTGAACCAGTCTTGCCAAGAAAACCCCAGGATAGGGGTTCATCTCTTATCCGCTGCTGCCTCCTTCACCTCTTATCCATTGCTGCTTCCTCCTCCTACCTCACACCACACCACGCTACCCCTTCCTCCTCCCCCCTCCTAACCTGGACTTCCTCTCTTCCTCCTCCTTCCACCTCACGCCGTGCCACCCCTTCTTCTTCCTCCTCCTCCTCCACCCAGCGTATAAGACGACCCCAACTTTGGAAAAGATTTTCCTGCCTTAAAAAGTCATCTTATATGCTGGAAAATACAATATATCGATCATTTAAATTCTGTTGGTCACCATTTTGTTTTTTATATTTATTGGCATATATTCATTAGAACTAGAGTCTAGATCAGGGGTAGGCAACCTTTTTGAGCCAGGGGCCGGGTTGCTGTCCCTCAGACAATTGGGGGGCCGAAGCACCATAAATAAATAAATAAATATAAAAATAAAATTTAAAATAAATAAATAAATAAATATGCATGCACACTCTCTCAGCCCCAGAAAAGCCATGGCAAAACCCCTGTGGAGATTTTGCCAAGAAAACCTCAAGAACAAGTAATAACAACAATAATCAATATCATCATGGCGGGCGGCAGCGGTGGCAGGACCGGCCTGGGCCTTAGGTTGCCTACCCCGGGCCTTAGGTTGCCTACCCCTGGTCTAGATCAAGAGAAGTAATAGTGCCACTCTATTCTGCTTTGGTCAGGCCTCACCTGGAATATTGTGTCCAGTTCTGGGCACCACAATTCAAAAAGGATGTGGAGAAACTGGAGCGTGTCCAAAGGAGGGCAACTAAAATGGTGAAGGGTCTGGAAACCATGCCCTATGAGGAACGACTTAGGGAACTGGGTATGTTTAGCCAATGAAGAGACGGTTAAGAGGGGATATGATAGCCCTGTTTAAATATTTAAAGGGATGTCACATTGAAAAGGGTGCTAGCTTGTTTTCTGCTGCCCCAGAGAACAGGACCCAGAACAATGGATGCAAGCTGCAGGAAAAGAGATTCCGCCTTAATATTAGGAGGAACTTCCTGACAGTGAGAGCTGTTTGACAGCGGAACACACTCCCTTGGAGAGTAGTGGAGTCTCCTTCCTTGGAGGTCTTTAAGCAGAGGCTGGATGGCCATCTGTTGGGGATGCTTTGATTGGGAGTTTCTGCATGGCAGGGGGTTGGACTGGATGGCCCTTGTGGTCTCTTTCAACTCTGTGATTCTATGATTCTTCTGTCTGTGTGCCTTGTAGCAATTTGATTGGAATATCGTCTGTTCCTGGTGATTTGTTTTTATTGATTTCTCTTTTTGCAGCTTCCACTTCACTTACTAGAATTTGGGAATCTTCATATAGTTCTTCTCTCCATGTGTCATTTATTTTTAAAATCTATTTTATATAACTTTTCTGTGTATTGCCTCCAACGTCTTTTTATTTCTTCTTAATCTTGTAGCATGCTCTTTTTCATATCATAGAGCTTTCCAACCCTTGGTTTGGATTTCCCTTTGAGTTCTCAGATTTTGTGGAAGATGTCTCTCATTTTTCCTTTGGCTTCATACGTTCATACTGTAGCTCAGGGGTAGGCAACCTTTTTGAGCTGGGGGCCAGGTTGCTGTCCCTCAGACAATTGGGGGGCCGAAGTAAAAAATAAATAAAAATAAAATAAATAAAAATTAATTAAAAATATGCATGCACACTCTCTCAGCCCCAGAAAAGTCATGGCAAAATCCCTGTGGAGATTTTGCCAAGAAAATCCCAAGAACAAGTAATAACAACTATAATCAATATCATCATGGAGGGCAGTGGCAACAGCAGGACCGGCCTGGGGCCGGTCCAAAGGCCTCGGGGGGCCGCCTTCGGCCCCCGGGCCGTAGGTTGCCTACCCCTGCTGTAGCTTAAAATACAAGAACCAGACCTGTCAATATGCTGTTTTCTACATGATTGGGGACAAATAAACTGGATTCAGTGTTCATTGCTTGGCTTTATTACATATTGCTGAGAAGTGTACAGAACTAAATGATAGGGAGATATTTGTACCTTGTGCTGATTTAAAACGAGGTGGGAATCATGCTGCTGGTGGGCAGCATGTGACCCTTGCAGAGGTTATCTATAGCCCTTGGCCTTCTGCTTTCCCCCAAACAACTGAGCTGACCTTGATTTTTTGGCTAATTTTTTTCTCTTTAAAAATCATTCTGTGGTTACAGTTTAGGTGGAAAACATTGTCTTCACAAACAAGCCAAAATGCCCAAAATTTCCCAAAAGCAACCAGAAGTGATTGTAATGTTACTTATGGTTTTTACAAATAGTGGGCGGGAATGGAAAAACTAAAAATGACATTTTGAGCATGCCCAGTCCTAAGTTGCTTTTGATTCCATATCATAATCAAAACTGTGGGACAAACTGTTCAAGTGGAAAGATAACTTTTGTATTTAATTAAATCACTTGATCAGTGCTCACCAGCATAGCTATATTCCATTCAGAGACACTATTTGTATATGGTAATTTAGAGAATTTAAGGAGTTAGATAAGGATGTGTACTTGCCTCTTTATTACTCAGATTATATTTTTCAGATTTATCTGGCTTTCTTATTATAATGAAATTTGAACCAATCCACAAATTGGTATCTCGCAGGATATCTGTTTTAATATTTGCTTATGATGTTGTTGTAATATCTTACTTGAAGTTAGGTTTATAATTATAAAATTTGCAGAATCCATGCATTAGATATAAGCCATGGGAAGCCCCTGGTAATGTTATTCTCAAAGGAAGAGAGCTAGATATAAATGGAAATAAAATGAATAAGATGTTGGACAAGTGTTTTCATTTAAGTATCTGACTATACCAGGGATAGGCAACCTTTTTGAGACCTGGGCTGGTCTCCCGTAGGCCAGGTCTCGGCTGGGCCGAGGGGGGGGAATGGTGGCGCACGCGCATGCACCCCCGCCACCGCGTACAACCCCCCGCGCACGCTGCTGCCGTGGCCACCGCCGTAACATGCGCGGCCAGAGCTGCCACGGCACATGTCGCGGCCGCCATTTTGGTAGTCCAAATTGTGGCTGTGATGCGTTTGCACATGCGCAAGAGTACTGCGCATGCACAAACGCGTTGTGGCCGGCATTTTGACTTCCAAAATGGCGGCCGCAGCGAGTGCGGCCGAAAACGCGTCCCGCCGGCGGCGCATGGCGGCGGCGGCACGTAGTGGCGGCGATGCCGGCAACCTTCGGCCCGGGCTGGTAAGTCCGGGGCCCAGGGCCTTAACTGGCCCCCGGGCCATAGGTTGCCAGTCCCTGGACTATACTTTCAATTTACACTTAACTGGTTAGTCCATAGAAAATTCTCGGTAACTAGAGCTAGACATTATCTGAGTGTTATCATCTCTTTTTTTAATACAAAAGAAGGGAGGTAGTTGTTTTAGTTGTTATACAGGTTTATCAAGTAAAGCCATTTACTAAAATCCTATATGGAGAACCAATATGGTATACAGAAATATTTGAAAAACTTCACACAGGTTTTTAAGAAGTGAACTGGGGCCTCGGCAGACGGCTAATCGCGCCGTCTCCGAGGCCCGGAAGAGGAGGAGCCGCCGCACGTTCGGCGGCTCTTCCTCTTCCTGAGGGCGCACCCGGAAGCGCCGGCCGTCCGCACGGCCGGCGACTCCCGGTTGCCCTCACGCCGCGGCAGCCGAATGCGCCGCGGCGTTTGAGCCGCCGAAAGTGCGCCCGCCGCTGTTAGGGCGCACTTTCAGCAGAATCTAAAAGGATCGCCATTTTGGCGGTCCTTTTAGATGCGCCGGGGATGCGCCGCCGTCCGGAGGCTGAACTCCGGCGGCGGTCCGGACCAGGGCGTCTCCGACGCCCTCGTCTACATCCCCCCTTAGTCCCAGGATGTGTGGTAGGAGCAACTTTAAACCTAAAATAAGGATTATGCATGATAGTGTGGAAGCAAGTGGTTTACTTGCTGGTTGTTTGTTAGGCTGAGTGGTCTTATCAGTGTACACATTTATTTAAACTTTCTGGATTTTTATAAGCCCATCTGGAAAAAAGTTATTCCTGTTATTAATTGTGCTCTGTATTTTACTGAAAAGTATCTGGGAAACAGAATCACGTGAGCAGCACTTCCAGTGTTCAACTTTAATTTGCTAGATAATGGACCTTTACAGGCTGCCAGAAATAATACAAATAATATCTGCCCTGGTGGCGCAGTGATTAAATGCCTGTATTGCAGCCACTCACTCATAAACCATAAGGTTGTGAGTTCAATACCAGCCAGGGCTGAGGCTGGACTCAGGTCTGCATCCTTCCGAGGTCGCTAAAATGAGTACCCAACTTGTTGGGGGGCAATCAGCTCACAGTTGTAAACCGCTTAGACACCGCATAGCGTGGTATGAACCGGCATATAAATGAAACTGCTTTTTGCTGCTTTTGCAACTTCCCTGGCTCAGTGCTAGGGAATAATGGGAATTCTAGTTTTTTCTGAGACATTGTGTCAGGGCCAGCCAGGCTAAAGACATGGAGGACTCAGAGGATGAGGATGCTGAGCCAGGTTCTAGTTTGGCTCTACCAGCTCCAGTGGACTTAGCTGAACGTGGACCTAGCTCTGTGGGACCCACTGAAGCACAGCCCCCGCCTCAGCATCCTAGCCTCCCCCCAGCAGAGGTTCCAGGTCTGGGAGATATAGAGGAGCAGGAAATGGAGGTACCTACCTTTAGTCAGAGAAGGACAGAAAGGGTGTGCCTCTGCCATTCTCTCAGGTTATATGAGAAACACTCAGCTAAGTCCAAACAGCTGTGAGTGGGAGCTGGGCCATATAAACAGCTGGGAGAAGCTGAGCTCTTTGTGATAGCTTATCTGAGTTTGCCGGTGGAAGTTTTGGACTCTTGACTCCCTGACTGATTTTGGACTGACTTGGAATTTGTGACTTCTTGGAACATTAGGACTGATTCTGTTCTTTGCAACTGCTTTTGTGCTCGAGCCTGACATTGTTCGTATCAGCTACTCTGTTGGCTGCTTTCCCAGACACATTGAGCCTTCTCTGTCAGAGAGCTCTGGTGCCACAATAAACTACAGTTCCTATGATTACCTAGCACTGGGTCAGGGCACTTAAAGTGGACTCAAGTTGCATTATTTCTGGCAGTCTGTAAAGGCCCAATGTTCCCTAACATTATACAAATTGCTTGTTGCCTGCAAATGCATTTCAAAGTACACACACCCCTCCATTTTTGCGGACTTGAAGTCTGCGGTCTTGATTATTCACAGAAGTGCACGGCCATTCAAGCCAATGAGGTTTGATTATTAGCGAGTTTCTGTTTTCGCGGGGGAGGGGGCAGAACAGATCTCCCACAAAAACAGAGGGGCTACTTATTGTGTAGCTTTTACATTTGCAAGGTCCAATGTGATGCACTCTCAATAGTTGGAAAGGATGATATGGAGGTTATTGAAAGAATGATGCATATGTTGATTTTATGAAGTACAGTACTACTTCCTTTTTTTAAACTAGAGTGAATTTGGTATTGATATCCCTTCGAGGCCCTTCCAGTGAATTATTCTTAGTGTATGTGGAAAGATGAAAGATTAAAATCACCCAGATGGCTGTGATATTTCTAAATGTAGTTTTGCAGATTAGACCAAAGATATTAATCAACATGTAATATTAGTGGGTGCAGGGACCAGGTTTCTTACCCTGGGTTCCTTTGAGATATAGATGGACAAAAATGCCACAAAATGAAAGGAAAGGCTGGAAATGGCAGAAAGTCCACTTCTGGTTTTGAAAAACAGTATTTTTGATGTTGGAGAGATTTGTGGATATGGATGTTGTGGCAACTTGTTGAAAAGGGGAACTGATGATTCTGAAGTCTTTCAGGAGTAGCAGTCCATCATTTTTATATTTTTCAAAGGGTGGTATGAGAAGTGTAGAGGGAGCTAGGCTTCCCAGCCATGGCAGCTGCATGCAGCCCCATGTATATGCTTGGTCTACCCCCGCTGTAAACTGTTAATTGTTTACATTTGACTCATAGAGCTATCACTAGCATTTCTATGTTACACCAAGACATTACTATTTGTAAGTTCTTCACTCTTGTGTGTCTTCATTTTCCCACACATATCTACTTTTTCAGAGTTAAAATTTAAAATGGACAGATTTTTAAAATATCCAGCTTTTCTGATTAGGTCTGGACTGGCGGAAGTGGGCAATCAGGTAATAGAGCTCCAAGGAGGAGGAAGAAAGACATGCCATATTAATACAGGGGAGGGTTGCTGAATTACTCACTGGATTCCAGCTGGCTTGGGCTGGAACTCCTGCTGTCATAATTGGCACTACCATCTTCTATCTTGAGTGGAAGACCCATCAGGGAGGATGATAGCATGGTGCCTGACAGCAAGGAAGGTCTATCTTGTCTGTTGGAATGATGGCGTTGCAGACTGGCCTAAAGGGCTAGCCTGGGGGTGGAGTTGGGGTGGGGCTGCCGCATGCCGGCCACCCCAACTCCATCCCGATGCCGTTCTGATGCCGTGCACTTGTTTGCATGGTGCAGGGCATCAGGATGCCCTCCTGGGGCAGTGTGTATACACGCTGAGCCAAAAAGGTGCAGAAGAGCTTGGTGCCGGTTCTTAGGGCAGCCTTTTGCCACCCCAAAAAGGAGCTGCATTTTGCCGCTCTTTTGGGGGCTGGAAAAAGGAGGATCGGGGCTGTGGTGTGGTGTTGCCATGACCCCGATCCACCACTAGCAGAGGCGGCCCAGAGCCGCCCCAAACGGGCTCTCTGTAGAGGCCTTCAATTGAGGAACAGTGGCTCCTCTTACAATTGCCTGGAGTTTATAGGGTATTTAAAATATGAGTCGTCATAGTGATCATTGGTTTGAAATAGTAGGGCCTTTGCAGACTGCCAGAAATAGTGCAAATTGAGTCCACTTTAAGGGTTAGGGTTAGTGCTAGGGAATCATGGGAATTGCTTTTTTTCTGAGACATTGAGCCTTCTCTGACAGAGAGCTCTGGTGCCACAATAAAGTACAGTTCCCATGATTCCCTAACCTTAACCCTAACCCTTAAAGTGGACTCAATTTGCATTATTTCTAGCAGTCTGCAAAGGCCTGTAGTCAGTAAAATGTCCTCTTTTTTGCTTTTCATTATATATATAAATGTTAACTGCTCAATGGACTAAATAAGCCCACTATTCATACTGGATAAAATATGCAAAAATGAGTTCATTAGTAAAAATGTGCAAACTATTGTCAATTTCAATGTAGGAAGAGAACAAAATCTTGCAATCTGGTTGGAGAAAATACCACTGGGTTAGGAGATATTCAAGAAAACTGAGACTGGAAAGATCTTCAATTCTCTGCTCCCTATCTTAGGGCCTTTGCAGACTGCCAGAAATAGTGCACATTAAACTGAGGCACTGCCCTGGGTCAGTGCTAGGGAGTCATGGGAATTGTATTTTTTTCTGAGACATTGAGCCTTCTCTGCCAGAGAGCTCTGGTGCCACAATAAATTACAGTTCCCATGATTCCCTAGCACTGAGCCAGGGCAGTGCCTCAATTTAATGTGCACTATTTCTGGCAGTCTGCAAAGGCCCCTTAATCATCCTCTGACCTGGAACAAAGGATTACATTTTACAAGAATAGTCTAAGGGCCACCCCAACCCCAATCCCACGGTGATGTCGTCCTGACACCACTTGCCTTTATGCATGGTGCATGGCGTCAGGACATCCTTCCAATGCAGTGTTTTGACGCGCTGCATTCGAAAGGGCGCACCTGCTGGCTCCTAGGGCAGCCTTTTGCTGCCCCTGAAAGGAGCTGCATTTTGCCACTCTTTCAGGGACAGCAAAAGGGAAGATCAGGGCCACAGCGTGTGGTTGCTGCGGCCCTTATCTGCGGATAGCACGGGTGGCCCAGAGCCGCCCGTCTGCCTAGCCCCTGACTTTCTCAGATCTGTGGAGAATGTGATGCTTTTAAAGGTTATGTTTCGTTTTCTGGATGACATCTGGATTATAAACTGTGAATATTCAACAAAGGCATGTTTGTGCTGTATTTTGATAATTAAGTGAAGTTGTGTATGGGCTTGAGTCTCTCAATTTAATCTTCATCACAGAACTGCAAAGAAAAATTTAAAAGTAGTTCATATACTTTAACATAATAAAAAAGCCCTATACAAATGATTAGAACAATTCTGTGTTTTCTAGAGGGTTCTTTGGCAAAAAAGAGTTTGAAAAGTCTTCAAGTGTCTGCACATGAAGCTGATTATTTTCATTCATCATCTCAAGTGTAGCAAATCATCCAAGTGGTCATGTTGTTGAAAAGGATTAAAAAGTCAACCAGTGACTTTATAATCAGCACTTGGAAAATATCACTTCAAGAAAAAGAGAATGGTTATACAGCAGGATACATAGTTATACTTAGAAGACAATTAGTTTGAAATATTGCCTTTTAATGTCTTGTTGTAAGCCATGGAACAACCACTTATTCATGTTAAAGACTAATGAAAAACATCACATATAACATGTTTGTCCTTGTTTGCCAAATTGGGTGGGGGTTGGAGGGAAAGGATTTTCACAATTTTCAGTTAGAGTTCCAACATCTTTTGTTTTTCAACAATTATTGTTCTGCCTCTTTAGTCACATTGTCATATTGCAGTGAAAAAACACATTTATTTCAGGCAAGCTGACGTTTTCTCCATCTGTTACATTTAATAGCTATTCCCCAAGAAAAACTTGTTCTGGACACACTGCAGTTAATTACTGGTTTTGAAAAAGGTTTTATTGGCATTTACTGGAGAGTAAGGGAATTACAAATACTATAGAGAACAAAATTGCAGTGCCCAAAACAGATACGTATATTTTCCCTATTGCAGGGCAAGCGGTATTGCAAGCAGGGATTATTCTCTACAATGCAAGAGTTCTATCGGCACAGCTTTTCTAGTCAAATTGGTCTCCCCATTTTCAACTGAAACAAAACACGAGATCCTGTCTGGCCCAGAAAGAAAAATGCAAAGTTATCTGTTTTTAAAATGTATTGATTACTTTATTTAGCAGTTTTGGGGCTTACTTTAGGAAAGATTTCAGTACGTTTTCAGTCAGAATTCCCAGGATCCCCAGTTAACATGGCCACTGACCATTTTGGCTTGCACATTCTGATCAATTTACAGACAGCTTGAGGCCACTGCCCTGGCTCAGTGCTAGGGAATCATGGGAACTTAAGGCTCAATGTCTCAGAAAAAAACTACAGTTCCCATGATTCCCAACACTGAGCCAGGGCAGTTAAAGTGGCCTCAAGCTGGATTATTTCTGGCAGTCTGTAAAGGCCAGACCCTCCCCCAAACCTTTTCAAGCTCTGAATGTCATTTGCAAAATAACTGATACTTTTTTAAAAAAGAGGAAGAATCATACACAACATTTCAGTCTCTTTTCATATGTGTCTTCATGTTTCATTTCATACCTGATTTGTGGTGATTTTTTAAAAACATAAAGTACAATCACAATGTTATCTTCCCCAGCATGGGCTGGCAGTGTTATCACGCTGTTTCTGTTGTGGGCCTTCAAGTAGTTTCTGATTTATGGTGACTTTAAGGCAAAAAAGGTTTTTTCTGGAGCTGCGAGTGTGTAAGCCACCCAAGGTAACACAGTGAGTTTCCTTGGCCAACACTGAAACCACTACTCCAATTATTTTATTCACTTCTATACTTTTAATTAGTTTCCCTCATAGCTAGGACATTACTGAGTCTGCCCTTTAATTTAGGGTTTTTTTTTGTCCCTTAGCTCTCAGTTCCTTATTAATGCCTTTTTGCTTTGCATCCATAAGAAATCTAAACTATTGTTAAAAAATCTTTTTAAAGTCACAATTCCAATAATAATAATAATAATAATAAAAAAAATCATTAACACTTTTTCTAGCTCCAAACAGGAAATAATTTAGAGAAGAACTTGTCAGCCAGGTGTCAAGAAATTGCTATTATTATTGGAATTGTGACTTTAAAAACAGGAGGAGGAAGAGGCACTCACCCCCAGGCCTTCAACTGTCTCTGGAGAGGCAGGTGAAGGCCTGGGAGGGTGGGGAGAAGATGTCCCATGCTGGAAGTCCTACCCCCAGAGGGTTGAAGTCGGTAACACCCGGTGCCAGAAGGCCTTTTAGGGGCTTTGCAGACAGCACAAAGTGCCATCTTGGAGCCAGGGGAGGGGCAGCCGAACGCCCCAACCTCTTCCTGAGGATGTCATCAGAGCCCTCTGATGACGTCCTTCTGGCGCAGCATTTTTACACCGGAAGAGATGCAAAAGAGCCATGTGGTAGCCCTTGCAACTCCCCTTCCGTGGCTTGGGAAAGGAGCCCTATTTTGGGGCTCCTTTCTCAGTCGCTGAAAGGGTGGATTGGGGCCAAGGCATGGGCCCCAATCCTCCACTTCTTGGGGCCCATGGGCAGCCCTGGGAAGCAGAGGATCGAGGCTGAGGCTGCTGGACAACTTGGCCCCGATTTTCCTTTTTGCCGCCTGCGAAAGGAGCACTAAAATAGCGCAAGCCTTCCGCAAGCCACGAAAGGGGCGCCCCAAGAGGTGTGGCGCGCCTCTTTGGCATCTTTTCTGGCTAAGCGTGTCTGGACACTGAGCTGGAAGGACGTCATCGAAGCGCCTGTCGTGTGGATGGGCTGTCGCTCCGATGACGTCCTCAGGAAGGGGATGTGGCGTCCAGTGTCTGGCTGCCCCTCCCCTTCCTGGGATTGAAGACGGCGTTTTTTGCTGTCTGCATCCTCCCTTCGATCTAAATTCTAATCAACTTGGAAATAAAGACTAGAAGGAAAGTGTGGTTTAACCTCATATA
Source organism: Phrynosoma platyrhinos (assembly GCA_020142125.1). NCBI lineage: Eukaryota > Metazoa > Chordata > Lepidosauria > Squamata > Phrynosomatidae > Phrynosoma > Phrynosoma platyrhinos. The sequence goes on from CM034701.1 coordinate 50,251,606, forward strand.
TATCAACCAGGGGACAAAGGGGTCAAACAGACTGGTGACTTGGAGTAGCTTCTGGTCACTCCATCCCCAGTTGAGCACTGAGCAATGTGGGACTGTGGCAACTGAACATCATGGTCCCAAGGCCAGGTGCTGCCACGGTCCTTGCTGGACTACCAGCAAGGAGTGTTTCCCCCCCTGCTCCTTTTGCGGCTGGGTTTGGGCCATGTTAGCTGGCCTTGACATGGCTTCTGGCTGATCCAGGGGCATGGTGCCTGAAGGCAGAGCTTTTTGCCCATCTGTTTCGGGCCTAAGTTCGACTGGCTTGCATATGTTTCTGTGTTTCATTGATGTTTGCATTTTTTACAACCTTCCTTGAGATGAATGTTGTAAGCTGCCTTGAGATTAATTTGATTGAAAGGTAGGTTATAAATCTTCAAAATAAATAAATGTATGTATGTCTAAATAAACAGAGCCACCATGGTGTAGTGGTTTGAGTGTTGGGACTATGGAGACCAGGGTTTGAATTCCTGCTTGGCCATGGAAACCCACTGGGTGATCTTGGGCAAATCACTCTCCCTCTGCTTCAGAGGAGAGCAAAGGCACCCCCCCCCTGAACAAATTTTGACAAGAAAACTTCGTGATACATTTGCTTTAGGGTTGCCATAAGTCAGAAACAACCTGAAGGCACAAAACAACAACAATGTGGCAAACAACATTTAAAAAGTATACCATGTTAATTTTACATGCTATATAAGGTTTCCTAAAATGTCACTTGAATGGAAAAAAATTGATAAATTTGAAAAAAGCCAGTGGTGTCCAATTTGTTACATTACTGCTTAAATTTATGGAACATTGCATTTTGTGGAAAAGAAATATTTACTTAAGAAAATTCTGCTGTGACTGAAATATGTAAGTAGATTCAGAAGCTATCTAGTGATGTGTATTTATTGATATTTTTGATCTTTGTGGCTTTTCTGGATTCATGAGGTACCATGTTATGATCTGAATTTTGCAGCAACTTGTTTTGTTGTTAATTATTCAATTTATTCCCTACCTTTCTTCATAAGGGCTCAAAGTAATTACATAAAAAGACTCCAAAATCCTGTTGGAGTCCTAGTGTGTGCATTAATTCCCTTTAAGATATGGTTGGACATTTTTGTATGTTAATTTCAAGTGGAGATGTGTATGTAGTACCACTGAGCATGCACATATGCACTCTTGGCAAATGGCTTTCTCTGTTGAAATTAATGCAAGTGATTGTGGAAATGGTAGTAAGGATGCCTATTAGGTTGTGCATTAATTAGTTTCACAATGGGCCTCTACAGACCGGCCCAAAGGGCTGGCCTGGAGGCAGAGATGGGGAGGGGCAACTGCATGTCAGCTGACCCAACCCCATGCCGAGGACATCCTGATGGTGCGCGCCACGGTGCACGGCATCAGGATTTCCTGACGGCTCAGTGTTTTGACATGCTGCACTGGAAGGGGCGCTAAAGAGTCACACGCTGGCTCTTAGGGTGGCCTTTTGCCGATCCTTTTCAGGAGGCAAAAGGGAGGATCGGGGCCACTGTGTGCGGCAGCCTTGGCCCCAATTTGCCGCCCCTTTGGGCCAATGTGCATTGGCCCAATGTTGCCATTCAACACAACGGTCATGTAATACTATTGGTATGTAACTCTACACATAGAGATTTACACTACACCATATATCACATTTTGGTTACAATATATACCACTTTTTTTCCAAAAAAAGTCTGTAATTATTGATATGTCTATGAGAGTATTAAAAATATCTAATGGTGGCACAATAGTTAAATGCCAGTACTGCAACCAAAAAGTTGTGCATTGATTCCAGGCATGTCCAAGGTCCACTCAGTCTTCCATACTTTCATAGGTCTGTAAAAGGAGTACCCAACTTGTTGGGGGCAAATGGCTTACACATTGTAAACCAGGGGTTGGCAACCTACAGCCCACAGGCCAGGTCCGCCCCCCCGAGGCCTTTGGACCGGCCCCCGCCGACCCCTGCTGCTGCCGACCCCCGCCACATGCGTTGCGGTCGCCATTTTGTTTTCCAAAATGGTGTCCGTGACTCATTTGCGCATGTACGCATGCGCAAATGAATCGCGGCTGCCATTTTGTTTTCCAAAATGGCAGCCACGACTCGCTCGCGCATACGAAGTACTCCGGAAGTACTGCGCATGTGTGCGCATGAGAGTGCGCGCCACCATTCCCCCCCATCACCCCGCGAAAGATCAGGGGATCCCCGGACCAGCTCCAAGTAAGGGGAACTTGCCAACCCCTGTTCTAAACCACTGAGAGAGTGCTAGTTAACTGATAAGTGGTATAGAAATGTACCTGCTATTGCTGTTGCTAAAACCATAATTAGCAAGTATCTAAAATTACAAGTATCAGAAATTTCAAATGTATTCCAAAACACAATAAAAGCAATATAAAATAATAAAAAATATAAAACAAAAACAAGCAGCAAAAATAAATTGCATTTTAAAAAATATCCTGCATTCTCATAGAAATAGTTCTGTTTTTAATTGAGGACCAGGAGAGAAAAGGGCATAATATTGTGAGTGGGGTTGGGTCATTCACTGCAGAGTATAAAGTTTGGTGATATCCATATGTTAAGATTCTGTGATCATTTGTTCAAACCTCCTAGAGTGGAACTGTATTATCTTTGTGAATCTGTAATAAAGCCATTTTGAATCTTCATGGCTACTTTAAAATAGCTGTTGGGCTAGAGACTATAGTAGGAGGGAGCCAATAAAACTGCAAGTGATTGTGGAAATGGTACTAAGGATGCCTATTAGGCACTGTTGCAGTAGGCAGTTGAGAAACAAAAACAATATCTCTTTTCTAAACTTCAGTGTTTTTGTCTCTGATATACATATTAACATTTAATCATTAACCATTGTAATTAGCAAATGCTTTTCCGTTGCATGCTGCGTTCTTTGAATAGGATCCATTTATATTAAAAGATAATTATATCTGGCTCTGTAAAGATCAAGGAGGACTGTAGTACTTCAAGCATAAAGCTCACCACTGGTTTCCTAGTTTTGAGGACTAGTTTTTGAAGTGGTGTTGAAACTGTCCTGAGAGCCTATGGCAGTTTAAATTTAGACCAAATAATACCTTTGTCTTCCGTTCTTGTTTTTATAAACTAAATGGTACATGAAGATTGTGTATACTTAGCAAACTATCATCCCTCTAGAGATTGGGATGAAATATCGTTGATAATAAAAGCAAGTGTCATTGCTTTTTTGGTGTGCCTGTTTTCTTTCAGAGCCCCTGAAACTATTCAAACAATTACTCTAAGGTTCTAGTCAAAGGAGGGGAAGCATGTGGTTGTCCTTATTATCTTTTTTTGACTGCAAACATAAGAATAGCCAGTGGTTAGGAATGACAGAGTTTGCATGATCTGGAGAGCCACCTGTTCCCTACCTCAGCTGTAGCCCATAGCTAGATTCACAAATGTTGACTGGTCTTGCTACCAACCCTAGAAATATGCTGCTTTCCCACTATTCTCCTCATTTGCAGTACTGTGTAAAACTCACAGACAATCTCCTACTGCTCTCCACAGCTCTGAGGCTGCAAGTAGAAAGCACTGACAAGATGTTGTACTGCCTTGGCAATGTTAGGCCAAACAATCCCAGCCTTCTTCCTAACCACATACCTGGAGAATGCAGCAGGAGTTATTTCACAGCTGTGGGAATTCCTGCCTCATTCTACCTGTTCAGGTGGAAGGCTGGGGTTCGTTATATTCTTCATGTGCCAATGGCGCACTTGTTGTAGTGAATGAAAATATGGAACTTTGGCTATGGTCAGGATAGTACCTTTAATTGATTATAGTATATGTGAGGAGAGGAATAGTACATTGTGGCACAGTGGTTAAATGCCTGTACTGCAGCCACTCACTCATAAACCACAAGGTGGTGAGTTCAATACTACCTAGGGCTCAGTCTTGACTCAGGCCTGCATCCTTCCAAGGTTGCTAAAATGAGTACCCAGCTGTTGGGGGGCAGTTGTAAACCGCTTCGAGACTGCAAAGTGCAGTATGAAGCAGTATATAAACGAAGTTGCTTTGCTTTGCTTTGCTTTAATTTAGAGAGACTACAGACAGGCAGCTCTGGGCCACCTCGGGAAGTGGTGGATCGGGGCCGTGGCAACCCCATGCCATGGCCCCAATCCTCCCTTTTGCCATCCCAAAAAGAGTGGCAAAATGCGGCTCCTTTCAGGGGTGGCAAAAGGTCGCCCTAAGAGCCAGTGCATGGCTCTTCAGTGCCCTTTTCGGCGCATGACAGAACACTGCGCCAGAAGGGCATGCTGATGCCACGTACCATGCATGGGGCATCAGGATGGTGTCGACGTGGGGTTGGGGCAGCCGCTGTATGGCTACCTCACCCCAACTCTGCCTCCAGGCTGGCCCTTTGGGCTGGTCTGCAAAGGCCCTTAGTTTAAAATATACTGTGAGCTTTGACCATGCAAGAAAATTCATTGGGAAGGGATGCCTGAAAACAACATGGGGTATACAGTAATTCAGAGACATAGTGTTAATCTGGGCTACCAGTATGCAAAGGGATCTTGCAGCACCTTTGAGACTAAGGGGTTATGCAGACGGGTGGCTCTTGGCCACCCCTGCTAACTGTGGATCAGGGCCACGGCAACTACATGCTGCGGCCCCGATCTTCCCTTTTGCCACCCCTCTTTAGCACCCTTTCTGACCCAGTGTGTTTGAACGCTGTGCTGGAAGGGCATCAGGATAGCGTCTGCATGAGGTTGGGGTGGCTGGCGTGTGGCTGCCCCACCCCATCTTGGCCTCCAGGCCGGCCCTTTGCCCTAACTGTGTGCAAGAAGTTGAAGCATGAGCTTTCACAGCCTTGGTTTATTTCAGTACATGCTACAACTTGCAACAGCTTCTTTCTTTCTAGTTTCTTATTGCAACTTCTTTTGCACATTTAATCTCAAAGGTGCTGCAAGATTCCTTTGCATGCTGTAAACACCATGGGTTGTCTTCATTGGTGGCCAGTCTACTGACTGTTACATGCCTTAGTTACATCCTGTTTGGTTTACTGCAACATGCTCTATGTGTGGCTGCCTTTGAAAAGTGTTCAGAAGCTCAGCTGGTCCAAAGAGTAGCCAGATTCTTAACTAGGGCTGGTTGGAGGAGCACACAGTTCCCTTGTTATAACAAATCTACTGAATGCTAATCTGTTTCTAGGTACAAATCAAAGTATGGGTTATAATCTATAAAGCCCTAGACAACTCAAGCCCAGGTTATATGAAGGACCATATCTTTCTACATGAGGCTGTTCATGTTGTACTGTTGTTATTATATGTTCATTAAACAGTAGTGCGATCCAAAGACAAGATACTACTCTTCAATATCATTCCAAGTGATTGTTAAATCCAAATCCTTTCTACTCTGAAATGCCGCTGTGTCTGGTATGCTGCTGGTATCTGTAGCCCTGCCACTGTGGTCACTTTATTAAAGCTTATTCAAAAGAATCTTGTGTAAATTAGTACTGAATTGGGATGGTGCTTTCCCTTCCCAAATGCTTTATGATAAAACCACCTTGTAGTATAAAATTAACAAGCATAAACAGTGTAGCCCTAATAAATTATTTTGAGCATCCTTTCCAGGCATGCTTTCTAAAAATGTAATATTTTAAATTGGATCATGTTAAATGTCATGTCATATGACAAGGTGTTATATGAGAAGTGGCAGAGAGCAAATGTTTCTGACATCAAGTACCAGCATTTTTGTGCTTTAATTTTTAGGGCACGATTTATTGGAAAATTGAATTGTTAATACCATCTGCAGCTACCAGATGTGTCACTGGAAGGGAGGAAATGTTGGTCCAGAAAAATCTCTCAAGTCATAATACCATTATAGACATATTTGGCTATTTTAACTGATTTTATTTTGTAAAAATCTTTGCACATAAAATAATGCATAATCTGCATGCTAGAATAGTGAAAACCAGTCATTAACCTGCATAGAAAGATACCAGAAAAGATACCAGATCTCTCTACTTGAACACACTCTACATTGTGAGTCTCTGTAATAGTGTGAGCTGTTATGGTTATCATGTGTCAAACTGAATGCTGAGTACCAGTTTGTGGGGAGAGAGTAGTCAGTGCAAGCTTCTGGCTCAATCTTGGAAGCAGAAGGGAGGCAATGTATTTCTGATATTTTAAACCCCTTCCACCCCCATACCCAGTGCTGAATAGCAGTTGCTGAAAACACTTTTGGGGCAGAAAAATGGCATTTTCCCAATGTTTTTGCTCAAATATTCCTTGATTCCTAAGACTCACTGTCTTTAAGCCTGTCCAAAATAATGATGGCAGGAAGTGTTCTTATATGTATGGGCGTTAATATATTTCTTGTTATGTCTCCAACTGACTATGTGAGTGGTTGTCTTCTGATAAGGAGATATGGATATCTGTATCAAAATGTAAGCTAGGAGTCCTGCTTTTAGTATGTATACTGCTCTCACTGTATGTTCATTGAACAGTAGTGCAATACCAAGAAAAGGATGGCTTTAGTATCTGGATGCAAGCCTGGAGCATTCCATTGGTAGTTAATGAGCATAAAATGAGTAAACACAGTTTGTCTCCATATATTCAGGGTAGGTGACCTCCCTGTCTGTGAGACAGTGAATCTTTTCAAGGGGCTGGTGATAGATACTTTGAATAGCTCCTTGAAGATTTGAATTAAAACCCAGAACAAATTTAGTGTCTTATTGACATGGAAGCCATCAGTTGCCACTCTTTAGGGCAGCTGACACAATAACTTTGAGATGTGGAGGTGATGAAATGGTGAGGACAATGACTACAGACAGTATTGTTAGTGGAACATTTTCAAAAGGTTTGGTTGTCAAGATGCTGCGCCGTCAGAACGTCCTCAGGGAGGGGTTCGGGAAGCCAGCGTGCGGCTGCCCCTCCCCTCCCCTGCCTCCAAGATGGCTCAAAGGGCAGTCTGTAGAGACCCTATGTTAGGGCCTAATACGTCGCAGATATAGCAGTCTCTTCCTATTTCTGTTTGTGTGTGGAGAAGGATACTCACTGCTTGATATGGGGTGTAGGTAACTTGCTCTAAGGCAGGGATCCCATTCTGGGCTGCCCACAGAATGGCTTGTGTCATAGAGTGATGAGTCATCACTCAATTTTTTTCTGAATAAATTAGAATCGAATTGCTCAATATAGATTTGCATTTTTTTTTTTTTGCGCTGAGCTAAAGACTTATTTCGTTAAGTTTAATTTTCACCCACAGTATTGTATGTGGTTCAATTTGTGGTTCAAAAATTAGAAGTTAGACTTCTTAATCTTCAAATGTGATACCACTTTTGTAGAGGACGTGAACATTAATCAGACATTTCCTAGGGGTGTGGGGCATAGAAAAGATTGGAAACCAGTGTCCTAAGGGCAGAGATGAGCAGTAAACAAGATGAAATCAGAGCAAGCATTAAAAAGAAACATAATATTTTGGACTTATTGTGCAAAAGCGTACTCACTTTTCCCAGTTAATTCTATTTGAAATTCTAAGGAAAATTTTAGAGGGGGAGTTGCTGTTTCAATCTGAGTCCCTCTTGTAAAAAGATGGTCCTGCACAAGTTGCCATGAAAGTGTCATTCTTTAGCCCCTGTTCCATATGTTTAGAACCTCCATATCCAGCAGAGAGGATCTCAGGGCAGCATCTCAGCTGAACATAATGCAAGGAAGACTCTGTTTTGTTCTGTTATGGTCACCCTGCAGCACAAGTCTTGTTTTGTTAATTTGTTCCCTTCCATATACAGGCAGGGCAGCATATACAGATTAAACAGGGTACATCATAACAAATCAATCATAACATTAAAGAATAATGAAAATGCTCTCATGTTAGAGAAGCACTGAATTAAAACAGTTTAGAAGCATTTAAACATAACAAATTTAACAACCAGTTAATAGCCAAAAGCTTGCCTAGGTTTTTATTTTAAAAAGAGTATTTATCTGCCATTAGAATCAGAACAAAGAGGAGCCAATCCAGCCTCCTTAGGCAGCGAGTGTTTGTGAAGGTGTTTGGACAGAGAAAGAAACTTTCCCAAAGATCTAAAACTTGGTCAGGTTTATATAGGGAAATGTGAGTCCTGTCTGCACTGGCCTGGATACTCTGGGGGCAGCCCAGAATATCCTGGCTCTGAAATTGCCCCAGCTTTCCTCTGTTACTTCAGGCCTTCTGTTTGCTTGCATGTCTGGTTGTGTTGCCCAGCACATCAATGGCAATGGCAAGTCACTCACTCCTCATGTTAGAAGGAGGCAGGCACCCAGCCTCGATCACATAGTTGGGTATCTCATTCTGACCTCATAGTGAGCAATACATGTCAGCAGTGGTGGCACCATGTAGCACAACTGACTGGCAGTGCAACAGAGCGTAGGAAGATCTGGAGCAAAAAGGGAGGTTTTTCAGTCTGTATTAACTGGGATATACCCCATGTTTGGCACTGAATGGGCCAGACATCATATGGTCTGTTCATGCCAGACTTGGTGTTTGGACCATGAGTTGCCCAGACTCCCTGCCGAAAGAACAGGAGGTTGGGAAGGCTGGTTTGTTTGGCCCATGAAGACAGACCCTTGGTTTTTCAGGTAGTCTGGACCTAAGTTATATATAGTGGGCTTTTGGTATCTACTGGGGTTTGGTTCCAGGAGCCCCCATGGATACCAAAATCCATGAATGCTCAAGTCCTTTTAAATACAGTGGTGTATTAAAATGGTGTGCCTTATATAAATGGCAAAATCAAGGTTTGCTTTTAGAAATTTATATATTGTAAAATATTCTCAAGCCTTGGATAGTTGAATCTGTGGATACAGAGGGCCAACAGTGCAGCTTAATAAGTTAAGACCAGTTGTGTCTGGAAATAGACTGATAGCCAGTTAAGCTGTTGTAACAGGGAAGTGGTGTCTTTTGTGTAATTCTGGAGGCAGGGATGGGGAGGGGCAGCTGCACGCTGGCCGCCTCAACCCCTCCCTGAAGACATCCTGATGCCACGCACTGCTACGCATGGTGTGCGGCGTCAGGACGTCCTTCCGGCACAATCTTTTGATGTGCTGTGCCAGAAGGGGCACTAAAGAGCCACACGCCAGCTCTTAGGGTGCCCTATTTGCTGGCTCTGAAAGGAGCAGCATTTTGCCACCTTTCAGAGGCGGTAAAAGGGAGGATTGGGGTTGAAGTATTCAACCGCCTCAGCCTTGATCCTCTGCTTCCCAGGGCAGCCTAGGGCCGCCCGTCTGCATCCCCCCTTAGTAAGCAGTCTGGCTGCAGCCTTTTGGAACTTCTGAAGTTTCCACTTTTCCAGAGGTAGTCCCACCTACAGCATGTTACAGTAATCCAAACAGGATGTGCCAAAGGCATGTGTCACTGTAGCCAGATCAGATATCTCCTGGAACAGGCACAGCTGGTTCGCTAGTTTTAAATGTTCAAATGTACTCTTTGCTGCTTCTAAAACCTGGACATCCAAGCTTATGGTTGAGTTCTGGAATACATTCAAATTATGAACTTGAGATTTCCTGTTGAGTATAACTACATCCAGATCAGGCTGAATCCGTATTCCCTGATCTGACTTTTGACTAGCCAGGAGCACATTTATCTTGCCTGGATTGAATTTCAGTTTGTTCAGCCTCATCCAGTTCATTATTGATGACAGACCTTGGTTTAGCATCTAAACAGCTTTCTTGGAATTAGTTGGAAGGTATGTGTATATGTGTGAGAGAGAGTGATCAGGACACTGGTGGCACCAAACTCCAAACAAACTTTACTAGTTGTTTCATATATATGTTAAATTGTAGAGAGCCCTGACAGACTAGTGGCCACAGCCAGTGTTGAAGGGGTAAATTAGGAATCTCTGAGCACCATCCTCTGCACCAAGAAGGACCAAAATCCCCATAAAACTGTGCTTGCAAATCCCATCTAGATGGTTAGGCCAGGAAGATTCCATGTTTCATGGTTCTGAAAGCTTTTAAAACCAATGGAAGTCACAATTCCCCTTGGTGCAGATCCAGTTGCAGATATTTGTGCAGTTCAGACAGCATCCAGTGACATGTTTGATTCTTGCCCTACCTAAATTAAAGTTTAAACAAAAAAGACAAGTTTCCTGTCAGTAGAGCAGCTGAAATTGGGACTGGTCGTCTCTCCATTTTGAACAGGAGAGGCTGTCTGGAGATGTGAAGTATGGTGCCACCAACATTATTCCTTCCATAACATTTTGTGGAGCTGGTGAGATACTGTGGGTGCTAGTAATAGAATTTAAGGGAACAAACAGACTGAAGCTAATGGAAAGAAACAAAGGTTCTCCTGGTCAATTGAATTACGAGGTGCATTTACTTACAAATAGAGCAAGTAATATAAAGGCATGTGTAAACCTAATCAAACTGAATGGACAAAATTATAGCAAACACATAAATATAATGATCTGTGCTATCTCAGGATACAATGGCTTGGACTGGGCAGTATTAAACCTGCAACTAAGTACCCCTAATTCTGTAGTTACTGTAGTCTCACAAAGAGGAAAACTTTTAATGTGTGATGGTAGTAGCAATCTGTTGTGATTTTTAGTCTATTTCAAGCTGAACTGATTAGTGTTCAGAAAATAGGCCAATCTCAGGCTTGCTATGCCTCTCATTTCCCCTTCTCTGCACCATATAGTTTTTTGACATCTGCAGTTCATGTGACTAAATATTTCATTTGCTGAAATGTACATTTGGATTTGACTGTCATGGTGTTTGCTCTGATATTACTGACATCTTACAAATGCTTCACAGCACAGCAGTAATTGTATCCAATTCCCAGCATCATATTTTCAGATATTAGTATGCATGGGTGCACATGAAAAAGAACTGCAGCTGAAGGGTTGTGTTGCTGCTCATCATACTCTGCAACCTAATCTTGGTATTTATTTGTTTCGTGGATTGAATGCAATGTAGAAGGAATTTGAACTAGGGTTATTATCAGTTTTGATTGCACCCATTTTCTTTCCTACTTCAGTCCTGAAAATAAAAACAATCATGTATTTTGGGGTGGTAGTTACAAAGTGACAAGGGTGGATGGATGAGGTTTGTTAAACAATAGGTTGGTAGCATAAATAATGCTTGATTCTGAAAGACCAGGTACCATTATATTGGAAGGGGAAAGGATTTTTATGGAAAGGAAAATACACTTGACCCAACTAGGATAAATTACAACTATATGGGAGATTATAGTTGAGAATTGGGGTGGAAAAATAAAAAAAATGTTGTGGTTTAGTCTATTGAGTTGTCTATAAAATTGCACTAGAATTATTGAGCTGGGTGGAGAAAATTTCCTTCTATTTACTAGTAAATTAATATGTTTCAGAGCTGAGACAGTTTGAGAGTAGATACAACAGTGAAAATGCCAAGGTATGTAGATAGTTTTACTTAAGGGAGATGTCCTTTTGCAAAATTATTTGGAGGCAAAATTGTGACTCCACTCTTCCTCCTCCATGCAATAAATAAATGATACAGTGAGATACATGTAGTGCAGTGGTCCCCAAACTCTTCCAAGCTACTGCCCCATTTCCTCTTGGGTGACAACCCTAGTGTCCCCCATGCCTATTTCTTGGTATTAGGTCCACTGTTCTACTGGGGGGGGGGGAGAGAAGAAAGAAAGTATCCTAAGCAAGGGAAACGGCTGCTTTTGGGTGGCTTTGCAAATGTAGTAAATAAAATCCTGCTTGCCATGCAACACCACTCGGTGACCCTGGGCAAGTCACACACTCTCAGCCACAGGGGAAGGCAATGGCAAACCCCCTCTGAAGAAACCTTTTC
>CM034701.1:50269727-50284143 GCA_020142125.1 Phrynosoma platyrhinos
TTCCAACTCTATGATTCTATGATTCTATGATTCTATGATTCTATTTATACTGGGGGGAAAATTAAGGCACTTCCAACAAGCTGTTTTTTACTTTTGCTTCTATCTCTCTTTTGGACCAAGTGCTGCATCCTTTGATAAAGTCTCTGAAGCTGAGCATATGGAATGGATTAGTGTAAGGTTTTGAGAAAAATCTTATGAGGTCTTATTCAAATTATCTGTATGGTCAAAATAGTAAAAATAAACAAATAAATCACTTGCATTCGTAGAATCATAGAGCTGGAAGAGACCACAAGGGCCATCCAGTCCAACCCCCTGCCATGCAGCAACTCATAATCAAACAATCCCCGACAGATGGCCATCCAGCCTCTGTTTAAAGACTTCTAAAGAACAAGACTCCACCACACTCCGAAGGAGTGTGTTCCACTGTCAAACAGCTCTCATGAACAGCTATTCATCATGAAATAACTTGTGCAGTGGGAGTAATACTACCTTGATTTGTTTTGTGAGATGCAAAGATTGAAGGCTTGTCTACACTGTGCTCAACCGGAACCCAGTGCTGGCAGCCCTCACAACATATGCTTGCTGTTGTTCAAAAAGGAAAAGATTCTGAATGGTGCAGAATTATGTGAAGGATTTGTGGTAATGGGAGAAGATGAAGAGAACATGGATGAGCAGGGCTGATTGCAACTCTTTGAACTACATAACTGATTTGCCATGGGTTTAAAGGCAAAGGGAACCTTTGTCCTTTAATTATATTCCTGCCTGAACATTAATGAGGTGAGGTAGGTGGCCATTAAAGAGAAAGCCTTTTTATAGTGGTAGTGGACTGCTCTTCTGAGAGAGGCTCATCTGGTGTCTCTTTGGGCCTTTGCAGACTGCCAGAAATAGTGCACATTAAATTGAGGCACTGCCCTGGCTCAGTGCTAGGGAATCATAGGAACTGTAATTTATTGTGGCACCAGTGCTCTCCGACAGAGAAGGCTCAATGTCCCTAAAAAAAATAGAATTCCCATGACTCCCTAGCACTGAGCCAGGGCAGTGCCTCAATTTAATGTGCACTATTTCTGGCAGTCTGCAAAGGCCCCTTGTGAGGCACATTGTCTTTTATTGTTGCACATTTGTAAAAGTCATTAAGCAAGTGATACTTTCCTCAAAGCTATACTATTAGTCCAGGAAATTGGCAAGTACATTAGTACCATTAGGATATATACAAATCCCAATTCTGGATCACTGTTGCTGGTGGCGCAGTGGTTAAATGCCTGTACTGCAGCCACTCACTCATAGACCACAAAGTTGTGAGTTCAATACTAGCCAGGGCTCAGGCTAGACTCAGGCCTGCATCCTTCCAAGGTCACTAAAATGAGTACCCAACTGTTGGGGGGCAATGAGCTTACAGTTGTAAACCGCTTAGATATCCCATAGCATGATATGAAGCGGTATATAAATGAAGCTGCTTTTGCTTTGCTTTATTTTTAAAATTACAATGGGTCCTCAATATCCATGGGTTGAATATCCATGGATTTGAGCAATTGCAGCTTGAAATAAAGTAACATTTAATTTTTTTAAACCTGTGATGGCCAGGCTAAAAAGTGATCCCAGGCCAATAGCAGAGGGCAAGTCAGTGCCTCCCTCCCCCATGTAAGTCAGTCCCACCAAGAAGCCATAGCCAGAAGTTAAATCTCTTCCTCACCCACTTTCTCACCTTCATATCACAAAGCCACTGCTAAAATTTAAACCCCTGCCTCACTCTATTTCCCACCCTCTCATAAATAAGCCTCTGCTAGAATTTAAACTGCCTTTCTCTGTTTCCCACTTCCTCAGAAATAAAGGGGGAAGCAGACTGGCGGCACGGGGCCGCCCTGGGAAGGTGCACCGTGGGACCGAGGCATCCCCATGCCTCGATCCTGCGGCGCACCTTCCCCATCCCTGAAATAGCGCTCCTTTCACAAGTCAGTGACTCCTTTCACAAGTCGCTGACTTTTCTGCCTCAGCATGTCTGGACGCTGCGGCGGGAGGTTGCCCTCGGAGTGCCGGCCGTGCGGAGGGCCGGCGGCTCCGAGGGCAACCTCGGGAGGAGGAAGGGGCACCGAGCGTGTGGCTGCCCCTCCTCTTCCCTGCCTCCAGGACAGCTTTTTAAGCCATCTGCCGAGGCCCTAAGTTTCTGCTAGAATTTGAACTACTTTCCTGCTGATATACCTCCTTGCCTCATTCCTTCTACTGCCCTTCCCTGAAGTGGATCGGTGGCAACGAAGTGTAAAATCTGGCAGGGGCTTTCAAATGGAAAGGTTGAGAAGGTGGGAAACAGAATCAGGAAAGGGTTTATATTTTGACACAGCCTTCCATGGGGGGAAGGTGGGAAACAGTGCCGGAAGAATGCCTTCCAGTGCCCTGACCTTGTCACCCAGGTAATTTTAAATGCTAAATATTGACTTGAGCATCCACAATTTTGGTGTCCCTAGAGGGTTCTGGAACCAAACCACATGGATACTGAGGGTCAACTTTATTTCCATTTATATATTTCTTTTATTCTAGGAAGATTAAGATGTTACATATGACTATTTCTCCCCACTTTCTCCCCACAATAACGAGAAACAGGCTTGAAAAATTGTAACCTGGCCAATGTCATCTAGCGAGTTTTACTTCTGAGTGGGGGACTTCAATGTGATTTTCCCAAAGACAGAGAATCATGGCAGATATAGAATACACCATGTGTTTGATGGTTTATTTCCTCTCTCTTAAAGGTAAAGGTTTCCCCTTGACATGAATGTCTATTCATAACTGACTATAAGGGGTGGTGTTCATCTCTGTTGCTAAGCCGAACAGCTAGCGTTGTCCAAAGATGACTGCAGTGGTCATGTGGCCAGCATGACTGCACAGAAAGCTGTTACTGTCCCATTGAAGTGGTACTTATTTATTTACATGTATTTGCATGCTTTTGAACTGCTAGTTTGGCAGAAACTGGGACTAGTGATGGGACCTCACCCATCGTGCACTATTTGGGCCTCGAATTGCCAACCTTCTGACCTTATGATAGTCAGAGTGGGCACCTTAATAGGAACAGCAAATTAGCAATAGCATCTACATTTCTGTACCACTTATCAGTGAACTTAGCACTGTCTAAGCAGTTTACAATCTGTAAGCTTTTTGCCCCCAACAAGCTGGGTACTCATTTTTCTGACCTACGAAAGGATGCAAGGCTGAGTCAACATTGGAGCTGCTGGGATTGAACTCACTACCTTGTGGCTGCAGTACTGGCATTTTACCACTGTGCCATGAGGGCTCCCTTCTTAAGCACTAAGCCACCCTGTCCCTTACAAACCTTTCTCTTTGTAAAAGAGAGCCACCTCTCTCTTACAAAGAGCTTTTCATAGATTTTTTTAAAATGCATCCAAAATATGCAGTTTTTCAAGTACAACTTTTCTCCCTTAATATAGGCAAGTTGCTCTCTTTCAGTTTTATGTAAGCTCTGCCTAAATTAATTCTTCATAGGATAGTTGCCAATAGCTGTAACTAGTTGATAAATTGGTCCAGTGAGAATTTGGAAAGACTAAAAGCTGTATGGGAAGACGTTTTGGAAGAATGAATGTTGCTACAAAATTGGCAAGAGTTGTGGAAAAAACATTTAATATGGTGTCGGCTAATGTAGGAGAGAATTCAGTGAAAGTAATCCATTGCTGGTATTTCTATCTGTTAAAACTTTATATTTCTAATACTGTTTCTCTGAATTATTGAAGGGCTTGTGGAAACATGGAAATATGTTTCATCCTGAAACAGGAATGTGTTGGCAGAAATAGGCTCTTGAACCAAGTACTTGGTTAAACTAATAACATTAATGTTATATAGTTATGACCCCATAGCTAAATTGATGTTATTGAGTATTTTGGGCAGAAACCTCAGAACACGGTATGCAATAAACTTGATTTTGGTATTTTCGTCCACCAAGACCAGAAATAACTCGCCAGTGGAAAAGTGAAGGTTTCCCTAGAATGGAACAATGGTATAATATAGACAAATATGACCCTTGGCTTGAATGGACAAATGAAGAAATCATATGCATGACTATAATAAGAGAGATGATTCAGACTTTATTACGGATGATTGGTGTCTATTCATCTTGTTTGTAAATAATAAGCTACTGATTAAATGTTTTCCTGTGAGACTTACTCTGTTCTGGTCAGATATGTCCACAATGTCAGTGTAAAAGTAACTTGTCTCATTATTGTGGTAGACTGAGAGAACAATCCAGTATTTCACTTATGCTCACCACAGAGGTGTAGATATAATGGAAGCCTTGTTATGCTGGATGAAAATCTTGGAAACATTGGTAGAATTAGTGGCAATATATGCAAGTCCACCAATGTTTCCTGCTATGTTTCAATTATTATTTTTGTTTGCTTTTTTATTTTCTGTAACTACTATATGAACCTGTTATTTTTCTTTTCAGTTAAAACAAGAAAATAATAATAATAATAATAATAATAATAATAATAATAATTTATTACTGCCTCTCCCTATGAATTGAGATGGAGAACAACAATTATCAAACAACATCAGTTAAAACACACATCAATTTAAAAGGACAAATAACTATTAGTCATATCTCAAACTAACCAGGGAAAGATGAAAAACTGTAGAGAAGAAAATACAGCTGAAGTAGCACCCTGCAGACAAACTTAAAAGATTGTCTTAACATATAATTGGTCAATCTGAGAAATTTATATTTACTGCTGTTGGGGCATTTCCAAAATGGGTGTGAGAATTAGAAATAGTTGTGCTGAACACAAAGATACAGCTGTTCTGAAATAGTAATAGAAATAATCAAATATTGGAGGATGGAGGAAAACTCATACTTGTCCCATTACTGTGTGTGTGTATGTGTATGTATTTGCAGACTGAGATTCTTTCCCACACACTTTCCCAAATGGGAGGTACTTACTACAGTGTAAGAACTCTGGTTCCCCTGCCCCCACTTTCTTTAGACCTCTCTTTTCTAAACAAAAAATGTCTAGTGTTCATCTTCCTGTTATTTGGAAAGTAGCTTTCCTCAAGTATTAAATAGAGCCTTAGTGTCTGGGTAGGCTGCCCTAGAATAACTGTATAACATTGCTGTTGTTCTCCTTTAAGATCTCCTCCGAACTGATGAGATTAAGCAGATGACAAAGAGTTTGTCCATCTGAAATGTTTGCTAATGTTGAGGGATATGTTTTCATGGATAAAATACTTATGATAGAAATATATAAAATTATTAAGCCCACAAGAAAAATGAAACGTTGTAATTCTGTATTTCAGACATTTATCATGTGTAAGACATATACATCTAGAGAGGTTTCAAGCAGGTTTTCAGTGATAAAGCTGCTTCAGACCACCTAAGATAGTAAAAGGCACTCCTGGACACTGCCACTGTAACCACTGTGCATATAGGTTGGCTTAGCTGGTGGGGAAACCCCAAGGAAGGAGCTATACTCACTGGTTGAGTTCAGGAGTAGAGAGAGCGAGAGAGAGCTGGAGAGGTGGTGCAGTTGCCAGGGCTAAGGAGTAGGCCCTTTGTACTTTGAATGAGGCTTTATATTTACACCAGATGCTGCAATAACACTGAGCAGCAAAAGTGGAAGAATCATTCAATCAAGTCCTGAATTGGCACCTCATTGGTTGCATAGAATTCTTGGGACAATGGCGAAGTTTCAGATTTAATATATAATTTGTTGTATTGTTGTTTAAAATATATACAGTATTGAGATTTAAATGTCAGTATATGTCAATATTCAGTTATAGTTGGGCTCATAGAACCAAGAAAAAGGTACACCAGCAATTATGCCTCTTAGACAGTATTGAATCCAGAAGAATCCCCAAAAGGTGAACTTGATCCTTTAGGGGAATGCTACTGCTGCAGAACTTGTTAGGTTCTTTCCCCAGATCAAGTGGTTTCCTTAGCCACAGCACTTACTTCTTGTCTGGATAATGCTTTGGTTTCTTTTCTCACAATGTCTCCACTGTTTAGGGATTGTGTAACTTCCTTGCAGGTTAAAAACAAAGGCAGAGCTACATAATGCCACCATTTTGTTGACACTACAGTTTAAACCTCTAGATGACTTTTCTCAGAGGTTTCATGTACATGTGCAATCTTCACACTGCTTGGGGATGGGTATTCTTCCTATCATCTATGGCAGGGGGAGGGGAGAGTGTCACACAGCTCTCCAAATGTTGTTGGATGACAGCTCGCAGCATTCCTCATCATTAGCTATGTTAGCTATGTATCTTGGACTTTCTGGAAAGTTGCACGATTTACACCCCTGATGTAAAGACCATAGGAAACATGATGAGATGACCTCTGTGTCAAAAGCCATGCAACCAAATGATTCCACATTCTGATTTTGCCCTTCACTAACAGTGGGAGCCTTTGTAATACTGTGCCTTCCAACCCAACCAGGTGCTTCAGAAGGATGCTGTAGTGTAGTTGATGGTATCAACCACTTATAGCAGGGGTAGGCAACCTTTCCCCTTTAAGGGCCGAGGGACTCCAGCTCCCAGAATCCCAGGAGCTATTGGCCAACATGGGACTATTGGCCAACATGGCTGAGGCTTCTGGGAGCTGAAGTCCCTCGGCCATTAAAGGGGAAAGGTTGCCTACCCCTGACTTATAGGAGTATAGGAGAAATTATAGGGCGGTCTCCCCTTCATCCATACTCTCTTCTGTTGTCATCTAACAGGATGACTGAAGCTGAGTCCATGCTGAAGATGGCCCCAAATCATATTGGAATGGATTTTAAAAAATCAGTTTTCCCAGGGATATCTGATTTTGAAAGCCAAACAATTGGTTTAGTATCCTGCTAAACCCCCCAAAACAGAACCAAAGCTTGGAAGCTCCGTGGTAGTTTTCTTCTATCACAAGACTTTTCTTCTTCTTCATAGGACTCTCAATACTGCCTCTTCAAGAGTGGGAGAAACTACATCTTTACTTAGAAAAGCACTGATTGCTTTGAAAGCCCATTATCTCAGTCCATATTTCTGGAGCCAAAATAATCAAGTGACAATAGTGAATTGGCATGCCTCACTCAGCCCTTGTTATCTGATGCAAGGTGGAACATACCTATGATGACAATACTTGATAGGGTCATGGCTGCATCCATCTCTGATGGTTAAAGCAATGTCTTTTCCCCACTATAAATTATAGCATTTTGATAGCACTTTAATTGCTTTGGCTCCATGCTATGGAATCCTGGAATTTGCAGTTCAGGGACAGACATTTAGAATTCTCAGTAAGAGAGCTTTAGTGCCTCATCAAACGTCAAACCCCACGATTCCATAGGATGCTGCCATGATTACTACAGTAGAGTAATAGTACAGGTTGAATCCCCCTTATCTGAAATTATTGGTATCAGGAATTTTTTGGGGGGGGGTTGGCTTTGGGGGGGGAAGGGATTTTGGAATATAGATACATAATAAGGTGTCTTGGAGAGGGGACCCAAATCCCAGCACAAAATTCATTTATGTTTGATATGCACCTTATACACATAGTCTGAAGGTAAATTTATACAATAGTTTTCAAAAATTTTGTGTTTAAAACAAAGTTTGTTCCCTACCTTGGCCAACTAACTATTAAGTATTAAATGTTCCCTACCTTGATCTAGACTGGATTGCTTACGTATTTTAGCCTGCCATTGCATAACATGAATTAAGAATTTAGTAAAATTCTGTGGTGTGGCAAAATCAGTTGTTAGGTAAAATGTTACAAATTTTTAATCTTTACAATAATGAGAAAGGCTGTTTTTTAAAACAATGATTCTTGCTCTTTTAGATCTTGAGAAAGGTTGCTGACTAGTATCAGCAACTATCCCAAACATATAGGCAGCTCACCACCATGATTTTAAATAAGTTTAAGATTATCCTTATTGTCTAATGATATGTTTGGAAGGGTGAAGTCTTTCAGATTTTAGTGTTCCAGATGCTCAAACAATGTGCTTTAACTATTGCATTCATAGATCAGCCCCATAATATAGAAGAATAGCTATTTTAGGATTTACATAGTGAATAATATGCACATTTTTTAAAAAAAAATACACTACCACCACTTACACTTGCAAATCTGGATAGACTGAATTAGCCAATTAAGGCTACAATTCTGTACTCAGTTACATCATGCATACATGTTCTACAGCAAATGGGCACTTATAAATGTAAAGAATTATAGCTTTAAAATGCCTTATAGAATTATATAGGCAGAGGACAAACTGCCTGCTAGTTCCTATTATTGCATTAATAAATCTTCAACAAAGAAAGCTGAAGATCAGTTATTTTCTGATCTTTTTTATTTTTACTATGATGCAAACTCAAGTAACTGTTGCAAACAATAACAGAACACCTATAACAGTCCAAGAGAACATTTTTTCTTATTTTTAAAAACTGTAGTAATAATAATAATAATAACAATTTATATTTCCCACCTCTCCCTACGGATCGAGGTGGGATTACACAATAAAATGTACAACAGTGTACAAATACAAACAATAAATCAGTAAAATCAGAACATCAGTAATAAATTCTATAAAATAGAATAAAATAAAATAAAATAAAACAGCCAACCATCATCAGTACCTAGAAAGTCGATTTTTAAAGTAATACTATAGAGGTTCACTAAGAAGATCAGATGGATAGGCCCGCTGGAAGAGCTCCATCTTAAGTGCCTTCTTAAAGGCATCTAGCATAGTGATAAGACGGATCTTTTCCGGCAGACTGTTCCATAACTTGAGGGCTGCGTCCGTGAACGATCTTTGGGAAGTAGAACTCAATCTAGTTTTATAATGATCTAATAAATTCTTTCCAGATGTTCTGAGAGTGTGGGGCAGATTATGTGGGGAGAGGCCTTCCTTCAGGTAACTCGGGCCAAGCCATGTAGGGCTTTAAAGGTAATAACCAATGCTTTGTACTGCGCCCAGAAGCTAATCGGCAGCCAATGAAGAGATTTTAATACTGGTATAATATGGTCTGACCTAGATGTTCCAGTGACCAATCTGGCTGCCACATTTTGAACCAATTGAGGTTTCCGAATTTGATACAGAGGTAGTATTACAGAAATCCAAATGAGAGATTACTAGGGCAAGTACTACTGCTTCAAGGTCCTTTCAGTCCAGGTAGGGATGCAGTTGGCAGATTAACTGAAGTTGATACCAAGCACTCCTGGCCATCGCATCAACTTGAGATGACAACTGTAGAGATGAATCCAGGAGTACTCCCAAACTGTGTACTTTGTCTTTCAGGGGAAGTGTGACCCCGTCCAGGACTGGTTGACAAAGCTCCCTTCCTGGACTAGGGGTACCTGTCACGAGTACCTCTGTTTTCTCTGGATTCCACTTGAATTTCTTTTCCCTTATCCAGCCCATTACCGACACAAGACAGGCATCCAGAGGAGCAATGCCATCCTTAGTCACTGCAACAGTCGGAGACATAGAGAAAGTAGAGTTTGGTGTCATCTGCATACTGATAACACCACACCCCATGTCTCCGGATGATTTCATCCAGTGGCTTCATGTAAATGTTAAACAGCATGGGGGATAGAATGGTGCCCTGAGGGATGCCAGATGTCAGCTCTCTTTTAGAAGAGCTACTATGCCCTAGCATCACCATGTGGAATCTGCCCAAGAGGTAGGACTGGAATCACTGAAGCACAGTGCCACCAATACCTAACTCTCTCAGGCATTCCAGAAGGATACCATGGTCTATGGTATCGAATGCCGCTGAGATGTCCAAGACAGGATCACACTTCCCCTGTCGATGCCCAGACGGAGATCATCGATTAAGGCGACCATGGCAGTCTCAACTCCGTATCCCACCCTGAAGCTGGTCTGAAATGGGTCCAGATAATCTGCTTCTTCCAAGACAACCTGGAGCTGGAAGGCAACTGTCCTCTCGATCACCTTGCCCAAGAATGGTAAAAGAGACTGACCTGTAATTATTTTTCACCAAGGGATCAAAGGAGGGTTTTTTTCAAGAGCAGTTTAACCACCACTGGTTTCAAACTAGATGGAAATTCCCCTTCCCTGAGGGATGCGTTAATTATAAGTTGTAATAATATTTTTACTGCATCACCTCCCTGGACAGTCAGCCATGATGGGCAAGGATCAAGAGGCCGTGTTGTCCTCCTTACACTTCCAAGAAACTTGTCCACTTCATCGGTATTAACAAACTCAAAATGATCCAGTTTAACACAGTTCACAGAGTCTCTGGACATCTCTCTTATTGGTTCTGTTATAATGCCCGCATCCAGATCGACCCTTATCTGAGAGATTTTATCTACAGAAAGTCATTAAATGCATCACAGCAGGCTTTAGTTGGTTCCAATAATGGGTTCAGGGTGGGACCCAATTGAGTTAGTTCTTTGACCACCCTCAACAGCTCTGCTGGATGGGACTTTGCAGATGCAATACATGCAGCGTAGAAAGAGTTCTTTGCTGCATCTGTTGCCACTCAATAGGAATCCAACATGTTCCTATGATGTGTCTTGTCAGATAAACATCAATGTTTCCACCAGAGGCACTCTAGTTGTTGTACAGCCTGCTTCATTTGGCGAAGATTTCCTGTATACCAAGGCTTTTTATTTGAAGCGGGTTGAAAAGGACGCTCGGGAGTGATAATGTCTATAGCCCTGGTGAGATGATTATTCCAAGTATCAACCAAATATGCCAAGTATTGGCCTATGTGTCAAATGTTTGAATTTTCAGTTTAACCAAATGCATGTAACTTCTTTTTATTCTCTTTTTGTGTTGTATAAGTTTTATTCAGCCTCTGCATTATTTACACACTGAAGGAATGACACTGGACGTGGAATGGAGAATGAGCAGCCCTTGGTAGGAGCAAAGGTTGTAGATTTACCTCTTGTATCTTGGAAACAAGAGGGCCAGCAAAGTATTGAGTGTTGGATTACAACTCTGGAAACTAGGGTTCAATTCCAGCTCGGCCAAAAAACGCACTGGATGACCTTGGGCAAGTCATATGCTCTCAGCCTTGGGAAGGCAATGGCCTCCTCCTGAACAAATCTTGCCAAGAAAACCCCTTGATAACTCCTTAGGGTCACCATAAGCAAAATTGTAGCTCGTGAGTACAACTCCATAAACTATGAATGATCTGTTAATGACCTCAGACAGAAATATGATTGTAGCTAAAATGGCCTGAATTTTCTTGTTCATGTTAGTATTTGAGGATAACCTTTAGCCACAACATTAAATTTTTAATTTTCAAAAGAAAACCTGAGAATTTTGTTCAAGCATTGTAAACTTTGTAAACTTTTATATCTTACTTTAATTAATTCCATTGCCCTAAAACATGATCTTAAGATGATGAAAATGGTTGGCGGGGATAACTGTGGTTCTGCCAAGATGAAAGAAGTACGTGTGATATAGATGTTCCAAAAGACATTTGTTATCTCACTTTAAAAATGGTAACACTGGGCATTTGTGTTGGAGGAAAAAGCATGTGTTGGAGGAAAAAGCCTGAGACTGTAGACACCAGAGCTTGCTGAAACTTGATGGAGGTGCATCTCCTAGCAAGATTGGAACTAGAGTCAGGGTGTGTTGTTAGGCCAGATTTGTAACAAGATCAGTCCAGAATCACAATTGTGTCCAGAAGTGAACCAAGCAAGCAATAATAAGGATGGAGCAAGATCAAGTAATAGGGAGGCTGTAAGCATATTGAACCAACCCATAACTAGAAATATTTAGAAAAGGATATCCAGAAACATCTAGAAAATGTTTAGAAATGACAATGACACTTACTTGACTTGGAAACAATTAATGATAGAAAACCGATGGGTTTCTTAGTATAATAGACAGCCCATAAGTGAGGGGGAACCCAGCTGGTTCTCAGTGATGTAAAGCAAAACACACACTTTTTGCAGCTAATCTGGAAGTTTTAGCTGTGTTTATGCTCTAGAAGCCCAGAGGCCAACAGCTCTGGCTTCATCTCATTATTGAAATGAACTCTGTGTCCCATAGTCATTAGCTGATTTTCATATTCACAGGTATTCTTCCTGGTCACAAGTTGACTTTAGGCAGAAAGTACTGGATGCCATTAGTTAAAAAGCATTTGGCGATGATGACTGAATTCCTTCTGCTTTTTAGGACAGTCTGGGAGAGCATCGCAATGTATGTGTGTATGTGTATGTGTATGTGCATACGCTGGTGGTAGGAGGTTGTGCACATAAGTGAACTTAGAATAAATCACTTAAAACAAACTTTTTTTTTTGCAGGGGGATACATTTTGTGAGCTTCTACTTGTCAGAAGCCTAGAATTGAACATGATTGGTTTTCTGCTTCTTTTTGGATACACATTTTTGTAACTAACAGCCACATTAGAACCCCCTAAACCAGGGGTAGGCAACCCTTTTGAGCCGGGGGCCGGGTTGCTGTCCCTCAGACAATTGGGGGGCTGAAGCACCATAAATAAATAAATAAATAAATAAATAAATTTAAAAAATTAAAAAAATATATATGCATGAACACTCTCTCAGCCCCAGAAAAGCCATGGTAAAACCCCTGTGGAGATTTTGCCAAGAAAACCCCAAGAACAAGTAATAACAACAATAATCAATATCATCATGGCGGGGGGTGGGGGCGGCAAGGGGCGGCGGCGGCAGGACTGGCCTGGGGCCGGTCTAAAGGCCTTGGGGGGCCGCATCCGGCCCCCAGGCCTTAGGTTGCCTACCCCTGCCCTAAACTATTTTATCCTGCATCCAAATATACTGAGTGTCTTCTGTTTTCTGAGGCTTGGCCATTTGCATTATTTTGTCAAATGTTAAGAAAGATTTTTAGTAGACATCAGAATATGGATTAAATATAGTAAAAAAACCTCATGTATGGGCTCAACATTTATGAGAGAGACAGAACCTCTAAACCTGAAGATTAATTGTTCTTCTGAATAAAAAATCAGATACACATTTTCCTTAATTTGTCTACATTAGTCAGACTTGGTTCTCAGCTTTTTCATCTACTATTAGTTCACCAAAGGCTGCTTTCATATTAAGAATTAGTTTCCACTTTTTAAATTCTTTGCCCACTTAAAAAAAAAAATCACATTTGCCTGCAGCCAGATCACTTGGTTACACAGAATCTTTAATATGAAACCAAGAAATGGTTTTGACAGATACAGTAAACAGTTTAAACCCAGCCCGAGGCATTTTTATGGCTGGCATCCCTGTAGTTGAAATTAAAGGTGACACAGACCTTGCTTTCATAAAGATGACATTTACTTGGAAGGATTATGTTGTAAAACATGTTATGCAGAAGCAAGCAAGAGAAGTCGTGGAACCAATATAGTTGATTCTCAACAGGAAATGGAACATATCGGATTGACTCCAGAAGAATTTAGTCACACTATACGAGGGGGTACTGAAATGCTCTCAGCCCCAAAAAGTGAGCATAATTTTGTCACTGTAGTTTGAAAGAGTGTTCTTTTGTATTATGGATTGCCAGTTTTCAGGATTGTAGCTCTAATTTCTGGATTTTTCAAATCATTAATAGAACTATGTCAACAAAAAGCTTGGAATTTTCAAGTGCTGAACTCTGGATCATTATGTAGTTCCTGTTCCTACAGAAGAAAACTCCAAAGCAAATCCCTAAGTGTATGACAAACAATGAATGACAAGTGTCAGTCATACTCTGATGGAAAACAAAAATGGTGTGCCAACTTCCAGCACACCATTTTGGGACTGAAGTTGCAGTAAGGTCTGGGAGGCCTTCAACACTGTCAACTTCTGAACTTATTGAGCATTGTCATTGCCTGATTTTGGCAGATCAGCAAATCTCATCTAAAACAATTGCTGAGTCACTAGAGAGATCTTAGGAACACACTGAGGACCGGAACAAACGGCCCATTAAAGACACCTTCTGCACGTCTTGGGAGTGCAGCATTTACAGCTGCCCAGATGTGGGTGGCCTCAAGACGCTCCAGCAGTGTGGTGTTTCGACACTACATGCTGCCAGAACATCTTGAAGCCGCCCTGGGGCTGTGGAGGGGCTGAGAAAGCCAGCTCTTTCCCAGCTCAAATAGGAGTTGATCTTTTCCGCTCCTATTTGAGCCAGGTTGAAGGCAGAGTGGGGCTGTGGTGTGAGTTTGCAGTGGTCCCAATGTATCTTTGGCAGGGGCTGTTTCAAGTTGCTCCTTCTTGTTGGTCTGTTCTGGCCCTGAGTTTATAATTTGTGAGTGGTTTGCTACACAGAAACTGTCAGCTGGGTGTGTACTGAAATGTCTGAATGGTGACCAGAAATGAAATAGAGTGGATACCTCCAAGTTCTGAGATAGGTTCTCAGGGTCACCATAAGTCAGAGGGGGGATGCCGTCTTGGAGCCAGAGAAGGGGAGGGGCATCCGGACGCCAGACGCCCCAACCCCTTCTCAAGGATGTCATCGGAGTGCTCACCATTGCACAT
>CM034701.1:50284243-50297848 GCA_020142125.1 Phrynosoma platyrhinos
ACTGTTGGGGGGCAATGAGCTTACAGTTGTAAACCGCTTAGATATGAATAGTGCAATATGAAGCAGTATATAAATGAAGCTGCTTTCAATTTAGATTGACTCTTGATTGGTGTGGCTTGGGAATGCATTGGCAGCCCAGTTCAGAAGCAGGCCATGTGATTGCAGTTGTCCCGGTATGATTGGGGCCGGAGTGGCCTATGGCCACTCCTTCCAAGCCATGTTCTTCGGTGCAAAGAGAGTTTTCCACAAGGAGGTCTTTACCTGGATGAAACTAAAGAGTGGGAAAGGTTTCTTTCTTGAACTGCATATCCCCAAATGCCCATATCCCCAAATGCCCATCAGGCATGACCTAGCAGGCATGGCCCAGCAGGCTGGAGGATTCTGGGAGTTGTAGTTAAAAAGGAACTTATCTAAGCTGTGGATGAAACCATTCAAATACATAACTTTGCATTGACTGTTTTGAGTATTTAACCCATAACTTCTTTCTTCAATATTTAATTTGATGAAATTCTAGGTAACTTTTCTTGCCAAATAAATTCTGCCACCTGTTAGCAATGGAAGTCTAGTTGGACAGATAAGCTGGTGAAACAAACAAACAATGGGAAGAAGCATATTCGTTGTAGTATTTTTTTCCCCTACCAACCTCTGCTGTTTGGATCATAGGGCAAAAAGTTCATTTTCTGAGTTACATATGTAATCAAATTTTGAAGGATAATTTTGAGTTAAGTTATTCTGATTTGTATCCAGCTAAATTTCTAGTAATGAAGCCATAGAAGGTCTAGAAGGCATACTTGTAAGTTATGTTTCAATAATTGCTGTAGATCTGTGGCTGGGAGAGGCTCTTTATTCATATGAATTCTGCCCCCTTTGGAATAGGATTGGAAGAGGCAGGTTGCAGGTCATGCCACTATAATCAGAGCTTGGACCATAACTCTCACAATGTCCCAGGCAGCATGGCCAATGGCCAATGTACTGTTTTGTTGACTTTATGAAATGAGGACATGCCTTTGCATTATTTTTGATCTGCTGTCTGTGTGTGTGTGTGTGTGTGTGTGTGTGTATCCAGAAGAATTAAACTTCCTTAATTTTAAATCATCACAACTTTAGATTTAACTTAACATTATGCACATTTTTGGCATATTGAGTTGTCATCTTTTAAAAGTTTAAAATCTAGCTATTGGCTTATTTCCTTCAAAAATATACAGCTATTTCAGAAGTGTGACAGCACTATCAATGTGAACCTTATTTAAATTATTATTAACATAATTGCTAGTTAAAGTTAAAGTCTTCTGTGTTCTCAGTTTCTTTTCATTTTATAGATGAGAATTTTAAGTGGAAACTAACCTTCTTTTCCAAAAATTACTTGCTTTTTCCTGCTGCTCTCCCTCATTCTGAAGCTATAATATGAAGTTATTTAAATGTATCAAATGTGTAAAAATGATAACAAATCCTGGAGGTGAAACAATTTCTACTTGCATTGAAGTTGGGGCATTTAGACGACATATGGTTCCAAAGCAGGTGGAAACTGGATTGAAGCCACACTCTGGGGTGAAAAACCAGAGCAAAAAGCCACGATAGTCCGACTCAAGGCAGAAAATGAGCATCTTCGAACCTGCATGCAAATGCACTGATGCAAGAGCAGTTCTGAAGGAGCGATCCATCCTAACCCTAATCCTAAAGCTGCATATAAACATACTGGTGCAGGTGTGTATTTAAAAAAAGGAGCCATCATACCTAAGCAGTTGGGGTGGCAATGCAAAAAAAGTGAAAGTGTGACATCTCTAATGGATATAAGTACAACATCCACAAATCAGACAATCCAAGAGGGGGATTAAGTGAAGGGGAGGCTGAAGGGGGCGTATGTTTGGGGAGTTCTCCATGATTGTGCTTTGCCAGTGTTTTACTGGGCACACTGATAGAGGACTGCAGGTGCAACTGTGTGGCAGATCAAAGGGGAGCCATCCAAAGTGTGATGGTGCACATGCATAGTGGGAATGTGACCAAAAGCAAGCAAGCAAGCAAGCAAGCAAACAAAATTTACCCAGCAGCATGGTATGATACTGTGCTGTGCAGTTGGGCAGTGCACATTTGCACTGAGAGCAGCCAGTGGGGTTTTGAACCCCTTCCGGAAAATGTAGGTTCCAACCACTTTTTCCTGCCTGTCTGATCCGGGCCCTGGGGGAAAAAATGAAGATATCTGAAATTTTGAAGCATTGGTATTAAGTTTCTACCCACACTCATTTACACAGGGGTGTAGGTATGGGTGGAGTGGGGACAGATGACAGATGACAAAATGAAGGCATTGCTCTCTCAAATAAGAATTCTCTCTTCCCCATGACATGCTCAGTTGAACATTTAGAAATACATTTTAGGCATCCAAAGAAAAGAAACAAGCAAATCTAGAAAGGGAATGGAAACACAGCAAATGGAAGAGTTCTGGGTATTTTTTTTATTACAAATATTTTACACTCTGCAATAGTAGAAATATGGGAACTGAAGGAAAATGTCATAGATAGGGACAGAATTCTTATTAGGGAATGCTTTCTTTTTGTTACCTCCATACCTGCACCTACCTACATGTACATGTGAGTAAACATTCAAAGTATGAGAACATATAAATGGGAACATATATTGGTTGATACTGGCAATTATTAAGGTTGAAGTTCAAGACTCCTTCCCTTTTCGGTAAAGGTAGTCTTTCTTTCCTCATCTTTCTCAGGCATGTAGCTTTTGTGCCAAGGTTTTGCACCAATTTCATAGATGGAAATAGTTTATACTTCTTTCTGGCTTCCTCACTTGCAAGCTAGTTCCATTAAGACCATCTTACATTTTCTTTCCCTGACATTCAAGCATTTGGAGGCCACATTCTTTCAAAGAGATCTCATTTACTTGGTGGTATAACCTTGCAAGCTTGACATGTTTAGCAAGAACTTGTACAGCTTCACTATTATGGCTTTGTGCTTTAAACAGCCTTGAAGTTTCAGTATGTAGATCACATTTTATTCAATATCTCAGGATCATTATTTACTTTCATACAGTGTCTCACAAATGACGCCACTTACTGTCTACCATTCTAAAACTGTCACAAAAGATTACTAAATGTTAAGATGATCTTTGTGGCTTTGTATACAGAAGATGGCAATATGTTTTATTTTATTTAGTGTGAGATTTCACAGTATAACTCTATATTTATATTGCATTTATAGAACTATATGGTTAGATTTCAACAGTTTCAATATATACAGGTAATTTTGTTCTCTTCTATGTAAAAGAAGCAGCTAGGTTCTAACATGGCCTTAAATGTTTTGTAGCATCTTACAGAAAACTGTGAATCTCTGTTGGAGCAACAATGATCTCTCAAGTGCAATCAGGCTGACTACAGCTTAAGCTGTATCGATTTGATCAATTATTTTCTTGATTGATAGTACAGCCATTAGTACCTCTGGTTATTATGAAGGAGATACCTTCTGTTTTATGTACTGATTTTTGAACTGCTTTGTGATAGCTTGCTGTTGTTATAGTCCTTCAAGTGGATGTTCTTGGCAGTGTTTATTCAGAGGACCTTTGCCATTGCATTCCTCTAGGGATGAGAAAGGCTGACTTGCCCCAGGTCACCCAGTGGGTTTCCATCACTGATCAGGGATTTGAATCATGGCTTCTTAAAAGTCCTAGTTCATTACTCGGACTACAACATCACATTAACTCTTACTGTTACAGTAATTAATTTTTTTTAAAAAAATAAAGAAATAGCTAAGCAATGTCGATTATTGTTCTACAAACTTTTCAAATTGTGTGTTTAAATTCATTTATCTCTCCTGTTAGAATAACTCCCCCCATTTTTCTTTCTTTCTAAGTGGGAGAGTCCTTGCAGATATCAGATACAGATATCAGGAAAACAAATCCTGTTTAATATCTCTACAGAACACCTCCAGTTCTGTTTTGTAAAATAAATCTTAATTGCAAGATCCAATATGTGTGGATAAATATTAGAAACAATTGTGAAAATATTTCATCTAACTACAGGTAATGTCCAACTTGGAATTAAAAACGGAAAGTAAAAATTACTTGATGGATGTTCAGCAAAACTTCACAGTATATTTCAGCCTTAAAACAATATAGACTGGGGAGTAATCAAGAACGCAATTATGGTTAACATACATGGCAAGAGTACCATTGAAAGTTACAGCAGGTGAAGAAAAGAAAGGGGGGTTGCAGACTGTCAAAAATAGTGTGAATTCAGTCCACTTTTAGGGTTAGGGTTAAGGTTAGGGAATCATGGGAACTGAATTTTATTGTGGCACTAGAGTTAGGGTTAGGGTTTTGTCAGAGGACAAAGAAGGTTCAATGTCTCAGAAAAATAACAATTCCCATGATTCCCTAGCACTAACCCTAACCCTAAAAGTGGACTGAATTCACACTATTTTTGACAGTCTGCAACCACCCAAAGTTTATCTGAAGTGATTTTTAATTAAAAGGAAGAGGTGAGACTCAAGATAGGTCAGAATGGTTTTGCCAAATTTAAAGTTAAATTGCAAAATAATCCCAGTGTATATTAAAAACATATGTTGCTCTCCACACATTGCCATAACTAGCTTTACAATCCAGAACAGTTATTTAAATGAAGAGTTTTATGTTTTTAACATGTTTACCTAATAAAAGACCACTTTACTGTGAGAACATAGTCATTGAATATGTGGACTCATAGACTGGGCAGACTGATAGGTGCTCCTAAAGGGTAATGATGTGCAGTTTGACATACAGGGTACTTATGTGGAGACATTGCTGTGACAGCAGAGTTCATAGCAGGGACAACCTATTTAGAAATATAAGAATAATCACAGTTGGTTCAAAGCCTGAAAAACAGAGACATTGGAGAGAGATTATCTGTGGAAAACTGTGCTAACTGTAGATTACCTAGAATAGCAATGTTAAGATCAAAGTATTATTTAGTGCCTGTCTTGGAGTTCATCTACACTGTAGAAATAATGCAGTTTGACATCACTTTAAGTGCTATAGTTGCATGCCATGGAATCCTGGATGTATAGTTTTACAAGGTTTTTAGCCTTCTCTGCCAAAGAGTACTGGTGCCTCACAAACCTACAAATCCCAGGATTCTGTAGGATGGAGCTATGACAGTTAAAGTGGTGTCAAATTTCATTATTTCCAAAAGATACACCCTTGATATGTGATGAGTTATGATATATGTATCATTATTTCCACAAGATACACCCTTGGTATGTGATGAGTTATGATATATATAGCCTAGCTTTAGTTCCTTTCCTGACTGCGTATGTGTGAGATCAGGGCGTCTACAGATGGCCCGTTTGGGACAGCTCTGGGCCGCCCCTGCTAGCCGCAGATTGGGGCCACAGCAACCCCATGCTGCAGCCCTGATTCTCCTTTTTGCTGCCCCAAAAAGAGTGTCAAAATGTAACTCCTTTGGGAGGCGGCAAAAGGCTGCCCTAAGAGCTGGCGCCTTTCAGTGCAATGTGTATACATGCTGTGCCAGGAGGGAATCCTGACACCGTGCAAACGGGCGCACGGTGTCAGGACGGCATCAGGATAGAGTTGGGGCAGTCGGTGTGTGGCTGCCTCGACCCAACTTCACCCAAGGCCGGCCTTTTGTGTCGGTCTACAATCACATAAAAAAAATATGGAGACATTAGTTTAAGGTGCATCAAGGTATAATGTTGCAAATTATTATTCTTTTCTCTGTCTAAATATATGCCTAAAATGTATTTTTCTCCACCCTCCTCCATTCGCTAGTCTAGAGTCTTAGAATTCTTCTGGACATGCCCCATTCCTGCAGCAGTCACAATAGTAATAATAAAATGGTAACACTGCTTTCCAGGCAGCCATCACTGTTCCACTCTCAATTGTGCAACTGGGGCTCCTGTCCCCACTGCACTTTCTTCCTGATCTCTCCCTTAAGGTCTCTCTGTCTTATGCCCTACCTTATGCCTTACCCATTGCTTTGCAGAGGGGCGGGATATAAATAAATTTTATTATTATTATTATTATTTAGGATTTTTTTTTGTTCCCCCTCTTTTTCCACACAATTCTGGATCTGTGCCCCCAGATCTGTGCAGCAAAGTGTTTAAAAAATAATGAAAATACAAAAAAATTAAGGTAATCAGTGCGCTTCAGAATAGCAAGGGGGAGAGGGAACAGGGGGGAGGAGTAAAGGGGGAAATTATTACTTTCATGCCTGAGGACTTTCACAATTGCTAGGTCATTCACAGGTTTTCTCTGTGAATGAAAAGGGATGGATCGGGAATGGTGCAGATATGGGTCGGAAGGTTGCATCATGCAGTGAGAATCACCAAAGCCACGTCTTTTCTGGTGAAGTTGTGGTTTAAAATGTAGTAGTGTAGTAATGTCCATAGTGCAGGCCCTAACCTATAAGTATTTATTTATATATCTATTCATTGATTGATTCAAATAATTTTCAGGCCACAGGGAACTGCTGAATAAAAGTTATTATATCTGTAGCTCAAAAAAAGTTTATTTTTTCCATCATGATCTCTTGTATCACTCCTTTGTGGATTTTGGATTTGGAATGCTAGAGTTCCAAGAAACTCTGGTTGAGAAACTCTGTGATAGGTTATAGCTACTTAGTGGAAAATCTAGAGTGAAATGACCGTTTGAATGTTTTGTGTGCACTACAACATGAACCTAATGGAATAAAATGTACTATAGAGTCTGCTTTCCTTTGAATTCAGATTATTGATGTTTGCAGGTCTGCTTTATCTTGTTCTAAACACTTGGCCTAAAATATGAAATTAAGAAAGCACATTTTAATACACACACACACATTTTAATAACAAATGACAAAAATGAATTGATTTCTTCCATTGCAATGACATTGTTCTGTTTTTGAAAGGTAGATTGTCATGCCAATAGCCTTGTGTTGGTTCTGCAGTGTATTTGTCAGTATCATGCCTACTGACAAGTATGAATGAATAATCACTAAAAAATCAAGTCTAAGTTGAGCTGTATTTACAGGTAAACAACATTAGCTGAAGAGTAATAGTGCTTCTGAAAGGACATTTTAGGAGAACATGTCTTTTGAAAACATGAATATGTAATGCAGTTTTGCTCTCCAGGAATACCACACTTGGGTGTTTTCTGTGGCTGTTTCCTTTAATTATCTGCCTCCTTTGTTTGAGTCAGAGGCATTCAGGGAAAGCTGGACTCCTCTCGTGTTTACAAGAACCAATAATGTAGGAATGTGTATATATACCCAGGGGAGAGTGAGTACATAAAAGTAGAGTTTATGTGACTGTTGCTACTCCATTTAAAATCCTCTGAATTTAAGTTAGGAGATGAATGCAAATAATTATTTATCAGCATACTCCTAACCAATCTTTAAGCTTAGTTAAGACATATTTAAATAAAACACCAAGTCAAGTTCTGAATCCATAGTGACTGGGGCTGTGCTGCCAAGGAACAAGGCATAAGAAGATTTGATATGCACTTCATGCTTCTCTTCCTTCACCTCCTCCACAGTGCTTTTTATGTTACTTAGTTATAGTGGTGGAGATGTTGAATCAGTGGAGTCAGTAATAATAGGGACAATTCATGGCTTCCATGTCAGCGGAGTGGTGAATTCACCTCTGGTTTTAGTCCGAGCTTTAAAGGATCTATGCAGAGGTCTGAACCCAATCCTCAAATAGGGTCAGCACTTTGAATAATACCTTTAAAATTCAGACAGAATCCCATAGCAGATTGTCACATGAACATGAGTCATTTTACTCCTATGTAGTCTAACATTCTGTTTATACATAAGGCAATCAGTTGCCCATGGGAATGCTGCTAACAGGACAATGTACCTATTTGTCTCATACTCCCTAACAACTGATACTGGAGATGACAGATAGCCATCCTGACTAGTAGCTATTGATGGCCCCATTCTCCATGAGTTTGACAGACATCAGTACATTTTGTGCTGGTGAGTTCTGTGGTTTAACTATAATAGTATGTGAAGAAGTGCTTTCTTTTATATTTCTGGATTTCCTGCCATTCAATTTAAAAGGATGACATAGTATCCTCTTAAAATTGAGTTCTAGTGTCAGGAGGGAAGGAAAAAGGTTTCTCCCTGTCTATTTTCTCCATTGTTTGCTGTTATTGCTGTGCCTTCAAGTTGTTTCTGAATGATAGTGACTCTAAGGTGAACCTATCATAGGGAGCCAATGTGGGGTAGTGGTTTGAGCATTGGACTATTTCATTCGTTCGTTCGTTCGTTCGTTCGTTCATTATTTATTTATTGTACTTTCTCCCACAATGATTCTGGAGACCAGAGTTTCAATCCCACTTGATCAAGGATGTCCACTGGGTGACCTTGGGCAAGTGACATTCTCTCTCAGACTTAACAAATCTTGTCAAGAAAACACTGTGATAGGTTCTCCTTAGGATTGCCATAAGTGGGAAACGATGTGAAGGCACACAACAATTTCCTCCATGCTGTGCATAATTTTATACATTTCTGTCATGTCATATTGTAGCTTGTCCTTAGAAGGACATACTATAGTCTCTTCCTTGTTTTTGTTGCTCTTTTCTGTACCTTTTCCAACTGTATAACACCTTTTTAAAAAGTGAGCAGAACTGTGTTCAGTATTCCAAAAGTTGTTTATGGATTTTTTTAAAAAAAAAAATAAGAGGAGTATGATATTGATCATTTTATTTCCAGTTCCCTTCCTAATTATGATGAACATAGAATCTGTCCTTTTTTAATTTTTTTATAATAAAAAACTTTGTTACAAGAAAAATAAAAAACAAACAACAAAAGAAAGCAAAACAATACATACTAATCATATCACAAAAATATAAAGAAAAACTGACAAAACAAGAAAAAAGACACAACATCAACTAAACTACCATACACTAATACAAATAATTATATAATTATACATTCTTGCATTCTAAAATTAATTCTAAATTCTTCTAAATTATTCCACTCTCAAACCATCCTTACGTTAGCATCCAACCTTCAACCTTATAATTTCCAGTTCTCCAATTTTCCATATCCATTGCCTTCATCTTCCATCTTTACTTCCACTTCTCTCCTCCACCTATAAATTTCCTTTCTACCTACTCACACCTTCAACCACATCCTTACACTTTCATACTAAATTTCCTTTTCTATCCAATTTCCTTCTCTTCTATCTCTTCCCTTTCTTAACTGAATTAATAATACTTCATATATTCAAATCTTACAATTCTACAAACATACAGACTTCCCACTTGACTTCGTTGGATTATATTTTATTATTTGTTGCTCTCCTTATTAATTAAATTTATGTCATTTTAACTGTCTTGTATAGCTTTGTGTTTCTTAAATGTTCATCAATCTGCTTGTGTATATCCTATATTTACCTAAATTATACAAATGAGATATTATATTGATATATTATATGAAGAAAAAACTCTCTCTTCTTTTTCCCCCCCCCTTTCCCCCTCCTTTCCTTTTTCTTTCTCTTTTTTCTTTTTTTCCCCCTCCTTTTTACTTTACTATATATTGTCATTGCTTATTCTATAGGTTCTTTTTTTAAACCCATTTTTTCAAATGAATACCTAGGATATGTGTCATCGGTAATTTGTATCTGTTTACTCCTCTTTGTTATCCTTGATCGTTCAAGCTTCCGATTGCAATATCTCAGATTTGCCTTAATTATAGTTTAGCTTCCTATTAATATTTTTGGATTTTAACTAAAAGCTGATTGTGGCCAATCTTCCCCATTGTCTTCTAAAATAATTAAGAATTGGAGCCCATTCTCCTAATCCTTCATCAATATATTTATCTCTTAGATAGTATGTTAATACATCCATCTCTATTGCATCATATAATTTAAATAACCATTCTTTTAGACTTGGGACCGTCTTCATTTTCCATTTTTGTAGTAATGTTATTCATGCTATTGAAATTAAATAGAACATAAATTTTCCCATTTTATTATCTGTATTTTTGTCCCACATGTTTAATAAGTAGATTTCTGGGTGAAGTTTAATATTTGTCCCTAACATTACATTAATTGTTTCATTTATTTTCATCCAATAACTTTTTACTATTCTGCAGGTCCATACACAGTGATATAGAGTGCCAATTGCATCTCTGCATTTCCAACACTTATTGTTACTTCCTTTATAAATTTTAGCTATTTTTTCTGGAGTCAGATACCAGTGGAAATACCTTATTTTCTGGTGTATAAGACTACTTTTTAACCTGCAAAATCTGGGGTTAAAGTGGGGGGGGTCGTCTTATACGCCAGGTATAAGGAGGTTCATGATAGGTTTGCCTCAGTGTCATCATCAGTTGGAAATGACTTGAAGGTGCACAGCAACAACAACAACAGTTTTGGAAGCCATACTCTTCCCAAACTCTATATTTTAACTGGAAAAGTGGGGGGTCGTCTTATACGCCCAGTCGTCTTATACGCCGGAAAATACGGTATATTTTATAAACATTTTCTCTAAGTTTTTGGGACACTGTGTACTTTAGTCTTTTTGTCCAAACATGTTCCCAAATATCTAAATCAATAGTATATCCAATTTTTTTTGCCCATATTATCATGTTCTCTTTGATTCTCTCATCCTCTAGATCCCCTTTAAGCAAGAGTTTATATAATTTACCTATCCCTTTTTCGTTATTTCCTATCATATTTTGTCGAATTCATTTAAGTTCAATTCGATTCCTTGAAATTTCATATCTGATTTGTAACAGTCAATTATTTGTCTATATTTAAACCAATCCAGTGCAAATCCCTCTAATTTTAATTCCTCTAATGATTTTGTGACATAATTACTCTTTGTATCTTTTTTTAATAGTTTATTATAGGTTATCCAATTACCATTTTGCCACATTTCTCTTCTATGTATTGCTTCGTGTGGGGAGAATTAAGGAGCAAATTTTGGCATTATTCTTAACTTGTATTTTTTCCATATCCTTAACAATGATCTTCTAATACAATTATTGTTAAAATCTTTCTTTGCTTTAATTTTATCATAACCCAAATATGCATGCCATCCAAAACTTAGCCCTTCGCCTTCTAGTTCTAACAAATCTTCCATTTTCAATCTAATCCATTCCCTAATCCAGTTAAGGCAGTATGCTTCAAAGCAGGGGTCGGCAACCTACGGCCCGCAGGCCGCACTCGGCCCGCTGACCCCGGCAGCTGCTGTGTGTGCCGTGGCAGCAGAGGCACGGCGACAGTGGGGGTTGGCAGCACTGCCGCCATTTCCACTCCCGGCCTGGCGGAAGACCTGGGGACCAGTGACCGGCCCCAGGTAGGAGAATGTTGCCAACCCCTGCTTCAAAATATAATTTGAAATTCGGCAATCCTAGTCCCCTTCTTTCTTTCAAATCTTGTAATAGTTTTAATCTGATTCTGGGCCTTTTGTTCTGCCAAATAAATTTACTTAGATCTTTATTCCAGTTTTTGAGCACATTATCTTTAATTACTATCAGTATCATTTGGAATAAGAACAAAAGTTTAGGTAGTATCACCATTTTAATTGTTGAGAATCTGTCCTTGTAACACCAGCCACACAATGAGTTGACATTTTTTCAAGCTGTCTACCACAACCCCAAGACCTCTTTCTTGGTCATTTGCTGCCAGCTCAGATCCCATATATGTATATGTGAAGGTGGGATTTTTTTTTACCTAGTATGTATCACTTTATATTTGCCTATAGTCAATCTCATTTCCCCCTATACTGCCCACTGTCCTATTCTGAAAAGATCTAGAGAAGCATAGTTTTCAAGTTGTGGGAAGTAATAATCCCACTATATTCTGCGCTGTTCAAGACTCATGTATTCTGTGTTCATTTTAAGAAAGTTACAGAGAAGCTGGAGTCCAGAGAATGGCAACAAGGCTCCAAAACACACTACAGAAATAATCCATTTTGAGACATTTTTAGCTGTACTGGTAACTGGAGTTTTGTGAGACATTTAGCTGTCTCTGAGAGCTCTGGTGTCACAATAAACTACAATTCCTAGGATTCCTTAGCGCCGAGCCAAGGCAGTTAAAGCTGTCTCAACTGGATTATTTCTGCAGTGTGTTTTAGACCTTTGTCACCCTTCTCTGAAGTCCACCTTCTCTGTAACCCCCTTTTTTAAAAAAGGGATGATAAGAGGTATAGAGAACAAAGCATATGAGGAGGGAGCTGGGCATATTCAGTGTGATGAAGAGAAGACTGAGGGGTGACATGATTGCTCTCTTTAAATACATCGCAGGTTGCCACAAAAAGAAGGCTGCAGGCTTGTTCTCTGTTGCTTCAAAGGATTTGTTGTTGTTAACTGCCCTCGAGTCGATCTCAACTCATGGCAACCCTATGGATGAGATATCTCAAAGACCCTCTATCCTCCACTGCTCTGCTTAATTCCTGCAACCCCATACCCATGACCTCCTTAATAAAGTCCATACATTTGGCATGTGGATCTACCACCCATCTCCACCTTCCCCAGCATTATTGTTTTTTCCAAAGAGTCCTGTCTTCTCATAATGTGTCTGAAGTACAACTGTCTCAGTTTGGTCATCTGAGTAGATTTAATGGTTTTAAGTTATGGGAGGGTAGATTTTAGAAAGAACTTCTTGATAGTAGGAGCTGTTTCACAATGGGACCAATTACCTTGAGAGGTGATCCTCCCCTTCTTCCAAAAAAAAAAGCTAGCCAGTTGCCTGCTGGGGATATTGTAGCTGGAGACCCTGCATTGAGCAGGTGGTTGGACCTGATGGCCCATAGGCATCTTCCAACTATGCAGTGAGTTGTACGTGGGGCAGCCTCTGAAAATAGCTTAGAAACTTCATTTGAACCAGATCTCAGCAAGAATGTTGATTGAGACTGGCTCAAGAAGGCTGATGGAACCGTTTAGGAAGCCCTAGAGGGTTTAATGGTTGGTAATGCCGGCGATTCTGTC
Organism: Phrynosoma platyrhinos; assembly: GCA_020142125.1. Taxonomy (NCBI): domain Eukaryota; kingdom Metazoa; phylum Chordata; class Lepidosauria; order Squamata; family Phrynosomatidae; genus Phrynosoma; species Phrynosoma platyrhinos. Next base: position 50,297,160 of record CM034701.1, read on the forward strand.
AAAGCCTTGGTTAATACCTGGAACAATGATCTTATCAGGGGTATTGACACTATCACTCCTAAGCATCCTTTCCAACCTGCTTCAAACCATAACCCTTGGTATACGGAAGATCTTAGGAGAATGAAGCGGGCTGGACAATGACTAGAGTGCCTCTAGCGAAAAACTCAACTCTTATCTGATAAGACACATCATAGGGATTTTCTTGATTCCTATACAATGGCAATAGATGCCATTAAGATGTCGTTCTATTCTGCATGTATTGCATCTGTGAAGTTTTGTCCGGCAGAGTTGTTCAGGGTGGTAAGGGATCTAACGCAAATGCCTCCCACCCAGAACTCTTTTTCTAGAACCAACTAAAACCTGTTGTGACACTTTAAATAACCACTTTGCAGATAAAATCTCTCAGATAAGAGCCGACTTGAATGCCGGCATTACTGCAGAAGTGACAGGAGAGGTATCCAGCGACTCCGTGAATACTGTCATACTAGATCAGTTTGAGTCTGTGAGTACCGGGGATGTGGATAAGCTCCTTGGTAGTATGAAAAAGATGACCTGCTCTCTCGATCCCTGCCCGTCTTGGCTGGGTGTCCAGCGGGAAGATGCAACTAAGGCGCTGTCAATGCATCTTTTAGGGAAGGATAATTTCCATCTAGTTTAAAAGAGGCAGTGGTTAAACCACTTTTTTTAAA
>CM034701.1:50323562-50376115 GCA_020142125.1 Phrynosoma platyrhinos
CTTATATGCCGGAGCATCTTATATGGCGAAAAATACGGTATATGTTGATGTGGTTTCAGGGTGAGACTACTTGACATAGACTTATATCTTCACCACAGTGAGTTCTAGCATTACTAATAAGGCTAAACAAGGCTTATGTTCTTGATTCTGTATAGATGACAAACAAATGTGGAACAGAATGACAAATAACTTATTGACATTTTGTTGTGCTCTGATTAGGGATGTGCCCTGATGTTGTATGATGAAAATATGTGTAAATCAAGGTATTATTGTGGAGATACATATTTTGATAGTATCTGAATAACATAATAACATTTCTAGTAGAGGTACAATAAAGAGTCCTCTTCAGATTTGAAGCATTCTCACTAAAGTGCACACTCTCTCCCCAGCCCATTTCTTGTCCATAGCAAATGTTCTCTTGTTGGTTTAACAGTGGCATTATAAGTACAAGATTAACAAAAGGCAAAACTCATAACTACTGTATATACTCATGTATAAGTCTAGAAATTTGTGTAAAAAAATTGACCTCCAAAACCTGGGTCAGCTTATCCACAGGTCAATGCAAGTGCTGTACTTTAACTCACAATAGGAATCATCTCCCTGTCTGAGTAGAGTGGCAAAAGGTGAGAGTTTGGTCCATCCTGGGAAAACCTAAAAGAAGCACCAACCCCCTCTACTCTCTGCACTGTAGTGCCGCTTTTGGCCTTTTTGAATGCTTGAACAGGAAAACAGCAACATTCTTTGGCATGATTTTCCTTTCCTTCATTCTTTACATTCTTTGTTGCATACCCCGAAGTTTTACCCTTGACTTATACATGGTCATATCAAAATTCATAATTCTGCCCCAAAACTTGCCCTTGACTTACACATGAGTTCAAATTATAGTTGAGTATATACAGTATTTAAATTGTTATATACTTATCAGTGGTAAGGAAGCAGAAATTATGTATTATTTTATAAGTAAGGAGTAGAGTAGAACCCATTTGGGTGTGGATGCTGTACCTATAATTAGAACTCCAGTTTTGTATCATCTATGGCAGCTTAATGGACTATAGCTTTCTGATTGTTTTTTTAAAAATGATTTAAATGACAATGATTTTTTTATTTATTTATGGCAAATACATAGTATTGTATTATAATATAATACAGGCCAGGATCCAGATGGGTATTTTCATGATTGCATGGTTTCCATTCGTGGAACAGGGAGGAAAAGCAGTCCTTTTCAACACATCCACAACCCCCCATGAACCAAAAACCTATTGTGCGGGAATATATGTAAGGGCCTCGGCAGATGGCTTATTGAGCCGTCTCCGAGGCCAGGAAGAGGAGGAGCAGCCGCATGCGCAGCACTCCTTCCTCTCCCTGAGGTCGTCCTCGGAGCCGCCGGCCCTCTGCACAGCCGGCGCTCCGGGGACAACCTCCCGCCGCAGCGACCGGACGTGCTGCAGTGGAAAAGACAGGGAAAGTGCACCCGACGCTTTTAGGGTGCACTTTCCATCTTGAGGAAGGAGCGTTGATTTAGCGCTCCTTCCAGGGACGCCGCAGGAGCGCCGTGGTGCGGCTGCCATGGCCCCACGGCGCTCCGGACCAGGGCGTCCTGGACACCTTGGTCTGCATCCCCCCTAAGGCTGCAGGGAAAGGGGTGAGCATTTCATCAAAGTGGCTGTTATCTCCTTGTGCAATGATGGATATAGGTCTGTATTCCCCCCCTACTAACACTTTTTTATGGTGCTTCTACACTAGCCAAATAAAATGGCCTCAGCTGGTTTTCACAGTGAACTGTCCAATCAACATACAAGATGATTGGGGCCAAATCTGGGTCTTTTCATCTCCTCAGGGCTTTAATCTGGAGAAATAAAAGTGGGGATTTATCCCAATTTTGAGTAGCCTCCCCTCCATGGTGATGTTGGTGTGAGGCCAGGCAAGCAGCTGAGAAATACATAAATTGGATGCATGGGGAACAGATTAAAAAACAACCCTGAGCAGCCACAGCTGGGTGGCCATGCATCTTAAAACTTATCGGATCGAGGTGTGTTCTAAAGGGAGAACTGTGTGGACCGTTTGGCTCAACTCACCTCTCTGGCTCAACTCACAAGCCCATGGTGCTGCATATTGGAGTGACCCAAAGGTAAAATGGACTTTCCTGTTAACATAAATGCACCCTTAAATTGCCAAATCATGTTTAATGCTGTTGTTACATTCATTATATTCATTCATGCTCTGCCTTTTTTCAAATATTGGGATTGAAGATGGTTTACAGAATATTAAAAGAAGAATAGATTAAAGATACACATAACAATCAGCTAAAGTATATTAAAGTTATTTAAAAACAATCTACAGAATTAAAATAATTTAACATTTTGTTAAAGACAGGCTATATATGTGTGTATATATGTGTGCGCATGTATGTGCCCACTACAATCAGTACTTCAGAGACCCTTGGAATAAGAAAGTTTTTCTTGGCAGTGAAAAGAGAGCAATGAGGGAACCATCCCTGGAAGAATTTCCACAAACTATCAGCAGCCACCAAGAAGGCCCTCTCCCTTATATCTACCAAATGTGCCAGGGAAGGTGTTGCGACTGAGAGAAAGACCTCATAATAATAATAATAATAATAATAATAATAATAATAATAATAATAATTTGTATCCTGCCCCTCTGCAGATGCAATTGGGGCACCTTACAGTAAAAAAAAATCACAAATGCACAATCCAAACCCTCCCACCCCTCAAAACAGTATTAAACATCATAAAATTAAAACAACAACAACAAACAAACAGTCAATTAAACAATTAAGAATATAAAAGCAAAGCAGACAGTTAATAGCAGGTATGGCAAGGAATAGGGGAAAGGCAAAACTCACTCCTTAGGCTGGGAAGACTAATCAGGAAAGGCCTGCCGGAAGAGATCCTCTTCACAGCTTTTTTAAAGCTGTTTAAATTGGTAATATGACGGATCTCATCCGGCAGGCCATTCCATAGTCTGGAAGAAGTTGCTGAAAAGGTCTTCTGGGAGGTTGAAGACAGCCCTGGTAGCACAGTGGTTAAATACCTGTACTGCAGCCACTCGCTCAAAGACCCCAAGATTGCGAGTTCAATACTAGTCAGCGCTGCATCCTTCCAAGGTCACTAAAATGAGTACCCAACTGTTAGGGGTCAATGAGCGTACAGTTGTAAACCAACTGTACGCTTCATACCCATAGCATGGTATGAAGCGGTATATAAATGAAGCTGCTTTGCTTTTTGCTTTGCTTAGGCTGGAGCAAATTCCTCCCAAAGGATCTGAGTGTGTGGGGTGGATTGTATGGAAAGAGGCAGTCCTGAATATAGGTTGGACTCAAGCCATGTAGGACTTTAAAGGTGATAACCAACACATTGTACTGATCCCAGAAACTAATCAGCAGCCAGTGTAGTGATTTTAGGACCGGTGTTATATGGTCTCTCCTAGATGTACCAGAGACCTGGCTGCCATGTTCTGTACTAGTTGGAGTTTCTGGACTAAGCACGAGGTAGCCCCATATAGAGCACATTACAGAAATCAAGATGAGAGGTTATCAGCACATCTATCACAATTTCAAAGTCCCTTCCTTCCAGAAAAGGTGCAGCTGGCGTATCAGTCAAAGCTGATAACAGGCAGCTCATATTTGCCTGTAAGATCTCAGGCAGCTCGTATTTGCTTGCATTTTCTCTTTTCTTACCTACGTACCATGTCTGTCTTTCCTTACCCTGTGCTGAAATTTAGAAATTAAGCTCATCAAGGCAGAGTTTGCTTTTCATTTCAATGTTTACTTCTTAAATATAGAAGTTACTTTTTTCTTATGCTTAAATTGTTTAAAGATTTCCTGTCTTAACTTTAACATGTCCCACATGGACTAGGATTATTATTATTATTATTATTATTATTATTATTATTATTATTATTATTTGGAGAAAAAAACAGAATCGTGTATAACTAGAAATACCTGTTAGTACGGTTGGACTGGAAGTCATCTTTTTCCCTGAAATGTTTGGCTCTTTTTTTGTTCAGCAAAAGAACAGTGCATCTAAAATAATGTTCCATAAATCTGAATAGGCATTCATTTCGTGATGATCTGTCTTCTCTGGCATGTTAAATTACAGGGTGCTTATGTAATGAAAAAAGTAGAAACCTGAAGGAATTTTCACAAGTTGTTACATCAGACATGAATAGATTAAAACTTCTTTAAAAAACCAGGTTGACACTGTGCCTGCCAGCCAGATCCATAGCATAATTGCATCAAAGGGAATGGAAATTATTGCAGTATGATTTCACCTAAAATATTAAATTTTATATTACCACTGATTTGCGCCAAGGAAATTAGATTTCCCAAATTTTGTCCTTGAAGGCATATGGAAACCATTGCATATCAACTTAGTATAATCAGAGTGAAAATGAGATTTTTTTAATATATATATATTTTCTTCAGAAGGGAAACTATTCAGAGGATATTAAACTTTCACGCAGAATTCCAAGAGGCTTTTTCACCCATGATGGTGAATGTAATTGAGTTCTCGTTCAGTTCTTTTCTGTGTGCCACATTGGATCATAAGAAGGAACATTGCCTTAATACTTGCCATGATGGTAGAGAGAAATACTGCATTATTCAAGGTATATCCATCTAATGAGCAAATCTGATTTGTAGTGCAAGTATGTGAAATCAAAAATAATATTCAGTGGCCTTTCAGAGTTAGTGAGAGTTGTCTTTACCTGGTTCTTCTGTGAATCCAGTATAATATGCAATTTACTGCCCATGTATGATCACTATTCAACAAATCACAGTTCCTTCATTTTAGGTCTATCTTCATTTTTGACAGTTTCATTAGGAGTATGGGGCTTCCTGTTGTGCATGATACCTGAAAGTACTGCTCTACTATGTGTGTATTTAAAAAAAACTCATCCAAATAATTCTAGAACTGTTGTTGTTCTGATGTTGTTGTTTTTAATTTTAAGGAACCACATGAAATTAACCATCAGAATCTACATTTTGACTGGAATGGGGAAGATGTTGCCTCTCTACAAGGTGTATACTGACATGTTCTGTCTTAAAAAAAACATTCTATCTATAATAATTCCTTCCTTGTGTCAAACTGTGACTCATACTTGTTTCAAGCTTCTGTGAGTCAGTTTAAATACAAACTGGTAGGTAATTAGATTATGTCATTTTATTTCATAGGAGAAAATTTTGATTTGAAATGGTAGTTTGTTTTATAGAAAATAGAAAACATTGCATCACAAGGTGAAGACAAATTTTTCTGTGGATTGTGTTTTTGGTACATCTCTGTATGAAGGGAGACAGGAAAGGAAAGATGACAGCTAGATAGTTAGATAAATAGTATTATCATGAGGAAAACCTTCAGAGTGTTATCAGCTACTCTGTCCTTCTACCTAAGCTTCCTCCAACTGAAATTACTTAACATTTATCTGATTTTGAAATCCTTGTGGCACTTTAACCGTTCCTCATATTTCATGAAGCATGACAAGGATGGAAAAGATTACTGTACTAGAAATGCCATGTTCACAATAGAAAGTTTGTTCCATGCAATCAACTTGTACTTAAGAGACCATCTTTTAGAATCAGTTGCTTGATAATGGTTAGTTGATATTTATAAAATAAGCCAGGGGTAGGCAACCTTTCCCCTTTAAGGGCCGAGGGACTTCATCTCCCAGAAGCCTCAGCCATGTTGGCCAATAGTCCCATGTTGGCCAATAGCTCCTGGGATTCTGGGAGCTGAAGTCTCTCGGCCCTTAAAAGGGAAAGGTTTCCTACCTCTCAAATAAGCCATGATGGTTGGAATGTGCTACCTGCTAGGATACATGTACTCACTAAGATGAATGATACTAATGTTTTACGCTGAGGTGTGGGAGACATAGAGAAAACAGCACTTTATAGAGATAATAGCAGGCAAGGTTTATCTATATATATTTGTAATTTGAGGTTGGATAAAAAAAGGAGGTTGGGTAGAAAAAGAAATTGCAGGGATTCCAGATGGATGTTGCTAGTTTTTGGAAGAATTGATACTGTTTCATATTTTGGGTGCATATATGCAGTACTACTAAGGGAAAGCAATAAAGAAAAAGAAAAACAAAGAGAGAGGTTCATTACCCATCCTTTGCTATACCTCTAAGAACAAGGTGGAATCAAGTAACCTCCCAGATGGTATTAGACTGCAGCTCCCAGCATTTCTTATGCTGTTGCTGCTAGTACTTGCTGCCCAACAACATCTGAAGGACCACTTTATTTCCACCCTTCTTGTAAGAAATCTAGATGGAACTCTAAGGTTGTTTTTTTAAAGGAATTAAATAATGTTGAGAGCCACAGTGGTGTAGTGGTTTAACTATTGGACTAGGACTCAGACACCAGAATTCAAATCCATTCTCAGCCTTGGAAACCCACTCGGTCACCTTGGACAAGTTATACCCTCTTCATCTCAGCAGACAACAATGGCAGAATTCTTGCCAAAATAATTCTAGGAGAGAGTTGCAATAAGTAGTAATCAAGTAATTTTTGTTAATTGGTGTCTAGCTTGCATTACTGTCCTGAGTCACTAAGAAGCAGCTTGCTCTTAACCATCCATAATCCACAGACATGTAGCTCCATGTGGTGCCCCTAAATTATACCAATGATTTAAAAAATAGATAGAGCAAAGCTCCTGCTGTCTGGCAAGGACAAGAACAGTGAATAATGAATGTATGGGTATATGGAAGGGGGAGGAGAAAGAGGAAAGGAAGGGAAGGGATAAAGAAAAAAAATATTTGGGATAGTGGGAATCTTCTGAAGCTGGAACTTCTGTTAGTTTTTAATAATGCATACCCAAAGTTCTAAGCCATTCCCCAAATTTTTAATAGAACACTTCTTAAAAGAATTTTCTAAGAGCTGTTAGTTTACTTAAAAGTACTTAGACAGTATAATTCTGGGAAGCGATGACTCAGTTTCATCTTGCCATTTGCCTTTTTTCATGCCCTGTGGAACAGAACAATGAACTTTGAGTCAACCAAACCACAGAGAAACAAGAATAAACATGGTGGGTGTATTATATTTTGCAAGTTTGTGCTGGACATTATTTTAACCCAAGGCAGAAAAACAAGGTGAAGGAAGAGAGAATGTTACATTTAATGCCTTGCCATCACGTTTATGAATGTTTTGATATGACTATATAATGTGGTCAGTAGAGATTCATGATAGTTTTTAAACAAGTGATTAGCCATTGTGGTCCTGAAGAAAGAGTAATGTAGAAGATTCCTGCCTATACAAGTATTCCACAAAATAATAAATTGCTAGAAGTGTGTTAGCAACTGGGTGTAAGAGGCGGTTGCATTATATATCTATTCAAAATTATATATTATTTTATCCCAATATGCTTTTTATTGGGTGATGGTAACTTTACCAAAATTAGCACAAAGAAAATATAAGATAACCATAGTGACAATAAACTGGATTAATAGAATGAAAGCCTGAAGTCCTGATTTTCTTCAAAGATTTTGATCTGATTTTGTTCACCTTAAGTGCACTTTTAAGGCTGCTACTGAACTGGATGGGTCATAAAAGTGGTTAACTTACATCTCAGTCCTTACTTGGAAGTAAGTTCCATTGAACTCAGCAAGATAAGCAGTGTAGAGTGCCAGTCTAACCTGGAGTCTATTGATTAGAAAGGATATGTTTAAGTGTCAGGGAAATTCCTGTTGAATTTCCAAACTGTTATATTCTTCTAGTTAGATATCTTCCCCTCATAGCTTGTTGAGGAGCTAACTGATATTACATTTTTATTAAACAATCTTCAGCTTAAAATATCAAATCATAAATTACATAGGCTTGATTGACATAAGGAAATGACTGTCCTCAGGTACAGAGATCAAGTGGAGGCATGCACTATTGAACTCCACAGATAAATTTCTACTGCAGTTTTTCTGACCATAATTTTATATTTTGGAGTTTCTGTGATAAATGAAACTGCAACCGGAGTGTACTTATTGAGCACTGGTTCACTTGTGACTCCCCCCTCCCATATATAGTCCCTATATTTTTGAATGAGATTGTTTGGGGGTTCTGTTCATCTGTATGATCACAAATTTAGTAAATGCTGGTTTATAAAAATCAATCATGCTGAATATTTAGAATGAAAACTGTTAAGATTGTAACCTTCCTGAAATTTGCAAATTTGGGACTGGAATCCTTTTTACATATACTAGTTTCAGACTGATTTTGGTAAGACTGGAGCACCCTGGGCTGAAAATTGATTCTGAGTCAAGTTTTCTGGAACTCTGTCTCAGATAAATCTCTGGACACTGGGCTTATATCAATAAACTATAGGAGGTAAGAAAAGCAGTTGCAATCTTCAGACATCAATGATTGATCTAATATTTGTAATGAAGTGGTATATTTTATTTTGTTCTATCATTTATCCCATGCATGTTCACAAGTTCTGTTTTTGTTTAGAGGGTTATGAGCCTTGATGACCCCTTAATTAATCCCCAGAGATTCTTGTTGGATAACTTATGGTTTCTCTAGATGCAACACCAGTTGACAGGGAGCATTAAGCTGCAGTCTATAAACTGTATACTGTTGAAGTTACTACAGGGGTGAAAAATCTAAGAATCTATCAGTGGCAAATGGAAGTGGTTTAGGGGTTAAAAACAAATGCATGAAGATAACTAATGAAACACCCTTAGCTGGGTATAAGTCCAGTTTAAATTAACAGGGTATTCTTTTAAGGAGACATGTCTAGGATTGAGCTGGAAATCTTAAATCAGAACAACTTAATTTATCATGCTCAATAAAGAAGCTTAATTGCTTGGGTAGTTCCAAATTCAAGGTGCTCTCCAAAGTGCTCAGTGATTGTCCAATGTTGTATTTGGTGGTTTAATGCTAGATAAGGGATAAGGAACCTCCCTTTCCTTCCTGACAATGTAGTTGTGGCTCCGTTTTGGTGGCTGGTCACACTGGAGCCAAATGTACTTGCACACTGCTCACAAATACATTGATCACCATACTTTCTGTACAGTTTCTCTCTCAACCTTGTGCTGCTCAGCCAGTTGTCAGGAAACATTTGATGAATTAGGAAAAAGGAGGCTATGGAGTCCTGTCACTCAGCTGAACAGCAGATGTCTGCACAACTCTTTCTCCATCTGCTGTTTTCCTGCTTCACAGAGAAGCAGAACAGGGGAAAAAGAGTTCATGGGGAGGTGAAATTTAAAACAGCTGCTGCTCATCTCATCCAGTGTTTTTCATTTTATCAATGAAAAACAGCGAAGGAGTGGGGGAAATGGATCTGCCAGCTTCCTACCAGTAGGGGGAACATGAGATGTGCAGCAGAGCACAATGGGGGCAGATACAGTCAGCCTTCTGTATCCATGGATTCAAGCATTCATGGCTTGCAAAGATTCCCAAAATATATAAATTCCAAAAAGCAAACTTTGATTTCCCCATTATATATAAGGGACACCATTTAGTGATACCATTGTATTTAATGGAACTTGAACATCCACAAGTTTTGGTATCCATAGGGGTGTGTGTGTCGTGGAACCAAACCCCAGTGGATACCAAAGGCTCACTGTAATGTGAAAGGGAGGTTTAAGGCATCCCTCCATGTAATCTCCTCCCTCACAACTGATATCCTGCTCCTCTGATTGGTAGGAAACATCTAAGGAATAGACAAGGTCTGGTGGGTGAGCCTAGCAGGATGGATGGCAAAGACATGTGACCTCATGCTGGACTGATCATACCTTTGTTAAGATACCATGTGTGATGGACAAAAGGAGGTTAATATTCAGATAGGTCTAAAGATGAAACAGCATTCACACGCAATAAGGATATATTTATTATACTGAAGTGATGTTGGAGATGGTGGGGCAATGATTTCTCATTACCAGTGTATTTTTGGAACATCATGCCTTTAACTTGGCAAAATAATGCACCTGCTGCTTTTCTGTACTTTTAATTGGATTGCATAATCCAGCTTTCCTCCCCCAGGCACCTTTCCAATGTGTTAGCCTACAAATCCGGTCTATTAAAGTAAAGCAGCTTCATTTATATACTGCTTCATATCACACTATGGGATGTCTAAGCGGTTTACAACTGTAAGCTCATTGCCCCCCAACAGCTGGGTACTCTCTAATAGAACATGGGACAATACATCTGGAGGGTACCAGCTAGGGGAAGTTTAACATAGCACAATACTTTTGCAAGTATATCTTTGTTTGGAATTGCATAGTTAATGTTCCATGCATGCTGTAGAATTTCATTTTTACTGTTCTCTCAAAATAGCAAACCTTTGTTTCTGTATTTAAGTCAAACAAAAGTCTTAGAACTGATACTCTTGTTCCAAACTGTCTCAGGCATTATGTTGTTTGGATAAGTAATACACAGTGATAAAGTAAGTAGTATGTGTAGCATTTATGGCTGTATGTTTGATAACACTTCTTGATTTTGTATAAGAAATTATATGAAAGAATGTTCACCTTTATATTAAAGTTATCTCTTTTGGGGGAAAAAAACCTTTGGGAATCTTTTATTTCCACAGCATCTGCAACATTTGAAGACTTTCAGATTCGACCACATGCTCTCTTTGTGCATTCATACAGAGCACCTGCATTCTGTGACCACTGTGGAGAAATGCTTTGGGGTCTTGTACGTCAAGGACTCAAATGTGAGGGTGCGTAAATGATCTACTTCTATATCTTTGATATGTTCCCCAAAATATCACAAGTAATATGTACCATGGAAATAAAAGTTTTGCTCCTGCAAACATAACTCCTCCCTGATTCCATACCAAGAGGTTGTCCACACAGGCCAAAAGGCCCACGTTCCCACTGGCCTCATGTCATCCAGTTTATATGACACAGGCTAAAACCCTGGAACCAGGATTGGGCCCAATCCTGCCAAACTGGATGAGGATCCAGTGGATTCGGCCCAACCCAAGGGTAAACAGCCTTTGTAATTTGACACCTGGTTTGCTACAGAGTTTCCTGGAAATTTCACAGCACAGCCTGGCTGTTTAGATGGCCCCCTGTACTCCTTCTTTGCCACACCACTGCTTGCACGCATACTGTGCTCAGGCACAGGAGAATGTATTGGTCTGGTTGAAAAACAGAAGACTGCAAACCCAATAATTAGCTAAAGAAGTAATTGGAGGGTGGTAGATATGGGTCTGTATAGCACAGTAAGTATATGTAAAGACTTTTTTTTTTTTTTTTGCTATACAGGCATAACTCAGTTAACAAAAGGGGGATGCAGACCAGGGCGTTTGGAGCGACCTGGTCCGGAGCGCCGCGGGGCTATGGCAGCCTCACCGCGGCGCCTCCCCGGCGACCCTGAAAGGAGCGCCAAAAAGGCACTCCTTTCATAAGTCGCAAAAAGAGCGCCCTAAAAGCGGCGGGCGCCCTTTTTGCGACTTATCCTCCACAGCACGTCCGGACGCTGTGGAGGGAGGTTGCCCTGAACGCGTCCGGCGTGCGGTGACCCGGAAGCGTTCAGGGCGACCTCAGGAAGAGGAAGGGCCGCCGCGCGTGCAGTGGCCCCTCCTCTTCCTGGCCTCGGAGACGGCTCAATTGAGTCGTCTGCCGAGGCCCTACGACTCTGACAAAGAAGCTCCTTTTTGCAAAGTTTTTTATGCCTGCCCAGCCTGCACTTTTTCTCCATATTTTAGTTGAAGGTTTATTTAGCAGAATCATCTTTGAGAGGATGGTAAAAGAGGGCTGGATAAATAATACTTTCAGTATCAGTTTGCAGCATCATCTCTGCAATAAACAATGCAATAAAACCTGAACTAGGAATGAATGGGATTCTGTTCTGGCTGATCCTGCTGTAGCTGTGTGTGCCTCCATACAATAGACAAGGTATACAGCAGCTGCCTCCAGAATCCCTTACTAAGCATGCATCAATGGCAAAACAGGAAAGCAGTTATACATGCCTTACTAGCATGTTAGAGAGCATAGATCTATATGTTGGGACACCAAAATGGAAATCATTAAAAAAAATGGGAGGCTGGTGAAGGGGAAAAAAATCATCACAGGCAGAAGCTTCCAAGTGATCTCCATAAGAATCAACATGTTTCTTTTTTACTTAAGCAGGTCTTACCTGACCTGTTTTTTTCATTTCACATCTACAGATCATTAGTTTTGGATAAAAAGTTTGCTGAAAATTATTGAAATGCTCTTCTCTTTTGTAGTGTAGAAACCTATCCCTATTCTTTCCATGTTATTTCTGCCTCTGGTACAAAATTTTCTATTAAAGATGTAATGGCCAGGAACACATCAGCTTGTTAACAGAGGTATAGCTATAATTACTTTGGATTGAATTCAAAGGTACTCAATTTGAAAATGTATTAGTGCTCTTTTGTGAACTCTAGTGTACACTGTTAGTGGAAGATATCCCACACGTCAATGCCATATTGTATGATAGGTGATAATAAAGAAAATTTAGCACAGTATATAAACTAGTGGACAGCAAAAAGTTTGTGAGAATAAGCTTGCATAGAGTTGTAGTGTTAAATTACACATGAAGTTAACCACATGTCCAGAAGATCTTTTTTTTTTTTTAAAAAAAGCTTCCAATTACTGTTTTGTATTGTGATATACATTTCTAATTTTTCAGGATGTGGATTAAACTATCACAAGAGATGTGCATTTAAAATCCCAAACAACTGTAGCTGTATCCGGAAGAGACGGCTTTCAAATGTTTCCTTAACAGGACTTAGTAACATCAGAACAGTGTCTGCAGAATTCTCACCCACTACTTCAGATGAAGCTCTCCTGGTACAAAATTTCTCACTACTAAAATAGTAGGTTCTATAATGAATTAGTGCATCTCCTTCCCAGTATACAGAGGTTGTTTCGCATGTACCCTCCATTTTAAAAAAAATCAATTGTTTTGATTTGCCTTGTACTTTCCGTGCACATAAAAATGGCCATGTGATATATTCATTTCTGGAATGTCATTGGAATAGCATGTCGTTAAAATTCAGTTTATATGTTATGAGTTGTTACAAAATCTTCTAGCAAAAACAACTATATCACTCCTGCAGCATTTGTATGGTGGACAAAAATATAGAATCCCTTCCCCTCACTCAAAGTTGTGAACAATTTACAAATAGTTCCACTTCAGAAGAAAATGTAAGCATACAGAAGTCAAGGCAATATTTCTTGGCTCTTGCTCAGAATAATTATAGAGACTACAGTGTTAGAATAACACATGATGGCTGTCTGTCTCTGCAATGAATCATAAAAGACTTGCTAGTGATTTAAGTGGTAGTAAGATCATAATGTCAGTATGACTAAAGTACCTTGATATAAACATTTTCATCAGAACTGTGGAAATATTCTGCATAACCATCTGTAATATTAACTTTTTCTATCCTGTGTCAGAATATCATTCAGGCTATTTGATCTGGAGTGGTTCCCCCCCCCCCCCGATAATAGCAAATCTTAGTTATAGGCCCAATTCATTTATTTAGTTATCATTTTGTTTATGATAACCTTTCTCCTGACATGGTGCCCAAAGAGTCTTACAATGAGGATAAACATTTGATGCTAAAAAGTTAAAATACAGTTACACGAGCCATTAAAACACCATTAATTTACAAAAGTATAAAGTCATTTAAATATATCAAGAAAGGTAAAATTCCAACAACCCCATAAAAAGACTCATTTCACACCCAATTAATAATAAAACACATGTTTATATTAATAATATTACTGGATAGTTATATGAAATTGTATGTTGTTGTTATATTTAAAATATTACTTAACATTTTCTTTTATTTTTCTCTTTATTATAAATGCTTTCTGCCTGATCTAGATCCCTACAAGCCCCAGCTTTGAGGTAGGTACACATTTTACATTCTTTCACCATCATATCCAAACATATGATAAATTTAACTGTTTTAAATTTTACTGAATTTGATAGTGCTGAGATGAAAATAATTTTAATATATTTTGATTTTAAAATGTATGTTCTAATTAAGATGTTCACAGACTCATTTTAAAAAAACCCATTTCATTTAGAATAAACAGTGTTGTATTAAATGCCATGGATATTGTAATATGTTTTCATTATGCCACATATTAATACTGCAACATGAAATGAATGCTCGTAATAGAAAGTACTCCTATATGTTCAAAGTACTGATGTCTGCTTGAAAGAGACATCTAGAGTCTGCATTGCATTCTGGACCAGAATCTCATACAATTTTGCTTCTCTCCTGAATCCTGTTTGTGGCATGCACAGATGTAATTGTGTTACACTTTCATTTGTAGTTTTTCAGTCATTGCAAATGGAGGTATTGAACACCCCTATCCAAAATCTCCCCATCTGTATACCACTTATTTGTCAAATGGCTACCTCCTCTCAGCATTTACTGATGAGAGAGAGAGGGAGGGAGGGAGGGAGGGAAGGAAGAAAGAAAGGAAACCAAGCAGCCGTTGGTTGTGTTCTTGCAGCCAGGAACAGGCATCCACCTGGAACTCCCAGGAGTCCTCCAGAGATTGGGGAGGAAGATGTCTTCTGATGGCTGCCTCTGAGAACACCACTGACTGCTTCCTGGCCACTCTTTCTGTCTTCTCCCATCCTTTAAATAAGCTGTGTTGACTGGTAGCTTAGTTATGCGTATGTCTGTGTGTCTGTGGTAGAGAGATACTTAGCTATACCTTTACGCTCCAGTGCTATTTAGGATCTAATCCATAATCTTTACTATCGGGTTATTTTTTCTTGCCTATAATGAGAAATATACTGTTGCTGAAACTGAGATAAAATTCTGAATTCTGGGTGGAAAAGATGTGCAGAATTAAGAATTATGAATCCATTATGGCTGGAAAGGGCAGAATTCAGTGTATGGTTCAAGAAGTGAGAGACCAAGTTGTTTGTCTAAGGAGAACAGTATCTGTGACACAGGCATTGGGAATTTAGCTGGAAACAATGGAATATGAAGACAAGCATGTTGATAGTGACAGGAATCCAGAGATGGATGCACTGATAGGATTATTGGTATTGGAACTTCACACATGTTCAGTTCATCCTTAGTTGGAAAGTGAAAACAATTCTTGTGTACTTTTTGTATGAATATCTGAAAACAAAATGCATATTAATATATTGAACGTTTGTTTGCTTGTACCAGGAGTAGGGAAAACATGGTGCCAGGTTGCATGTGTCCCCTGCTTTCAGGCTCCATCCTCCCATTGGCAACATTTGGTAATGTGCCTAAGGAAAACACTACACTTTTCCAGTAAAACAAAGGGATTCACGCTTTTGAATGTGTAGTCTCCTTTAGGCTCAGATTTTCCCCCTTTTTTGAAGTGCCTTTCTGGGAAAATAAGGCATTGTTTAATGTCTGTGTGTACTAGAAGGGGAAGTAGATGTAGCTCACACTGACTTCATACAAGGAGGGAACTATGATAAAACTTTTTCTGAGTATAGGCTGGGCTATTATTGTCCTACATCAAGTCAGTACACAAGATATTATAGAGTCTGAAACTCACATATTTAAATTGTCTCAGAAGCAGGTAGTGGTTTCTCTTGATTTCAGATGAGGTCAAATTCAAAATTCATGAGAACTTGTGTATATAGATATTTCTGTTCCTTTCAAGTGAATGAGCAGAGTTTCCATCAATTTTCAGAGTTATTTTTACCTGGCATTATCAAATCCCTAGGTTTAGGGTAGGGTTCTTCCTTTGTGTCATCCTTACTATTCAAAAAACCATTACCTCCCTCTGAGGATCTATGAGTTCTAAGAGAATCCCAAGATACAAACCTGATCCTGAATGAAAAGTTCAAAATGATATACCGAACCCTATGAGTGTATGAGTGGAAATGGTTCAGAGATGAATGGCTTTGTTGTTAACGCGTTGAATTGGCCCCAACTCATGGTGACACTGTGGATGAGACATCTTCAAGCCCCCCCCCTCCACTGTGTTGCTTAAGTCCTATAGATTTAGGCCCATGACTTCCCTAATTGAATAAGGGCCGGCCTAGGGGTGGAGTGGGGTGTGTGGCAACCACATACTGTCCGCCCCAATGCCGCCATCATGCCACCAATCCAACAAGACGGCGGCCGATGTCAGGTCACTCCCTTGGTGCAGTGTTCACACACACTGCACCAAAGGAGCGCTGAAAAGCTGTGGTGACAAAGGCAGCTTTTTGAGCCGCAAACTACCAGATCAGGGCCGTGGCATGCAATTGCTGTGGCCCCAATCTGGTAAGGAAATTGGTGGTGGGATCTCACCCTTTAGGGACCGTCTATTCAGCCCCTGAATCTAACCATCTGGTGTGAGGTCTTCCTTTCTTTCTATTGCCCTCCACCTTTCCAAGCTAGATTCAAAAACCTCTGAATGAAACTTTGCAGTGTTGTTGTCAGTCACAGTAGTGATTTGCAGGGGACTGTTTACGCGTGCTGCGTCGTGTGTTGTGTGTTGTATATGTTATTGTTTTTTAGATTGTTTACTGCTTTATAGCAGTTGTTTTAATAGTAAATTGTTTTAATAACTTTTTAAGGGGGGAGGAGGGATTGTCGTTGTTTTAACTGTTTGTAATTTTATAAATCTTGTTCACCGCCTAGATTGGTTTACCACTGGGGCGGAATACAAATAAACCATATTATTATTATTATTATTATTACTGGACAAAATGTACTAAAGGCTTACCTCATATATTTGTATGACATGAATTATAGAAATCATAAAATTTCATTTCCTGGCTGTCATGTCTGAGTTTTGCAAGTTCTAAGTAAAATGAGGAAAAGAGAAACCAGAAAGCCACAACTGCTAGAGAGAAGTTGTGACTGAGTTAAAAAATCTTTCTTTCCCTGATGGAAGAATCTGCCTTTGTGATGTATAAATACTATTGCTTACATATTTTTTTGCTATAGATACATTTACACCCTAAGACAAATATGCTGTACATTGAAATTTCCTGAGTGAAAGAATATAATGTCAAACCACCTGATTCTATTTAATGTACTGTGGGGTTTTTTAAAAAAAATATTATTATTACTTTTCTCTTGGATTGTAGTAGAAAGATTTCCTTCTTTATTTTAATCCCACAAGTAAAAGATGGGCCATCTAATAATATTTTTATGGTTTGAACTGAATTGGTTTTTACTAAAACAGCCTAGTGGCTGTGCAATTTAAATAGCTGCATATATCTGCAAACGTCTTAGCATTTACAAAATGTATATGAAATACAGCAGCCATTGTTCATGCCGGGTGAGGGTAATGGAAGTACTTCTGGAGGACACCAGTTTGGAAAGGCTGAAATACAGTGTTGTCAATTGTAAAGTAATATTTTTGTTGAGAACATTTGTACAGATTTGCTTAGTGCCTGGAGGGTTTGCTGGCTTCTGTAATTTCCATAGTGTAATCTGATTAAGCAATTGTTTCCTGGTAAGTATCCAAGCTTCCTGAGTCAGGAACCTGGCTGGCTACCCGGAAAAAAATAATTCACATCTCACTCTTTAACTAGCTTCCAGCACATTGGATGAAGAAGTATGAGTTCAGCACAGCAGCTTTGAATTTTTACAAACACTTCTATGAGAAATAATTTAATTTCCTGAAAAAACATTAGATTTGATCCTGCAATTGTTTGCCCTGGCATTCAAAATCTGTCCTGAACAAAAGTTTAATTGTAGGGCTGTCATCTCAGTGAAAGAAATCAGAGTCAGCTCATGTTCCTACTTGTTTTATTGAATGGTTCTATTAAACACATGCATTTATATATGCTCACACTCTGAAGCACATTTTTTAAGACAGCATTCACCTGTCTCAGCCAGCACCATGCTAAGGCCAAATCAGATGAGGATGAGCTCTGCTATTATTCTTATTTTCATTTTTTTTTGGGGGGGGAACCCCATCACAGATTAAAATCAAAAGCAGGAACTGAAGTGGGTAGTAAGGCCTATGTAACTTTCCATTTATAATTGCTCCCCAGCTATTTTTCCAGTCTGGGGGAGAAAAGTTACAGGACCCCTTCGCTTTTTTTAACCCAAAGAGAACAAAGCAACTTGGTTGAGTGATTTAATTGGACAAATGGCAAAAAGAAGTTAGTCAAGCAGGCCCTTCATTTCTGTATCCACCCACACTATGGGGGGATGCAGACGGGCGCCCCTGGGCCACCCCGGGAAGCAAAGGATTGGGGCCACTGCTACCACATGCAGCGGCCCCGATTCTCCCATTTGCCAACCTGGAAAAGAGCGGCAAAATGCCACTCCTTTCAGAGATGGCAAATAGGGTGCCCCAAGAGCCGCCGTGCAGCTCTTCTGCATCCTTTCCGGCACAGCGCCTCAAGATGCTGGAGGACGTTCTGACAACGCATGCCATGTGTAACGGTGCGTGCCATCAGAACATCCTTGGGGAGGGGTTGGGGCGACCGGGTTGTGGCTGCTTCTCCCCTTCCCTGCCTCCAAGATGGTGCAAAGGGCCAGTTTTAGCCTCTTCAGTATGTTTTTCAATAAGGGGGGGGGGAATGGGAAGAATTATGAACTTATATGAGAAAGGAGAATGCCTTTGTTAAAAAGAAATGCTGCCTGGAATCCACATATTATAATTGGGTGAAAATCTGTTGCCCAGCTAAATAAGGTTATAGTTTTTTATAAGCCAAAATATTTTAATTGATTGATATGTCTGATTGACTAACACTGCTTGTTTTCCCCACTGTTTTAAAATGATACAGCATTGAAGCCACAGGTGTGTATTTGAAGTTCAAAACCTCCTCCGCAACCACCTCCTCCCCCAACTACCCCGAAGAAATATATTAGAAACACTGCTATACTGTGTTTGACTATACAGCTTTCCTGTCAGTACAAATTACAGTATTAGATTCCCTTTCCTTCTTTACATGTAACTTATCTAAAATAAGATGGTGAATGTGTTTGATAATCAAAGTGGGGATCTTATATGCTCAGTTATTCCTAGAACATCCTTGTGATTCAGTATCACCCGGTGCTGCACCCCATATTTTCTTAGGGTTCATTTTTGATGCCAAAACTGCCATGCATGGAGCTGCCTTTGTGAAGGTCATATGGTATACAGTGATCTGTATAAAATAAAACAAGAATACTTGCAAATTAGCTGTCTACACATACAGTCAGCCCTCTCTATCAATGGATTCTGCATCCACTGATCCAGCCATCCGTGGCTTGAAAATATTGTTTTAAAAAAAAAGATAAACCTTAACTTTGTCATTTTATCAAAGGGACCCTGTTTTGCTATGTCATTGTATATAAGGCCCAAAGTAGCAATTTTGTATTAATTTTTATTGAAGATGATGTTTACTAAAAGATTTTATGTATCTTTCTCCACTTTGTCATATTGTAGCCAAAATCACCACCTGAGTCATTTGGGAGAGAGAAACGGTCTAATTCACAATCTTACATTGGCCGTCCTATTCAGCTTGACAAGATTTTGCTTTCCAAGGTTAAAGTGCCTCATACATTTGCGATCCATTCATATACACGGCCAACAGTTTGCCAGTACTGTAAGAAGCTACTGAAAGGACTTTTTAGGCAAGGCCTGCAGTGCAAAGGTAAACATATTTAAAAATTAGCTTGAACTATTAGCCACTTGTGGTTTTTTTAATTGTTTTTAAAAGTTTCATTTTTTATTTGATTTTCTGCTCCTTATGGAATGAGGAACTGTAACTTCAACTAACTGGACATGCTTTTGTATCCCTTGTGACTTGGAAACCCCACCACATAATAACCATGCATTCATCTAACATCTAACAACAGTCACAAAGTGAAGTCGAAGGCTTTCATGGCCGGCATCCATAGTTTTTTTGTGGGTTTTTTTGGGCTGTGTGGCCATGTTCTAGAAGAGTTTCTTTCTGACGTTTCGCCAGCATCTGTGGCTAGCATCTTCAGAGAAAACTGAAGATTTTCTCTGAAAAGGTTTTCTCTGAAGATGCTAGCCACAGATGCTGGCGAAACGTCAGAAAGAAACTCTTCTAGAACATGGCCACACAGCCCGAAAAAACCCACAAAAAAACAACAGTCGCAAAGGTTGGAAAGTGGAAGTATACTTCTTTCCATTCCTTCTTTAAAAAAAATAGAAGAGGTTTTGTATAATAAATTACTTTCCATTTTTGTGCATCTGTGCAGAATCATGGAAAGAAAAAAAATACAACTATGTACATTCCACAAACATATTGTACTCAGGAGTATAACCACAGTTGGCTGTAAAGCTGGCCAACAAGGAGAAGAATTAAGACCAGATTCTCAGACTTTTCATTCCATTACTATATCCAATGAAGATAAGATGAAATATACCTTCCTTCACCAAAGCTGTCTATGCAGATATCTTATTCCCAAGAAACTTGTTTATATAGTGTCCTGCTTTTTGTTTTTAAATATAAGCTGTCGATGTTGCAGAGCTGCAGAAAATAGCACAGAATATGGAATGCTTCAGAATGATGCACTTGAACGTTCTAGCTTACCTCTTTAAATAAAGTTTTTAATTTCCCAGTATTTTTAATAAAAATATATAACTTTGTATATATGCAATGCCAGTTGGTATGTGCCTCTGGCTTTTTTATGGTTTAATGTTCACCTCAACTTTGATGCTGTCTGAATGAGCCTTCACATTTGAATAGGAAAACCATAATTATATTTGCCCTCAAAAACAGGATCAAACCTGGCTTGGAGAATAAATGCTGGTATTGGTTTGCTTGTTCAGATGTAAGGGGTGGAAGGGAGAGAATCACAAGAGGAGGAGGGAGTGTGCGAGTTTGAGGATCTTTCTTGTGTGAATACCCAGATTCACATTTAATAATAATAATAATAATAATAATAATAATAATAATAATAATAATAATAATAATAAATTTTATTTTTATACCGCCCATTGGTAGTCCAATCCGGGCGGTTTACAACATAAACATTAGCATGTAACATAAAACAACATTTTCCCTCCCACTTAGGCTAGGCCCGATGGAGATGGGCCTGCATCTCTCCCTCAGATGACGTTGGATGGAGTGGAGGGAGGGCTCCTCTTCTTAGGCTAGGCCCAATGGAGATGGGCCTGCATCTCTCCCTCAGATGATGTCGGATGGAGTGGAGGGAGGGCTCTTCTACTTAGGCTAGGCCCAATGGAGATGAGCCTGCATCTCTCCCTCAGATGACGTCGGATGGAGTTTTGAATTTGAATTGAGACATATGATCTCACATCCATCTTTAGTTGTATGCTGGTTCCTGCAACTCTTTATCCTTGCCAATGGTATGATACTATTAGATTTATGAGAAAAGTATATATATTTTCTTTTTAATCAGATTGTAGGTTCAACTGTCACAAACGCTGTGCACCTAAAGTGCCAAATAATTGTCTTGGGGAAGTGGCCATTAATGGAGGTAAGTTACATTGAAAACTGTAGTAATCTCTAAAACCCTTTTGGACAAGCAGACACTGAGTAAGAAAAGGTTAGGGAGTGAGGCTGGAAGGGAGGGGAAGGTCATAGTAGAAGGAACATTAATGTATGGGTTATTGAAATAATTAATTTGATTGTTATATGTGAGCATTAATGATTTTGTATTAAATTTTGGTGTCTCAGTTTTGTGTGTGTGTGTGTGTGTGTAAAATAATTGTTAATTGTATTCAATAAAATAAAAATAAAACCATTTTTAAAAGAAAAGAAAACATTTAGTAAGGGAAGGAATTTTTTTTAAAAAAGTCATTTCACATTAAAGGTAAAAAGGTAGGAAAGTGATGGGCTAGGTGTTACCTTCCCAGAAAACCAAGATAAGAGTAAACTATTAATTGAGAATGAGCTCTCAGTGTCATTCTTTAAAAGGTGAGAAAAGACACTTAGGAACGATGTAGATGGCCCATTTGGGGCAGAAGAGAGCTGCACTGGGGAGTGGTGGATCGGAGCTGCAGCAGCCCCACACCACGGCCCCAATCCTTCCTTTTGCCGCCCTTAAAAGGAGTGGCAAAAGGCCGCTCCTTTTAGGGGCGGCAAAAGGCCACCCTAAGAGCCAGTGCTGCAGCTCTTCTATGCTCTTTCGGTTCAGCGTGTCTGCTCGCTGTGCCAGAAGGACATCCTGATGCCGCACACTGTGCATATGGCCGCACGGTGTCATGACAGCTTCGGGCTTGGGTTGGGGTGGCCCTTTGGGCTGGTCTGCAATGGCCCTTAATAAATATAACCCAAAGTCTTAATGGATGGAAAACAAGACCATAAGTTTCAAATCTAAGATGGCTGTTTAAAATGTTCCTACTCTTATATGTTGATGATTCTGCTTCTTGTGCTTAGACACAGAAAGAGGAGAATATGCCTATATCATACTGGAGATAGTCCAGAAAGAAAGATATCAGAATAATTTAAAAGTTCATACTTGCTAGCTATGGAAGTTTCAGCAACCATAATCTGGACAACCACAAAGAAGAGGGAGGTGTACTATCAGACTCTAGCTATTTGGTTTGCCCAAAGTCACAGTGATTTAGGGGGAATAAAAAATTACGAAGAGCTACTTAAACTATGCTGAAGAAGTATTGGGAACCTCTGAAAGCTGTCCTGTCATTTGAGGCAGCCAAAGCACGAAATCTGAGTCTCTGATGAACGTATTGTGGCAACATCAGTAAACAGGTTTTATTGTTGTTATTTTGGAGGTTTTTTTTAAAAAATTATTATAACTAACAAGCAATTATACAAAAAAGTACTAAAATAAACAAAACACTGACATACAATAATCTACTAACAACAGACAACAACAGACATTATTTTGGAGGTTTTCAGTGGTAGTATCACTGAACTCATCATGCCCTCCTGATATGTGTAGAACTAGCCCTTTAAGGGAAAACAATCACACTCAAACATGTGAATAGGAGAAGAAAAATCATTTTTCTTTCCTTTGGTAGTTGTTATGACTACTAAATCCCTACTTTAGGGAAGTGGCTCTGAGGAAACTCAAAAGAATTGTTTGTCACACTAAACATCCATCCAAGGATTACAGAAATGTTTATTGGAAATTCATTTCAAAAGAGAAAAGAAAGATTACTGGTCTGAATCTAATATATAATAAGTAAGCATCATTAGGGAAAGACTTAACAATTTCCTTTTGGCACAAAATATATATTGGCTGATAAAAATGAAATGAGAAAATTGGCACTATTCCTCTCCATGTGATGTTATTTCTGGATAAAGAATGAAAGGAAATACTGTGACACACTCAGCTGTAATGTTCTAGATCTACTGTTGAGGCTTAGAAAAATGCTATTTTACAAAAGGTGAGGGGAAAATATTTTAAAGTCCACATTATAATGTGATATTCAATGACTTAAAAAATATGCCAGTTTAAGACCAGTGTTAAGGCTTTATTATGTTGGCTGAAGTTCCACAGGAATTTCCAGGAAATTGGGAGCTAAGATTTAACAGATGTGCCCGGTGACCACTTATAATTCAGCTACTGATGTAAGCAAAAAACAGACAGGTCAATTATTGGAGGATTCTAAGAGTGAGAGAAAGAGAAAGAGAGAGAGAGGAATACTTGGATGCTTTGTAAGACTATACAGGACCTGGATAAGATATTGTATTATTGTTGGTCAAAGACACTTTTGGTCATTCCAGGTACTCCATCCTTCCCCTCTGGATTGGGCTTGAAAAGCCAAGGGAAAGTGTGGGTGGGTGGAGGGTAAGTTGTAAGCAAGCATGATTAGTGGTGTTTCACATTTTTATTCATCACAGTAATTGTAGGTTAATTTAAGTTTCCTAAGGCTTCAGCCTTTAGTAAGGAAACAAAAATATTGAAATATCAAAATGTCAAAGATATCAAAGCCAAGCCTGTTAGGGTCTAGCTTTAAATTAGCAGAATAGCATAAATGTACCTTTACCTAACTGTGCTTCCCTAAGAACTGAGACTGACTCAAAAAACAACACAAGTAGCATGTAGTTCAAGCAAAAGTTTACTAATGTCTTTATATATACATGAAGGCTATATCCTAATCTAACTAGTGAATAGTTCAGGTAAAAAGAAATCTTTATCTCACCATCTTTCCACAAAAAGTTGAAAGAGGAAGAAGATGGAAATCATACAGTTAAAAATCTTTTAGAGAATTTAAGTCTGTTATTCCCAAAGGGGGAGTGACCTAAATCACATGGTTAGTTTGAAGGAGAGAGGGGGAGAGTTTGCATACATGAAATACCTATCTAAGCAAAAATCTTCCAACAGCAATTCCTTCTCTCTTCTCTTTGCTTTTCTTACATGTTATAATTTTGTCCCTGATGTCGTTATGTGCAGTAAATCAAAGTATGCCATTACATCTGAATCATCAGGTGACGTTTGCACTTGCATTCCAAAATTGAATTGGAAGCCACTGTCAGGCATATATGGCCCTACCATAGTTTAATTATTATCTGTGAGTGCCTGTGTGAGTACTGAATAATATGCTAAGGAAAATAGCTATAAATTAGGGATTGGCAAATAGTATATAGTATATGGCATATTTAATGGTAAATCTATTACTATTTTCTCATTATTGTGTAATTAAAAAACAACCACACAGAAATGTATGGTTTAACTACCATATGTAATGTTAAATTATTTTCTGTCAAAAACACATAGTTGGAAGAGACAACAAGGGCCATCCAGTCCAACCCCCTGCCATGCAGGAATAAACAATCAAAGCAATCCTGACAGATGGCCATCCAGGCTCTGTTTAAAAACCTCCAAAGGAGGAGAATCCATCACTTGCTGAGGCAGCTTCTTTCACTGTTGAACAGCTCTTACCATCAGGAAGTTCTCCCTAATGTTTAGGTGGAATCTCTTATCCTGTAGTTTGAAACCATTGCTTGTTGGTGAGGGAAAAGCCAACTACTGGCGCAGTCGGGGACAAACCAACCCAGATGCAGCCAAACAATATTGTAGCAGCAGAACAAGGAAAGCCACAAAAACAAAATACCAGCTGTTGGTATGGGCAATTCTCTGACACACTTTTCACACACAAAATAAGACTCACAGATGTAATGATTCATCCAAAGTTCTGGAGGCTTTATCTTTAGTTATGATGTGTACAATACAATACAGTATATATACACACTCTGACTTATCTCCATCAACCTCCAACCAACTACTATACACTGTTACTCTAATTACAACACAAACTATAACTTTATACTAACCCATACATGGCCTGTCTCTTAGCCCACTTATATAGGAGGCTGGTTCTAGGTCATTGCTGTGAGTCTCATAGCATGATGTGAGCTTGCTGCAACTTTGCCTTATGCCATGTGCCCATGACTCAGCTGTTTGTGGCTGTCACATAAAATACATGTCACTCCATGTCACCTATCACTCAAAATATTTTTTTTTAAGACACAATTACTCCAACAGTCCTAGTCTCTGGAGCAGCAGAAAACAAGCTTGCTCCATCTTCAATATGACATCCTTTCAAATATTTAAACATGCCCATCATGTCACTTTTTAACCTTCTTTTCTCCAGGCTAAACATACTCATCTCCCTGCTTCTCATAGGGTGTGGTTTTTAGATCTTTCACAATTTTGGTCACCCTCCTCTGGACACATTCCAGCTTGTCAATGTCCTTCTTGAATTGTTGTGCCCAGAACTAGACACAGTATTCCAGGTGAGGTCTGATCAGACCAGAATAGAACGGCACTATTACTTCCCTTAATGTAGACCAGGAACCGGCAACCTTTTGGAGACCTGGGCCGGTCTCCCGTAGCCCAGGTCTTGGCTGGGCCAAGGGGGGGATGGCGGTGCACGCTTGCGCGCGCGCACTTACACCCTCCACTGACGCATGCGCCCCCCCCCCACATGGCGTGGCAGCAGCCGCAAGTACGGGGGGTCGCGAGTGTCAGTGGAGGGTACGTGCGAGGACGCTTCCCTTGGCAGCGACGGGCCTCCTGGAAGCCTGTCGCGACCAAGGGTCCCCCCCAGGAGGCTACCCGGACTTACTGGCCCAGCCGGACCCCTGCCGCCGCCTCCGCTGCCACCGCTGCTGCCGCTCGCTTTCATCAGCGGGCGACAGCACGCGACGCGGCCGGCATTTTGGAGACCAAAATGCCGGCCGCATTGCGCGCTGTCGCCCGCTGACGAAATGAGCAGCAGCGGCGGCAGCGGAGGCGGCAGCAGGGGTCCGCCTGGGTCGGTAAGTCCGGGTAGCCTCCTGGGGGGGCTCCGCCTCCTCCTCCGCCTCCTCCTCCGCCGCCACCACCGCTGCCTCCACCACTGCCCACTTTCATCGGCGTGTGACAGCGCGCGCCACCGCGGCGGGCATTTTGTTCACCAAAATGGTGGTCGCAGCGTGCTCAGTTGCGTGCCGACGAAAACAGGCGGCGGAGGTGCCATGGCGGCGGCAGCAGGGGTCTGCCTGGGCCGGTAAGTCTGGCGTCCTGGGCCGGAACCGGCCCACGGGCCGTAGGTTCCCGACCCCTGAGCTAGACACTATACTCCTATTGATGTGGCCTAGGCTCACATCGGCTTTTATTTTTAGCTGCCACATCACAATGTTCCTGATCATTACTTGTTTCACAGAAAATGTGATACCAGAAGGAGAAATCATGTGGGAAGAATAGGTTTTGTGAACCACAAGAAAGAGAGAGAAGCTGGATGTGTTTTAGCAGACTTTTTATTCAAAAGTAACAATATGCACATATGACATAAAACAGATCAGGTAACTTTTACATAAGTAATCAAAAGGATTTCTACAGACCACTTTAAAGCTTCATCCAAAACGCATCCAGGGATGAATCTTTCTTTCACCAGCCTCCACTTTTCTTATAACTTCCATTTTAGTGTTCAGATTTATAGATCTGTGTGATGGTTTTTAAAATCGCATTTGGAAAAGCTGCAGAAATAGTTCTGTGCTCCCCATTTTTTTTCTCTATTTTGTTGTTTCTACACACACAATAAGGGATTTTTGAAGTAGCTGCCATTTAATTTACCTGTTGTAAGCAAACTCATGCAGTTAATAGGATTGGCTAGAATGGACCCAAATTCTTTCCCTGCTCAAGCTTGATTAGGTTGTTTACTGCAGAAACCTTACACTGAAGATTTGTATTTTTCCATCTCCCCTTCACAGTTCTCCTAAGAAAGAAAAGGTGGCAAGGCTGAGAAGCAATATAAAGACTTTGTAAAAAGGAGTTTCTTTGTCAAAGGCTTCACTAAGTGAACTATGCCTGTATTGAAATATTGGAACTTTCTGGCATATACAAATGTGTTAAGAACTAAAGTGCAGTTCTCACGAGCACATAAAACCTTTTCCACCCAGAGGTGCAATAATGCAGAATCTTATTTTATCTCTCCCTATCTAATTATAATTTTATTGTACTGTAAACTTATGTGTCTATGCCCCAGCTCATACAGTTGATAGTCTTGATATGTTTTTTGTGTTGGATGAATTACTCAAGGCTATCTTAGGATAAAAGAATGACCCGAGCAAGCCACATTCTTTCAGCCTAAGAGGAAATCAATGGCAAATCATCTCAGCCTTGCCAAGAAAACATTATGATGGAATAACCATGAGTCAGAGTCAGCTAGAAGGCACATAACAACAACACCAGAGTGTTCAAACTGAGTAGTCTCTTCTACCAAAACATGGCTTTTGTCAGTGAAACAGGAAGGTGGCAATTCCCCCCTCAGTTATTACCAGTTTTATATATTTTTGCCAATTTCGTTGGTGTCAAATACCATTGCTGTTCCATTTTAATGTAGTTTTCTTTTACACTGAGTAAACCTTTGCATCCTTTTTCTTTCCTAATCCTAGCTCTCTAAATCAATATCTCTTCCAATATCTTTCATCCATTTAATCATTGTCTCTTTTACAACATCTTGTTCTAGTTTTCTAGTTTGCAATGCCTCATAATATTTAGCGGTTAGTTTTTGTCCATTTTGTTTTATCCATCTGTCTAATTCATTATCGGTTTCTTCAAACCCAATTTTTTATAGTCCACATTGAATCTATCTGTCAGCTGTTTGTATGGAAACCAATGGATATTTTTGTTTAGTACAGGAAGTTGGTTTCATATATGGCGGAATTGTGATAAAATCAAAATATATGGGATGAATGTGCATAAAACAATAAGTAAAATATTTAAAATAAAACATGACTTATTACCAGAAATATATCTGTTGAATATGACAAATAAGATTCTTGAAAAGATAGAAAAGAAACATGGAAGAGTATTGTTATACATGATAACAACGGCAAGAATAATATTAGCAAAGAAATGGAAGCTGATGGAAATTCCTTCAATTAACGAATGGCTCTTAAAACTTTTTGAAATGATGAGTATGGATATACTCACAACAAGATTGAATAAACAAAATTTAGAGAAAGTTGGACAAGATTGGACCCCTATTCTGCACTACTGTAAAGAAAACTTAATTGTGTAAGAATTTATATAAATGAATGTATTGAAATATTAATATAAATGTGCTGTGATATCAATGAAATATAAATATAAATATAAATGATTAAAAATGTTAAAGTTGAAGTTATAACACACAGAGGATATAAATGATATAATACATTGATTGTGAAGACAATAAGAGTAAATTGAAAAAGTTGAGTCAAACTGGAGGTTCATTGGAAGTCAATTGTATATATGTAAGTATAAATTGAAAATGATATTAATATTTCATTGTAATGTGTAAGTGAAAGAAAAGTACTTTTTAATAAAAATTTAAACTGGCAATTCCCCCCTCAGAGCTGCAGTCTCCTGTGCTATTTATGAGGGCTGGGTAGTCTTCTGGAAGTTAATACGGTAGATTCAGAGGGCCTAGGTGACTTGAGAGGGGAGGTGAAATCCCAGTGTGTTAGTTGAAGTCTGCTTCTGTGATGTTGGATCTCACCCCATAACTAAGCTTGACTTTATGTCAAAGTGAAAATTGGATCTATTTCTCAGGCTTTCAAAATGATTCAATTTTAATACATTCCAGATCTGCTTAGCCCTGGTGCAGAGTCTGATGTGGTTATGGAAGAAGGAAGTGATGACAATGACAGTGAGAGAAACAGTGGGCTGTTAGATGAAATGGAGGAGTCTATAGCCCATGATACAGAGATGTCTATCATGAACCAGAATGACAATGGAGAAATGCAAGATGGTGATCCTGATCATGATGAGAGTAATAGAATGATTAGGTGAGTTTTTGTTTACTGATAGAATTGGTGGCATATGTAGTTATAGCCCCTCTTTAGTTTCATCCTCACAAGAACCCTGTGAAATAGGAATTCAAAGATTATTTGCCGTCATATGTTTCCATGATGAAAAATGAGTTTCCTGACACTCAGGAAACCCAGTCATGAAGAATATTATATGAGAGGCTGGGGAAAAATTCTTGGTCTGACCAGAAAAGGAATGACCTAGAGCCCTGAAACTTACATCCTATCCCACATATTCATCCCAAAGTTCAAAAGCAAAAGCAACACCAGTAAAACTAATACTACACTTGGCACATCATTTGTCAAGTTTTCCACCAAAATTTCCAATCAAAACATTCTGAAAACTGGTAGATGAAATACTGCTCTGCTTTTGCTATTACCTCTGAATAATTCAAAAATGTCCTTCCTTTCAAACTCTTTTAAAGCTTTGGAAACAGAAAGTTGTCAGATGGAGCAAGATCTGGTGAGTTGGGTAGCACTCAACCCCCAAATTCCTCAAAATATCATTCATCTTCCCAACCCTGTGAGCTGGTTCACTATATTACAAAAAGAACATATTTCTGCTGCTTTCCTTGATGTTCTTCCTTCAGTGCCTCCTATAATCAGCACAAGAAATGAGATTAGTATTCTACATTAACTGTTTGGCCCTTGTGATAGTCATAAATATGCTTTCCTTATCCCAAAAAACTGTGGCCATGACCTTTCCTGTTGAGCTTTAATTTCTTTGGCCATGGAGAATCTGAGTGCCAGCATTGCAAGGACTATTGTTTGCTCTCCAGATTATAATAGTGTAACCATGTTTCATCAACAGTGACAAGTCCCTCCAAAAAAATCACTGGACCACTCAAAATGCTGCAAAATCAACTTCTCTGTGTATAAACCATGCATAGTTAATGTGTCTCTCTTTGGACAGTCAGTGTTCAAAGGGATCTTGTAATACCTTTGAGAGTAACTGAACAAAAAATGTTGCATCTGAAGAAGTAGACCAAGTCTACAAAAATTATGTTACAACTTCTTTCTCTCTGTCTCAAAGGTGCTACAAGATCTCTGTGCATATTGATATTTTAGAGTAACTTGGCTATATCTCTGAATTCTCTATGAAAGGATTTGTTTTGTGTTAACATAATCTCTTACCTTCATTTATTATTTTTCTTAAAAGCCCATCAACAAGCAACAACATCCCATTAATGAGAGTGGTACAATCTGTCAAACACATAAAAAGGAGAAGCAGTGCAGTAATGAAAGAGGGATGGATGGTTCACTACACAAGCAAAGACACTCTGGTAAGAAAGCTGCTGAACAAATAAGTATATTTCACTGGTAGTATGTGACTCCTGTATGCTGGTGCTATTGCTCTCCCCTTCTCTTAATTTGCTGGAGACTGTTTCATACTTACAAAGAGTTTCAGAATCCTGCAAACACAGATTTGGTTTCTGAACATAATGTTGAGTAACTCTACAAATCTGAAATGTAATGGTTTTTTAAGGGCACTAGCATCTACCTGCTTTTCCTAGTTCTAAAACTGAGATATCCAACATGAACTTGCTTTTTAAAAACTTTACTGTCTTTGTCAAAATGGGATTATAGATTACAACATATGGAAAAGTTCAGATTTACTTTAGGCATACTATAGAATATGAAGCAGTTCTATGAAAAGCAATGCAAAATGTATCAGTAGCAGTATCAGAGATATTTGGGGAAATGACTTTATCATTTTTCTTAGATTAGGATTAGGAAAATGCATTAGGAAATTGAGGGGTTTTTTTTTTAAAAAAGATACATTTAGAATGTTAGCCATCTGTGATAAAATAAACTATGCAAGTCTTATAAACTAAGGTATATAGAATAAGAATTAGGTGAAATCATATTGACTGTTTCCATATCTGTTGAATCAGGAGTATCATCTAGTGTTTGTGATAAATTGAACTGCCTTTTGTTGTCACGTATAAAGAGTGGCTATCTGAAGACAGCAACATCCTCTGTGTGAAAATCCTCTCCGTGTGATATTGACATCTGATTTTTTTTTCATGGTTCTTGACCATGTGGATGTCATCCACTAATGTCCTCCACTAAGGTGATCATAACCAGGCTTGAGTCCAGATTGAAACTGATCTAAATAATTCATCTCATCCAAGAACTCCTGGAGCTAAGAGGGCTCCACGTGCTTTAAAACCTTGCCCAGGAAAGGGACATTGGAGAATGGTTGGTTATTCATCATTATAGTAGATTGTGTTCTGGGCCTTGTGAGGAAATGAAATTTCTCTTGTGATTTAAATTTACTGCCTACATGAGAGCTAACTGAAGGAGGAAAGAACTGTATCCTCATCTCTGAGAGATGCACTGTGGGCAGCTATCTGATGGAGCAGGAAGTGGGAGCAGAGAAAGTCAGGACTCATGGATATATATGTCCATTGGTTCATTCATTTATTATATGCCACCTTTCTCACATTTATGGGTCTCAAAGTGGGCTACAGTGATATAGTGCAAATGCATAAAATAACTAGAAGCATAAACCATAATAAAAGTATGCATGCATGTAGACATGCATAAAACATAATACTTTTTTTTTTAAAAAAAGTAAAAATAAATACACCAACTATCCAGTTAAAAGGTGTCTTCTTTCACTGCAAGTTGCATTAGTTGCTAAACCTGCCTGAAGAAAAAGGCCTGGTCATGGAAAAATAGTACAGCAGGAGCCAGCCTAGCCTCCTGAGAAGCCACGAGGTGGAATCAAGAAACAAGCTAGAAGTCAGGACTGAAGAACATGTGAGGATACAAGAACACACATGAATTCAGGAAGCTTGTTGCCTGTGCAAAGGTAAGCTGAACCAGGAAGCCTTTTCTACTTCCTGCCCAGAAGGACACCATGGCTAGCTTGGACAGACTGATTTAGTCCACCACCTGAGATATTTCATTGCCATCTGGCATTCACTAGCCTATGACATATGGCAGCTGTTCACAGATCCCAGCAACTTCTATTCCAGACATACCTACCTGAGAATACTGTATTTTTTTTCCTTATGACACAACTAAAGTTTAGAAATAATGCAATTTGATATCACTTTAACTGTCATGATTCCATTTTACAGAGTCCTGGGATTTGTAATCTTTTGAGGCCCCAGCACTCTTTGACAGAGAAGCTAAAGACCTTGTAAAACTACAAATCCCAGGATTTCATAGGATGGAGCTACAACACTTACAGTGTTAAACTGCAGACTTCTGGTTGGCTATGGCATCCCATTGAGACGTCCCTCTATATGCCTCTGAGGGACATCTCTGACAATGTGGTCATAGGATTGTCTAGAGACATCAATCAAGCAATCTGAAAGCACCCACTTGGTATTGGAGGTCCGGACGTGCTTATAATGGTTCTAAACCACTGCTTTCAGTCTTCAACCCCCCCTGATGGACGCACATCCTCAGGGGAGTAAAGAGGCAAGAAGCGGTGAGGATCAGAAGCCAACGCAACTCCATTGTCGTATACTCTATTTAGAGGACCAGGACACCACCAACTTTTTAAAATGCTATGAGTAAGTGTGATTTTGAATCACCATTCTAAAGAATTTTTGGATATGTCTTTGTTGTTCATGAGCAAATAATTTCAAGCATCATCGCCATATGTAAAATTTATGAAAAATATTTATGAAAGAAGCGGACTTGGAAATGCATAGAATATTGAGTTTCTCTGACAGAAAGAAAAGGTTCAAGAGAGAACTGAGGTAAAGAAAAAGATTTTCTCCCTTTTTTGACTTCAAACGTATTAAAGACAGAATAATATGGACTAAGTATAATGTTTGAGGTTTTCAAAGATAATAAAAATCGAGATTGTGTGATTTCAAGCCTGAACCCGTGTGTGAATAGGGGCTCTATGCATTATGGACTAAAACAGTAGTAATATAAGAATCCTCCCCATCATTCACTTAATTTTCAAGCTACAGGAGACAAAGGTTTGGGTCCTGCTTGGGTCCTGCTGTAAACTACAGTTGCCAAGATGTTTAATTTGCAACCGCCAAGATCAACCCTTGTGACTATTAATTTGAGTAAATAAAATAAAAATTGAAGGAAAGAGGGAAACCCATGGGGCAACAGTGGCTTAGTAAAGGAAGAGTTAACTCACTAGCAAAGAGAGGAAGATATCATGCGTTGGAGGTGGTGGCGTGTCCTTGGAGTTGGATGTTTTTGGAGAGAGGCAGGGGCCGGAGAGGAGGAGGCGAGATGTGGAGATCCTGTAGCGGCGGAACATAACGAAGGTGGGACCTTTCCTTTGATGGACTGTGGTGGATTGTGGGTTGGACTAAGAGGGTTATATTGAACCCGGATGAGAATTGGAGCTGCGTACTGGAAGAAACTGCCATAAAAGACAATAGAGATCTGAGGATAGAGAGATCAAAATAAAGGCAACAGAGAATTGAGAATAGAGACACCAGAAAAAGCTATAGAGAGTAAAGGAAGACCCACGAAGGCAGCAGAAAGAAAAGAAAGTGACAGAATAACCTGGTTAGGACTGAGTGATTTGTTGGCTCCTGGACGGAAAAAAAAAGAAGAAGTAGAACCAAAAGAGAGACTTTAGTTACTAGTAGATATAATTTGCTCTTTTCTATATAGTTTTCTATATATATTTTCTAAAAATATAAAAAAGGGAAAACATAAGAAAATAATAGAGAAATAAGAGAAAGATAAGAGAATGAAAATAAGAAAATTAAGTTTAAAACAACTAAAGATTGGCTAAGAATCTAATATATTTTGTTTGGTATAAAGAACTGTAATTATAATTTATTAGAAATTTATAAGTAGGTTATAGTGGGATACAATCGAAATATTAAACAAAAAGATGGGAGGTAAAGGTTGCTTTAAAAGTCTTAACAAAATTTGAATTGGTTTTTATAATTACTTGGTTTCATAACTGTGAAAACATACTTAACATTTGTTTGGGGATAACTGAAGACAGAAAAATAACTGAAAATAATAGAGGGTGATTACAATAGAGTATGATGTCGTGAAACCAATTAGCCAAGACTCAAAGCGAGTTGCAGCTCCCAAGGAGACCATCTATAGAGCAGCCTAAAGTGGTAGATCCTAATGTGAATATTTTGGAGGAGATTAAAAGATTAAGACTGGAAATAAGACAAGAAATGAAAGATTTGAAGATGGAGATATGACAAGAGATAAGGACAGAATTACAGGGGATAAATCAAACAATAGAAAAAAATTATGGGTGAACTGTCTACAGTAAACCAGAGGGCTGACAATTTGGAATTCAGGAGTGATAGATTAGGCAAGGAACTAGAAGATATTAGGAAAGGAAAAGAACAAGATTTAGATGAGAAAGCTGTGTGGGATCAGAAATCAAGGGGAAAATGTGTAAAAAGTAAGAGGGGATCCAGAATGTAAAAATGAAAAATTATTGGATGTGGTCATTCCTAAATTGACAGAATTTCTCAACAAAAATGTTCACCAATTCCAATATGAAATAGATAGGACATTCAGATTTAATTTGATGGTGGCAAAACAAAAGAATTTACCAAGAGACATAGTAATTTATTTTGTTCGAAAACAGACACATGATTTACTTTTGAGGACCCATAATGAAACATCCTTTGAGATAGAGGGGAAGCAAGTTCAGATTCTTAAGAACATACCAGCAAGGCTTTTGAAAAAAAGAAAAGACTACACATTTTTGACGGCCTTTCTTAGGCAAGAAAATATTGCATATAGGTGAGGCCAACCGGAAGGTTTGACATTTTGGTTTAGGAAGAGAAGGGTGGTAATAAGAACAGTGGAAGAGGCTAGGAAATTTTGGGATCAAGAAGAGAGATGGAAAAAGAGTAGAGACAAAGGAAATAATAAAGATGAAAATCTCCCAAAACAAAGAAAGGAAAATGAAAAAGAGAGGCAAAGAGATAAAGAGAGACATAGAAAAGATGAGGGGTCAGAAGGAGAATTTAGAAAAGAAGAAATACAGGAAGAACAAGGAGCGTGAACTGGAGCTATAGAAGTGAAGTAGTAGAATCAGAGGATGAAGGCCCAGATGATTGTAATGATAACGAATACAGTAGAGAAGTCAAATCACTTGAAGATAGAGACTTAGACAATATATAGGAAAATTTTCTGTAGTTTATATAGAATATATATAGTAGGGGTGTAATTTGTGATGGATAATATAAAAACTATGTCTTGGAACATAAAAGGCCTAAACACACTACATAAAAGAAAAAAGATTTATCATTATCTCCCAAAATTAAAGGCTGATATTATTTGTTTGCAAGAGACACATATTAAATTAAGAGATGCAAAATATTTAAAGAATCAGAGATTGGGGAAAGAAAATATATCAGCTGGTAAAAACAAAAAAAGGGTGTGGTTATGTATATCAACTCAAAAATAGACTCAAAAATATTTTTCACAGATCCAAATGGCCATTATGTAATTGTGGAAGCTAATCTGAAAGGAGATAAGATATTAATAGTTGGGATATATGCACCTTTGACTAGTAGAGGAAAATTCTTTGAACAATTGACTAATAAATTGGAGAATTGGAACAATGGATCAGTAATTATTATGGCAAAGAACTAAATAGTTTGTGAAAACAAATATTGATAATAACAATCAATATGGCGAAGAACTAAATGGCGAAGAACTAAATAGTTTGTGAAAACAAATATTGATAATAACAATGGAAGAGATAGAACACAAAATATTTAAAACAGAGAAATTTTGAATTTTCAAATAAACCTGGGAAAATGCTAGCATTCAAATTGAGAAAAGAGCAAGAGAGTAGATCTATAATAAAAGTAAGAGAAGGAAATAAAATACACTCAAAACAGAAAGAAAAGAATCTTCTTAAGTTATTACTCCAATTTATATAAAGAGGTACAAGACAAAACAGAGAAAATAAGGAAATATCTAAAACAAAAACTGACTAAAATGCCAGAAGAACAAAAAGAAGATTTAAATTAAAAAAATTGAACTACAAGAGGTGTTAGGTGTAATAAGTACAATAAAATCAGGAAAATCACCTGCCCAGATGGTTTTATCCCAGAATATTACAAATGTTTTGCCCATCAATTAGTAATACCTTTAACGCAATCTATGAATGAAATAGTAGACGGCAAAATACCTAAGTCATGGTTGCAAGCAAATATAACGTTGATACCAAAACAAAGTAAAGATAAATCATACCCAAAAAATTATAGGCCCATATCACTGTTAAATTGTGACTATAAAATATTTGCAAATATAATAGCAAATAGAATGAAGAAATGGCTGAATATCTGGATACATGAAGATCAAGCAGGGTTTTTACCCCATAGGATGATTAAAAACAATACTAGAAATTTGATGAATCTAATAGAATACCACAATAAAAATATAGATGAGAAAATGGCATTAATTTTTTTTTATATTGAAAAGGCTTTTGACAATTTAAATTGGAATTTTATCAGGGAATTTATAAAGAAACTAGAAATAGGTCCAAATTTTATAAAATGGATTGGATCCATCTATTGTAATCAAGAGGCAAAAATATTGATAAATGGAGAAAGTACTAAAAACCTTAATATCCAAAAGGGTGTATGACAGGGATGCCTGCTATTCCCTCTATTATTCATAATGAATTTTGAAATATTGTTGAACACAATTCGAGAAGACAAAAGGATTCAAGGAATTAAAATTAATGGAAGCAAATTTAAAGTACGAGCCTTTGCTGATGACCTGGTCTCCCTATCAAATCCAGTGGAAAATATAGAGGAACTTTTACAAATATTTACAAAATATGGTGAAATAACAGGACTCAAGATAAACAGAGAAAAAACAGCAATGTTATTAATGAATCTAACAAAAGAAGAAAGGATAAATTTAAGAAATAAATCAAATTTTCAAGAGGGTAAAATAGTAAAGTACTTGGGAATAAATTTCACAACAAAGAATTCAGACCTGTTTAAAAATAATTATGAGAAAGTATGGAAGGAAATAAAAGAGTTAGAAAGATGCAAAAGCTTGAAGCTATCCTGGATGGGTAAAATCACAACCATAAAAATGAGTATCCTGCCAAAAATGCTTGTTTTGTTTCAAAATATTCCTATCATGATTAATGAAAAACCATTTCAAAGATGGCAAAAAGATTTAACAAATTTTATCTGGTCAGGAAAGAAACCAAGAGTAAGAATGAAAGTGATACAAGATGAAATATCTAGAGGGGGAATGGGCTTACCGGATTTGAAAATCTATTACGCATGTGGGGTAAACTGGTTATTAGACTGGATAAAATTAGAAAAAGAGAGAAATTTAAATTTGGAAGGATACGACAATGTCTATGGATGACACGGATATCTAATTTATGAAAAACTTAAAGTACATAAAGACTTTAATGATCATTATTTAAGACGTGCCCTATTAAGAATTTGGCTAAAAGTTAAAGTGTTAAACTGCAATATTTCTATGGTGTAAATGCATCCTGAGTCACTTAGGAGATGATATAAGGCATGGAGGATGTGGCGATGTCTTCTGACATTACTATGGCATCTTCAGGGTGTGTCCTTCCTACACTGGTTTGATAAGTTTACAAAATCTCAGTCATGTTCTGTCAGTGTTATCCACCTTCCCTGTGCAAGGTGTTTAAATATTATGTATGAGTTTAGACATTTCCACTTCTCCAGGGTTCAACAGATGGTCCCAAAGGATCACAGTTACAACAACCACACACCATGGCCCCAGTCTGGCAGTTTGCCGGCCCAAAGAGGGCTGGCAAAATGCTGCTCCTTTTTAAAATGGTAAAAAGCTGCCATGGTGGCAGGTTTTTGCCTTTTCTTCAGTGCAGCATGTATAAATGCTGCACCACAGAAATGGTGTGCCACTGCCCACTGTCTGGTTGGGTAGGCGGCATGACGCTGGCATTGGGGTGGAGGTCTGCAAAGGGTGGCCAGTCTGTAGAGGCCCTGAATCAGTTCTGTGGTTTAACTTTTGGCTCTGTAGTGAATGTGCATGTGTGTGAGTGGTTGAGTGAAAGAGTGACTGAGTGTGGGAGATAAAAGGAGAGTCTTCCTTACACATTCTTGATCTTCAGTCAAATTACATTGTTCTTACAACATTCCTTTCACTCTTGTTAGGAATTTTTTTCTAGGGATATAAAATAACACCTTAACATTGCTGTCTGGCAAAGTGTTATCTATATAATCTTAATGATGACTCAGGTCTTAGATCCAGTCTGTATATGCTCAGTTAATATAGAACACTAACTGTTGTTAGTAGTATCTTCCTATAAATTCTTTCAAACACAAAGATGAAGATGCATTTGTGACTAAATTTATCTACCAGAAATAGAAGTCTTTGATGAATAATTGGAAATAGATTGTAAAAAAAAATCTATCCATTTTTGAAAGTTTTTAAAGTGTGGAGCACTTCTGGGTTTCAAATCAGTTACTGTTCTGTATCAGTCATCTCAGTCTTCAGCAGTTTACATTGTCTCATTTCATTGCCCCCCCATTATTTCACATTTATTAAAATGCTATTAAAATATTTTAAATTGTTCTTATTTTAATGTAGAGGAAACGACACTACTGGAGATTGGACAGCAAATGTATTACACTTTTTCAAAATGATACTGGAAGCAAATACTACAAGGTAAAAATATATTAGGTTTTATTTTTATGAATACTTTGATGTGCATATTTCATAAAGTAAATGAAATATTCTGGTGGCTTACCCTAGTAGATATAGAGTTTCACACCCCACCCCATCACTCCATATATGATTATCTTGGAACTGAGCCAAGTAATTGCTTTAATAAATTGGATAACAGCTTGGTTTATTGCTGAATGAAATTTGCTGAATTCTCCTCCTTCACACACTAACATACCATGAGCCCCCAAATCTCCCCAGCTACTAAAGTCCTTTCCATCCTATCAACACATACCTAACCAACCTTTCATTTTCCCTTTAAAATTTGCTAATTACATACAAATAAATACAGGGAATTGAGGTAATTAAAGATGCCACACCCAATAAAACCATAGACTCTTTCTCCACCAAAGACTAATTTTTTCTAAGGGTCTTCTGCAAGAGAAGGGTATTTGACCCTCATTGGTGAAATAGTAATAATTGCAGTCTTATGTTGAAGGTTATGATTTAACAGTTCGTTGTGGCTCAGAGGTTAAGACACTGACTTTATTGATTGAAAGATTGACAGGTTGGCGGTTTGAGGCCCAAGCGCTGTGTAATGGCATGAGCTCCCATCACTAGTCCCAGATTCTGTCAGCAGTTGGAAAGCATGCAAATGCAAGTAGATAAATAGGTACCACTTTGGTGGGAAGGTAAACAGCCTTCTGTGCAGTCATGCTGGCCACATGACATACAGAGTCATCTTTGACAACACTGGCTCTTCAGCTTAGTAACGGAGATGGGCACCACCCCCTACAGTTGGACATCACTTGACAACCCTATCAAAAGAGAATACCTTTACCTTAACCATAATAATACGTTAAAATGAAGCTGAAGCCTCATGGCACAACTATGACAGGTCCTGTATAGACCTAAACTGCCTCTGATCCAATAGGAGTTTCTCAAGAAAAGTGGCAAAAAACCCCACCCCAGCTTCTCTATATAGCTATTCCACTAGCCAAAAAATCAATTCTAATGTTTAAATTAAGCTCCTAGTCTATACCTAGGTGCCTACCAAGATCCAAGGGGATCCAATAAAACAGAGAGGGAATACAAATGCAAGCATTAATTAGAAACATTATTGAAGATCTTCTACCATAAGCTCAGAAGCAGTGTTTGGAGTCTCAGTACCCAAACTGTTCTTTGGTTTGGATTAAATGTTTAGATAAAGAAAATAAGAAAACAATATAAGAAGAAGCTTAAAATGTTTTTGATACCTGAAAATAATGGCAATTGTTACTCTCCTCAGGAAATTCCATTGTCTGAAATTTTATCCCTGGAACCTGCAAAAACCTTCAATTTATTACCACAGGAAGCAAATCCCCATTGCTTTGAAATAACCACAGCAAATGTAGTCTATTTTGTTGGTGAAAATGTTGAAAACCTGACAAGCATTTCATCTAATACCAGTGTTCTGACGAGTGGTTGTGGCCCGGATGTAGCAAGGATGTGGGAAATGGCCATCCAGCATGCACTGATGCCTGTTATTCCCAAAGGGGCATCCACTGGTTCAGGTCCAAGCTTACACAGTAAGTTCACTTCCCTATTTCAGAATAAGCTGGTGCAGAGGATCTCAAACTGGTTGATCATGAGCTCTATGCTTAATCTTAGCCAAAAGGCCGAGAAGCGATGTTGATCATGAGCTCTATGGAGGTGGCCTGTAGAAAGGCTGGGGAACAGTTGAAAATGTCTGTTGGAGTTGGCCCTTTAATGGATCTATGGCTGTCTAAACTAGTATCAAATCATCAAACCAGCTAGCAGGGCCCTGCTAGGACCTGAGGTTGTAATATGTATACATATAATAATATGTAATATGTCTCTGTTGCTGTCTACTAAAAGTTACCAGTTAAAAGAGACTCTTATGGAGGTAGCTTGGCCTAGAGTCTTGGTATCATAATGGAACACCATTACTAACAGTAGAGCCAATGCT
This sequence comes from Phrynosoma platyrhinos, assembly GCA_020142125.1. NCBI lineage: Eukaryota > Metazoa > Chordata > Lepidosauria > Squamata > Phrynosomatidae > Phrynosoma > Phrynosoma platyrhinos. Next base: position 50,364,257 of record CM034701.1, read on the forward strand.
AAGAAAGACATATTTTTAAAATATGTATTATGTATACACTTTGATTTGTCACTTTTGTTTATAAAATGCTTAAGTATTAAATAAAATTACACACTCTCAGCCTCTGAAGAAGGCAATGTTAACCCTCCTCTGAAAAAATCTTGCCAAGAAAACTCCTTCGGGTCACCATAAGTCAGAAATTACTTGAGGGTAATTTCTGACTCAACCACAAGAAGCATTAAATTATTAAGTGAGACCCCCCCTCATCCCCCCCATTAATTTTCAGATAGCCCACAAATAATAAAAAGTAGGTGTGACTAGTGGATAGAAGCATATCAAGTAGAACTACAGCTTCAGCTAGTCTAATGAATTTGTGAGCTATTCCTTGAACACTTAAGTGTATACTTCCAGGATGTAGTTTTTTTTTATTTATGATGTTACTGTGTAGGTAGTTTGCTAGCAAGTGTACTACTTGCTGAGGTAGAGATATCGTTATGTTTTTGTAGATACATTTATTATTCAATCAATGCAATGGTACATTTCATTTCACATTTCATTTCTTGTACATCAGTTATCTGGGAAATGATAGGCTACTGGCATTTTTGTATGGAATTGCATACAAGACAGCATTATTTCAGATTATCCTGTCTCAGTGGATGGCATGGTTCTGTATTGGGAAGTAATGTGAAGCTAAATGAAAACTAAACTGTTGAGGTATAACAACTTCAATTTGTTACACCTTTATTTCACTTAAATAATGATTCATTTAAATAATACAAGTAGTTAAATCAATATTTAAATTAATAGTTATATTATATACTAAAATAAACAAGGTGCACCTGAAATGTTTTGTCATTCTGAATTCTTAATATCCACATTAGTGAATTGAAATAAATGGTATGTTAATGGTTAATGGTTTTAGCCTTATATATAAGTATTTATGGCATGCATTAGGCCTTTTTCTAAAACAGGAAGTGAACATGAAGTGACTTCTGGTCACAGTTTAAAAAAAAAGGCCCATGGCGAAAATTCCTCCATGCTCTCAGGGGGCATTTGGGAACATTTTTTCTGGGGCTGGTGGTGGGCAGAGGGGGTGTGTGGCTTTCTAGAATCTTCCAAGGGGCTAATATGACCCCTAGCCCTAGAGTTGCCTACCTCTACTTTAGTTTTTTCCTCTTAAATTTAGTAATATATCCTAGGATTTAAGAAAAAACATTATATTGGAAGCCAAACAGTTAATTTGAGATTGGGTGAGCAGGTTTGGAGAAGATGGTTGCTTCATTAAGTAACTTTGAACTGAGTAAAAATAAGCAGATATTGATATGGTTGTTGTTATTTTATTTCTCCCAATATAGGGACAAGGTGGCTAAGAACAAATTTAAACCAGCGCAAGTTAAAAACAATATGAAAACATTAAAATGTAGATACCGTATTTTCCGGCGTATAAGACGTCTGGGTGTATAAGACGATCCCCCACTTTTCCAGTTAAAATATAGAGTTTGGGAAGAGCATGACTTCCAAAACTGTTGTTGTTGTTGCTGTGCACCTTCAAGTCATTTCCAACTGATGATGACACTAAGGCAAACCTATCACGAACCTCCTTATACCCGGCGTATAAGACGACCCCCCCCCACTTTAACCCCAGATTTTGCAGGTTAAAAAGTAGACTTATACGCCAGAAAATAAGGTATATATTTTGAAAAAACAATTTAATTTTTTTTAAAATTACACATTAAAATATTAAGCTGCTCTGAGAGAGCCTTTGTGGCTGAAGAGCGGGGTATAAATACTCAAATAATAATAATAAATATTATAAACTATGTACAAACTTTGATATCTGAATTGCACAGTATTTAAAAGCCCAACCTATTATATTACTATAATGGGCATTCTAGGCTAGGATCTATGTATAAAGCTGGAATAATTTATTATCAGTCTAATCCATTTATGACTGATTTATGGAGTTGGATTAAGGAAAAAGGGCAATCATCCAACTACATTCTGTTTAATGTAAATTGATTTTAACAATTATCTTGTGCTGAAATTTATATGGTGGCTGGTGTGATCCTATCCAAGTGCACTCTTTTCCACTATATAACTAGCATTATTTTCCAGGTATGTGGACTGGAAGGTACAACTATATTGGTTCTCTTCATAAGCCTATCCCAAAGACCACACTGTGGGACAACTGTATAAATCAATGTAAAAAAGAGACAGCAATTATGTAAACCCACTGTAAATCATCAATGACTGTCATGAACTAGATAGTCAATTGTTTCATGACTCTTCAAATGCACAATGTGTATGTGTGTGAGGGAGGTGGGGGGAGAGAAAGAGACATACAGTAATTACTGTACCTTTTCTTCTAGGAAATATATCCATCAGTATTTCAGTCTCAAATTGTCAGGTCCAAGAAAATGTGGTAAGTGTTGAATGTTGGTGCCAGACATAACAGAGTGTAGTTTGCAAAGTCATTGATCTGTTTGGAAAAGTTTCAGAGGATGTCTCACTACCCATTTTCTTTAGTAAAGGACAAAAAAGAGAAAAAAAAAAGACTAAGGAAATTGCACATTTAGTTTTTTTAAATCCAAGAGACAATTTATAGATGACTTCTCCTTTCTTGCTCCATACATAGCAGGACTAGTGCATTGTAATACTCTTCTAGGAAACTCTTTTATGAAACTGCATGAGTCTACTCTTGAACATGTCCTCCTAAAATATTCTTTGGAATTCTGTTCAACTTCAACCTGACTTCCTGAATTTCACTAAGTTTTTGGTTCTCAATGGGCTAGGGCCCTGCCATGGCTTATTGCACCCTGATGAGGTCACTGTATGTGGCTGGAGCCTCTACAAAATGTTCATTGTGCACAGCACAGAACCAGCTTTGCCCCCCTGCATCACAAACCCACAGATTCATCAAGGTGCAAGGAGAACATAAGGCCTTTGCAGAATATTTGGTTGCCACTAGAAATTTGAGGTGTATTTCCAGAAGCTACTTCACTTCAAATGATGCCCACAGGCTTTGAGTTCATAAATATTTGTCATTTATGTGCATTTTCCAACAAAACCCAAAGCTCAACACAATACATTGCAAGATGAGGCAGAACTCGAGATAGATTCTAAATGAGTAGCTGTGACACCAACACAACTCTTGCACTGAAAGAATTCAGAGTCTGACACTCAGCAGCATCTCTGTCAAATCAATTTTCACAGTTATTTTGCTTCAGCAAAATAATTCATTTCTCAGCTTCATTTCCATATCTCATGCTTAATGTGCTGTTTATATTTACACTTGTAGGATATCAGTACAGTATACCAAATCTTTCCAGATGAAGTGCTGGGTTCAGGACAGTTTGGAATCGTTTATGGAGGTGAGACTTTGTATATGCATAATAGATATGAAAATGGGGGGGGGGGTTATAATGTCTCTTAGTGATTTAGAATTTATGATACAGTCATTGTTTTCCCTCTGACATGCATGTGAAAATGTTTTAATCTCTTAGAATGAGAAGAGGGGACAAAATATTTTGAGAAGCCATTTTCAAAATCATTCAAGGTGCAAGGGCTTTATCATCTGAAGTTATATTATCTTGAACTTAGCTGTCTTGCTATGTGGAATTCCAGAAATACCTTGCACTACCTCTCCTGTTTTCTAATTCAGGGATTAGTTTGGATGCAGAGATTAATTTGGGAATAATTTGGTATTAGAATAATTTATCCTTTACTCCCTCCCCTAACTAGTCTATCATTTATGTAATCTCTAATTCTATTTTTCTGACAATTTACATGTTTGCTCTTGTTGTCCTGCTGCTATTTGTCAGAGTCATTCATTGGTCACATTTGAATGTTATGCTAAACTATGCTTTTGTGAGAGTGGATGAACAGAAACAAGCTGTAGGAAATATCAATTTCACATGCTTCCTCTCATTTGTTTCAGAAGCATAAGTGAAAGTTTCCAGCCTCCTCTTCCAACACAATTCAGAGGAGGATTTTGAAAACTCTGGCTTCTCTTTTTCATTCACCACCACTTCCTCTGTCATTTTGACCCAGAACTATGTTTCATATTAACTGTTAGTTTAAATAAGCCAGTCTCAGACAGTAAATATGGTTTAAACTTTGTTTGTACTATATAAGACTGTATTGAGTGAATACCAACCATAGGTTATATTATTTGGGGGAACATAACAAACTGGCTAATCAAAAGCAGAAACTTACAAACTTCTTTGCTTGCCTGAAGGCAGGTGGTTGGGAAGTTCAAAAGTCAAAGGTTAATTAAATCAGCCCTGCTTTTTGGTGTTGCAGTAAACAATCACTTAGAGTGGCTATTATCTACTGGTAGTATATTTTTATGGACTCATGGAGAAGATGCATGCTCACATGTGGTAGATAGTTTAACAATATAGGTATACACTTTTCATGTATTTGGACAGTACATTAGTAATATCTGAGCTTTTTCACTTGTACTATACTGGATGACAGTACACCAATCTCAAATATCCCATTTTTGGGCAAGGTACTGGAGTGTGTAATGGCTTCACAATTCCAGAGGCTCCTGGTTGAAATGGATTATCCAGATCCATTTCAGTCTGGTTTCAGATCTCGTTATGACAAGGAGACAGTTTTGCTCACCTTGGTGGATGACCTGTGCCAGGAACTACATACTAGCAGTGTATCCACATTGGTTTTGCTGGACCTCTTGGTGTTTTTGGATATCATTGATCTTGGTATTCTTCTGAATTGCCTCACTGGGATGGTGCTCAGAGGAACTGTTCTACAGTGGTCACATTCTTTCCTAAAGAGGCACACCATTGGCCTGTGGAATCCCATATGATTCTCTTTTGTCCCGTATGCTATTTAACATCTAGGTGGAACTGCTAGCAGAGGTTGCCTGGAGTTTTGGGGTCAGGTGTCATCAGTTCTACTACTTGTTTCCAATTCCAAGGAAGCCCTTTCTATGCTAAACCACTGCCTTGCAGTTGTAAGAGGCTGTAATGAGAATGAATAAACTGAAGCTTAATCCAGACAAGATATAGGGATTTCTGGTCAGTCAAAAGACAGATCTGGTAAGAGGGATTCAGTTTGTGTTAGATGAGGTTACATTCCTCATGAAAATATAGGTTTGCAGTTTGGGGGTACTTCTGGATTCATCCTTGAATCTCAGCTTTCAGTGATGACCAGGAGTGCATTTGCAGAGTTAAATCTAGTGTACCAGCTATGCCCGTTTCTGGAGAAGTCTGATCTGGCCACAGTAAAAATGCTCATAAAAATGTTAACTGGGGTTGGCTACAGGAAGCACACAATTCCCTTGCTGGTCCATTTCTGAGGACAATTCAGAGTGTTGGGGATGATCTATAAAGCTTTATAAGGCTTAGGTCCAGGCTATTTGAAGCTCTGTATCTCCCTTTATGAGCCCATTAGACCTCTAAGATTCCCTTCACCTTCTCAGGCTCATTTGATGGGAACAAGGAAGAGGGCCTTCTCAGTGGCTTCTGTTACTCTTTGGAAATACTTCCCTAGAGAGGCCAAGGCATGTCCCTTGCTGTCCTTCCATTGGCAACTGAAAACATTGTGTCACAAGACTTTTATAAATGGGATGGGATGGGCTTCTTAAGATGTGCTGTGCTGTGGGTTTTTTGTTTGTTTGTATAGTCATTTAATTCATTTTAATGTTTTAATTTTATAAATCATTTAATTGCTTTTTAATATAATAACTAATAATTCTCTCAAAATGGCTTGATTCCCTTATGTAGAGAAAGATGGGATAATAAATAAATATGCAAGTATATGTTCAGACAGGTATTTTTGTCAGGACTGTGGCAGGAAGAGGCAAAGCTGAATTTCACCTCCCCTTTTCCCAAGTCCAGATTCTTCAGATTTCCCTGAAGCTGGTATTTATACAAAATGTGTTGATTGCATTCACTTAATTTATGCCACATCTGGTTTGACCCTCAGTTAGCTTCTAATCAGTTATATCTAAAATGCTGCACTTTCCCGAATGATGCTTGATCTGCTTTGGAAGGAGTTGCTAAAAATCAGTTTTTAAAAAGACTAAAACTCTGTGGTTGTGACTTTAAAATGTTGAAGGTTTTGTTTGTTTGTTTATTTTGGAAGCATAGCTTACCAGTTTAAAAATATTTGGATTGCTTTCTTTTTCTTTGGCTTTGCATATAATATGAATCAAAATGGAGGTGTCTCACTGGAGGTCCATGAGTGAACTGGAACCTGAAAATCTGAAGTCAAAGGGTAGACCCAAAGAAGTGTTTCCTACTTCAAGTGTAGGGCAGTTAGGGCCTTTACAGACTGCCAGAAATAATGCAGCTTGAGGCCACTTTAATTGTCCTGGCTCAGTGCTAAGGAATCATGGGAATTGCATTTTTTTCTGGGACATTGAGCTTTCTCTGTCAGAGAGCTCTGGTGCTACATTTCCCACGATTCCTTAGCACTGAGCCAGGGCAGTTAAAGTGGCCTCAAGCTGCATTATTTCTGGCAGTCTGTAAAGATCCTTAGTGTATTTCAACAGTAACACAGCTGGGCTTTCTTGAATAGTGAGCCTTAAATTCTTTCCTATCTTTCCATGCTGTAACTGCTAATGGTTATGTGTGTGTACAAGGTGGTCTGTATTATGAACAACAGCTATTTATTTCTGTTAGTTGGATTACATATCACACTTATAGGCAAGAGTATATGTGTGGAAGGCTTGCTTTAAGCCTTTCTCCTTGTGTTATTTTTCTTCTACAATTCTCCTCTGCTGTTTTTGATCCATGAGAAATTCCATGAAATTAAAAAAAAAGTTTGAACAACAATCTTCTATTGTAAGGTGACCTTGATAGTGAGCTTTTAATGTAACAGAAAAACTTAAGCTTCTAGAAAGGTGATGCTTCTTGGAGCTGATCATGTTAATTGGCATATTTTTCATCATACAGGAAAACATCGCAAAACAGGAAGAGATGTAGCAATTAAAATCATTGACAAACTGAGATTTCCAACTAAGCAAGAAAGTCAACTTCGTAATGAGGTTGCAATTTTACAGGTATCTTTTATTTAATTACCAATTATATCCTGTGTGTATTTAATTTAGATCAGGGCAATAAAACTTACAGGGAACAGGTTTCAGCAGTTGAAATCTATGTAACTAATTATTCCTTGAATCTCCAAATAAAGTTCTCCAGTAATATCTCTTTTTTCAAATAATTTCTATCTGCTTTAAATACAGGCAAATTGAAACCAAATTGTTAATAACTTGCTAATTGACATGTTTTGCAGTAAATGCACTTTTTGATAATCTAAGCATTATTATTCTGATAGCAAATCAGTGGTTATTAAGGGATCTTCTTACTTGCACTTCCATGTGTAGCAAAAAGAAAGCATGAGCCACATTACCTTTGGACTATAGAATGAATTAGTACAGTAGTTGTAAGGAAGGAAGGAAGGAAGGGAGAAGAAAATTAGATATAAGGTTGGAAGGAAGTTTCCTGCAGGAGAGCATTGCTTGGCTGGCTGCAACCCTGAATAGGATCCTGATATCTTGTACTTTAAAGAATGAAACATTGTTTAAAGAGTAAGTATTCAGGGTTTGAAGTTTAGATTCCAGGATCCAGCAAGTTGGAAGCAGGCTGACGATATAACACAGTATTCCTTCAAAACAGTGAAAAAGGAATGTGATACCTTTAAGAACAGCAGACTTGTGATAGTAGCACTGAGCCAAGGAAGTTAAAGTGGTCTCAAACTGGATTATTTTTGCAATGTGTTTTGGACCATAGTTTGCATTCAATCACTAGTTAAGATGCCTTTGTTCTCCCAGGCCTTTTAAATCTTTGCTGCTGTATTATCATATTTTATTTGTTTTAACTAGTGCTTCATTTTATGTTTAGATTTAGCTCATATGCTTTTTATTATATTTTAGTGTGTTGGTTCTACACTGCATTTTTATTATCTTGGTTTGGTCTCTGTGTCCATATTCTTTTATCAGTTTTTTGGTAAATAAAAAATTACCTGAAAAGATTTGATTTCCTTTGCATGGACTAATTTGGAATAAAAGGAATTATAACATACACTTTAAAAGATTACATTGTTGCCTTAAAATTCACAGTGACAGGAAAAATAAAAAAATCAGGAACGCTATGGCAGAAAAAAATGTATTTTGCATCAGTTTCATGGTCTTTCAGAAGTCTCTCAGGAAATGGATGCTAGCTTAAGAACCCCTGCTTTGTGCCATGAGCCCATGGACTGTAGCACACAAAAGCTTATGCTATCTTTCTTACACTTGGTAAAGGTGCAACATGACCCTGTTGTAGATTGAAACACACTAATATATCAACCCCTTTGGAAATGGTTCTATTATGTTGCTCTTAAAACAAATTCATTAGGAATAAGTTCCTATTCTGTATATAGCTTTAGAATGTTCCTATTGACTGATAAAAATTTGATAGATTCTAAGTTGGTTTGTGTTGTTCTGGCTGCTTCACTTTGCATAGCAAATTATCCCCTGTATTTTTCTTCCTAGTATACCTACACTGGTACTAAAGAGATAAAAAATGAATAACCTACGTTTCCTGAACTTTGACACTGGTTCTAGACAAATGCTTCTAATTCAAATTGTGTTTATCCTTTGTAACAGAATCTGCATCACCTGGGGGTTGTAAATCTGGAATGCATGTTTGAGACACCAGAAAGAGTGTTTGTTGTTATGGAGAAGCTCCATGGAGACATGTTGGAGATGATCTTGTCAAGTGAAAAGGGAAGGTTGCCAGAGCGAATAACCAAGTTTTTAATTACACAGGTAAGAGCCCATTAAGGGGTGTCAGCTGTTATATTTCTTTCCCTACAAGATTCACTTCTACAAATTAAAAATACCTTCACATAAACTCTTCATGTAGGTAGCAGATGACATGCTAAATGAAGGTTTGGAGTGTGTTGGCAGGGGCTGAAAATAAGAATGAGAGTACATTCCAGAATACAGAAAAATTAGAGTGTCCACTGCTAGTATAGTTTTATGCTTTGTAGGTTGTTTTTTTTTACTGTATCTTTCTCTGTAGCGTCTTTGTTATGATAAGGTCTGAATCAAACTGCTGGTATCCACTAGAATTTACTTATTTAATTAATGGGATTTACATATTTGTTGACTTATTATTCAATCATTGTTTCAGTGGGTCTCCTCTTTATTTCTCCTCTGCCCCAATTTATAATCTTTGCCTTGATCGTACTTTAATGCAAGGAATACCTAGAAGCCAAAATGACAAAACTGAAGAGATTACTACATGTTGCTTTTAAACTGTGCTTAGACTTGTGGGGGGGGCAGTTTAGGTGATACTTATCACACAACATCTTTGACCTGTAGCAGCTGTATCCCCCAAAGACAGTTTGGGCATCTCTTTTTATTGATGGGGGAAAGCCATCAATGAGCTTGCAACTGTGCTAGTCCTCAGATACAAAACACTGGTGCAGTTGCATTATTGATAGTCACCTGATACCAGTGACCCCCCCCCCGTTTCCCCTCTCCCTCACTATTGCCAAATAGCTTGATTACCTTTATTTTTTCCTAGTTCTTTTTTTAAAACTTAAATTGCAGTAGTAGAGCTCCAGAATTGCATGAAAAATTGAAAATCAAAATAAAATACGTTTTAAAAACTAAAAAAGCATAATGAGTAGGGCATAGGGCAGGAAAGAGGGGTAAAGAGGGAGTCAGGAAGAGAGTGTAATGGCAATAGCAGTCCTAGTCACATGGTTGCAAAGACATGCAGTAATGGCTGTTACACAAACAGGTACAATTATATTTTCATTTACAAGCTTGATAATGTTGAGAACAGGGATTGTACAATACAGCTCTGAGGCTAGTGTAGTTGGAACATATCATGAGATGACATGACTCATTAAAAAATGATTATCATGCTTGGTAACGTGGGAGGCAGAAGGGAAATAGGAAGACCACATGACAGGTGGATAGACTATCCAGGAAGCAACAACCCTTTCTCTCAGAGTTGCCTCGAACCAAAGCTAACTTGACAGCAAATAACAACGAACTGGAATTATATGCAATGGAATATGTAAATGTAATACATATATATTTGGTACTGATAATCTTTTCTGAATAATTGGCATGAAAGACTTCTTATAATTAATAATTATTGGTAGCATTCTATAATTATAATTATCGGTAGCATTCTTCTGTATCCCAGTTCACAGATACCTGAGTAATAGCAGAGGCTACACCTAAATCCCACTTCCTTACCACCTTGTTGCTTTGCTTTCCAGCACATATCTTAAAATTTTGTACAGCATGAGTTAAAAGTTTGCTCTCCTAAAAATGTTCTTTGCCTCCCCTTCCCTTCCCTAAATGAGTTTTCTGAAGTCAGGCTTTGAAAGTTTATCACCAGTTAGTATTGGTGGGTGATGAAGTGCAGTCCCCTTGAGCAGTAGAACAAAGAGTAAGTAAATGTTTATACATGGTTTAAAAATTGTATTAATATTAGTCATGACAGTAGGGGTTTGCTACTATTTGGGAGTGGTTTAAGTATTAAGTCCCTTTTTAATCTTTATGTGGGATAGTCTTTATCCAATTTGGACAAATGTTAGTACTGAGAAAATTAATATTACCTAGCAGCTGATTTCTTTCTTTTTAGATCCTTGTTGCTTTGAGACATCTTCATTTTAAAAACATTGTACATTGTGATCTCAAACCAGAAAATGTGCTGCTGGCATCAGCTGATCCTTTTCCACAAGTAAGTAAAAATAACTCAATTGTGTTTTGGGGAAAGTCAGCTCTAATAAAACAAATTGCAATTACCAAAATTTGTTTTGTGACATCAGGAGCTTCAGTTCCCTTTTACTTTAATAGATATTTAATAGGAGTTGGTTTTTCAGCAAATTATTCAAAGATAAACCATCTTCCTTTAATATGTCACAAACTAAGCTCCTCCTAGATGCTTAAAATGGTAATGGGCAAATTGATACCTCTTGCCTTTATTCTAAAGTCTCACCTTTACTCTAAAACTGCACACAGAGCCAATTGTATGTCAGATTCCACATCTTTCCAGCAGGGTCATCAGGTCCACAGATTTACTGTGAGCTTGCAAATGAATAACCCCCTCATCCAACACAGTCATACTAATCAGTTCATATCTTCATTAGCCTATCAGATGTCAGATATCTTCCTTTAAACAAAATGGAGAGAACAATAGCTTATCTCTTTCCCCCACAGCATGACAAAAACACACTCCCAAATTACATGAAAAAGGTTTCCATATTACAGTTTCAGAAAAGTCAGTGGATGTTCTCAGATGTGCCTAATTTGAATGGTGAGCCAGCATACTTATCACAGTAAAGATCAGGATCAGGGGAAACATACTTTTTCTTGTTTCCATTCGAAGCTAGCTACTACAATGGCAATTGCCTAGCTTCCAATATAGTCTATTGGCTAGCTTCCAATTCTTTATAATCATAGAATTGAAAGAGACCACAAGGGCCATCCAGTCCACCCCCCTGCCATGCAGGAACTCAAAATCAAACCATCCCCGACAGATGGTCATCCAGCCTCTGTTTAAAAACCTCTAAAGAAGGAGACTCCACCACACTCCAAGGGAGTATGTTCCACTGTCAAACAGCTCTCACTGTCAGGAGGTTCTTCTTAATGTTGAGGTGGAATCCCTTTTCTGGTAGCTTGCATCCATTGTTCCGAGACCTATTCTCTGGAGCAGCAGAAAACAAGATAGCGCCATCCTCAATATGACATCCTTTCAAATATTTAAAGAGGGCTATCATATCCCCTCTCAACCATCTCTTCTCCAGGCTAATCATGCCCAGTTCCCTAAGTCGTTCCTCGTAGGGCATGGTTAACAGACCCTTCACCATTTTAGTCTCCCTCCTTTGGACATGCTCCAGTTT
>CM034701.1:50412366-50426709 GCA_020142125.1 Phrynosoma platyrhinos
TATGTTCTGCATACAAGTTGAACAGATAGGGTGAAACGATGCAGCTTTGTAACCCATTTGCCAATTGGGAACCATTCTGTTTCTCCATGTTCTGTTCTGAAACCAGCCTCTTATTCTGAGTACAGATTCCTCATCAGGACTATCAGATGGTGGGTACCTGTTGATTTATGGTGGCCCCATGAATGTCATATGTTTCTCTTAGGTAAGAAATATGCAGAGGTGGTTTTGCCAGTTCCTTCCTCTGAAATATAACCTTCAGTACCTGGTATTCATTGCTGGTCTCCCATCCAAGTACTAACCCTGTGTAGTTTTCAGGATCAGACAGAATTTGTGACCTTTAGGGTATTTAGGCCCACAAAAGTAATCCTGAGGGCAGCATGTGATCACAGAGTTTGCTCACTCCTGTTTTAAGATCTAGTCATTTCCCTTCTACTTTTTCTCCATCTGCTTTTTGAACATCAAGAAGAGACCTGAAGATGTTGGAAATTTGCACATGTTTCTTATTTCAGAATTTGCATTGTGGTCAACATGGCTACCTTTGCATTTTCTGGTCTAAATTCTAACTAGAGTAGACCTACTGGATTAATTGCTGAATGGTGTAGTGGTTTGAATGTCAGACTATGACTCTGGAAAACAGGGTTCAATTCCCTGCTTGGCCATGAAACCCACTGGGTGAACTTGGGCAAGTCACATGCTCTCAGCCTCAGGGGAAGGAAAAACCTCCTCTGAACAAATCTTGCCAAGAAAACCCCATGATAGGATTACCTTAGGGATTCCATAGGTAAAAAAATACTTGAAGCCATACATCAACAAAAACAACAGTGTCTACATTTTTTTGTGGGTTTTTCGGGCTATGTGGCCATGTTCTAGAAGAGTTTCTTTCTGATGTTTCACCAGCATCTGTGGCTGGCATCTTCAGAGAAAAAAATTTTCTCTGAAGATGCCAGCCACAGAAGCTGGCGAAACGTCAGAAAGAAACTCTTCTAGAACATGGCCACACAGCCCGAAAAACCCACAAAAAACTATGGATGCCGGCCATGAAAGTCTACGACTTCACAACAGCGTCTACATTTATGTAAGCTCTGTTGGTTCAATAGACCTACTCTAGCTAGGATTTGCCATTGAATTTAGGCCCCTATAGGAAGAGCAACTTGTGTGTCTACATTCTATTTGTGAAAGTTAAAAAAAAGTTTCTATGTAACCAGATGATCTTTTAAATATTAGTTATAAAATTATATTTAAAAAAGTTTAAAAATATTGATGGAATTGCTATTGCAAAATATGAATTTATATAAGAAAGACACCTTGTAATACAGTTATTGCTAACAAACTCAAGCTCTTTCATATATAAAGGTGTAAAATTTATTGGTGCTTTGAAGAGATTTTTATTTTTTTTGCTTTGGTGCATTTGTGTACCTTGCCACCTAGTGGCTTTTTTAGACATTTACATGAATTTGTTAGCAACAACTTACAGTGTATGGTGTATGGTGGAATCTGCAGCAAATGCTTCAGCTGTACTTCATAGAAAGGGGAAATTAGTCTGTCTTGTTTAGCAAGCCTTGTAAATGCTGATTTTGCTTGATGGCTATCTTTTCAGTATTATGTTACATTCATACTTAATGGCATAAAGATGCCCAAACAGTCATTCATTAATAGGTGCTTGTTTTCTATTTATAGTCCAATTATGTAGTTTTATACAACTGTAACATATTGCTTAAGGTTAGTGCTAGAAAGTTTCACACCTCTCCTCTTCCTCAAAATTGCTTTTGCAAGAGAACAGGAGGGGGAAGTGGGGAGAGAGGTTTGTTTATTCTACTATTATTCTGGTTTCTACCTATTATTGTTTTCACTGTCAGCTGATAGCGTCCATGGCAGGGGCTCAATCCATGTCAGGTTTTAATCCAAAAATTAAAGGAGCTATACAAGGTTTTTGTTGTTATTTTCCATCAAGTTGACTTCAACTTATGGAGACCCTAGGAATGAAAAACCTTCAAGACCTCCATCATCAATGTCCTGCTCAGGTCTGGCAAACTCAGGTCAGTGGCTTCCATCATTGAATCAATCCACTTGTAATTCAGCCTTCCTCTTTTCTTACTGCCTTCTACTTTACCTAGCATTATCTTCTTTTCCAGTGACTCACATCATCTCATTATATGTTCAAAGTACGATAGCCTCAGATTAGCCATTTTGGTTTCTGGAGAGTGTTCAAATCTGATTTCCTTTAGCACCTATGCATTTGTCTTTTCAGGAGTCTGTAGAACCCTCTTTCAGTACCACATTTCAAATGTGTTGATTTTCTTCCTGTCAACTATCTTTCCTGTTCAGCTTTCAAATCTATACATGAATTCAAGCACCTTGAATAGGTCATGTAAAGTAAAAGTATCCTCCTTGAATCTCATTTTGAGAGAAAAGAAGGATATAAATCCAATAAATAAAATAAATAAAAGCTCAGTCTAAAATCTGGAGTGGACTCACCATTTCCATTGATATGGAAGCCATTAGCCATCACTGACTCTATTCCTGTCTGTAAACTCACAGGAATGATGTTCCCGTGGAATATGTAACCTTGCAGGAGAGTACATAAGAAACACTGGACGTCATGTTCGTCTTATAGCTGTGATGTTTTTTCACAGTTCACTTTCATTTACTACATTTGCTAAGATTTATCTATGTTTACATTCCATATAAAAAGTTAACAGATATATTAAATAACTGGAAACAGCTGTAACACTTCGGCTTTAATCCTATTGTTTCATCCCAACTAGATTTATGTACATGTTGACTCATAATTCAACAATTTATTCATCAGGTCTACCTAATGAACCAATGGAATTCAAGCCAAAATAATAAATTTCATAACACAGAATACAGCATAATCACTTTCCTACAGATTCTCAAATCTGTGGATGGCACAGATGGTGAGGTCCAACTGTAATTTATCATAACACTCTTTCCACAGTTTTGATTGCACTGCAACCTTAGGGCTTGGCTTCTAAGACCACATAAAATAGCTGTTATATCTAACAATTTCTGAAAGTTTAAGGTATTCATATTTAATTTTTTTCCTGAGAAGCCAAGGGGATGGTCTTATGAAGCCTACAAAAGAATTTCAAACTGAGAAAGCTATACATTGAAATAGATCTTTGTTTTCTACAGATATAATGATTTATTGACCAAATCAAATAGGGTACAAAAATCATTTGTCTGCAGAGTTGGCAGTATTTGGAAAAGTTGTCAGAACATCAGTTCTGAAAAGTTGTCAGAACATTGCTGGACATCAGGGACCAGTAGTAAGGTTTTGGAAAGCAAAGTTATGCATGCTAAGTGGCTTACTCTAAGCCCCTAAAGCCACCATTATCCTCAGATTCAGTGGAGCACATGATTCTGTCACCAGTGTTCTAGTAAGATTAAATTGCTTGTCCAGTAATTTTCAAGATGTGGAGTCAGTGTGATTGCTGAGTACCATCTTGTCCTTTGCTTTAGGTAACAAAATTCTTGATCCACTGATATGTAACACCTAGCTGGCTCTAAGGGAGAACCTGGTCTCTTAGGCATCATAAATTTTACATGAAAGAATCTGCATCTTGACCTGGTCTTTGACAGTGCTGTGGGTTTTCTGCAGAAAATAGAAATGGTTTTTTCCCTCTCTCATAGTAAAAATATTGTGATCATCCAGTGTAAGTAAACGCTGGAAGAATCAAAGAAAGCACTTCTTCACAGAAAGCATAGCTGTATTATGGTATTCATGTTTTCTGCTGCTTCAGACATTAGGACTAGGAGTAGGACTAGGTCCAGGAAAAGGTTAAGTGATGACACGATAACTATGTTTAAGTATTTGAGAGGATGTGATATTGAAGAAAGTGGAAGCTTGTTTTCTGCTGCTCCAGAGACTAGGACATGGAGCAGTGGATTCTAGCTATGGGAAAAGAGATTCCACCTAAACATTAGGAAGAACTTTGTGATGCTAAGAGCTGCTTAACCATAGAATATGCTGTCTCAGGGAGTGGTGGAGTCTCCTTATTTGGAGGCTTTTAAACCGAGGCTAGGTGTCCATCTCTTGGGAGTGCTTTGATAGTGTTTTCATGTATGGTAGGAGGTTGGACTAGGTGGCCCTTATGGGTCTCTTCCAATGCTATGATTCTATGACTCCATTATTCATTTCCACAAGATGAAATCATGGCTGCCAACTACGACAGCTTTAAAGGGGGACTGCATGCAGAGTAAACCTTTTGATGCCTATTGGTCACAATGACCATATATTACTACAGTATCAATGGAATGCTTCCCTGAATATTGATTGTTGAGGAACATGAATGGAAGGATGATCTTGCACTGATTTCTTGCTTGTGGGCATCCAACAGGGATCTGATTAGCCCACTATGGGAAGAAAATACTGGATTTAATAGGCCTTTGGTATAATCCAGCAGACCCTTTGTATTCTATAATAATATAATGTATTTCTTTTGCTTTGGCTTGCATTATGATCTGAGTCAGAATAGTACAAGAATGGTGCTTTGTCCAGAATATGGAACCATAACTGAGTGGTAGAGCACGTACTTTTCATCCAGATTCTATCCCAGCTTTAGTCCCTGGCTCCTGTAGTTAAAAGACCAGGTACAAAATTATGAGAAAAGGTTCTGAGAATATGAAGAGCTGCTACCATTCTTAATAAACAATACTCAGTTAGATGGATCAACAGCTGACCTGCTAGTACAAAATGTTCCAAGGAACACTACAGCAGGGTAAATTGGCACACAAAGCACTAGCACCCAATATACATTCTGCAGTATTGGGGTATTAGCTCCTTTGTACAATCTGTGGGGCTTTCTTGCTTTCTTGTTAATTCCTCAGACTGTCTTATGAATAAGCACTGATCCCTTTGATAATAAAGAAATGCACCCCTGAATTCTCTGCACAGCATCAGTTTATACTTCTACTATCACCTCTTTTGTCATAGTTTGGGTCCATATGTTTGATGAGCACTTGTCAAGAATGTTTCTCTGCTTCTTCTGTTTCTCTCATTTGGCCTCATGGCTTGCTTGCTATGATTTCTCAGTAGGGCACTAGCAATTGGTAGAACAGTTCACATTCTTTGTTTTATTAGCAACTGCACTGGTGAAAAGCCATACTCTAAGAATATTATAGTCTTACAGGACAATAGTGATTTCTACATTGACATCCCTTGTATCAAATACTTTTTTTAAAAAAAAAAATAATAATCAAGACTCCCCCCTCCCCCTCTCCTGCCCACGCCTGTATGGATCTTTCTAGTTTCCATTAGGCCATTTGATGGTAGTCAATGATGAAAGCTTTAGTGTATAGCAAATTGTCTAATCTCAGGGCTGACAAATTGGGGCTCATTATTATGACGACTTCCTTTGGAATACTCTTGTCTCATTATTAACATTTACCTAGCTGACATTTTTATGCTGCCAATACCATGCAGTATGATGATACAGGATAAAAAAAAACTGTAGCTATTAAAATGTCTTTGACTTCCAAGTAAATAAATAAGTGTCTAGACTTGCATGTGATGTTCTTAGCAGCTCTGTTCACTGTCTTGGTTGGATTTTCAAGGTGATGTAACATTTTCTTCTTAAATTATAGAATTATCACTTCATCACCTCTCTTGCTCATTTTACCATTCACAATTCCCATTTTTTTAATGGATGTTTCAGAGTGCTTCCCTATGAAAGCTCTGTGGTACAACATTTTACTACAAACAATACAAGGAATTGTTGGTATCACTACCAACAAATGATAAACAAAGCATCCTTCAAGAATTTGGTGCCATCCAGCTGTGTTGAATCACAACCCACTTCAGCTGCAAATAGAATGACCAATGGTCTGGAAGGATTGAAGTGTTAGCCTAAAGCAGAGGTAGGCAACCTTTCCCCTTTAAGAGCCGAGGGACTTCAGCTCCCAGAAGCCTCAGCCATGTTGGCCAATAGTCCCATGTTGGACAATAAAGCAAAGCAAAGCAAAGCAAAGCAGCTTATTTATATACCGCTTCATATCACGCTATGGGATGTCTAAGAGGTTTACAACTGTGAGCTAAGCTGGGTACTCATTTTAGCGACCTCGGAAGGATGCAGGCCTGAGTCGAGCCTCAGCCCTGGCTGGTATTGAACTCGCAACCTTGTGGTCTATGAGTGAGTGGCTGCAGTACAGGCATTTAACCATTGCGCCACCAGGGCTCCTGGGATTCTGGGAGCTGAAGCCCCTCGGCCCTTAAAGGGGAAAGGTTGCCTACCCCTGGCCTAAAGCATCTGGAGGCCACTAGGATAAGGGAAAGCAGTTATACAGTTTAGAATAAAACATTTTTGGAATCTTAGGCAAAAAATTTATTAGCAGCCAATAGATTCTCTCTTCCATACAGTTTGGATCGAAATTCAAATCTGTATGCCTTCTGAGCATGTTGTTGTTGTGTGCCTTCAAGTAATTTCCAGTTTATGGCAACCCTAATGTGAACCTATCATAGGATTTTCTGGGGCTGAGAGTGTGCAACTCACCCAAGGTCATCCAGTGGGTTTCCATAGCCGAATCCTGATCTCCAGACTTATAGTTCAATGCTGAAGCTACTACACCACCTGAGCATACAGTGGCAAAATGACTTGAGCATCTCTTTTTCTAAGCAAGCACTTTCCTAAGCAATCACTTCCAGGTACCACAGACTCATGATGACTCTTTTTATGTATTTATTTAATTCACTGATATCCTGCCTTTCTCTCAATATGGGACCCAAAATGGATCAGAATGTAGGTTAAGATAAAATACAGTGGGAAAAATACAAAAATAAAACAATATTTGTGTCCTTGGATGAGAAAACTATAACAGAGTACTAAATATAGGAAATATAGCTCTATGATATATTCCTTCAGCATCCCTGAGCTAAAAATACTGGGACTGAAGACTGATAAAGCCTGGTAAAAACATTCACTGTGATTAGAAGATGGAGCTGTCAGTCACAAAGCAACAATTTCCTTTCTTTCCTCCTTCCAGTATTGTCAGACAAATATTCTTCTCTTGATTAAATTCATTGCAGTTTAGATCTGTAGATCTGGCTGTATGGTACTACATGAGAGCTTCTAAGTTCAGATTTTTTAAGCAAGCCATAGACAATTTTACCTGAGTTCAGACCTTGAAGGCTTCCAGCACTGAGTCAAGCCTGATCCATGACATCTTTCCACCTAGGTATGAGATGGTATCATTCCATTTAGAGAAGCCAGCTGTACTAGAAACTGAATCTTTCTTCAAGAATCCTATCATAACAGTATCCCTAGCAAACTCAGATTAATGGGCACCAGCCAGGCTGTCTGATATACCCAACTCTGCCCTTCTAATAGAGAGAAACGGCTAGCAGGCTCAGGTAGAATGGCAGGGATGGGGTCATTGCTGCTCCCCATACTCCAGCATCTGTTACGTGGGACATCTGATTCACTTTTCCTAATGGTAGGGCTGGCCATGCATTGAATCTACAAGTCTGGGTGAACATGGTTCAACAGGGTTCTTTCCGAGATTCTCCCCTTATGTGATCAGGTTCAGATGAGCTAGTGTTTATACACCGCCCGCACTTTCTCTTTTGTTGTATTGCTGCTTGCACTGAGGAATTTACCTCCTTTATACCTTATTTTTAACTTGAAATTGGTTTAATAATTTTTTAAGGGGGGGAGGGGGAGGAATTTATTTTTAATTGTTGTTGTGATTTTATCTTGTAAGCCGCCCCGATTGCGCTCAGAGGGGCGGGGTATTAAATAAAAATTATTATTATTATTATTATTATTATTATTCTACATATTTTGTGACTTGGCCACAGTAAGGAGTAAAACAGAGAGAAAGAGAGGAGGTTATGCTTGCTGAAGGGTTTCTCATGGTAAGACACAATGTTGAACTGGAATGCATGTATTAGACTATGAAAGAATTCATCAGATTTCTCTCACACTATGGTGCTAAATTTCAGATAATCAGGCCTAACTTAAGTCACTGTAGGATAAAGATGTGGTAAAACAATGACTGGGAAATTTACTATTGATTTGAACCACCATACCTTGCCTCTAAATCTCTCTCAGTTCGGTGGCTGGTCCCCTTTCCCCCTTTCTCTACAATTTACCAAAATATTTATTGCAGATAGCAACACATAGATGTTTCAGCTAAAAGCTACTAAAATAGAATAAAATACAAGCGCATTTGCTGAGACACACTTCTCTTGATGCAAACTAATTATGCAAAGATCTTCTGAACTGTGCTTCTGAATGATCTTTAAGTAATTGCTGATTTTTTTAAAAAAGGACCCTTTACAAATCTCCAGAAGAAAATAAGAATGTCAGCCCTTATTGATGAGATGAAAGTAGTTTTTATTCCTTTTTCTTTCTTTTTTTAAAATTAAAGCATAAAGCATAAACATCTAGCAAGGTTTCAGGGGAAAAAGCACTGTGGTGGGTGGTGGGTAGGTAGGGGAAGAGTTATTCTTAGCAATTATCTACCAGGAGATGGCACCATTGACAAAATAATTTTTAGAGCCCACAAACAAGCACCTCACAGCCATCTGTTTATCTGAATATATTGACAGCCCCAGGTGTTTATCATGGACCCAATCCTCTCAATTAGTATTCAGTCAGCCAATCCTTCCATTAGGACAGCCACACTAAAATTGGCTGCATTTCTGTGGAAGCGATGATTTTTCTAACTGTAAAAGCAGGTAAAAGGCAATTGATGGTTTCGCTTAGTTCAGTACTGAAGACAGAAAAAAACCCTGCTGATAGGGGGGGGAAATAAATTTTCTTTCTGGGAGACAGAAGCCTGAATGCTGTTGGACTCATTGAATAAATTGTAAAATACCTAGTTACCACATAGATAAATCCCACTGATTCAATGGGGTGAATGTAGTTGGGATTAATAATATGATTCAGTTTGAATTTGCCGTTTGTTTCTCAGACTGCATTCCTAAACACATCTGCCTGGGAGTAAGCCCATTTGAACAAAAGCAAACACATAAAAGTGAATTAGATTGCATACCATATGTATTTATTTTATTTATTAGCTTATTTATAAATTGCTATTCATCAAAAGATATAGGATGGGGGAATTTTTTTTTAAAAAAAGGGTCATCCAACAATCATGCAACTAATTATACTGTAATAAAATAACGAACAATAAGCCAGCATTGAAAGACAGTAAAAACTGAACAAACCGATTCATCTATAACACCCGAGTAAGAAAAGGAGTTGTATGAAATGAACTGAATCACAGGCCCTAAGTTTTCATTTTAAAAAGAGGTTAGTGCTGTTTGAGAACACATTTTCTCCCAGAAAACACAGATTTCTAGAGGAAAACTTGGGTTTTCAGTTGAAAGAAATCCTGCAGTAGTTTGCTGAATTTTGCTATGAAACCCTGAGGCATATTAAGAGAGTAGATTTTATAGATTTCATTGGCAGCTAAGTTTTTTTTTTATGCATGATACATTGTTTTTATTAAAGGTCACCAACTGATGACAACCCTATAATGAGAGATCAGAAAGTCACTCTATCAGCAGCAGCCCCACTCTGGTCTTGTAGTTTTAAGGCCATGGCTTCCTTGCTTGAATCTATCTATCTGGAATGTGTTTTTCCTCTTTTCCTGCTGATGATGTCTACCTTACTAAGCATTATTCACAGTGAATAATATCTTATGATATGTCCAAGTTCAGCTGTTTTAATTTAGTCATCCTGGCTTTTGTGGGGAAAGCAGATTTGATTTGTTCTAGGACCCATTTATTTGTCTGTGCAGCAGTCCATGGTATATGTAGTTGTTCAGCACCACATTTTAGATGAGTTGGTTTTCTTTCTAACACCTTTCCTCATGCCCAACTTCTACAACCATAAATAGAAATGAGAAATGCCATGAAATGTGCAATCCTAACTTTATTATTCAGTGATATATATTTACACTTCAGGATCTTGTTCTAGTCTTCTGATTTCTTGACTACAATATCCATTCTAATTAATGACTCAGCCAAGATATAGAAAATCCTGAACTATTTCAATATCTTCTTTTTAAAGTTTTTGTAAATCATCTGCACTCATCATTTTTGTTTTCTTAATGTTCAGATGTAAACCTGCCTTAGCACTTTCTTCCTTGGCTTTCTTCAGGAATTGTTCCAAGTCTTTGCTATTTCCTGCTAGTAGTATGGGGTTATCTGTATATCTTAAATTATTGATCCTCCCTCCATTTTTCATCCCTCCTTCCTCTGAATCTAATTCTGTTTTACATATGGTAAACAATGTTCTGTGCAATCATGCTGGCCGCACGATCACAGAGTAGTCTCTGACAATGCTGAAACACACTTCTCTTGATGCAAACTAATTATGCAAAGATCTTCTGAACTGTGCTTCTGAATGATCTTTAAGTAATTACTGTTATTTTTTTTTAAAAAGGACCCTTTACAATTGTCCAGAAGAAAATAAGAATGTCAGCCCTTATTGATGAGATGAAAGTAGTTTTTATCCCTGGCTTTTTGGCTTAGTAACAGAGATGAGCACTGCTCCCTATGGTTGGACATGACTTGACAACCTTGTCAACAGGGAATACTTTTACCTTTACCATTTTACATTCAGTGTACAAGTTAAATAGATGGGGTATTAAATGCAGCCTTATCTGAACCCATTGCCTATTGGAAAATGTTCCATTTCTTCACATTTTCTTTCCTAACAGTAGTCTCTTGTCCTGAGTACAGGTTAGGACAATCAAATGTTGTGGCACACCCATTTCTTTAAGAGTAGTCCATAGTTTTTCATGATCTAGACCAGGGGTAGGCAACCTTTCCCCTTTAAGGGCCGAGGGACTTCAGCTCCCAGAATCCCAGGAGCTATTGGCCAACACGGGACTATTGGCCAACATGGCTGAGGCTTCTGGGAGCTGAAGTCCCTCTGCCCTTAAAGGGGAAAGGTTGCCTACCCCTGATCTAGACAATTAAAGGCTATGTTATAATTTATAAAGCACAGGCTGGTTTTCTTTTGAAATTCTTTGGTGTGCTCCATTATCTAACAGATGTTTGCAGTATGATCCCTAGTGCCTCTTCCTCTTCTTAACCCAGCATGGATATCTGGTACTTCTTGCTCCATATATAGTAAAAGTCTTTGTTGTAGAATTTTGCTTGCATAGGAAATTAATTCAATGATGCTGTGGTTACTGCAATCCCTGATGTCTCCTTTCTTGGGGATCAAAATGTATATTGAGTAATTTTAATATGTGGGACATTGTTTTGTTTTCCATATTTGTTGACAGATTTTAGTTAGCACTAGAGTAGATTCTGGTTCTCGAGACTGAAGCAACTCTATTGGTATGCCATCTGTTCCTGGTGGTTTATTTCTCCAAAGTGCTCGGAGTGCAGCTTCCACTTCACTTTCTGTCCAGGAAAGCAGCCAAGTATGCTGATAGCTGTAGTCAAAGCAACACAAAACAAAACAGTGTGCAGAACTAAGGCAGTCAAAAGTTCTGTGCACACAAACAGTCATAAAGCAAAAGTCCTATAGCAACAAACCAAGGGTACAACCAGACAAAGTCCAGGGTTCCAGAGAGAGATGGGTTGTGTAGGCAATCCAAGGTCAATGAGTCCAGAGAGACAAGACAAACCAGCAATTCAAGAGTCAAGGTTTCCAGCTGAGAAGACAAGGTGAGTCAGGATCAAGCATGTTTTCACTGGGAAGTTCAGATAATCTCTGACAACTATGCTGGCATCTGGCACCTGTTTATATTACCAAACTGCAGGTGTTGAGCTGTTGTTGATTGCTTAGCATTTTTCATAAAGCATCCTCGAGTGCCAGAGGCCCTTCCTTTCTGCTTTTCATGCTTGAAGGATCTTCTGCTGGGAGGCTTGGCTGCTGAGCCTCCTTGGAGGCCACAGACTCTTCTGGAGCCGACAAGAGAGAACTAGGGCTAGACTCATCTTCAGGCTCAGGTCCAAGTTGAGGCTCTAGCTCAGCCTCCTCATCCTCAGCGTCCTCAGCCAGTCTGGGCATGACACTTTCTAACATTGTAGGTTCTTCTTCAAGTGGTTCTTCTTTGAATGATTCCTTTAATCTTTTTTTATATAGTTCTTCCATGTATTGTTTCCATCATCTTTTTGTTTGTACTTAGTAGTGTAATGTGTTCCCTTGCTGGTCATATAGCATCATCACTCTTCGTTTAAAATTCCCTTTGATTTCTTTATACTTTTTGGGAGAGGTGTCTTGTTCTCCCTTTTTTGTTTTCCTCTTCTATTTCTCTGCATTGATTATTATTGCTGTTCTTTTTGTTCCTGTGCACAAGTAGTTAAACAGTTGCAATGAGGCTTCTGACTCTATTTCTGGCATCTTTTACTTTTGCTTCTGGTTTGGTCTGTTTCTGGTCTAGTGTGTCCTTAGCTGCTTGAAGAGTTTTAGCTATCATCTATTGAGGCTTCACTTTCTTTTTGGCTGCAAATAGTGTCTTTTTTGTATTCCTTCCTAACAATGTCCCTGGCTTCAATCCAGAGTTCTTCCAGCTCCTTGTTGATTAGGCTTTTTTTTTTACATTATTTTTACCTTCCATAGGTAATGATGGCATAATGGCTGGTTTAATGTTCTTCTTTAGCTTTATTTTATTTTGTTACACTGGCCTGTGACACAATCTACTCCTGGTCTGGTTTTGGCAGAAAGATTGGAGTTTCTCCATCTTCTGTCTTAAGTGATTTAGACTGTTTGATTTCTATATTGGGCATCAGGTGATGTCCACATATATAATCACCTCTTCAGTTGCTTGAAGAATGTTTTTATGATAAACAAGCTTTTGGCCTTGTAAAATTCAGCCAGTTGCTTGCCTGAAAAGAGGCTGCAGTTCTATGGGTGTACAGACAATAGGATCTGTGACACAAGGCAGAGTGGATCAGGCACAGGCTATTGGTGGCAGGGTCAGGTGGTCTTTCATCCATTTCTATAAGATGACTTGTGAAAAGCACTCCAGGAAACCAGGAAAATGTGAAAGGTCATAAGATTAGGCCACTAAGCTCAACAAGGCTAAAATAATTTCACTACCATCCCTATTAGACACAGAAAGGACTAAAATGTGTTTCAGTAAAGAATTCATTTTGGAGACACAAAAACAGCCACTGTATATAATTCCTGAGGATAGGTGCTATCATTTACTCTATCATCAGTTATGCTTCTGATACTTTCACTTCTTAAAATGTCATTTCTAGTTTCCTTTGCATTAAAATGAAAGTTGTGACAATAGCTGCATGCCACAATCCTATTTGCTCTTAATTCAAAGCTGGCTCCAGATTTAAGGGAGGGCATCAGTGCCTCTCACCATGTCTTTACCTGGCCATGGGTTTACCTGGCAACTACAATTAGCTTTGGGAAGCCATCTATTATATTTTCACAGTATTTTGCAGCACTTGAGGTAGCCATGCAATGGCAGGTGTTCAGAGGCACTCTGGACACATTTTTTTTAAAACAGGGAAACAGTTTCACAGACTGAAATGCTTCTTCCAGGTCATCCTGCAGTGTATTTGGAGAATGGGGGTGGGTGGGAAGAGGCATGAGCAGTGACAGCTTTTAGTTCAAAGTTTACAGGTGCTGTCCAAGATGCTGAGTCTATTTTGGGATAGAGGATATCCTACCAGCAACACTGTTAATATGATATAAAGCTCATATTAACACTCAGAGTCAATTCACTGTTCCACTGACATGAGAGCCACCATGTATATATACATAATTATGTGACTTCAAGTTGCCTGTTGACTTATAGCAACTCCATCAATTTCATAGGGTTTTCTTAGGCAAGGACTACTCAGAGATGGTTTTGCCAATTTTTTTTTCTTCCTCTGAAATATTACCTACAGCACCTGCTATTCATTGCTGGCCTACCATCCAAATACTAACCAGGGCTGATTCTTGTTAGCATAGATCAGATGGAATCTGGTGGCTTCAAGATATTTAGGCCTTTCTGTGGTAGATCTGCCCAAATTACATAGACTGCAGCAGCAACTCAGAGGTACCAGGTACTGATACCAACCCTGTCTAGACTAGCTGTCTTTGGACAGTTGAGGATGGAGGGCACATTACTGTAAGTTTCTCAGAAAATCCTGACAATACTGTTGTGGCACTAGTAATCTTTTTTACTACTCCTGTCTCTAAACAACTTTGTTTAGCTTATTTGTTTACAAAGAAAATATGGCATTTAATTCATTATCCTGTTAGTAGAAGTAAATGAAAGAGCAAAGATGAACTGACCTGTTTTTAGGTAGCCTTGCTATGGATGAAATCATTGAACAGCTATATCATATTGCCCTTTCATTTACTTCTTGCCTACAGTGGGCACTTGGCATCTGCTTGGGTTTGTTTCCAG
>CM034701.1:50427288-50441461 GCA_020142125.1 Phrynosoma platyrhinos
ATGGTTACTCCAGCTCAGACATCAGAAGGGCTGTCAGACTCAGAAAAACCCAGAGGACTGAAGACAAGCAGCACCCAAAGGGAAGGTATTTTTACCATATATCAAAGGAGTCACAGACAGAACAGGGAAAGTAGTGAGGAAACACAACCTCCAAATGGTTTACAAACCAACCAAGAAAATCCAACAAATGCTGTGCTCAGCGAAGGACAGGAGAGACCCTCTCACAGCCGCAGGAGTTTACCACATACCATGCAGCTGCGGACAAGTCTACATAGGGACCACCAAACGCAGTGTACAAACACGAGTCAAGGAACATGAGAGACACTGCAGACTGGGCCAGCCAGAAAAATCAGCAGTAGCAGAACACATTATAAACCATCCTGGGCATAAAATGCTGTTTGAAAACACTGAAATTCTGGACCATGCCAGCAACTATCAGGTCAGAATGCACAGGGAAGCCATCGAAATCCACAAACACTTGGATAACTTCAACAGGAAAGAAGAAACCCTTAAAGTAAACAGGATTTGGCTACCAGTCCTACAAAATAAGAAAATCGGCACTCAGCAAAAGCAAATGGGAAACCAACCAGGGTCAGGGGCTTTCCCAGCAGACAATAGCAGACAATCTCCTTGATTGCATATCCTCACCTGGAAGCCATGCCATTAACAACAAACAATACTTATTCAACACAGAACAGTACACAGTTTACATGGGAATAGCAGACAATCTCCTTGATTTCATATCCTCCTACCCTGAAGCCATGTCATTAACAACAGAACAATACCTATTCAACCAGAACAATACATAGTTTACATGGAAATCACTCTTCCCTACCCAGGGTCTCACAGTATACATAGACCCACTCTCTTCTATTCCAGTATTCTCTGAAGATGCCAGCCACAGATGCTGGCAAAACTTCCGAAAGAAACTCTTCTAGAACATGGCCACACAGCCCGAAAAACCCACAAAAAACTATACAAAATCTATACTGAATCCAAACTATACTAAATCCAAAATACACTTTGTAAAAATAATGCAGTTTGACACGACATTAAGTGTTGTAGTTTCATCCTATGGAATCTTGGGATCTATGGTTTTACTTAGCCTTCTCTGCCAAAAAACTACAAATTCCAGGATTCTGTTGGATGGCACCATGACAATCAAACTGCATTATTTCAACAGTGTGGATGCACTCATCCACAAGTTAAAAGAATTTAAAATAATGTGAACCACAGCACATGTGCAAATGGGATAGAGACTAAAGGCTTTAATAATAATAATAATAATAATAATAATAATAATAATAATAATAATAATAATAATAAATGAAGTACTTTTGTACTTTGAACTAATTTTGCAGCCACTGTATTAAGTTGAGGACAAAGGAACAAAGTGGTGAGGAGAAAGAAACTGGGGCATTTAGCAGCTGAAAAAGTGGGATGACAGAGGATTTATTATGACTGTCCCTGCCGAACTAAGACAGCTGGAGGGTATGAACTCTGTGGCAACCCACAGTACAATAGCCATGGGGCTGAATAGGAGCCCTGCAATGAGGCTTCTGTAACTGGCCTTGCAGAGTGGAAGTATTCTGTAAAAACAGACTTTTCACTCCCATTTGATGAAGCTAGTCCAATAGGGTACTATGATAAATGATCCAAAAGCTGCTGAGAGAACCAAGACTATCAAGACAGTAGCATTCCCCTGACTGATACTAGACTGGTTTGAAACCAAGTGTGTGTGTGTATGTGCATATGTATATATATATAGGCACAGTGATGTAAAAGGGGAGGTGTGGGGGATGCAGACTGCACTAGAAGGGGGCATCACCCGGTGGGGTGGTACACCCTTGGAGGATGGCTGACTTCTGAGTCCTTCACAGCAACCACCATGTGGGACTTGGAAGGTCCTGGAAGTGTGTGTGGCATGAGCAGAATGAAATGCCAAGGTGTGTGTGTGTGGGGGGCACTTTTGGCCCTCTCAGAAGGTAGCCCCTGCCTCACAAGATCTTCTGAGTCCTGCAGAAGAACTACGACATGGGATTTGGAAGGCTGGGGGTGCAACATCTGCCTTCTGAGAGGGCCGAGCACATCCCTCCTCACTACTCTGTGCCTTTCTAGTCATGAGTAGAATGGCACTGTGGCAGCAAGCTGAGGGGTGTGTCCTTTTGGCTCTATCCCCAGAAGCTCCATCCCCCAAACCAGGTGATACACCAGGTGGGGACACCACTGTGTATGCATAATCCATTTCTCCACAATGGGCTTCTTCCTGGGGCAATGTCATACATGTGTATTAAGCCCAGGGCACTCTACAATGTTTGAAAAGGCCCTTAAAACTATCAGGACAGTGTGAATGTAATACAAGTACAGTTTAGAAATATCAAAGGTTCAACAAGCAACTGAAAAGGCTCCCTTATGTTTTTACATATATGTATAATCTTCTGAGTTTGAGGAGCTGACTCATAACTGCTGAATGCTGAGAGTCAGCTATGCTTGGTCTCTAAAACACCCCCGTTGTTGGAAGATTCATCTAATGAGAGGAGAGCTCATATGACATCCTAGTGTGCTGAGGACTTTTTCTTAATGAAATGCCACACAGATTTTTGAACAAAAGATATGGGGCTAATTTAATAAAATGCATGTTACACAAACACATATCAAAACTTTGAGGATCACTCTGATGTAAAGGAAATAAGGACTTTAAAGGACAAGTCATCAGCCAAGAAGAAGGAAATGTTATCTGTTTTAATTGGCAGAGTAATCCATTGGTAGGTGGAGGTAAAGGTCTGTGGTGTAGCTAAAGGTGCTCCTTCTACCTTGGTGATTCATGGCACCCTGTGGAAGAAATGGGGTTTGGGTTGTTGGGTTTTGTTTTGTTTTGTTTTGAGATGGGCATTTTTCACTTTGCTGGTCCTTTTGTTTTGCTTCCCATGTAGTGCCCTATTGATTCCAAACTCTCTACAAAAATAATCCCAGGAATGACAAAGTTTCAGGGGATGCTGGAAGGAGGCGAGAGGGTCTGATGAAATTGAGGCCTGAAACAGCAGGTCAAAAAAATGCAGTCTGTGGTTGCACCAGTGTGATTCACACCGGGGTCACAGCACGCGCCTGACCC
This sequence comes from Phrynosoma platyrhinos, assembly GCA_020142125.1. Lineage (NCBI taxonomy): Eukaryota > Metazoa > Chordata > Lepidosauria > Squamata > Phrynosomatidae > Phrynosoma > Phrynosoma platyrhinos. Next base: position 50,430,401 of record CM034701.1, read on the forward strand.
CAATCTGGGCCACCCTGGCAGTTTTGAACTGGGACAGCAAAAGTAGAAGTATTTTGCTGCTCCTTTTTGGCCCAGTTCTTTGAGAAAGATGTACATCTGGCATTGTTTCCCTCTGTGTTTGGAGCATGCATCATCTAAATGTTAAGCCCCTATCATGGCTGGAAACTGTGTTTTTCGGCCTATCTGTTTCGGGCCTAAGTTTACCTGTACTAAACAGCAAAACTGTCAAAGCAGTTTTATACCACTTTAGCTATCATGGCTTCATCAACCTTTGGAATCTTGCGATCTGTAGTCTCATGAAATACTGGGATTTATATTTCTGTGAGCTATCCAGCCTTCTCCCTCAGAGACCTCTGGTGCCACAACAAACAACAAATCCCAGGATTCCATAGGATGAAGCATGACTGTTACAGCTCAGCGTTCTTGCTGGGATTCATAAGACCACCAGGAGCCCTGGTGGCACAGTGGTTAAATGCCTGTACTGCAGCCACTCACTCATAAACCACAAGCTTGCAAGTTAAATACTAGCCAGGGCTCAGGCTAGTCTCAAGCCTGCATCCTTCTGAGGTTGCTAAAATGAGTACCCAACTGTTGGGGGGCAATGAGCTTACAGTTGTAAATCACTTAGACATCCATAGTGTGATATGAAGCGGTATATAAATGAAGCTACTTTGCTTTGCTCCTATTCAGGAAGTTTTATAGAGAAATTATTTAGATTTGCTTTATACCAAGTAACTTTTGTAAGTTACTGTAAAGCCTTCCCTGTCTCATAAAACATGTTTGGTGCCCAAATGTTAATAAGAGAAAAAAGTGAATAAAATTACTTGCTGCACAATGAAAGTAAGGCTATGACCTTGAAACTAGAAAGAGACATGATTGCCCTGCAAACATGAAAATAATTAACATATTTTGTGAAAAGAATGTCATTACACCTTAACTGCCCCTAAAAATAATGTTACTTCCAAGCTCTGATACCATTCTCATACCAAGCCATAAGGACATTATGAAGAGGTGGTATGTTAAGATTCACTTTTTTGGTGTGGCACTTTAGAGTCAAGAGGTTACATGTGGGCATAGCTCTCTACACACAGTTCCACATCTTCCCACCTCCTAGCAGCTGTCAAGCCCCAGAGGCACCCCTGTATCTGTCATTTTTGGTGGGAAAGGAAGGGAGAAACCAATAACCAGAAGCAGAAAAAGGAAAGGAAATACATATTCCTCCCGCCTTAAACTGGAGAAAAGAATCCTACCACCAAAATGTCAAGATGGTAAAAAAATACTATTGAGGGTGAACATACAAGCTTCAGGGTGCAAATGTTTACCTTTTCCTGAGCCTACTGAGAAGGGCAAGATTCTGCTCTCTTTTTTCCTCTTTCTCCTGCTGAGTTAACTGAGTGCAAACTACTTTTGCACTTTCAGCTCAGTTTGCAGCAACTGGAGCAAGCTGAGGACAAGAGGGAAGTGGGAGGACAGAAAAAACTAGGATATTATGAAAGCAGATGAAAAAGTGGAATGACATGGGATTAATAAAAACAGTCCTTTCCAAATCAAGACAATTGAGAATATTACATTACTCTCTTATTGGAGATCAATAGAGCTTGCTCTAATTTCATGTTTGCAGGGTAATCATGTCTCTTTCTAGTTTCAAGAATGGAATCATTAGTGTATTATAAACAGGTTATGTAACAACATGCTAGTACAGATTTCAGGATTCAAACTGATCAATCTCACTCCAAATCTTAGTATTTACAGTAGTTTTGAAAAATCTGCCCAGCAACACTGTACAAGAACATGCAACAAATTGCAGAAGTACACTAGATATATGTTATCCAATTATTAAACATCACTTGTTAAGAAATACTAGAAGATTACTATGCAAGCAAGGAAAAACTATTCATGCTGAACCTTTCTTATGAGTAGAACATGCCAACCAGTTTGTTCATAATATGTTTTACTTGATATTCCTGTTGATTTACTATGGCTTAAAATCTCTGCAGCTTCCTTTTTCTTCTTCTTCTTTTCCTTCATCATAGCTATAACTTACATTGGTCTTATGGTCTCCTCTGACCTTTCCACCTTATGTTATTAATTTAAATGGGGTCTTTTTCATTATGTAACTGTTTTAAGAATCCATTAACACACCACACCATTTCTCAATTTCCAAAAAATATATCATGTTTAATTTTTTTAAAAAGGAGAGACCATTCTCCAGTACAATCTACTACATAACATGTGCATAGAGATTGGCATTAATCTTCCTTTTTTTTTTAAAAGGAAGAAGTGAACAATAGCATAGTTTTCCTCTCTCTAGTCAAAAAGTGCATGTGGACAGGACAGGATGTTGTGTTGTTGTCAAATTGTCATGTAAAGTGTCCTTGCATAAGCATGTGGAAAGATTGTAGAGGCATCAGTAGCAAATCTTTGTCCATATAAATATGATAACCTCTAGTTTAGGTTCCATGTCAAGTCCAGGACTGTCTATTCTAACTGAACTGGGAGTTTAGTGCACAGCTAAAAAAAACCTGGCTTTGCTGGTTTGAATCCTAATTCAGGTTGCATCCAGGTATTATCATATGCAAAATGTCACTGATGCCACCGCTTGAGTGCAGCTTGGGTGACTTCCAGGTAGAAGGTGTGCTCAGTTATCTGAATTGTAAAGCCAGGAGCTTCCTGGTTTTGAAAAGAGGCTGTCTGACTGCCAGTTCTACCCAGAATTTACCTGGGCTGCACTCGGCCGGTGGCATCAGTGGCATTTTGAATATGATAATACTTGGATGCAGTCCAAATTAGGATTTAAACTAGCAAAGATAAACCAGGTTTCTTAGCTGTGTGCTAAACTCCTTGAATTTCCAATTGTTGGGTAATTTACGATTCCTAAACCTTCAGCCTTTGATAAGGAAACAAAAATATTGAATATAAAAAAAGTCAAAGCCAAGCCTGTTAGGGTCTAGCTTTAAATTAGTAGAGTAGCAGAAATAGGCTCTTGCCTAGCTATGCTTTCCTCGGAACTGAGACTGACTCCAAAAAACAACAAATATGTAGTTTGTAGTTTAAAACAAAAGTTTACTATTGGCTTTAATCTATACTGATATAGAAGCTATATTCTAATCTAGCTAGTTCAAGTAGAAGAAATATTTATCTCACCATCTTTCCAAAGAAAAGCGAGAGAGTAGGAAGATGGAAACACAACAGCTCAGTTGAAAATAAATTGGGAAAATCTCAGTTAGTCTCAAAGGGGGAGTGAGACAAGTCACATGTTTAGTTTGAATGAGAGAGAGGGGAGAGTTTGCATACAAGAATTCCCTGTCTTTCTAATGAGGGACAAAGAGAATGCAAAAACCTTCCAACATAATATCTTGGGCAAAGATCTTTCCCAGCTCTAGTAACTATCATATTTTTAATTAGATATGGAGACAAATGAACTTGGGATATTGTCTAGTAGGTGTCTAAAGTCTACTAGAAAGTCTACTAACAACACCTTTAGCACTGGGCAGAGCATATGGGCAGAGCATATGGACAAAAGAATAATATTCAGCCTGTGCTGGATGGGGGTTACATCCCCCTGAAATTTCAGGCTTACAGCTTGTTTGTACTCCTGGGCTTGGATCTGAGGTTTCAACAGTGAACAGGAGTGCATTTGCACAGTTAAAACTAGTGGACTACTTGTGACTGTTCCATGAGTTATCAGATCTGGTCATGGTAAAACTTGCCTTGATTACATCCTGATTACATTACTGTAAAGTGCTCTTTGTGGGACTGTCTTTGGAAACATTTCAGAAACCAGTAGGTTCAAAATGCTGCAGCCTGGTTGTTGACTGGGGCCGATTACAGGAACATATAACTCCCCATTTAAGCACCTTCACTGGCTACTGGTCTATTTCCAGGCAGAATTCAAAGTCCTGATGATGACCTTTGAAACGCTCTATGGCTTGGATCCACACTATCTGTAATAACATATCTTCCTGTATTAGTCTAACCAAGGTTAACAATCTTTGGGGCACAACTTTGTCTGGTGAGGACCCAGGAGAGAGCCTCCTTTGTAGCTGCTCCCGAGTTGTGGAATTCTCTTTCTCTAGAGATTCAGTTGGCCCCTCTCTCCTTTCCTTTCACAGGCAGGCAAGACCTTCTTATTCAGGTATGCCTTTGCTTTAAAAATCTATGAAATGGAAAGGATTTGTGGTAGGGTTGTGTTTTTTAAAATCTTTTTTATTACCATTTATGTTTTAATATTGTTTTAATCTCCTGCTTTTAACTGACTATTTAATTATTAATGACACTTAATTCTTTTTAAAGTTTTGTATAGAGTATGTTGTAACTGTACCCTATTTTTAAAATGCTGTAGGCCACCTTGGATCCTCCTTAGGGAGAAAGGCAGGATATGAATCAAATGAAATTAATAAAATAAATAAATAAATAACAGGTACTAGAACAGGAATTCTAATGTGATTCTAACCAGTTCCAAGAATGGCTGTTTCAGCTGGCTGAAAAAAATAACAAAATACCTGTCCTATGGCACTTTAAAGTCCAATATATTTATAAATTTTGTTTTTAATTTTGTATTTAGAGTATAGAATGAAAAATATATAAAGAAAAACTACAAATCTCTGTGCCTCATAGAACAGTTATCTTTGGTTCAAGAGCAATGAGCAGTATGCTATGTCAAAAAGTGACCTTTAAAAATGTATCTGTCTGAATCAGTTGTTTTCACAAGGAATGTTCATTTGTACAATGATCAATAAAGGGATACCTCATGCCACATAAATTTCTGTCATTTCTGAGTTTGTTCTGAGTCTTCTCTGATTATGCATAAGCTTCTCAGTGAGGGCTGTTGTCCAAACGCTGGTCATCCGTTTTTTGACAGTGAGCCCTTCAAGCATTTTTCCAGTCTTTTACAATTTCCAGTTGTGCAGTCATTAATGACACTGAGATTAGACATTTATGATACAAGTTGGCATTGCCATCTTGAAGCAGAGACAATAGTGCTAATTTCCCACTATGTTTTATATCTTAATTAGTAGCACAGTTATTCCTTATTCCTTTAGGTTTATCTTCACGGAACTTCTGCAAATTAACTTCTGTAAATTGTAGATGCATTCAAATTCCCCTTTCATCACAGTTACACCAACACTAACAAATTTATTGGTGTCACCATAATTTTCTTCAAATGAAAATTATTTATGTCAGATTGCTCTGTTTTTCTCTATTTGTCCTAGTAAAATAGAGCAGTGGCAATATGAAATAGCTTACCAAGGCAATTTTTTTTTTTTGCTGGTGAGAGGGGGGAGGTTTTCTCTTTAGGAAGGTAACTGCAAAGCCAAGGGTTAAAATCAAGAATTTCCTTGCCTAGCATTAATATTGAAAATGTTTTGGATGACGTGTTATTACTAACTATGCATTCAGTGGAATATGTAGATTGGACCTAAATCATTTTATGATGATAATCCATGGAATTTCTTCAATTTTTTTTTAAACAAATCAAGGCAATGCTAAGTAGGGAGTCCAGATTTCTGGGTTATTCTAATATCCCTAACTGCCAGCATTGCTCATTAATCGAATAGATTTTCTTTTGTAGGAAATGAAAGATATTCATGCCACTTCTAACAAGGAACACAAATTTCACACTCTTGTTCTATCAGCACAATTTGTTTTCCCCACTTTACCCTAAGAACTAAAAGTGAAGCCAGTTAATAAAACTCATTAAATCCAGAGGATTGCTAACTGGGGTCATTAGCATATCCTAGGTTTGTTCTCTCTCCCCCTTCCTTTTGCTCCCTGTGTATTAGCACCACCAATGCAAGCTGGATGTTTAGTAAAGAGCACCTGTCAAAACAAAAGAAGAGCTTCGCACCTTGCAATTTTAAGCCCTAGGTAAAAAAGGTGGCCTGGCGGATGGCAAAAAGAGGAAGACATTGCAACCTGAAACGAAAAGACCCAGAACACAGTAAATGAGATCCCTCTGGCTACCTAAAGACTTTTGTTTGACAAGATTAAAATCCTCTTTGTTTCTTTACAGACGTGAGGGCAAAAACAAACAGCCAGATAGAGATAAAGGCCTTGCAGCCTTTCTTTCTCTGTCTTTCCCCTCCCTCCATCACAATTGACACCTCTTTAGTGGACAAGCTTAAGGGAACTTACTCACTCCACTAAGATAAAATTGAGGAGGCCTTCAGTGCAGGTGTAACATGAAAAGCTTTGGAACTTTTAATTTTTTCTCTCTCGAAAAGTGCAAACCACTTGTGTCAATGACCCGATGAAACGATAAGCATACCGGTTTCCTTTCCTTTCTAATTAATTTTCCCTGTGTTGAAAGAAACAACTTAGAGTTACATGAAGCTAGAGAAGGGTTTTGCTTCACACCAGGGGAGAGGGGAAAAAAACATCCTACGAGTGGGGAAGAAAACCCACACATGAACAAGAGCCAGCATTCCTACAGGGCCATCGCTATATGAAACTAATTATACCAGTATTGCAGCTTCTTCACATTTATAAAAGCCAAACTTCTCCCTGAAAAATGGTGATTTTATTGTTATGGAACACTAACTCCTTGTCCTTAAACAAACAGGGAAGACTGTCAGCTCACCAGCTCTAGGAAACTGACAGAAGCTGGGGGTCATATAGATACACATTTTAATTATCTCGTTTGAATCAAGAACATCATTAGGCAAATTTATTGTCGTGCATATATCACACTGCTTACAAATTCAGCACTGTGCTGTGGAACCCCTGTGCAGCCTAGCACTGCAGCAGCCATAGTGGCTAGCAATTGGAACATTAAAGATATTATTTGCATCAGATTCTTACACACTTTGTAATTGTAATTTCAATGTTTTTAGTACTCCAACTGTGCAGAGGTTTAAAAATCCTTGTTGTAGATTGTAGGGTTTTTTTTTTTTTTTTGCTTATCAAATAGTATGATCTACATAGACTTGGCTAATCTTTCTTGAATAGATAATCCTATATATACAAATGTGTGTATATGTGTGTGTGTGTATATATGCATATGTGTGTATGTATGTTGGACAGATTACTTTTCCAGTTATGCTAAGAATGCATTTTTGCCACTAATAATCTCTTTTTAAATGTTCCCAATAAGTTTCTAATTGGTAATTTGGAAACGTATTTTCCAGGTAGATATGAAATCCTTTCTTTATTCATTAAAAATTCAATATGCACCCCAACAACAAAAGAAACCTATCAAATGACAAAATTTCATTATTTGAAATCCTACAAAATTCCCACTTTATTAAAAATAAAGATAACTTTCCTATATTATAAATAGGCTATGTGCATCTCTAAGTGGCTTTTGTGGGCTGCAAATACACACCAACACCACACCAAATTTGCTGCTGCAATATCAAATTTTGGTGGTGTAGTGTATTGGCTGTGATTTGAAAAACCCTCAAATAATCCTTTATGTTTTTGCTTTAAAATAAGGTTTACAGGGAATGTTCACCTTGTTTGGAAATCAAATCATGATTTGGAAGGCTCTTGAGAATGTAAGTGAGCTTCAAAACAAAATGCCATGGATGTACCATATCTCAATTTCAGTAAGGTCTTCAGCAAGTTCTCCCCTGATATTCCTGGAAACAAGCTTGTAAAACATGGCCTAGAAAATGGTGCAATTAGGTGGATTTGTAAGTGGGTGACTGGCTGAACCCAAGGGATGCTCATTAATGGCTCCTCTTCATCCTGGAAAGAAGTGACCATTGGGGTGCAACAGGATTCTGTCCTGGGCCCAGTGCTATTCAACAGCTTTATCAATGATGTGGATGATAGAATAGAAGGCATATTTATAAAATTTGCAGAAGCCACCAAATTAGGAGGGGTATTAATATTTCAGAGGATAGGATTGGAATTCAAAATGACCTTAACAGATTAGAAAGCTAGGCTAAAACTACCAAAATGAATATAATAATAATAATAATAATAATAATAATAATCAATCGGGGCAGCTCACAATAAAACCCAGTACAATAGTAAAACAAATTATGTCCCACTCACCCCATAAAAGGTTAATTAAATCTATTAGAATTTAAAATTCACAAAGTTAAAACAACAATCACAGATATACAATAAAACAGAAGACTGCGGCAATATAGCAAATGGTTTTCGGGGAGGCAGGTGGGGTGAGAAAGAAATGTAATGTACTTGAGTTAGGGAGAAAAATAAAATAAAATGTACAGATATAGGACAGGTGACACCTTCACTTTCACAGTACAAGTGAAAAGGATCTAGGGGTCCTAGTAAACTACAAGTTAAACATGAGTCAAAAGAGTGATGTGGCAGATAAAAAACCCCAATGTGATTCTAGTTTGTATCAATAGAAGTTTAGTATCTAGATCAAGGGAAGTAATAGTGCCACTCTATTCAGCTTTGGTCAGGCCTCACCTGGAATCATGTCCAGTTCTGGGCATAATTCAAAATGCATGTTGACAAGCTGGAGTGTGTCCAGAGGAGGGTGACTAAAATGGTGAAAGATCAGAAAACCATGTCCTGTGAGGAGAGACTCTGGGCTCAACATATGGCTCCAATAGTATGGCCTCTGACCACCCCTTTCCTCACTGGATTGGGCCTGCAGCAACCACGTGCCATGGCCCCTATCCAGCAGTTTGCCACTCTAAAAAGAATCGGGAAAATGCCGGTTCTTTTTAGAGTGGCAAAAGGGTGCCTTTGCTGCTGTAGTGGCTTTTCACCAATTCTTTGGTGCAGCATGTTTAAATGATGCAGCATGATGTCGCCAGCTAGATCAGGAAACTATTATTCCACTTTAATTTATATGGTTCAGTCCTATGGGCTCCTAGGACTTGTAGTTTGATGAGACATTGCTGAAAATTCTAAATACTCCTCCCTAAACTACAAATCCATGGATTCCATAAGGCAGAATCATGGATGTTAAAGAGAAATAATAGTGCAATAATTGTGTTCAAGGCGGGTATTCCCTATATGACTATAGTTACCAACAACTGTATACACATGACTCCTCAGAACACCAATGTAATTTAACTAGTGCAAAGTATATTATCAGTAGTACTGACACACTAAAGTGATTAAGAGAAAATGGCTGCACTAGTCCTCTGAACATCACTCTTTTGGGTAGTTATTTCTTTTCAAAAAACAAACAAACAATGACTGTCTTCTCATGGCTTCCATGTTTATGTGGCCATAACTGTATATGTGAACACATGCACACTTGGAAGTAACTAGCTCTTATCTTTGGACTTGGGGGAGCTCCATTTTAGGCACATTTAGCACTTGGCAACTTGCTGAGTTCTGGCTTCCAAATTGCCATTAGAACATTGTCACTGCATGCTAACAGGATTTAGGAACACAGGTTGAGTCAATACACTTAATGTTCTTTCTTTAAGTCCTGGTTGCAGAAATCTCTCTCAGAGTCTGAAGAAAATGTCTTGGAGGCTATGTAAGATGTAAAGGAAAAAAGGCTGAACATCAAGGAATATATCCTACCTCTGTAAGTGACATTGAAAATTCACATTGCACATCAGTGATAAGTCAAACCAATTTAAAACAAATTTGAATGTAATTTATAAGTTTAATTGCTTTATTAATTAAAACATTTCTTGTCTCAGAGTGGCATACAAATAAAATCAATTTAATAAGTGGCTAAACCATTTATTAAGAAGGTTGAAATAATTTGAAACCATGCACATATTCAGATTTGATCAAAATCATGAGGCTCCAAAGACTTTGATAAAAAGCTACCTTTTGACTTGGTGTGAGAATGAAACCAACATCTCCATTGATCAGGCCTTCAAGGGAAGGACAATCCACAACTAAGATGCCACAGTGGTGTTTTGAATTCATAATTCATAACATACTTTAAATATATCAAGTTTTAAAATATTATATCACTAGTAGGGATGCAAAGAAAATTTGAAAATATTTGAAAAATGGTGGAAAATGGGTTTCTCAAGTGACAAGAAACCTTAACAAAGATAATTATAGATGGGCAAGACTTTGCACTTTGGGACTTACCCTATGTTTTTGTGGCTTTTTTTTTTCATCAAGAAATTAAATTTTAGATACAGAAAATCATATTTCTGTGCAGAAAACAAGTTTACTATTTTCTACTTTCTGGGCAGAATATGTTGCCTTCTATGCAGAAAACTTGTTTTCTTTTCAGAAAATGCACAAAAAATGTGAGAGGTATTTTTGCATAGAATAAGTCTTTAACTGCAAATAGTCTTCCAACATTTCACAGTTTTTGATGACTTTCTTGCAGTGAGGAGAAAAATTATATAATTATTTGATCTTGCCTGTGAGAATGGAAAATTGTGAAGATTAGTATCCCTGTGAATATACATAAAAGCATTGCTCAAGGATATACATGAAATGTTCATTTTCATATTTTTTTTAAAAAAGTATGCATGTTTATTTAGTAAAAACATACTTCCATTACACAAAGGCAATTCCAGACACTGAATCTTGATTTGGTTAAGCAGTTCTATATAAAGTTTTCTTTAGGTTATATTCTTGCCATTCTCCAACAACAACAACATATCTAAACATAAGGACCAGGATTTAAATGAATTCCTATTAATTTGAGATTTTTTGGAGATCAAATAGTTAGGGTTGATCCAAATGAACCAGTGGGTTTTACATAAATTATGATTTACCATTCAGCAATTTATTTAGTGTCTCTACTCTACATTAACTTTTGCAAAGTGCTCTACCTTGGGCTACCTCTGTAGCAAGCTGAGAAACTTCAATTAGTTCAACATAGGGCAACCAGATTGGTTACTGGGACATCCCAGAGTGAACATATTACACCAATATTAAAATCATTTCACTGGCCACCAATTAGATTCTGGGTAAGGTACAGAGTGTTGGTTAGTGTAATATGAACTTGACCTTGGGGAATTTTTAATATAGTTCAAATAGTTAGCAGGAGGCAAACTCAGCATTTACGGAGGTGGCTGAGGGACTAGATATATAGAGACAAGATTTTTATGAATCAATTTGTATATTTATTAAGGGATCAAGCATACAAAAACATACATTCACTCACACATTCACATAAAACAGGGGTAGGCAACCTTTTTG
>CM034701.1:50508125-50528094 GCA_020142125.1 Phrynosoma platyrhinos
TTTTGGTATCCATGTGGGGTCCTGGAACCAAACCCCAGCAGATACCAAAGTCCCACTGTATTGAGCAACCTGGAGGAAAAGAGATGAGTCTTAGTAAAGATGTGCAGAGTGGCTTGTTTTTGTAGAAGAGCAGGTGTGGGGGATGAAAAAGGGAGGAAGGGAAGGAATTAGAAATGAAATGGAATGAAACAACTTTGTTTTCACTTGTTTTATAACTTTTGAAATATAACTTCCTTTCAGATCAACACTCCAGGTAGGCTTTTATTGGAACAATCAGGGCTTTAGCCCTTGCCATGGACCCTCATCCCCAATAAAGGCAGTGGTGTGGTAGATTCCATGCCAGTGGTGTAATGAATCTGCTCTTGATTTTAATCTGATGAATATAAGGTTTTGAACCTATTTTGGGGCTATGGGTCAACACCTTGCATAGCATGTTAAAAGTTCAGACTAAAAGCTGGAATAGATTCCCTACAGTACTGTGCACTTGTGGAGCCCACAGCAACTACCAAGAAAAGAGATGCATCACTGGTAACTATGCTATTTTTGATTCATGTTTCCAGGTTTTGGGAATGAATCCCACTGAATACATTCAGCCTTATTGAACATGGTTTCCAGAACTTTCCTATCTATTTGGGTGAGAGGGAAATCCACATTGGAGCCAACACCATGGCCAGAGCTATGCTAGCTAACAACAATTGGAACTGGAGTTGCCCTTCACTTCCTCCTCCTTCTTCCAACTAATACAATGGAATGATCTGTGCCAGTTCCAAAGTGAGTGTACTCTCAGGCCTCTGTTGCAGGAGCAAGCTGAAAGAATCGGAATTCTTAGATGTGTGATCCATTCCTGTTCCCATCATTTTGCTGTTGGAGTGCTATTAGTGGTTAGAAATAATAGCAGAGCTTTACACCTTCAGCCCTTGGAGAGTACCAGCAGTGGACTTTCCTCTCTGGTGTTAAATCTAATGCGTCAACTACAGATTAGGAATGTAATTTCAGCCACTAATTTCATTCCTAAGGGAAGCAATGAGTTATTTTATTTTAGCAGTTTGCTTTCTCCTGTGAGAAAGCCTTTGATTACTGGGCAGGTTTCAAAGATTATTCACAGTTTGGGGTTTGTTCTTACAAAATTCACACATGGTGTATTTGTGCAGAAAATAGCATTTGTGTTTCTCTCTGTGTGTGTTTTCTATGTAGAAATGCCACATGTGGATTTTATGCAGAATAAATTCCATCTACAGCATTTCATCCTCAGGAAACAGCCTTTTCTGCACTGAAAATGCTGTTTTCTGTGCAAAAATACCATGTGCTAATTTTGTACAAAATATGTCCTGAACTTTAAAGATTCTTGTCAATTCAGAATTCTCATCATCAGAGTTTCTCAACACTAAAAAGAGACATTTTTCGACCTTTTTCTGACTACAACAGGTCCACAGCTTCCTATGCATGGGATTGTGCTGACTGTTTTGTATAAATTATGTTTAATATATTATTATTTTATTTTGCCAAGATTTTTGATCCAAACTTTTTTTTAAAATGACCAAGTTTAATGCTATTTTATGTTCATGATATCTCCTCTCATGTCTTTAATGCTGCCTGTAAAATTGTGTTGTTTTCAAAATTTCTGATTTTAATTACTGTTTGTTTACACCTTTTGCCTTATTGATATTTTAATCCCTTTTCAGGCATCCTGGAAACTCACTGATGGTCAGAGAAGACTGAAAATTAAAATAAAAACAAATAAAATTGGAATATGTATTGATTGATTAAAATGTATTGATCATTAAAATAAATAAGGAAACAGATAATGTATGCTGTTTGTATGTTTGTTTTCCAGATAAAGACAGCCATTCTTTCATTCACTGTAGTTTCAGGAGCTGAAGAAATGACATTTCCCCAGTCATTTCTGTCTTTGGAAATAGGTGATTTACCAAATGCTGCCTCATTTTTTGATTTGTCAAATACTGTCTTAAATTCAAGAATATCTAGCCCATGGCCTCATAAAGAATGGAGATATGTTGGATTGTAAAGAAGCATATTTTTTGTTTTGCAAATGGAACTTTAATTTCCTGGACTTTGGGCCTCGGCAGACGGAGGCCCTGGAGCCGCCGCCGGACGGAGCGCCGGCGGAGCGGAGCCTCCGCACCGCGGCGCACCGTCGGCGCATCTAAAAGGAGCACCAAATTGGCGCTCCTTTTAGATCTAAGGGAAAGTGCGCCCCAAAAGCGGCGGGCGCACTTTCCCCGGCTCAAACGGCGCAGTGCATGTGGGCGCTGCGCCGTGAGGTCATCCCCGGTGCGCTGGCCGTGCGGACAGCCGGCGCTTCTGGGGGCGACCTCGGGGAGAGGAAGGGGCGCCGCTCGTGCGGCTGCCCCTCCTCTTCCCTGCCCGGAAGACGACTTTATTAGTCGTCTGCCGAGGCAGTTAGAGAATCTCCCATCAGCTACATGGTCAGAAAGAGGAGATTCCAGTCTGCAAGTAATACCCCTCTATACCATATGAACTGACAACAACAAAAAAGCAAAATGCAGGCCTATGATTAACATCTTCATTTTTTTTCTCCAGTATGGTTTTTAACATCTTGCCCGATGAAGAAGCAGTTTAGCTTCAAAAGCTTGCAAAAATGTTATTGTGCATTTTGGTTGGCCCATTAAAGATCATTGTTTGGTGGATTTTAGCTTCTGGAAACTTATATTCAAGAGATAGCCACAGCTATAATTTCTAATCCCACAAAAGTAGTTAGTTAGAGCAATAGTTACATTCTAAAGAATCCAAAATTGGATTTTATTTTCATTGACAAGTTTTAAAATGATTTTACATTGTTTTAAAATATTAAAGTTTTAATAGGTTAGTTTAATTACATTTTTAAAAACTTTTAAAATCATTGGGACTGGCAATCAGTATGGCAGTTACAGATTAGTAAGCTAGTGTTATGTATCTGTAATGCTCTGTATTCAACAAATCCTACATGGTCATAGCTCAGTTTTGCAGCCAGTCCAATTTAACACCTGGCAGCCACATCAGGCAAAGTAGTTCCATTGAGATGCTGATTGGGATTCATCCTCCCTATGCCCCAATCAGCATCAGAACAGAACTCTATCTCTTGGAGCTATTGTTCTTGTTGTAGGGGGGAAGCAGATGGGTGGCCGTGGGTTGCCCCAGGAAGCTGCGCCACAGGACCGAGGCATCCCCATGCCTCGGCCCCATGGCGCAGCTTCGCCGCCCCTGAAAGGAACGCTAAATTAGCACTCCTTTCACAAGTCACCAAAAGGCTGCGGCGCACTTTCGGCGACTCTTCTGCTGCAGCATGTGCGAACGCTGTGGCGGGAGGTCCTCCTCGGAGCGTCGGCCATGCGGAGGGCTGACTGCTCCAAGGACGACCTCGGGAGGGGTTGGGGCACTGATCATGTGGCTGCCCCTCCCCTTCCCTGCCCCCAAGACGGCCTCAAGACGGCCCAATTAGCTGTCTGATTAGGGGGGTAGTGTACCTTCAAGTCATTTCCAACTTATGGCACTCTAAGGTAAACCTATCATAGGGTTTTCTTGGCAAGTTTCTTCAGAGGGAGTTTGCCATTCCCATCTTCTGAGGCTGAGAGTATGTGACTTTCCCAAGATCACCCAGTGGCTTTCCATGGCCAAGCTGGGATTCAAACCCTGGTCTCCTGGTATCCTAGTCCAAGGTAAAATAGGTTTATTATTTATTTATTAATTGTTTTGTGGTGAGGGTCAGGCCATAATTTCACTTAGTTCATCATGTGTAAGTAAGGCCCTAAGCAGACAGGCAGCCATGGGCTGCCCCAACAAGCCGTGGATTTGGGCCGAGGTAGCCACATTCCTTGGCCCTGATCCACTTCTTTTAGGGCCCTGGAAGGAGCGCTAAAATAGCGCTCCTTCTGCAAGGTGTGGAAGGTGCGCCACAAGAGGCGTTGGGCGTCTCTTTGGCATCTCTTCTGTCGCAGCGTGTCCAGATGCTGCGGCAGAAGGATGTCATCCGAGTGCCCATTGTGTGGAGCATGTTCGGGAAGGGGTTGGGGCACCCAGCGTGAGGCTGCCCCTCCCCTTCCTTACCTCCAAGTTGGTGCAAAGTGCCGTCTGCAAAGGGTGTAAGTGAGCAATGTAGAATATGGGCCTGCATTTTTAGATATTAACTGTTTTAATTCATGCTTTTAGCTGACTCAGGTCTGCAAAAAAGGTAGAACAAAAATTAAATAAAATAAAATACCAGATGTGGGCAATACCTTTACTAGAATCAGCTATTGACTATACAAGGCCCATCCCACCAAATAATGCACTGGATGTTGCTAATCATTGTGTTAGGTGTATGTGCGTGTTTAAATGATTTATGTTTGAATCTGATTTTAATTGTTTTTTTTTAAAAAAATATTTTTATTAAAATTCTACATTCACTAAAACCTAAATACATCAAATGCAAGCACACATACTAAACTACACTAATTAAAATGCAAAAAACCCCAACAACATAAAAACAATGCACACCATACTACAACTATACTACAGCAGCATATGACTTCCAACTATCTTTCCTGTGAGTATATAGTAACTCCTGCATTTCTACCTCCTCTCTTGTCACATAAAATGCTACACTTCATCTGCAAATTTAATATGAATTAATGGTTGGTTTTAATTTTTTTATTGTTTAATTTTATTTTACCTTTTGTATCATGTGGAATTTTAATGATTTTTTAAAACATCTGCTGTAATCTGCTTTGAGTCCTGAGCTGTGAAAAAGGTGGGATACAAATAAATACAACAACAACAATAAAAGGTTCAGTTTCACAATACATTCTCCTGAACTTTCACCAGATTATCTTTTGTAGGGCACCATGGTGCCACATGCCATGCGTTTGTCCTGCCTCAACTCCACCCCCAGACTGGCTCTTTAGGCCGGTCTGCATCGGCCCTAAGTGTTGAAGAGGAGCCTATATAGGAGTAGAGCATGGAAACCCACAAAATTTGGCTAGATTTTTTAAACCATGAGCTCTGCAGTTAAATCAGTCCTAAATAGACTTGATTAATCATCACAGTTAGTCCTGCTGGGCTCAAGATAAAATGGTCTATTGCCCCTTTCTTTTGAAATTCAGTGCTGGCAGCAGCTCAGACATCAGCCTCTTTTGTTTTACTTTATGGATCAGCACAGAGCCCCTCATTCTTGTAATTTGAAATAATTCATTGCTTTCGTGTACAAAAATAACTAAATTAGTCATTTCAGTAAGCAGGTTAACAAGTGAGAATGCTACATGCTGATGGCCTGTGGTACAAAGTGCGCCTAAATAGTGAAGTCACCTTTTCATAACTATAAAAGTAATTAAAACAGTTACAACTGTGGGGCTAAGCAGACAGCGCAAAGCACTGTCTTCAGAGCAAGGAAGGGGAGGGGCAGCCACACGCTGGATGCCCCAATCCCTTCCTCAAAATGTCCTCAGAGCAGCCGGCCCTCCGCATGGCCAGGGCTCCGAGGATGCCTTTCCACTGCAGCGTCCGCACACACTGCAGCAGAAAAGCCACCGAAGGTGAGCCGGCAGCCTTTTGTGGTGCACCTTTGGCGATTTGTGGAAGGAGCACTATTTTAGCACTCCTTCCAGGGGTGGTGATGCTGTGCCGCTGGGCCGAGGAATGGGGATGCCTCGGCCCCGATCCACAGCTTCCTGTGGTGGCCCCGTGCCACCCGTCTGCATGAGCACTGCATCTCAAAATGAGTGAAGTTATCCCTCATTATGGTACAATAATGTAACTTATTTATGCCTTAATTACTGAAAAAGGATTAATTCCAAGTAACTAGCTGTCTGAGTCAGTTATTTCTGTGTTTTGATAGTACTTTAGTCTTAAATTTGCATTCATCACAGTTGGGCAGTCTACTTGTGCTAACATCAACAAGAGCAACAAAATGTTAAACAAAGATCTATGCAGCCATTCACATTCAATAGCTAAATTTCTATGACATTTTGTTGCAAAGAGCTATCTGTTTCTGCAATATATAACGTTTGGAACATAGTCACAAATTTAACAAGAGTACATTAGGGAACAGAAATTCATTCCTTGTATTGCTCCCAAAGCTTCTGTAGTCATGTGGCATTTCACCTAAGATCTTCAAATGAATGTCAGCTTTATAGTAAATAAAGTTCAATGCATAACATTTTAGCAAGAGTTTTTGAAATATTTAGCTTTAGAGAGGAGAGAATTCCAATTGTCAGCATTTAGCACTTTTATATTCTCTGATCTCTGGAAATTGTGCCCCTTGAAACAAATGCATAGTTGTCGAAATGGAAGGAACCAGTTAGCAAAACAATCTGCACTATTTCATTCTTTCCTTTTACAATATTGAACCTGAAGGCAATTATTTTTGTTTTCTATATTGATGTTGGAACCATATTTCTTACACAAGCTGCCTTATGGCCTGCCGAACTGATATTTTCAAGTATCCCAGATCAGAATACTTTACAGCTTATTATATGCACAAAACAATAGCAGGATCTGTCAACTGTGAAGTGACATTATATTGTATGTTGCAAATGAACAGATGTTCTTGTTAAAAGTTGTGGTTTCTTTAACTGATTATAGAGTTGGTGCAGCCTTTTGAGTCCTGATGGCAACAGTTAAATTGATCGCTCACTGATTTAATCACACTTTTTTTTAAAGAGCAGCAATATGAAGAGATTAAGAGATTGACAGAAAGTTATCGAGGGAATTTAAAGAATTAATTGCCAAAGTCACTTTAAATTAACAACTACTGGCTACTTTTCTTGAAGGGTACAGCTGGATGGGATAATCAATGACAGAATTTTTTTTAAAACAGAAATTTGGCTATGTTGAGAAATAGATGATTGCTGAACCCTCAAGTAACATTTAATTTTTCCTAATCAACCAATTATACTTTCTGCATACTCGTCCTCGGTTAACGTGATGAAAGTTCGTAACTCTTGTTAACATGACAATATGGCACAGTTAAAATGACAAGATGGATAATTCACATAAAAGGTGTGCCTCCTTATTGTTGACAAGAGGAAGCATGAAGGAAACTGATCAAAGTGATTTTGGAATGGAAAGTCAGAAATTCTAAAAGAAAAAGATCATCATGCTGACTGGCAAAACATCAACAGTGTGTCAAAAATATTGAAATAAGCTGTCTGGCTTTTAAAAAAATAAAAATTGCATAATGCTGTGTCAACATATTTAAAAGACAAATGCAGTAACAATAAAATCAACAATAGACACATTCATGACAGATGCCTTTAATAGTCATGATGCTTATATGGAAGCTCCCTGTCCAGTGGCATTATAGTTCTGAATACCAGTGACTAGGAATCAAGAGTGGGAAAGGACAATTGTACACATGCTCTGTTTGTGGTCTTCATAGGAGTATCTGGATTTCTGGAAAAATGGTGATGGATTGAATGGAGCTTTGGTTGGGTCCAACAGTGATCTTGCTTTTGTCACCACTATTACTGCTGCTTTCCCCCCAATACCACTGCAATAATAAACATCCTTGGAATTTATTTAACTCTTTGAGTCCTCAAAGTACAGTGCATATATCAGCTCAGTGAGACCAATAATGTTCTCAGTCATACTACAAATGGCTGGAGAACCAATGGCCAAGATTGAGGGCTGAGATAAGTTATATTCAAAGGTTGTGTAAGGAAAGGGCTGCTCATGCAACAGATTTTTTCCACTTCTCCCACCTGCACCTCTGAAATCATATCCAGATGTCTGAGGGCTTCCTGATCAGCTATACAAGGGGAAATTGGAGTGGGGACAAGTCACTCCAAACTGGACAGAAGAACTTTAAGCATAGGACAGTTGGTGCCCTATGCTTAGAAGCAGCAAGTGTCAGGGAAAGTCAGGCTGTGGTAGGGTTGTGCAGTCCCAGGAGGGTCACATGAGTTGAGGTCATGTACATGCCATGTCTGAGAATGTGGTGAAACACAGCAGGAAGTT
This sequence comes from Phrynosoma platyrhinos, assembly GCA_020142125.1. NCBI lineage: Eukaryota > Metazoa > Chordata > Lepidosauria > Squamata > Phrynosomatidae > Phrynosoma > Phrynosoma platyrhinos. The sequence goes on from CM034701.1 coordinate 50,516,076, forward strand.
CTAAATCATTCTGAAGTTTCTCATGGGAAACAAGCATTCATGAAGAAGAAAGCCAAGGAAGAATCCAAGAGTCCACCAGGTTGTAGATTAATTGTCTGCAATATGAACTCTCCTTAAACATGGTGAGATTTATAGCTGATTGTTTCTTCTAGGGCCCGTTCATACTACACAGTTATAACATTATGATTCCAGTTTAACTTTGCACCCCAAGGAATCCTGAGGCCTGTAGTTTGATGTGGTGCTCTGACTAAAAAGTCTACTCCTTTCTCTCTCTCATTATAAGACATTAGAACAGTGGTCCTTGAACAAAAGAGCTACAAAGGTAAATTGGAAAGAAAAACAGCATTGCTAAGGGACCGTAGTCATCAACTGCAGTCCCTTAGCAATGGATTGAACAGGACAATGGCTTCCTGGCTCTCTACACACATTTCAACACTATCTGATCCCATCTCATGGGGACATCCTACACTCATCTATTCTCTCCACCTACAGGCTGGTTTCTAAGGCCAAACTGGTTTTGCCACCTCATTTCCATACCCAATGCCTATGTCTTTGTCCACAAATGACCATTGTTTCATTTGCATACACAAAGGATTTTGAATTTGATTTGAAATTTTCACATACCAAGAGCATATATATGTCTGTCCCTGGTTTCCACTCCATCAAAAGCATCTGTGAAAGTAGACTGAAGTCTATAAAAGCTCATGCTGCCAACTTCTTTCTTTTGCATACTCTCTCTTTCTAAGGCTGCATTTGTAATGCAGAAATAATCTGGTTTGACAACAATTTAACTGCTATGGCCCATTGCCATGTTTTTCTGGGAATTATAGTTTTGTGAGACATTTAGCTCTGGTGGCCCAGCAAACTAGAAATCCCAAGATTGTATACAATTGAGCCATAAAGGGGGGAAGCAGATGGCGCAAGGGGCCGTTTTGGGGACAAGGAAGGGGAGGGGCAGCCACATGGTGGGCGCCCCAACCCCTTCCTGAAGGCATCGTCAGAGCGCTGGCCCCTCCACACGGCCAATGCTCCGACAATGCCTTCCCACCACAGCGTCTGCACATGCTTTGGTGGAAGAGTTGCAGAAGGTGCGCCACCAGCCTTTTGCAGTGCACCTTTGGCGGCTTTTGGAAGGAGCACTATTTTACCGCTCCTTCCAGGGGCGGTGAAGCCGCGCTGTGGGGCCGAGGTGTGGGGATACCTCAGCCCCACGGCGCAGCTTCCCGGGGCAGCCCAGGGCCGCCCGTCTGCTTCCCCCCAAAGTGGTGTCAAACAGGATTATTTTGGAAGTATAGACACAACCCAAGTTTCACATTCCAGGATTCTTTAGTGTGGGAAGTGTGTAGTTTGGAAGGGTCCCTGGTAACCAAAGATGAGTGAAGGGAGACATAGAATTGCTTGTGTAAACTAAAAGTAGTAAAAGGATCTGAGGATAGGTTGGATAAAAACAGGAAAAAGATCTTCCCACCCTGAGTCATCTTATTGTTTTCTTGATTCTGTTCTGCTCAATTCTTGGCAAGTCTGGTAATTCACCTAGAAAGCCATATGGCTAATTGTCTAGTATCTAGTATTTGAGCCTGTGCAAGAAGCAGTTCCTCTTTCCTTTGCTTTTGTTTGACTTGTGATTGCATCCACCTACTCTGGCTGATATTGTGGGCTCATCATCCAGAGATAATGCATTGTCTGTGTGTGCTCTTGAATCCTCAGGCTACGAGTAGGGGCTCTGCTCCTGGAACCAGTCTCTTCTTGTTCTGAATATTCTGAGCTGGATCCCTCAAATTCCACAGTCAGTAGAAGAGGCTAAAAGCAGTGTATTGTTTCTTAATCTTTTCTTTACCACACACTCCTCCTTTAAATATCTTTTGTTACACAGACCCAAGACTTAAGATTTAAAACATCATCATCATCAACAACAAAACAACAAGAAACAACAAGGAAAACAATAATAAATATCTGAACACTGAACAATGGGCCAGAGCAGATGAGTGCAAAAGAACAGCACAAGCCACTCTAATGCAAGCAAGTTGGGACCACAACAACCACACATCCTGCTCCCAAAGTGGGCTGTGGCTGCAGGACCCAACTTTCACTGCCAAGAACCAGATTATCCCAGTTCCTTTTTGCACTGGTCCAAAGGACGTTGGAGTCATGTGTCCTTTGAATGCCATGCCTCCAAAGCATCCGGAGGCCACTTCATTTGACCTGTCTGTTCCAGTCCAATTACACCATCCTGCAGAAGCACCAGAGTAAGAGGGAAGACTTTTCTTCCTGCCAGTTTGTGACTGGAGCAGACTGCATGGCAACACACAGGCCCAACCAGCTAACCAGCCAACCAACCTTTTCCTTGGCTCCGTCATGTTGCTGTTTCACTGTGGCTCAGCTGCTCAGCCTACTTTTTCCTTGCAGTGGAGCAGCTATGGACCTTATCACACGGGGTCTAAAGCAGACCTAATCCAAAGGATATCCATAGCTAATCCGTATTAGTTCCTCGTGTTTACACACGACGTTGCACCAAAACTCGACAGAACCTGGAGCTAATCCGTATTAGTTCCCCGTGTTTGCACCGAAACTCGACAGAACCCGGAGCTAATCCATAATGAATTGAGATCTTTTGACATTCGGTTTTTCGGGGAAGTACAAGCGAGCTTTCGGAATTATTGCGCAATGGCCGCTCAGGCGAAATACATATGATCACGCAATACGTATTGTGAAGCATTTCAGTTCATTTCGGTATAGAACTGAATTTATTCTTATTTTGGTTACTTTTTGCTTCATGGCCAGCGTGTGATAAGGTCCTATGTGATGTCACTGAAGCTTTTGCAGGGAGGATTTTTTCAGTTCATGGGTGTATATCATTTATGGCAATCTGTCAGTAGCTACATAACAGGCATGAGTGGATTAGAGCCACTGGGTTCAGAGGTATCCTCCTTTTCTCTTTTGCCATCTTTCCACTTTTTTATCACTCTACCTCCACACCAGAGAGGGATTGGGATAGGGACAGAATTTCCTGAACTGAGGACTTTTGAAATTAGTCCTAGGGCCACAGGTTGTCCACTTTCACAGCCCCAACTGGAACAAAGCTTTGCATACATGTTGCTGCTTTTGTAATATCCATAACCATTACTCTTGTCTTCTTTCCTTAGTTTCCTTCCTTCCTTCCTTCTTGAGTTTCTCTCTCTCTTTTCCCCTTGTTCCATTTCTCTGGACCTTATCACACAGGGTCTAAAGCAGACAGAACCTCATCCCATCCCCGTCCCATTGCAGTTTTTTTTTCTGTGTGTTCACATGACGTTGCACAGAACCCCGTCCCATCCCCGTCCCATCCCCATCCCATTGCGGTTCCTTTTCCCGTTTGTTCACACGACGTCGCAGAGAACCCCGTCCCATCCCCGTCCCAATGCGGCATCATCCCCGTTCTTTTGAATGCCGGTTTCCTGGGGAATTACATTTGCACAACCAGAATGATACCACAATGATGCTGCTTTCGTTCATTGCGGAATGATGCTAGTTGCGTCTGATAGCAATTTCCGTCTTGTGGGGTCTATACCGGTATAGTTCTGGATTGATTCCATACCACTTTCTTGCCGCTTTGAGACCCGCGTGTGATAACATCCTCTTTCTAGCACACACAACACATACACACCACTAACAATTAAATGGTCAGCTTCTCAGGTCAGTTACACCTCCTTTTTTATCTTAAGAAACATTGTATAGTTCCATGTGATTCACTGTTATAAAGTCACAGTCACAATTTCCACAATGATGAAAATACATATGGAGGAAAATACCAATCTAGGATCCTAAATGCCATTTTTCCCATAAAGAAACTTAGGAATCCAGGTGGTCTGTTGCTGTGGTCTGGCCTCTCCCACATTAGTAAAATGGTGCAGTTGGTATTTCTAACAGCATGAAAATATTTATGCTGAAACAGGTGTGATGTGGGCGGAAGTGACATCATCACAGAAATGCCAGAAATTCAAAAGACTCCCTCGTGATAGCACCCATATGCATGCAGAAGCATGCTTTTGAAGTCTGAAAGAAGGGAGACGTCTGGGTACCTCCTCAACAGGTGTTGAGTTCTCTACTACCAAGATTAGATTAGTGGAAGAAAAGAAACATGAACAGTAAGCCTGTTGCCCCTTGTCACTGTTGGTCACAACTGTATGAAAAAACTGCAAACATTATCAATTTTTATGGGCCATGTCTCTGGCTGTGGAAGAGGAAACACACAGTTTTTCAGAGGAGGTAATTAACTATCTGATTGGGAGACAATGGTTTTCATGACTTCATAAATTATTGTCATACTTTGCAAATAAATGTTTAAAAGTTTTTAAAAAGCCAAGAACTGTCAGCAGCTTGGGGAAAGTGTTTGTTTTGGACTGCAGCTCCCAAGATTCCCCAGGTATCTGGGAGACTCAAGGAATTATAGCAATTATAGCAATAGAGCTTCATTTATATACCACTTCATACCATACTATTCTGTCACTAAACTGTAAGCTAATTGGTCCCCAAAAGCTGGGTACTCATTTTAGTGATCTCGGAAGGATGCAAGCCTGACTAGAGCCTGAACCATTGCTGGTACTGAACTTGCAACCTTGTAGTTTGTGAGTGAGTGGCTGCAATACAGGAATTAACAATTGTGCCACCAGGGCTCCTGGGTCTAGTCCTTTAAAAATGTAGTCTAGACCTTTAAAAATGAGTTTCAAATAGTAAAAAGAAAACAAGGGCAGAATCCCAATATTAACTTTAACTTTAACATAGAGGGTGTGCAACACAATCAACACATCATTCCACGTACAAACTCTACTCTCTTGAGCAATGTTTAACTGAGTTTAATTGTATAAGAGACTAGCAGAGATTACACCTCATGTTTCTCCAGTGACAATGTTTAGTGGTAAAGGTCTGTTTGAAGAAAATGTCCCTAAAATGTAGGAGAGTTCTGGAAACCTGAGGGTCTTTGTGGTGATGGTGTAATGAAGAAATATTCTGCAGAAAAAATGGTGAAGAGAAAGAGGGAAAGAGAAAGAGAAAGGGAATTTGCATGAGGCGAATATTTAATAAGCAAAATCTCTTTTTGATTATTCTATTATTATTTGTTTATCAAATTTTTAAGTCTCATCCTCTAGCAAAGAAGTACTCAAGGTGGCACAGAAACAACTTAAAACCCCAGGAATAAACAAAACCAGAATACAGTAAAACTGCAGAACAGTACTAAAATGAATGAGCAACAACATATTAAACAATGTGAAAAGCCCAACAGTTGTTCTAAAATTGGTTCATGTCATCTCTAAGGAATAATCTGCCTAGTTGAGCAGTTGAAATAAGTCATAAAAGTAGATAACACCGGTGTCAGGCTGAGAGTGTATTTCCTAGTGTTGCTCCTAAAAGGAAGAACACATCAAGTATTTACTTGACAGTCTTGCCAGACATGTGGGATAACACATATAGACATTCCAGCCCTACTTGGGCATTTTAAATTATATAATTACAATTGTGTGAAGCAGGAAAAGAAAGGCACTGATGGAAAAACAATTCCATTGGAGTTGAGGTGCCTGATAAAAATATCAATTTCGCACCTCCCAATAATCATTGTGAGAAAAAACATACCTTTCTTCAAGAAATTAACATGTTTATGAGGCTTGTGGTCCATTCCAAAGAAATAAAGTAAACTCCAAATCATGTGTTTTAAAAAGGTGAATGGTTAGAAGGGGAAATTGGAAAATACATCTTGATGCACTTTCATCAAAGAAGGAAAATATTGTATTGTGTTTATTTATTTGATCTATCACTTGCCTTTCTCTTTATACAGGACCCAAAGCAGGCCTACAAAACAAAAGCAGACAAAAAGCTGTATTAAATACATACAAACATAACATTTGGACAAATATGTGTGAGAAACGGGTACAAAAATTCCACATGAGGAGTGCAAACAAAGCCCATGAGCCTGAAATGAACAGAAGTTGGAAGTAGAATTGGAGAAAAGAACCAAAATTGAAACCGAGAGTCTTAGCCCTAAGCCAAGCAGTGCCCTGAGAATGACAGTTTACTCTAACCCTGTTCCTCACAGTATGTTGTGCTGGTCTTGTCCTCCTCCATCTGCCCATGCATTGAAGAAGGTTTGAAGTGGATAGCCTGTTCCATCTTATGTGAAGCACAATGTGATTTCTGCAACATGGGGAAGTCAGAGGACAGGTTATTAGTGGTATAAGATTCAGCAGAGGGGACTGGAGGTCAAAGGAGGTCAAGGGGTTCTTGCAATAATATTCGGGCAGGTGAGCAAAAATCATTATGAAGTATTTTAAAAGCTAAAGGTTTCCCCTTTGATGTGATTGCCAAGTTGTGTCTGACTGTATGGGTGTGCTCATCTCTGTTACGAAACCGAAGGGGCCAGCATTGTCAAAGATGACTCCATGTCATGTGGCCAGGATGGCTGCATGGAATGCTGTTACCTTCCCATCGAAGTGGTATCTATTTATAAAATTGCACTTTTACTTGCTTTCAACCTTCTAGGTTGGCAGAAGCTGGGACTAGTGATGGGAGCTCACTCTGTCATGTGGTGCTTGGATTTTGAACTGCCAACATGCTGACCTTGTGATCATCAGAATCAGCATCTTCACTGCTGAGTGACCACGTCTTTACATTCCATCTATATGCAGTGCATGAACTGGAGTAGGATTATGCCCAACAATTTTACTGATAACTTTTATAGGTGGAGCAGCTCTGTTTTAATACAGCCTGCATGCAGTCAAGTTCCCCTATGAGAAGAGAATGAGGGAGCTGGATATGTTTAGCCTGGAAAAGAGAAGGTTAAGGGGTGATATGATAGCACTGTTTAAATACCTGAAAGGATTTCATACTGAAGATGGAATAAGTTTGTTTTCTGCTGTTCCAGAGAACAATGGATGCAAGCTACAGGAAAAGAGATTCCACCCAAACATTACGAGGAACTACGTGACAACAAGAGCTGTTTAACAGTGGAACATATTCCCTCAGAGTGTGGTAGAATTTCCTTATTTGGGGATTTTTAAACAGAGGCTGAATAGCTATCTGTTGGAGTGCTTAGATTGTGAGTTCCTGCATGGCAGGGGGTTGGACAGGATGGCCCTTGTGGTCTCTTCCAATTCTACAATTCTATAATTCTATGAAGTTGTTAATATCTGTAAATCTTAATTCTTGCACAAAACCCAAAACATTTGTGTGTGTGCAGAAAACAATTCCTGTTTAGCAAAATTCAATGACTAACATCCTGTTGGGAATTTACAACAGTATAAACTAACTTATGACTGCACAGTTTAAAACTACAGCATTGTGTCATATTCCCAAGAGCATTGTGGGCATCGTGAAATGGTTATGAGGCACAAGAGTACAAGACAGGCTGCCCTTGCACAATGGTAGTGAAAGAAGAAATGAGTGCCACAGCCTCCAATAGAATCATGAGGCAATGGTAATCCAGAACAGAGGGCAGTGGAAAGTCATGGGTGCCTGCCTCTCATCTTCATGTTGATCCATTGTGTGGAGGTAGTCCTTGTTGTGCAATGGAACATCTTGCACTGTGGCCTATTGTGCAGTGGGACAATGGGTCATCATCACAATTCTCTAACATGGTTGCATATTCTGTTTGTGATATAGCTCTTTCACTGTAAAATTACACATTGCAGCCTGTGATGAAGGATTTTAGTTACTATTTTCCATGCCAAGGTGTAATTTCTTTTCCCCACAGAAACATTATGTATTGTGGATTCTCCCCCACCCCCACCCCCCAAAAAACCAGTCTTGAAATGCAAAAAAATTAGTTGACCAGTTTCTCAATGAGTTCTCTTTGAAGTGGTGGAGCACTCTTTTCATGGAGAAGGAGAGAATTACCAAGTATTGTTTGCACCCCTAAGTTGTGTATGTACAGAACTAATGTTCTATATATACTATATATATACTAATGTTCTATATATACACACAGACACAGAGAATGAGAGAGAGAGAAAGAATTGATACTTTGATTCAACACATCATTCAAAGGTCTAAAAGCCACTAGAATACTGAGAAATAGGTTGCAAAGTTAGGAAGAAAAAATAAATGAAAAGCACACTGGGAGACCAAAACCTAAGTCTGGTCAAAGAAATAGACCTGGCTCTTAAGCCTATTTGGCCTGACAAGATTAAGGTATAGTATTTTGGTGGGTGGAACTATGCTAGTATTTGGGAGGTATTGTCAGTCTTGCCTTTGTATTCTTGTGTGCTTTGTCGCAAGCCATTTAAAAAATAACAAGTTGTGTGTACAAAAGGAGTCTCAGTCCTGACTTTTGGACATGCAGTGGAGTCAAAGGAACGCATACAATTTAATCAGTGAACTGCATAATTTTTATTCCCATTTTAAAGTCTTCTGGGAGTTAATGTACTGAATGTTTTTTACATGTTTTTTACAATGTTTTTTAAAACTCTCCAAATATATATCTTTTGCAATCCCAGATCAGGTTTTCCTTTAATCATATTTAACCATTTTTGTAAGCTTTCCTAAGTGTTTTAGCAGTTTTTCTTCTTTTTAATTTGGGTATTTCCTACATATGGGCAGGATAATAACAAATTGCTGGGATAGTAATGTATATAAATGTATTTTTAGCTCTTTGCTGACTTTTTTTATTAAAGATAACACCTCATTTTCAATACAATCTGAATGTCAGGATTGCATGTAGTGAAGAAACTTACTCATGAATGTTTTGAATGGGAAAATGGAAACTCGGTAACAAATCTTTTAAAATGCCCTATTTACCAGTAGGGGATACATAAAGAGGCATCAGGCTTTGTTTATGACTTCCTTCAAGTCGCTTCAAAGTTGTTAATTCATGACTATTATTCCGAATCAGCAATCAAATTTCAGGTGTATTTTCTTGCAGGGATTCCAGATCCCAAGTGAAGGTTTGGTAGAAATTATGCAAATCTTCAGTGTCTAGTCTTTATTCATACCATTGTCTGTTGCCATCACAAGATTTCTTTCCTAGGTCTTGGATTATACTTATTGCCACATCAATCTTGGAAAAGTGCTTTTCTTTCTATCTTTTCTTTCAAGAAGGCTTGTAAATGATGAAAAAAGTATAGTACAGGTGGGATGCAGAGATAACAATTGCTATGATGAAGACAACTTCTGTTTATAAAAGTGGCTGGTTCTGACAAGTGGAAAACAATATTTTGTAAGAGATCACTAGTTGCACCATAGTTTGTGTCTATTTTGTCTCAGAATTTCTGGGAACAGAAAGTGGCACCTATGATCATTGGGGTGAGTGTCGTAATGAGTGTCACTGGGAGATTTTTTTTTAAAAAAATGGATGGCATAGTGACCTTAAAAAAGAGAAAATGCAATGCTATCCACTCAGCATCAAACATTGTATAGTTCCCAGTTTGAAAGTCCTTTACAATCAGAGGTCTCATCAAGACAGCCATTTTCCAAAAGCATTACATATCCTTTTTGCCAGTGAATAAAAAGCTGGGACAACAAGCAGTGAATAAAGCTCCTCTTATCCTGTCGCTATCTCCTTAGTGTAGCCTAAATCAATCACCTTCATTTATATGCAGAGAGCATTTATGCTACTGGTGCGATCACACAGTATTGTCAAAGAAGGTCCAAGGTTTCATAACTAGTTCAAGGTGACTTTCTTGAAGGGTGTAAGGCAGAGACATTATGTCTGAAATGGCCATGGGTGTTTCACAAACCTCCACCCAGTTTCATGCCATGATCAATGTACAATTGAAAAATAATCTGATACTAATGGAACTACTTTCTTCAACAGTTCTTTTCTGTCCAATGGAACTGCATCAGGAAATTGAAGTGGGGAAACAAGCCAAATTAATAAGAGTTAGCATTTGTACCCAGGAACTACAGAGGTGGCCAACTGACTTTAAAAATAAATATGGGAAACTGTACATAGAAATACAAAACTAAAAGAAGGAGACAAGAAAAACCAGTTTATGAACCCCTTGTTCTATGACAGTGATGGTGAATCTTTTAGGGACCAAGTGCCCAAATTAAAAGGCCTTCCGGCACTGGGTGTTACCCAGTACCAGGGGTGGGATTTCTGCCCTCCAGGGACAGACTTCTCCCCCTTGCCCTCCTCAGCCTTCAGCTGTCTCTCCAGAGACAGCTGAAGGCCCAGGGGGTGAGGGGGAATGAAGAGGAACAGATGCACACCTCTTCCTCCTCCTTCCCCCGTGCCATCACCAGCCTTCAACTGCCTCTCTGGAACTGCCAGGAAGGAGGAGAAACAGGTGTACGCCTCTTATTTTTCCTCTCTGTTCTTCACATGCTCGGGAAAATGGCTTTGCATGTCATCTCTGGCATGCGTGCCATAGGTTCGCCATCACAGTTCTATGATGTATATTAAAATCTATCTAAGAAAGAACATGGGAGTGAAAATGAAAAAGCTGAATGGTGATCAGGAAAGAGAAGAGAAAAAGGGAGAAAAGGGATCTTATTGCCTCTTTTTAATGTACTGAAACTCAATGGTGATGATGTTTGTACTTCTGCTTTAGAGGGGGAGGGCAATCACTGACAAATAGGCAGAAAAGCAACTCCTAACCAGAGAGTGAGAGAGAGGGAGGGAGGAAGGGAAGGAAAGGGTTGTGTTTTTTTTTTTTAATGTACCAGGGGTGTGCTTCCTTTTGTTTCCCTTCTGCTACAATAGTGGAGACAATAACACAGGGAAGAATCAGCATTGATTTAGATTTAGAAGGGCTTCTCTTGGGCAGGAATAAGGGGCTGTGAGATGCAACAAGTGTTCAGCTGAGAACTTCAAGAAAGTCTTGGAGAAATCAGATGTTCACAGCCAAAAATAAAGTCTCCAGTGACTAGAGATATAGGATTATGGACTACAGTATATGAACAGGAGCTTCAAGGAAGACTCTATCAAACTGACTATCACAAAGTTTGTTCTTAGAAACATGAAAGAATCAGAGGATAATAATAAATTTCAGAGGGAGGAAGAAGTAACTGCTAGAAGAGATATTTCTCCAGAAGAACAGGAGAAGTCCCAGCAGACTGGAGGAGGGCAAACATTGTCCCCATCTTCAAAAAGGGGAAAAAAAGAGGATCCCAACAACTATCGTCCAGTTAGTCTGACATCAATACTGGGAAAGATTCAAGAGCAGATAATTAAACAGAGAGTCTGTGAACATTTAGAAGGGAATGCCACAATCACTAAAAGTTAACATGGGTTTCTCAAAACAAGTCATGCCAGATTAATCTGATCTCTTTTTTTCAATAAAATTACCAGCTTGCTAGATGAAGGGAATGCAGTAGAAATAGCATATGATTTCAGTAAGGCTTTTGACAAGGTCTCCCATGATATCTTTGCAAACAAGATAGTAAAATGTAGGCTAGACAATACAACTGTTCAGTGAATTAGTAATTGGTTGACTGACCGAACCCAAGAGGTGCTCAGCAATGGTTCCTCTTCATCCTGGAGTGAAGTGACCAGTGGGGTGCCACAGGGTTCTGTCCTGGGCCCAGTGCTATTCAACATCTTTATTAATGACTTGGATAAAAGAATAGGGGGCATACTTATCAAATTTGCAGATGACACAAAATTAGGAGGAATAGCTAATATCCCAGAGGACAGGATGAAAATTCAAAATGACATTAATAGTTTAGAAAGCTGGGCTAAAGCTAACAAAATTATTTTCAACACAGAAAAATGTAAGGTACTGCACTTAGGGGGAAAAAATGAAATGCATAGCTAGACTTAAGCACAGATTTGCCTATAGCGATGTGGGGATGGTGGTGTTTGTCCTGTGGTGCAGGCTAGTAGAGAACTTCTGTTTTCTTCAGGTTGACTTCCAGCCCAAACATTTCTGCAGCTGTTGTGAAGTAGGATGTTAGGCGCTACAGAGCTGCATCTGTGTGGGCAACAAGGGCAGCATCATCAGCGAAGAGCAGCTCACGGACTAGATAGTTTAGAGTCTTAGTGCAAGCCCTCAGGCGGCTTAAATTAAACAAGCTACCATCAACACGGTAACGTATATAGATACCGTCTTCT
>CM034701.1:50570860-50582524 GCA_020142125.1 Phrynosoma platyrhinos
CTGATAACAGGCGCTCCTGACCATCACATTTACCTGATTAGTCATCAGCAGTGATGAATCCAAGAGCACCCCCAGACTGCGAACACAGTCCTTCACAGAGAGTGTGACCCTGTCTAGGACTGGCGGTTGCAACCCAATTGCCATTTTCAGAGCCATTACTGTGAGCACCTCTGTTTTGTCTGGATTCAATTTCAATCTGTTTTTCCTCATCTAATCCATTACTGCCTTAAAACAGTCACTGAGAGGAGAAATGCCATTGGGAGCCAAGGCTGACAATCGAGACATGGAGAAATAGATCTGGGTGTCATCAGTGTACTGATAACACCCAGCCCCATGTCTCCAAATGATCTCACCCAGCGGCCTCATGTATATATTAAACAACATATGGTGCCTTGAGGAACTCCACAATGGTGCCTTGAGGAACTCCACAACTAAGGTCTTTTTTTGCAGAACAACTGCCCCCGATCAGCACCCTCTGGGGACTGCCCTAGAGGAAGGAACGAAACCACTGCAATTCAGTGCCTTCAATTCCTAACCCACTCAGGCAATCCAAGAGGATGCTATGATCTATCATATCAAAAGCTGCTGAGAGGTCTAGAAGCACTAACAGGGTCACACTACCCCCTGTCGTAGCCCAGATGAAGGTCATCAGTCAAGGCAAGCATGGCAGTGTCCACTCCAAATCCTTTCCTAAAGCCCATTTGAAATGGATCTAGATAATCGGTTTCATCCAAGACAGCTTGGAGTTGAAGAGCAACCGCCCTCTCGATTACCTTGCTCAAGAATGGTAATAAAGAAACTGGTCTACAGTTGTTTATATCCAGGGGGTCCAGGGAAGGTTTTTTCCCAGAAGCGGCCTAACTGCCACTTTCTTTAAACAAGATGGAATATGACCTTCCCTGAGGGATGCATTATGACATCTGTGAGGAATGCCCTCAATGCACCTCCCCTCCAGACAAGCAGCCATTATGGGCAAGGATTGAGGGGGCAGATTGTTTTCCTCACTCTGCCAAGAAGCTTGTCCATGTCCTCGGTACTCACAGAATGAAAATGATCCAGTAAATTTACATCAACGGAGCTGCTGGACACCTCATCTTTTGATTCTGTACTTATACTGGCATCTAAACCAGCTCTTATCTGAGAGATTTTATCTGCAAAGAAGTTGTTAAAAGCATCACAGCAGGCCGTTGTTGGGTTAAGTAATGGGTTCTGCACAGGTGGAACCTGCGTCAGTTCCCTTACCACCCTAAACAGCTCTGCTGGACATGACTCTGCAGACGCAATATGTGCAGAGGAGAAAGATTTCTGCACTGCATGTATTGCCTCTTGATAGGAACAAACAAAGTTCCTATGATGAGTCTTGTCATATGAGTCGAATTTCTGCCAGGTGCACTCTAGTTGTTGTCCAACCCGCTTCATTTTCCTGAAATATTCTGTATACCATTGGTTTATGATTTAAAGCGGGTTAGAAAGGACGCTTGGGAGTGATCGTGTTGATATCCTTGGTAAAGTTGATATTCCAGGTATTAACCAAAGCCTCGACAGAATCACTGGCATTGCCAACCATCAAACCCTCTAAGGCTTTCTGATATCCAATTGGTTCTATTAGCCTTCGAGGGCAGACCATTCTAATAATTTCACCACCCCCATGGTGCAGATAGTAGTTCTTAGTTCAACCTTATCAGGAAATGATCCATCCATGACAAGGCGGTGGTTTTTTTAACCACAGATATTCCTGTTTCGTACAATATATAAATGAAGCTGCTTGTTATCTTTTGTGGGATAACAGCAGTAACAAAGTTCTAAAGATATCACTCAGATTCATTAGTTGATGATGTCAGGATCAAAGTATCTTTCCAAAGAATAGCTTGATGAATAGGAGATCCAATAGCAAATGTGTTGGTGTTGATGTAATCAATAAAAACTGACCAATAATCAAAAAAAGGAGTGTGGTTTCTTTTGTCCATTACAGAGTTGAATAGTATAAAAAACGGGAATGTGGAAGAAACTGAAAATGACCCAGACTCTTGTGTGTTTAACTTTGAAAATTCTGAGTTTGAATTCCTGTGTATGCAGCCATGTTTGTGTTACATTAAGCATGCCACTTTTTATCTTCTTCTAGAGAGGAGATTCCTCATCTTTTATATCTATAAGGCAAGCAGACAGACTTCTCTATAGCTGAATTTAGGCAGTACAAATGGAGGATATGATTGTTTCAGTAAATGGGAAAGATTGTTTTTTTTTATGAATTTAACAACATTTGTAAGGAGGAGGAGAAGGATAAGATATCAAAGATTGGAAGAATTTGAGGTATGTGTGTTAAAGGGATGTGAGAAAAAGTAAGCAGATACATTTCTCCATCTTATTCAGCAAGCTGATGGAATTTATTCAGATATAGCAGGGGCTGGTAAAATATGGCCCATGGGCTATATGGGGTCCCTGGTTCCTACTTCTGTGAACTCTGAAGCCCCACACCTATTCCCCACAGCCCCACTCCCATTCTTTTTCTTTAAAAAAATCTTTGGGGAAACTTCCCTCTTAAACCATGCAATTCCCTAAACTTGAGAAAACACATGAAGATACCTCTCACAAGCACCTTACAATGCCTTATCTCCCACCAAAATCCCTGTCTCCATTTTGAGACAAATGGAGGCAATCAAGTTCAATGAAGATTGTGGGCCACTGGAAGGAGTCTGTGGAGAAAAACTGTCTGCTTGCCGCCATGCAGTTGTCCACCCCTGAGATGTATTGTGGCTACCAAACAAGGGAGAAGAAAAAGGAGAATAAAGTACCATATAACTTATAGTTTATAGAAACGGATAGGGCCCTTGTTTTCCATTATTAGGCCTTTGTTCTTAATTCTTATGGCAATTTATCCACAACCCAAATTTCCACTGGGCAGCTGTTTAAAAAATGGACACTTTCAAATAAGAAACCTTTAAAATAGAGAACTGTCTGTCAAGGAGGACACATGGCTACCTTGTTCAGATGAGAGATCCAGTGTTGCCATTTTTTAGTTTCCCTCTCTCTTTATGCTATTTCAGCTCAGGGATCTCAGCTCAGCAGTGGACAACTTGCAGAAGATTCCACATTCAATCCTTAGCATGTCTAGTTAAATGGATCAGGGATTTCATCTAAAACATCTCAACCTAAGATTATGAAGTGTTGCTGCCTGTCAGAATCAATACCAAGGTGTTAAACTGATGAATAATCTGACCTGGTATAAAATAATTTCTACAATCCTATGCATTAAAATAGAATAGGGTATGTGCATGATTTTATGTTGTTGTTCTGTCTTTTCAAGTCAACTCTGATTTATAGCAACCCTCTATTAAGGTTTGCTTGGTAACATTTTCTTTCAGAGGAGGTTTGCTATTGCCTTCCTATAAGGTTGGGAGAGTGTGACTTGACCAAGGTCACCCAGTGGATTTCCATGGCTAAGATATTTGGACTCTTGTCTAACAGAGTCTTACTTCAATACTCTAACTAATACACTATGCTGGCTCTTCTGTTGTTTCTGTTGTTTTGCTATAAATGATCATAGATAAGGTAGATAGATAGATAGATAGATAGATAGATAGATAGATAGATAGATAGATGTACAGATTTTGGCTGCCAGTTCCAATCAGGCCCAGCCAGCTTGGCTCATGGAGACGGATGATGGGAATAGTGATTCATGAATATCTGTTGGGCCATGGGTTCCCCACCCTGATATATGTCACCTATGTATATCACACTAGCATGCTGACTCTCATGGCTACTTGTCACATTATGGTTGCTAATGGCACTGGAATGGGAAGTGAGACCAGTCATTCAGCTCATGCCATTATCCCTTTCATTCAAATATGGTCCAAACAGCATGTGAATAAACTTGACCAAAGGACTGGCTGACTTGTTGTTCAGGTACACTATAGTGAGTCCTGCGATTCTAGAGAAGCAGGAACAGGAAGGTAGAGAAGTATAGAGTGGACACAGGCAGACTTGGATCTTGATTTTCTAAATAAATAGTTGAAAACAGAGGAAGCATAAATCACTTTTATGTCCTCTCTCCCCCATGTCTTCAGATTGCACAGAAACCTCTACTTGAAAAAGCAACTCCTAGAATGGCCATACTGATTGGAGTCAGTATGAAGTAACTTTTTAAAGATTTGATTAAAAAATAGGGTTGCCATATTCCAGTCCTTCATATCTGGGCATCTAATTTACACACTATGCAAATTATTATAATTATGCACATTATTAATTTGCATTCTGATTATGCAAATTTAAAACATTAATCATTGCACTTTTCTACTGTTATATTTCAACCTCAGTATGTATTTTGTGCATTTTGGTTGTCCAAATAAAAGTATCACTGTTCTACGGATTTTGGATGTTATTGCACTTTGCTATATGGCCTACACAGCTATGCCTGAATCCCAAGTACTAAGCTAAGAGCTCTTCTTTTTTTTCTTTCCCCACTAGCTGGTGTGGAGAGAGGGACTGTTTGGAAGCAAAGTTCCACTGTGTTGCCTAGTCCTAGGCTCAAGCCACCAACACAATCATCACACAATACAAGGCTATCTCTGCTTACCTCCCTTCCTTTCTGGGCCTGTTGGGGGATGGGGGAGGGAGGAAATGGAAGAATAAAGGGGCAATGCTATGCCTGTGCAGTAGCAACTGGAGCCTGCAGGGCAAGATGAGCCTCCTGCCAGTGCTGGTCTTCTTGCAGTTTCCTGCTTCATCACCACTGCCACATTTTAACCTACCCATTGGTCTGCAACAAAGGATAATTCAGGGATTTACTGCTTCAACTGGCTCAGCCAGCCAGGACATTTTTTAGTCCCTTCAGTCCAGGACTCTACATGACAGTTCTTATGTGGTGATTTGGATTTCAGCCTTTTCCTTTGACTACAAGTCTCTTCATTTTGTTCCTTTAGTTACTTTTTGGTATGTTGACTGAGGGAGTAGGAATGCATATCTGAAATCAGGAGAGAGAAAAAATTATATGTGTGCGACAGGTGGGTTGCTCTTTTAAATAGTGTTCTTGTAGTATGGCTCATTTTCCCTTCTCAGAATATCTTTAGATGTCACCCCAGGAGCAGATCCACTAAGAAGGTGCTATTTTTTGCAGTCTAAGCGATGAAATGAACTTCGAATATTTTTGCTCCTTGATGACACATGTATTTACCACTACTGTTTTTGACATGTTTTCACATTGTTGTTTAATACCAGTTCAGTACAAACCCATAATATAGGTGCAAACATCTGTTGTTTACTCTAAAATGACTAGCATTTTCATATAAAACTTTGATATATAAGAATAAATAATAGAAAAACTGTCTAAGGCAAGCGCAAGTGCTCTTCCTTCAAAAGTTTGCAAATCTACTGCTACTTTCAAGAAGACATGAAAACAAGCAGTATTTTAATTTCTTTATATTATACCTAATCTATAAAATGTGCATAGGGTCATCATGGCATCACCAGGAGTCATCCTTGTGACAAGGTTTTGGCCTTGAAATGTCAGGGTCTGTCATTGTTCTTGCCTGATAACTCTAGCTGGGCTCCATAATGGAGACAACTAAGAGGAAAATGCATTTGCTAGCATTCAGATTGTAGCAGAGATGGGTACAGAGGCCTGAGAAACCAGCCTGGCAAAAGCTATTACTATAGGTGGGAAACTGAAACTACTTTCTAATAGTTCCTACTTACAGATATTTATGAATTCAGAGCTGCTGCTGCTCTCCATCCAAGGACATACATTCTAATCCCAGTAGATGAATTTTTGGCCTATAAATTTATGTTGCCAGGAATAGTCTCAGAAATCTCTTTCTAGGTTTTCCATTGATGAGTTCGTACTGAACAAATGCAGACTTAGGGCCAATGCAGGAGCAGTGGATCAGGGCTGTGGCAACCACATGCCATACCCCCGATTCTCTTTTTTGCCGCCCCCAAAAGAGTGGCAAAATGCCATGCAAAGAGGTGCACACCATGCAGACAGGTGCACAGTGTCAGGACAGTGTTGGGGTGGAGTCGGGGCACCAGTGTGCGGCTGCCCTGCCCCAACTCCAGCCCCATGCTGGCCCTTTGTGCTGGTCTGCATCGGCCCTTAGTCACAATCTATACCCCCTCCCCCCTCACACACACATAGATACACACACACACTGTCTGTATACATCCCTGAAGTCCATTATAAAATAAGCCACTGAATTATTGCTGTTTAGGAATAATTGTTCTGCTTCAAATAATTCCATCTAGAATGCTTGCCTACTGTTTGCTGTTGTTTTTGTTGTGTGCCTTCAAGTCATTTCTGATTTATGGCAACCCTAAGGCAAACCTATCATGGGGTTTTCTTGGAAAGATTTGTTCAGAGGAGGTTCTTGCAAAGATTTGTTCAGAGGAGGCCTTCCTCTGAGGCCGACTTGCTCAAGTGGGTTTCATTACTGAGTGGGGAATTGAACCCACATCCCCCAAGTCGTAGTCCAACATTCAAACCACTACACCACATAATCTTGTTTTATCATAAGAAATAAGCAAGGGCTGAATGTGTTCCCAAGTGTTTTCATGATACCTTAGTGGTCCAGTTTGACAATTCATTCTTCTACTGCCTTTCAACCACCATGACCTATTCAATTATTGATTGGCTTTTCCTACCATTGATTTAGGAGAGTTTCTATTAGAATTTTGGTTTACAAAGGAAGAACTATGCCTAGGCAAAACTCTGGAAGCTGTATATTAGTAGTATATGCAAGTGTATCTGTACAAGTAGGAAACAGCAAAAAACCAAAAGAAAAAGAAAAAGAAAGAAAAGAAAAAGAAAGAAAGAAAAAATCCAGAACACCCCTGAAATCTTTTTTTTAAAGGACACAATATTAACTACAGTCGTACCTCTACTTATGAATGCTTCATCTTACGAAAAATTTGACTTATGAAACGCGCCTCCGGATAAATTTTGCTTCGACTTACGAAAGTGTTCAACTTACGAAAGCCGAAGCCGCGGAGGTGCTGTGTTTTCCAAAGGGCTTCCAGGGACCGCCCATTCAAGGCCGCGGCTGGAAGGAGGCCTCCTTTTACTCCCGGCCTCGCTGCTTTATGAGCTTGGTCCCCGAAGCGGAGAAGTCCTCCTCCGCTCAGAGGACCAGGCCCATAGAAGAGCGAGGCCAGGGTTAAAGGGACGCCACACGTCCCTTTAACCCCGGCCTCTATGCTCTATGGGCTTGGTCGCTGCGGTGACCAGGCCCATGGAGCAGCAGGGCCGGGACCAAAGGGACGCGCGGCGCCCCTTCTACCCCAGCCTCGCTCTTCTATGGGCCTGGTCTCCACTTCGCAGCAAGGCCGGGACTAAAGGGACGCGCGGCGTTCCTTTAACCCCGGCCTTGCTGCAGAACGGATTAGGCCTTTTCAATGTTAAATTTGCTTCTACTTACGAAATGGCTGTCGGAACGGATTAATTTCGTAAGTAGAGGTACCACTGTACTGCTTTTTATCTTTTTCTTTGTTAGAAACCTGAACTTTAAATATGCTGTTGCCACTTTAAAATAGACCTTGTTTTTGTAAGATCTGTACTGCTCGGTGTTATTTTTCTCTTTTTTCTTTGAGTCATCTTGACTGATAATATAAGCACAGGATTCATATGTACATGCTGTATTGCCAATCTGTGAGTCTCACATTTGGCCACTTCTCTTTTGCATATTTAATAGTTGTAATCACACTTCCGAAGTTGGGTGCTACTTTTTTGGATACCATTGCATTTGAAAAGAAATGTCATAATCTAATCTTGTACATGATTATTGAGAATGAGAGATCTTCTGCATTTTAAAAGAAATTGTCTCCAAGTAGAGAGGACCAGACTCAGATCCCTGTAGGTACCTACAGAAGGTGACATATCCATACCTATATGAAGAAATGGGGCCACGGATTTCCCCTTTTTTCAACTGTCAACTGAAAATCCATGTGCATCTTATTCTGCCATTAAGAAGCATACATTACTTTCAATATGGGGCTACTGTTAAAAATGGCAGCTCTGAGGTGCTCTTAGCATCTCTCTATAATTTTTAAGCACACCTGCATTGTTTGTTCAGTCAAACTGCACTGTACTGCAATCATTTTGCACTTTAGTTCTCCTGACTGGCTGCTTCTAGTAGAGACTGGGGAAATCAGAATGTGATGATATCCAGAACACTGGAGTTAAGAGACATCAATATGCTGATAACACTAAACTTTTTCTCTCTTTTCTATCTAAAGTCAAGGAAACTGTTCTAGACCTAACAAATATTTATTGTCATGGTATAGTAGTTTTCTTGTTGGTCTAGGACTCCAAGAGAATTCAGTTTGACACCACTTAAACTGCAATGACTCAGTGCTATGGAATTCTGGGAAATGTAGTTTTGTGAAGCATTTAGCCTTTTCTGTCAGAGAGCTCTGGTGACACAACAGTTTCAAGAATTCCATACC
This sequence comes from Phrynosoma platyrhinos, assembly GCA_020142125.1. NCBI lineage: Eukaryota > Metazoa > Chordata > Lepidosauria > Squamata > Phrynosomatidae > Phrynosoma > Phrynosoma platyrhinos. The sequence goes on from CM034701.1 coordinate 50,579,294, forward strand.
ATTGAGCCATGGCAGTTAAAGTGCTATCAAATTGGATTATTTCTGCAGTACAAATACAGTCCAGCATTCAAATCCCTGATCACCTGCTGAAACCCTATGAGGGACCCTGGGCAAGGCAAACTTTTAGGCTTAGAGGGAGGGAATGGCAAATGTTCTCTGAATAAGTCTCACTAAGAAACTCCTATGATAGGGTTAACCTGAAGGCACATAAAAACAACAGCAGCTATCAGTAATGGATTGATCAAGGTGAACAAATTAAAGCTTAATCCAAAGAAGATAGAGGTAGTTGTGGTCAGTGGAAAGACAGTTCAGTTAATAACCATTCTTCTTGACCTGGATGGGGCTGCCTTCTTATCATCCCATACTCAGGCTTGCACTTTGGGTACACTTTCTAGAGCAGCTTTGATGGTCCATCTTTGTATACAATGGTTACAAATCTCTATATGACTAGGAGATGTCCAACTTTGCACTAAGCTCCTCTAGTCCTAATTTTATGGGGGGAAAACAGGATATAATTTAATGAACAAATGAATTAATGATGATACATGTATGTAAGACTGTGTGTTGGCTGTGTGCCAATTTTCAGTGCCATTTCTCTCGTAATGGCTACAGGCCTATGGGTATTCTTAGGACTGCTTTCTGATCTCATATGTAGATTGCAGGTTGTGAGATCTTTCAGAATGTGCAAGGGAGTAATAGTATATTCATTTAATTTTCAGCCCCTTATGGTCTATTACCTTTCTCTCCTTAGTAAGAAAGAAACAAACATAAATCTATACATGAAGTGAAGATGTCTCTATTACATTAAAAAATGTGCACAACAAACATATCAGCTTTTGCATATTACTCATAAAGTCTGCATACAAAATGTAGCTGATTTGCATTCATCTTGCTTCCTTGTGAATAGAATGTGCCTCCTACGCAAGGAAGCACATAATTTCTCCAGCAGAACTGTGTATTTTTGGTTATTATTGCTTAGAGATTGTTCTACCATAGCTGAACATGTATCATTGGTTCCATTGAGAAATCCATTTTTTGTGGGGGGTTTTTAACAATGGAGGCACAATTGAATCAAAGGAGCTATAAACCTCACAGTTCTTTTCTCTTACTTTAAGGAAAATAAAATGAAGGCTCTAGCCATAATCTTAAGAGCAGTACTTCAAATATTTCTAGTTAGGAACTCATCTATTAAAGTTCATTATGTTTGGCATCACCTCTGATGCTTAGCATTCATATAGTACATTTCAACTGTTGAAAGTGATTCCCATCTATTATATCAATAACAAAGTGAAGTTTACTCAGTGGTACTAGGGTCTGTACCTAATAACATGAAAATGATCCATGAAGCCTCCCATTTTCCCCATCTTCCTGCACTTTTTAAACCTCTTGAATCCTATCACCAGTACCACAGAGATACCCGTATTCCAGCCATTTTTCAATCCTCAAGAATTTTTGCAGCAGCTCCTTAGCCTTCTCCTGATCTCCTTTCTTTTCTGCTCTGCCTCAACAATTTTAGCATCAGCACCTCAGAGAGCCTTTTCCTGTTTTCTAATCTTTAACAATATATTGGTGGACTATACAGACCCTCCTCCTTTGCCTTCTCCACTGCAACTTGGAGAACAACCAAAACAGTCAGTCAAATGTTGAAATTTCTACCTCAATGTCCCAATGAGTTATATAAAGCCCCATTTAGAAGCAGAAGCAATTCTAGCTGGTTGCTTTTCCTAAGAGAATGAGAACATTTCTCTTTAACCTGTTCCCCCTACTCACCCACAAGTAGGTGAAAAGATGTAGGTCACTATCTTTTCTCCTACAGAGGGAAAAACAGCTCAAGGAGAAGTGAATTGTGTGAAGGAAAATGGCTGGCATTGAAAAAGTTGGGTTATCCTTGTGAAGTTGCCTTTCCTGTGTTTCTTATTGCAATATCTACCTACTTCCTTAAAAAAAAAAGGAATGTGGGTTGGGAGAATGGATTCTTCACATACCACATAAACTGTTAAATTTGCTACCACAATATGTAGTGAATACTAAAATTCTGAGAATGGTTTTAGAAAGGGATCAGGTAAGTTTATGGAGGTTGAAGCAATTAATACATTCTAGTTAGATGCCAATATGTGGCCTCCAACAAGAGGACATATCGATCATAGGCATTAGGCTTCTGTACATTGGGAAATGCAAAATGAAAGATGGAGTTGGATTCATGCTCAGTCGTTGGATCCCCATAAAGAACTGGTTGGCCATTGTCTGTACAGAAACAGAACGAGGTTGGTCTTTGGTTGAACAAAGCAGGGCTATACCTATGAGGATGACTGAGAGGGAAAGAAAGACCCCCCCCCCAACATGTTGGGAGGGGTTCTTCATTGCGCCGGCCAAGTTAAATGATGCTGGACGCTTGAATGGCTGACCAGAGGGGGGGGAAGTCCTGCCTCTTCCTCCACTGCCCAGCCAATCGGGATAGGGATCCTCTAGAGAATTGGGGGGCTATAAAGCTCCACAGCTGCCTCATATCAGTGGCCATTTTTGAGAAGTGGACAAGCAATCCAACCCACCTGCCCTTCACTAATAGAGGAGTAAGTATTTATTCTCAGGCTGCAGCTGGTTGCCTTACGGGGCCAGGAGGGAATTTTCTCAGAGTCATTGTGACCAGGGTTTTTTGTAGTTTTAAAGCGGCCTAGCTAGCGACCAGGAGCCTGAGGCTTGGGTCGCGGCTTGGTCAGCTTATAAGGAAGCCCGTCGGCTTGCGGCTGTGGCTTTGGCTGCGGTTGGTGCAATTGAGGCTGGTGCTCCATCCCTGTCTAGGCCTGAGGAGGAGTGGCCCTGGTGATGGAGGGACCCTGTCGGCTTGCGGCTGCGGCCTCTCAGGGTCAGGGGGCCCCAATCCTTCTCCTGGTTGGAGAGGCTGCAAGCAGAGGCCAAGGAAGACTGAGGTTTGGAGGGCCTCTGAGTGGTGCTGGGTCCCCCTGGATATTGGCGCGATCCTGTGAGTGCAGGGGCGACATTCCTTGTAAAGAGGGAAGCCACCATAATATAAGCACGAGGCTTTTGCAGGTCTGTGCAGGTCTGACCACAATTCAAATTTATCCTGATGCTGAGTGGTATCCATAAAGCATTATAATGATAACAATAATAATAAATGTAATAAAAATACGTTATAAAACACTGGCCAGGGGTTTCTGGCTTGGTTTCTTTGTCCCACAAGGGGAAATTTCAGGCTTTTAGCATCCCAAAAAG
>CM034701.1:50586916-50597406 GCA_020142125.1 Phrynosoma platyrhinos
TTTATGGAGCCAGGAGGGAATTTTCTCAGAGTTATTGTGACCTGGGTTTTTCGCCCTCCCTGAGATTAAATGGAGGTATGTTTGAATTTTATAGAGTGTATTGTTATGGCTATATGCAATTGTTATTGTTTATGTTGCATTGGGGCCAAGTGAAGATATTCTGTCACAAATGGATGTCAGGGTCCTGGTTAGAATATGTTATATCAAAGTGTCTTAATCTTCTGGCGGGCAGGGACACCCCCCCCGGGGATAAGTTAGTTTATTGGAATTACGAAATTGGTTCAAGTTTAATTGGACAAAGAGTATACTTCAAGGGGTTAAACAAATTGTTGCTATGTTGTCACCAAATTAATTGATGACATCATGGACAAGTTATGTAATGAGCTAAATTATGATGTCATTTCCGGTTGGGGGGGGAGATTATTTATTTGGATGTGTGTTTAATTGGAACTTGATGTTCTTGACACATGAAGTAAGGGATAGATTGACACGGTTGGTTAGATTGGATATGTAAAGGAACACATGTGTCAGGTATAATGTAAATTGTGGTTAAATTGAATTGTTAAAGAATTATTGATGACCCTGTACAAATAAAGTTGTGGCCAAGTTTACAACCATAATTTTGAGTACGGGGTCATTTTTCTGTTGGTGAAAAGAGCCCCCCCTGACATGTTGAGAGGGGTTCTTCATCGCGCTGGCCAAGTTAAATGATGACGGATGCTTGATTGGCTGAGTGGGAGGGGGGGGAAGTCCTGCCTTTTCCTCCGATGCCCAGCCAATTGGTAGTTGCAATGGCAGTTTCAGCTGGTTTGTGGAAGAAGAGGGAGAACCTTCTTGGACTGAGAAATATATGGGAACTATTGCCCTATTGCAAAATATCCCTTTTTTGGGCAAGGCATTTAAGTATGTGATGGCTGGGCAACATTATGCATTCTTGGAAGAAAGAGATTATCTGGAGACATTTCAGACTGGTTTCAGGCCAGGATATGACACTGAAATGACCTTAGTTGCTCTTATTTATGACAGGAGGAGTGCTATACTGTTGATCTTCCTGGATCTTTCAGTGGCTTTTGATACTATTGGTTATGATATTGGATTGGCTCTGCAGTATGGGAGATCTGTTCCCATCACAAGACTTAAGCTTCTGATCCTACTTCAGATCTTACATGAATCCTTGCAGGACCACAACTCTTACAAGACCTGAGAGTCCAGTAGGCCTATTTATAAGCCTGCTGGCTTCTAATCAGCCATTTTAGATTGAACTTACAGTGCAGCCCTTCCTTCCTTTCTGTTTGCTATTCATCCCACATAGTTCTCCATTTTCAGGTTGGTTGCCCTTGGAAGCCAGGAAGGATTTTTTTCCATGTCATTGTAAGCCGTGTTTTTTCACCTTTCCTATAGGTTTCACACACTTTGGTGATGCATTGCTGGATCTATACTTGGTTTGTTTATGTTCTATATCCCTATGGTGTACACCACAGTGGTTTGGTAGCTTATATGTCGCAACTGGCAAGTATGGAGAAAGTGAGAAAACAATGAGCACTATTCAAATGTGGGAGTGGACAGCTCTATTGAGTTAGGGAGCTGATAAGGGGCTAACTTGTGAATTTAGACATCTCTAGTCTTTGCATACCTCTATTGGACTGTTCTGATCTCTCCTTGGATTTGCAAATCTTAGCAAGCACTATCTGTCATTTACCAGATGCCTTAATTGCATCTTAACCTCCTTGGACATCCATTGGATTCAGCTAGTAATTCATAGTCTCCCCAGTTCCAACCATTGCTCAACATGAATTTTGAGTTATGTTCATTTGTTATCTAATGAAGTTGTGTTCATCCACATTTATCCCATAATTTTAATGTCCAGTCTCTGTCTTGGTGCAAGTATCTATAAAACCATAATCAAGAATGTGTTTCTGATCTCCAAACTAGTTTCATGTGAACACTCCCCAAGTCAGTTGCTTTTTACTTTTCTTTAAAAAAAAGTTAAAAAATAAAATGTCATATATTACATCATCCATATTTCAAATTTGCAATACACAAATAAGATTTATCCAAATTAAAAAGAAAGGAAGAAGACAAACAGATAGCGTATATATTATTTGTCTGAATTCTCTTTTTTATAACATCATTTATGTTATTTCTACTATCTATTACTATATATTCTTCTCCTTTTACATCCTTTCATTCTCCACCTCCTTCATTCTTCCGTTCTTCAAACCTTCCATTCTTCTTCCCTTCCCATTTAGCCTTCTATCTATCTATACTCCTTCTAACATCTCCCTGTACTTTCATCCTTCCTCCTATCCATTTTCCCACCCTTGACTCTTTCTACTTCTAACTTAGGAATACTTACTCTTACCATCTCACATTCTCTTACTTTCAATATCACCTACTCTCACCTTCTACACCTTCCTCTCTCTCTCTTTCCGTCCAACTTCCTTTCCATCAATTAACAGTTTGTTTTTTTAATTTTGTTGACTTTCTATTATAGTTTTTTCTTCTTTGAAACTTATCCTCTTTTCATGCTCTAATAATATCACCATACGTTCCATTCTAGTTTGCTCTATTCACATTTTCTTACTCCTGTACCTTTACGTTTTCCTTTTTTCTTTATACTTTGTTTGTAGTTCCATTTCGTTTTGAATGGTATATATCTACTATATATTACCCTTCCTCTTTTGGAACCAATCCACACCAGATATCCATTATCATATATCATAAGGTAAAATCTATCTTTGCCATTTTCCCCCACTTTTCTTCCAAATATTTCATTACCGGATTCCATTCTTCCTTCATTTTCTCCAAAGTGTTAAGTTTTATTCTTTGTGTCAATTTGTCCATTTCAATGGCATCATATAATTTGACCATTCTTTTTAATTAGGAATGTTATCAGATTTCTATTTTTGAGCATATAATATTCTTGCTGTCGTGGTCATGCAGAAGCAAATTTTTCCATATTTATGCTCAATTTTAGAGTTAAACATATTTAATAAGTAAAATTCCAGTTTTACTTGTATCTGTGTGCTCAGAATTTTACACATTATTCCATTTATTTGTTTCCAATATTTGTTTGCTTTTCTACATGTCCACCAACAGTGATAAAATGTTCCCGGTGTTTCTTTACATTTACAAAATAGATTGTTAGTTTTCTTGTATATTTTAGACATTTTTACTGGTGTAATATACCAATGGAGATACATTTTATAAAAATTTTCCCTCAAGTTTTGTGAATATGTATATTATGTCACTTTAGTCCAAATGTTTTCCCAACTATTAAATTCAATTAGACAACCCACATTCTTCATCCATCTAATCATGTCATCTTTTACAATCTCCTCTTCTTATTCCAAATCTAATAAATGTTTATAAAATTTTCCAATTATCTTGTTTGTTCTTCACAAAAGATTTTATCTAAGTTTGTTTCTTTCTCTTCGAATCTGTATAATTTACTATCTATTGATTTGCAGATAAGTAAACCAATGAGTCTCATATCCCCCTTTCTTTAAATCTTCTTTTGTTTTTAACTGCCATTTTCTTTTGTTGCTTGATTAAAATTTTATAAGTAAGCCAATTATTATCTAATATCATTTCTCTCCTGTGAAATGCTTCTTGGGGTGAGATCCAGTAGGGTATCTTCTAAATTTGTAACAAGTTCTCCTTACACAATAGTTGTTGAAATTTTTGTTAGCCTTTTCTTTTTTGTATTGCAAATATGCATGCCAGCCAAATTTTAGGTATCCCCTTCTAATTCCAATAACCTGTTATCTTTTAGGATTACCCATTCTTTTACCCATGTGAGGGTGCAGGCCTCAAAGTACAGTTTTAAATTCAGGACTTCCTTTTTCTCTGGAGTCTTGTAGTATTTTCAGTCTGATCCTTGGCTTCTTCCCATTCCAAATGAACTTTGAAATGTGTTTATTCCAATTTCAAAATGGTTTTTCTGATGATATAATTGGGATCATTTGGAATAAGAATAACACCTTGGGTAAGACTGCCATTTTTATTGTGGAGATTCTGTCTAATAATGATAGATTTAATTTGCTCCATTTAGTCAAATCTTTATTTTATCTTATTCCAATTTTTTTGGTAATATTTTTTCATAAAGGTCCACTGTGGGGTTTTTTTTTAGAGATATTAATTCCTAAGTATTACACATTGCTTTGTATCTTAATTCCCATTAAGGGGGGTTGCAGACTGCCAAAAACAGTGCAAATTGAGTCCACTTTTAGGGTTAGGGTTGGGGTTAGGGCATCATGGGAACTATAGATTATTGTGGCACCAGAGCTCTCTGACAGAGAAGGCTCAATGTCTCAGAAAAAAACAAACAATTCCCATGATTCCCTAGCACTAACCCTAACCCTAAAAGTGGACTCAATTTGCACTATTTCTGGCAGTCTGAAACCCCCCCAAGTCACTCAGCTCTTGCTCCTTTGTTTTTATTATATTTTTTGTAAGAATTGATGACTTTTCTTTATTTATTGTACACCCTGTTATCTTCCCATATTCCTCTGATACTTCCTCTGTGCTCTCACATTGGTTAGTATAATCACTAGATCATCTACAAATGCTTTAATCTTATATTGATTTTTTTCCTTTTTTATTCCTTGAATGTTTTTGTTCTCTTTAAATTTTAATATTAATCTTTCAGTTACTATTAGGAATAGAAAGGGTGACAAGGGACATCCCTGTCTGGTAACTCTTTTTATTTGGAATCTCTTTGTCTTATCACCATTTATTACTACTCTGGCTGTTTGTACCTTGTGTATTTCTTTAATCCAATTTGTATAGTTTTCCCCTAGGTTCATTTTGTCAAGAATTTCAAATAACATGTGCCAATTTACCAAATCAAAAGCCTTTTCAAGGTTAACAAAGATCAAGCTTCATCATTGTGGAATTCATAATATTTTAGGATATCCAAAATATACCTCATATTTTCTCTCATTTGGCAAAAATCCCCTTTCTTCTTCATCAACCATTTTGGCAAAAATCTCCTTTGGTCTTCATCAAGCCATTCTTCCACACAGGTTTTTAATCTATTAGCCATGATTGATGTAAATATTTTGTAGTCTAAATTTGATAGGGAAATAGGTCTGTAATTTTTTGGTTCTAAATTGTCCTTCCCTTCATTAGTAATAACTATTATATCTGCTTCTTTCCATGATTCAGGAATGTCATTTTCGAGAATATCATTCATTGTGTATTTCAGTGATATTACTAACTCTTCTTGAAATGTTTTGTAGTACAATGCCATGAATCCATCAGGTCCAGGGAATTTTCCTAGTTTACAATTTTTAATCCCTTCTTTGATTTCATCCAAACTTATTTTATCATTTAGTTTCTTATAATGTTCCTCTTTGATTTTTTGGGATTTTCCCTCTCCAATATATTTTCTTAACATTCCCTGTCAACTTCTTGTTCTTCATATAAATCTGAGTAAAAATTGTAAAAGATTTCTTTGATTTTTATTCTGTTCTGTATATACTACTTCCCCATCCTTGATCTTATATATATTTTTCTCTCTTTCTTTTCTTAATTTATAGGCCAACCATTTCCCTGATTTGTTAGAATGTTTGAATTTATTCTGTTTAATTATTTTTAACCTCTTTTCTATTTCCCCAGAGAGTTCAATTGATATTTGTTCCTTTGATATTTTCATTTCATCCATCACCTTTTCATTGTTAATTTTCCCCTCAAGTTTTTTTTTTCTTTGTGGGTTAATAAATTATTAAGACTGCATAGTTTTTCTCTCTTATTCTTTTGTAATATCCTATTTTGTTGAATGAAAAAACCTTGGAGAACCACTTTCCCTGTGTCCCAAATTGTGGCCATTTTTATATTGTCATTTGCATTTTCCTTGAAATAATTTCTAATTAGTGCCTTTGTTTTGGTGATAATGTTCTTATCAAACAGTAATTCTTTATTTAGGGCCTTTATAGACTGCCAGAAATAATGAAGCTTGAGTCCACTTTAACTGCCCTGGCTCAATGCTAGGGAATCATGGGAACTGTAGTTTATTGTGGCACCAGAGCTCTCTGACAGAGAAGGCTCAATGTCTCAGAAAAAACTACAGTTCCCATGATTCCCTAGCACTGAGCCAGGACAGTTAAAGTGGACTCAAGCTGCATTATTTCTGGCAGTCTGTAAAGGCCCTTAGTCTCCATGAGAATGTCTTTTTGTGTTCTTTTATTGTCAAAATTATAGGGTTATGATCTGATAAAGTTCTTGGGAGGGTTTCTATGTTCTTGATATTGTTTAATAATGTCTTGAACAGGAGAAATATGTCGATTCTAGATAGAGAATTGTGTCTCTCTGAATAGAATGAAAAATGTTTATCGTGATTATAGAGATATCTTCATCCATCTATTAGGCCCAAATCATCTGTCATCTTGAAGAAGGTACTTGGTAGTTTACCTTGATTTTGTTTTATATTCTTCCCTGATTTTCTATCTATAGTTGGCTCAATCACACCATTGAAATCTCCCATTACTAAAATTTTATTGTAGTCAAATCCTGTTATTTTCTTATCATTTTTTTGTGAAATTCTTTTTTATTATTCTGTGGAGAATAAATTCCTATAATTAACACTTTACTTCCTTCCCAATTGACCTCTACTCCTATGTAATGGCCTTCTGTATCTGTTAGTATTTCCTTTGAGTTTATTTGGTTCTTTACATATATTGCTACTCCTTTCTTTTGGGATTTGGCAGAAGAGGTATATATCTTTTCTAACTTTTGGTTAAAAAATCTTGTTTCTTTATGTTTTATATGGGTCTCTTGTAAGCAAATTATCTTACAATTTTTTCTTCCTCAAGTAATGGAACACTTTCTTTTTGTTGGGGAGTTTAGGCCTTTTACTTTCCATGTTAATATCTTCATGGATATTTATTCATAGATTTGATCAGAAAGAGGAAGTGCTTATATATTTGCCTGTTTTTCTAGTAGTTGTCCTCTGTCGTTTCCTTTTTCTCTTCTTCTTGTGTCTCTTCTTCTCCTGTTATCTCCTCCTCAAAATCTTCTCCCTTGGATCCTCCTCTTCTTCTACTACCTACACTTCTTCATCCTCCTTTCCTTCCTTCTCTTCATCACTTTCTTTTTCTCTAACTCTTTTTTCTTTTTCTTCTCCAATTCTTTCCTCCTATAATATGTTCTTCCACTTCTTAATGATGCACCTTCTTTGTCAGCCTCTTCTCCTTCATCTCTGTGTTCTGTTTCTCTTGTTTCTCTTGTTCTATTTTGTTCAATCTCTTTTCTGTGTTTCTTCCAGAATTCTCTGGCTTTCTCAATTGAGTCAAGTTCCTATCTCTTTTGTTTCCATGTTACTGTTACTCCTTCAATATCCTCCCGTCTATAGCGAATTTGATGAGATTTCAATTGGTCCATTACAAATTTATAATCTCTTCTTTTTCTAAGTATTTTCATTGGACTGTCTTTGAAAAAATTTATTTCATTCCCTTGGGTGACAAATCTAGTTTTGTAATTCTTTTTTATGTATTTATTTTATTATAAATAAAAGAAAAGAAAGACATATTTAACATGCTCTGTTATACATTCTCTGAAAAATTATAGTGTACCAGTTTTATATATCATTTGTAATTCTTCTGTAAGATTGCATCTCTTGGTAAGTCTTACCATGGCTCTTCGTAAGTCTTTAGTTTTTGCCACTTTTGAATTCAGCCTGTACATCCTGTCGATTTCCCAACTAAAGTGATGTACAGGTGCATCCATGTATTTTGTTAATAGTGGGATTAGGTATTCGTATACATTTTCATTGGTTTGTTCTGGTAGTCCTCTCAATTTTAGGCAAGATTCTCTTTGTTTGACTTCAACTCTCAATAAGGTTTCCTGTTCCTCTTTCTGTGTTTGGCTTATTTGTTCTGCTTTATTTTCTACCTTCTTTGTTCTTAATTTGAGTTTCTCTACTTTCCTTGTAATTTTCTCAATGTTCTTGTTTATATTGTCCAGGTCCTATCTGATTAAGTTAGTTTCTGTCTTTAAATCTTGTTTCATCTCTGTTCTTAGCTCCTTCATCTCCTGTTTCATTTCCAGTCTGAAGAGGTTGATTTCTTCTTGTGGTTTTTTTAAAATTTCTTGTAATATTAGTTCTATTTGGTCATTTGATGTCCTTCTTTGACTAGAAGTTTGTGTTGTCTTCTTTGATGTCACCATTTTTTTTGTTTTCCCCTTCTTTCCTTCTCCTTTCCCTTGGTATTTTTTTTTTGTTTTGTTATTTCTTCCACCTTTTTTTTTTTTAAAAGTTAATTCACCTAATGTATTTCTTGTCTCTTGTCCCCTGATGGAGAGAGGAGGTGGGGGGAGGAGAAGGCAAATGAGGAGGAGAGAAGGGAAATCAAAGCAAAAAGAGGTAAAAGCAAAATTTCCAATTTCCCCTTTTATCAATTCCATTCTCTTTTCTCCTACCTTTCCCTCTTCACCTTCTTTGGTTGATTTACCTTCTCTTTTCCCACTGCCCTCCTTCACTTCCTAAAATGTTATGTGATTGTCATTGGGCTTGTTGTTTATATATAATTATTTTGTTTTCCAATGTTTTTCTTTCTCCTTAAAACATTCTTTTTATTGCTGTACTTTTCAGGGATTTTTTGGGGGGTATTTCTTTCTCTACTATCCTATTACCTTTGATATGTATCTCCTTCTAATTTATTTGTATGGGAGAGGTAGCTAGCTAGCTCTACCTTTTGCTCAATTTAACTTATTTTTTTTTACAATGACTATAGTTTTTAAGTGATCAATTTAACTTCCTAATAGAAAAAACAATTGGAATAATTGTATAATTGGAATCTATACAGTCAATTATCTTTGTAAGCAGTTCTAGATACCTCCGTTTGTTCAGAAGAAATATCTCTCTCCTGTTTTCCTTAATATGCCTTGCACCAATTTGCTCCTTATGTAATATTTATACAACACAAAGGTGGTTATATAGAGTAGTTGTATAGCAGTCAGATCAAAATCAACAATCACATTGGTCAAAATAATCACAAACAGTCTTAGATTATCTTTAAATGTTTCCCTTGACAAGAGATTAAATCACTAATATAGAGTACAAAGAAAGAAATATCAAATATGTTTTCTAGAATTATTTTTCTATTTTCCAATAGCAAAGTACTCAAAAGAGAAAGTCAATTGGCAATGAGATTATCAATAATTCTATGTTTATATACCCACACAAAGAATAATATAAGTGTCTATAACAGGACAAAAATAAATCAACAGCTTTTTTTCAAGATATAAATCAGGACAAGATATAGAACAATCCTTAGTTTACTTATATCTATAAATCACTGGAATCTTGATTTAAGAGAAGCGTATGCAATCTCTCCTCTATAGCTCTTCTTCAGCTTTGATTTTGTTCTTTCCTTTTCTTATTGAGCCCTTATAATGTATAATGTCTCTTGTTTATTACTTCCCAATGTTTCTGTTGTGTCTTTGTGTTCGATAACAAGATAACAGATATAATAAGGAGGAAAGACAAAAGATAACAACTGTATTGAAGGAAAAAGTTTTTTTTATCTTTTCAACTTTAAATTGCATCCTTATTTCTCTCCTTGTTTTACTTATCACAATTAGATTTCATTTTATCTGCAATCTTCTTTTCTGTCCACTTAGTCCTCCTTTCAGAGAACGCCTTTTTTAACTTTAATTTTTTTTGTTTTTTGTTTCTTTGTTTTTACCACCAACAAACAGTAATTTGTAAATCCACTTTGGAGAAGCTTGATGTATTCATAATAAATTAATACTAATAGTCCTTTAATTTGTAATCCAGTCTCGGCTGGGAAATGGCAAGGAAGGAGAAAAGAAAAGAAACTGAGAAAAAACCACGCCAAGTGTCACTATCTAGTCTTTCTGATCAAGCCTGATCTAGTCTCCTGTTCAATCCCAATTGCCTCAAGATTAATATTCCAAGTTTTGTTTTAGTGGCTTTAATAGCTTATTCTTTGTTTCTCCTCTTTATTCCTTTTTATTTTTGTCCAATTTCCAGGGTTTTTATGTATATTCTGGTGCTTCCATGTTCAGTGCACTGTCACCATTTTCCTGTCACCACATTTTCTCCTTATCCCTTTTCCACCTTGGGTCCAGTCTCTCTCCACCCCAGCAAGCTCACAAGTTGTAACCCAAGAAAGTTCAACACTCTTACTTCAATAGAATTGCTTATTTGCTACTTGGTAACAGGTTAAAAATTAAGCGGAGATGGCACTTTCACTTTTAGAAAGCTGCTCAGCTGTGGCTGTGGTTCGCTCTCACAGCCCCACGTCCTTCCCATTGCGCTGGATGTTCACTTTCACTTACTTTTTTCCTTTTATTTGCACTGGCGCCAGGGGTTTGGGGTGTTCTCTGTGAGCCCTTCTCCCTCCCTCTTTGTTCAGGGGGTAATTTCGATCGCTTAGATTTTATTTTCAATGATCTGGCTTTCACGGTGAACGATCGCTCTCCAAGACAGCTCAGAGATGCAACCTTCGTACCTCCATTCTCTG
>CM034701.1:50622664-50649631 GCA_020142125.1 Phrynosoma platyrhinos
ACTACTACTATTGGATCATAGAAGTTTTTACCTGGTGACCCAAGGAAAGGCAGAAGGGACCCAATTCAGCCTCTCTATAAAGACAGTTTCAGAGCCTGAGGACAGAAGGTATACAATCCTTCTTCTTCTTGAATGTAGCAATGAATAATTTCAGAATTTTGTTTCCCTCTATGAGAAAGCTTATGAAAACCATTCAGTTTTTAAAAGCTATTGACAATTTTCGGCTTGTGTAAATTTCTGTATAAAATTCACACATGGTTGTTGTGCACAGAAAACAGCATTTTCAGCATAGGAAATAGCATTTTCTCTGTGTAAAATATTTCAGTGCAGAAAGATTAATTCCTTTGCAAAAATTGCTGTTTTTCTGTGAAAAAAATGCTATTTTCTATGCTAATCAGCTATCTATGTATTTTATGCAGAAAAATTTTAAATAGTATTTTCCATGCAGAAAATGCAGTTTCCTTCACAGAAAATGCTATTTTCCACATGAAAAACAATGTGCAAATTTGTGCAGAATAATTTTTGAACTATGAAGATGATTGTCAGCACAGGACACTTCTCAGCAGGGTTTCTCAGCACTAAAACAACAACACACTTATCAATCTTTTAAAAATATTTTGGAATATTCTTTCCATTCATAAGGGGCCCTCCTGGAAACAGAAGTATCCAGTGCAGCTGTTGGAGCAAGGGAATAAGCCCTAGTTAATAGTCTGGTTGCAGTTCTTTGGACCAGCTGAGGTTTTTGAACATTCTTCAGTAGCAGCCAATGTACAGGGCATTACAGTAGTCCAAACAGGATGTAAAACATTCATTTATTTATTTAGCTATTTCATTTATATCCTGTCTTTCTCCCTGGAGGGACCCAAGGCAGCTCATAGATAAGACCTTTAAAATTTCAATAAAATTCAAACAATTAGAACATCTATATATAAAATCACATACAATATATACAATATAAAATATAATATAAAATCACGTAAACAATACATGTTAAATATTGACTAAAAACCCACCTGGTCCACAAATCCACCTTGCTATGCATTACATACAGAAAGCCTGCCTGCATAAAAATGTTTTTACTTGCTGGCAAAAGGTCAGCAGGGAGGAGGCCAGCCTAGCCTCTGAGGAAGGGCATTCTAGAGGGGGAAGCAGGACTGTGAACATGTGTCACCATAACCAGATCAGATATCTATTGAAATAACCACCATTGGGATACTAGTTTTAACTGTGCAAATTGACTCCTGGCTACCACTAAAACCCATGCATTGAGGCTCAGGTCTGCATTCAGGAAGATACCAAATTGATTATGTGTGTCTTTAAGAGGAATGTAATGTAATGCAGCCCAAGTAACACATGATGGGGTGAGCTCCTGTCACTAGTCCCACCTTCTGCCAACCTAGCAGTTCGAAAGCATGCAAATGCAAATAGATAAATAGGTACCACTTTGGTGGGAAGGTAACAACATTCCATGCATCATACTGGCCACATGGTCATGGAATCATCTTCAGACAACACTGACTCTTTGGCTTAGTAACGGAGATGAGCACCACCCCATACCACCCCCTACAACTACAACTAGTTACAACTAGACATTCATGTCAAGGGAAAATGTTTACCTTTTTAATGTTATCCAAAACATGCTAGATCTCTATCTGCTGAGCCCAGAATCTTGGGATTTGTAGTTTTGTGAGGCACCTGCACTATTTGGCAGAGAAGGCTTAGGACTTTGTAAACTACAAATCTCAGGATTCCATAGGATGGAGCTAGATCATTTAAAGTGGTGTCAAATTGCCTCTTCTCTATAGTGCAAATACACCCTAAGTGACAATTTATAAAAGATTTCTTACATCTTACTTATGTTATTTATTAGTCTGATTCACTGAACAAAAGGTGTCTCTCTGTACATTTCTGACTGAGGGAGGAACAGCAAGAACAGCAGGGAAAGGCCACAAATCATTTACTCCTCCCACAATGAAAGAAATGAAGACATAAGACATAAATGTGGATTGAAAATTGTCCAGAACTTCATTAATCAGCAAGTTGATTAACTGTTTACAGAACTGACACCTTTCTGTTCATTCTTCATTGAGGGCATGAATTCATTCACCATTGTTGTGAGCATAACTTGAAGTGCTAATTTTGACTTTTAAGCCCCATGTGGTTTGGGTCTAGACTATGGACGTTATCACACATGGCCCAGAAACTGAAAATAAAGTGGAAATGAGGCATCCCGAAAATAAACGGGAAATAAACCTTGTTTCCGCAAACGTCATTACCTTAATTGTGAATGTACAGTAAGTGCATTGAACGTCCACAGACAAGAGAAAAAACCCATAAATGTAGTAGAAATGAGCCTCTTGCACATGTGCAGATAGAGGAATGCTCTCTGGACCCATGGCAACAGCAGGGATATGCTCCCCAATACGCATTTGGCGATCACATTACGGTAAATGCGTAATTACCGTAATTACATATTTGCATTTCCTCCAGACAACTGGATTACAAAAGATTGCAGTTAACACCAGTTTCTGTCCACTTTCTGTCCAGTTTCTGTGCGATGTCATGTGAAAACACGGGGCACTAATCCAGTTTCTGTCTGGATTTTGTGTGGATTAACCAGCAGATTTGCCCCCATGTGATAACCTCCTATTTGAAAGCTTGTCATCTCCCTACAAACCAGTTTGGGCTATAAGATCTACAGGTGAGGGCTTTCTGTCAGTCCCATCACTTTCTCAGGCATATTCGATGAGAACATGGGAGACAGCACTCTCTGTGGCCACTTCCAGTCTATGGAACTCCCTTCCACAGTACGTCCAGTTGGTCTCCTCTCTGCTTTCTTACCACTGGTAGGAGAAGACCTTTTTATTCATTCAGACCTGTGAGATTTAAAATATGTAGCAGTAGTTTGTGCAGTGGTATTCTGTATTTTTAAAAATCTTTTATTAGTAATTATATTTTAAATATGTACATTTTAACCATGTTTTCTTTTTTAAAAATACAGTTATTTTTTTTAAACATTTGTAAAATAAGATATTAACTTAATCTTGTTTAAATTATTGTGAGCTGCCAGTGTGGTGTAGTGGTTTGAGCATTGGACCACAACTCTGGAGAACAGGGTGCAAATCCCCACCCAGCTATGGAAAGCCACTGGGTGACTTTGGGCAAGTCAAACTCTATCAGCCTTAAAGATATAATATTTCTTTTTCTGTTTTCTTTTGTTTCCCTTATTAGAAAAGTTTGGATATGCTGCAGAGGACACGGCAGCCATGTCAGACTTCCAGATTATTCCATACTGCCTTGCTTTGATGTGGGGCTACTGATAGGCCTTTTGGAGAAATGAAGATGTCATATATGACTTCAACTTCTTCTGTAGTACACCACTATGATTTTTCCTAAAAGCTTAAAAAAAGGGGGGGGGGGAGAAAATCTGCCACTTCTTGATAAATACAGAATAATGGGCTGTTATTAGTATTAGTGATATTAGTATTAATATCCTGGCTTTGTGCCAGTTCAGGACTCAATGTGGTTTGCAAAGGTTAAAACTAATACTGCTTAAAATTGAAATTAAAAAGGAAATAGGCAATAGTAATGCAGCTCATTTGCAAGGCCCTTTCCCCTTTGAAGACCAAAGCCTGCCAAACTGAAGGGAGGGTTCCAGTCTAACCTCCCTAGAAAGAGCTTGGGAGGAAGCACCAAGAAGTCTCTCCCCCATGTTCCTCACAGGTGTACCTGTGAAGATGTTGGAATAGAAAGAACAGGAAGGCTGTCCTCCCCATATTGTCTCAAAACATGGGCAGGATCATATGGGAGAATTTGTTCACAGACTTATGCAGCAGATTGATAGTTCTCTCTCTCTCTCTCTCTCTCTCTCTCTCTCTCTCTCTATCTGTATTGTGGCTCAGTTCAGGATTTATTCAGGTTGTAGGGCTCCAGACCTATGGCTGGAGGTGCTCCAATTTATCAAGAATGCAAGGACACATTATATAGGTGGAGTTATTTTTCATCCATACCACCATGGTCTATCCCCATATCACCCTTAACACACTGATTTGGGAAGTTAAAGTGGATTGGCTCTGGATAATGTTTTTGACATCAGGAATCTACAGATTGGGCTAGGACTATTGACAATTAGAGCTGATAATAGAGCCCTGTTAAAACTGCTCTACTGGCTGCCACTTTGTTTCCAAGCACAATTCAAAGTGCTGGTGATGACCTAGAAAGCCCTATATGGCTCAGGTCCAGGTTATTTGGGAGACTGTGGGGGGCTGCAGACTGCCAGAAATAGTGCAAATTGAGTCCACTCTTAGGGTTAGAGTTAGTGCTAGGGAATCATGGGAACTGTTTTTTTTCTCTAAGACATTGAGCCTTCTCTGTCAGAGAGCTCTGGTGCCACAATAAACTACAGTTCCCATGATTCCCTAACCCTAACCCTAACCCTAACCCTAAAAGTGGAGTCAATTTGCACTATTTCTGGCAGTCTGCAACCCCCCTGTATCTCCCTATATGAGCCGGCCTGGGCTCTGAGATCCTCAGGGAAGGCCCTTCTCTCTGTCTCACCACCATCACAAGCATGGTTGTTGGGGACACAAGAGAGGGCCTTTTCTGTGACTGCCTCTAGACTCTGGAACTCGCTGCCCAGGGAGACCAGAATGGTCACTTCCTTGATGGCCTTCCACCGACAGACGAAAACATTCCTTTTCAGAAAGGCATTCAAAACAGAAAGCTTTTAAAGAATGGCCTGGGGTGTTATATTGTTTAATGTATTTTACACATTTTTATCTTTTTAAAGTTTTTTGATATTTTAGCTTGGAATCTGTTTTAATTATTGTACTAATTTAATTCAGTTTTAATGTAGTATTCTTGTATGTTTTTAATTCTATTGTTTTTTTAATGTTGCAAGCCGCCCTGAGTCCCAGTCCTGGGAGAAGGGTGCGATATACATAAATAAATATATAAAAAATAGTTGGATCAGTAGTCTGACCCAGTATAAAGCAACATCCTATGTTCCTATGTACTCCAGTTACTTGGACTGCATAGGTCTAAAATCCAGCCCATACAACCTATCCTCTAGTGCTTCAAGCAATGAAAACAAAGGAATTGCAGACTGAGAGAAATAGTGCAAATTGAGTCCACTTTTAGGGTTAGGGTTAGTGCTAGGGAATCATGGGAACTGTATTTTATTATGGCACCAGTGCTCTCTTACAGAGAAGGCTCAATGTCTCAGAAAAAAATTAATTCCCATGATTCCCTAGCACTAACCCTAACCCTAAAAGTGGACTCAATTTGCACTATTTCTGGCAGTCTGCAACCCCCCTTAGTTGAGGGTAATTTTGTTCATTACAGAGTTGCCTTTGACTGTCTTCATATTAAAAATTTTGAATTCCTGAAGGCATTCTCAATCACCAGATGCTTTTAGGGAAGTCATTGTTAGGTCCTTTAAAACCCCTCTCCTTTTTCTTTTTATTGGTTTAAATAGATTTTTATATTAGTTTACATTTTAGGTAATTGGTCCCAAGTATCATTCTGGTATAAAGTGCTTTGGCCATTATTCTATTTTATTTAAAGTGCCCTTCTTGCTGGTGGTGGGAACACATAAACATAATTATTATTATTACATTATATGACCTTTAGACATTTTTAGTCCTGTGGTCCTACAATTTTAATTTAAAGACTAGCATGAATTTGAAAGTTACACCCAGATTTGAAGATTTAAAATGGGCATTTAAGTACCACTTAAACTCTGCCTGTCATATCAGGAATTGGTTTGTAAATATACTAGTCAGCAGTCCATTTCAAGACATTGGTGAGCAAGTGTAACTATGCAATTCCAAATTCCATTTCAATTGTTCCAAACAATGAGCACACCTTGGGTCTTATTTCTGTTATAAGATGCCATTGGGTTGTATGTAATGTAATACTAGCAGAGAAATTAGAAGTGGTGTTCCGCTAGTGGTTGCATAAGCACTAGCAGATTGGTTAGCATGATGAGTGCAAGAGACATCCACTGTCATGAGGTTTTAATGAACTGTGAAGGTGCTTCCAGAATAGAAATGGAAGCATTGGATTTGACCCTTGCAAAAAATTAAAACAGGCTTTGACACATACACTTAAAGTAGCATGTATGTGTGCATGTACCTATTACTAATGGTCAAAACCTGAAGCATTTTTCTGATCTGAAGCTTCTATAACTTTTTGCTACATCTTTGTGCTGGTTAGGGCTGATGGGGGCTACATCCCCAAAACATCTGGAGGATCACATTGTCCCCACCACTGTACTATAGTGTGCTGGCTACATACTGTAAGCATACATATTCTCTTCCTGTGGTGAAGCTAAACAGATGACTTCATGCTCAAAGACTGTCAATCTGTGGCACTTTTTCTAAGTGCTACATTCATTTTAGATCTGGGGTCCTTAAAACAGCATCTAATGGTATTAGAAAACTGTACTTACTGCCTCCTAGATTCTCAGAAAAGTTTTTATTTCATTTCCCATCTAACAAAAAAGGAAAAGGGAAAAAAAATAAAGAACATCACATTACATTTTTCCAACTAGACTTTGTATGCTCGTTTCAGAGTTAATGAAAAATATACCCTTGCAGATAATGGTATATGCAATTTTCGCATAATTTTATGGTTATTTGCTAAGCTGGTGAGTGGTTTCAGTGCCTTTACAGTTTCTCTGAAACTTAAAAAAAACTTGTAATCTTAGTGGGCTGGGAGGAGGAAAAGAAATATTTCATTTCAAGACCAAAAAGGAATATAATAACGTGGGAACGTAGGACGAATTTGGAACCACAGCAAAGAAGCTTCATGGCATACCAAATTTTCAGTATTTTAGCATTTGGACTATACTGGCCATTTCCACATTGCCAAGAAGAAGGAGCTACATAAAGGAAAAGGGGCAGAAGGCAGATTTGCATAAAATATTCATATCTTAATTTATATGTACACACAAATCACTATAATTTACACAGAAACATAATACATCTTACCATTGAGGGAAAGAGTATGAAGAGGGGATAAGAGTCCAGATACTATTTATGAGCAATAGGGATGTAAAGAATACTTACATATTTTCTCATTCTCAGTGAGAAATGGACTCTGAACACAATGAGATATCACACAGGGGGGAAAAATCTCCATAAGATTTTGAGAGGAGGGAGATATTTTCAGAATTTAAAATTATTTGCACAAAAAGATTGTGCACAAAACATTAGCCAAGATACTGCATCATCAGATACAGCTGCAATGATGGAACTCCATCATCACAGCCAGTTTTGCTGATGATACCCCTGAAAGTCTACTGCTGAAGCCAACCCTAACCAATGGGTTTCAGAGGTGCAGCATGATGAGAAAGATTTGTCCAGATTCCCCCCCCCCCCCCGGTCCTGCTGAAGTTGTTTGTCTCAATGAGTCCCATGACCAGGACTGTGCTAGTCATCTTTTCTCAATGACCTGAATTGTAGTGTCTCTGAAAACCTTCAACTGAGATGCTGCCTGGGTCTTGGGGTGTTGGAATCACATTTGTTCATGAATTACCATAAACATGAATCCTAAAGTTACAAGAGCAGAAGTCTGGCTGAACTTGTAAATACTGAACAGAATGCCAGGCATTGTTCTTTGGGTGACACACTGGCAAAGAGTTTAACCCAAGGGAAATGTATTTTATGCACATTAAATTTTCACAAAAAAAAAAAATCCCAAAGGTAAAAAAAAATCACCAAAAATTCACAAAGATGCTTATAATCTCACCTGGGACAGGAAGTGAAAATTGTTGACATTCATGGTGAAACACATGTCCCACTGTACCACAAGGTGCCACTGCTTTGGGTCACTGTTCTAAGGTCAAAACAAGGTACCCAGCATCAATCACATGGCTGGGTGTCTTGTTCTGACCTCAGAGCAAATGATTCACCATGGCAGTGGCAGGATGGTGGGACACACAGGCAGACAACCGCCCAGCATTGCAACTCAGGGCTCCAGATCTTCCAGGGCAAATAGTAAGCTTTTTTACTCTGTTATAAGAGCAGTTTACCCAGGTTTGGCTGAAGAGGCAGGCCATCATTTGGGCCATGTGTTGTCCAGACTCCCTGCTAAGTGGATGGAGGGAGGCCATTTAATTTGGCCCATAGATAGGACTTAACAACACAGTTAATGGTGATGAATGCTGAGAGCTGCAGTTCAGCAACCTCTGGAGGGATGCATAATTTCCATCTCTGCTCTTTTTTTTCTGAGTGATCTCTGTAGCATTCCATAAAAATAATCACAAAATGTTATAATTTACTACTTTGTTTAAAAACGCAAAAGCATGTATATTAAAATGGCCTTTTAAATTCAGTCCCTCTTCTTTCCTTCAAACTTTGTTTTACCTGTGCATGTTACCTTCAAATATTGCATGTATTGTATTATTAGGACTGAGCCTATCACCAGCAAACTGTTGTTATCATTATGCCATGCTGTTTTGAAATGTAGACAAAATACTTACTTGCTTTTAATAATACCCTTCATAGTAAGTATACAAAGTTGTTTTAGTTAAGGTGGATGGACGGGGCTTCTATCTTGAAAAGCAAAGACAGAAAGCATTGTGTACAGGTCACAGCAAGTTACACACTTCCTTTTCACAGGAGTCATTTATCTGCCTATGTTTTGAAAATGTTCCAAGTTGTCTTTCTCTAACTATGCAGAACTTTGTCACTGAAACTGATACCATGTCTTTGCTCCCAGTTGCCAGCCTTTCTCCTTGTTGGGAAATTTAACTGAACTCAGCTCAGGTTACAGGTGATCTTTGGTGTCAGTGTGTAGGGGAAAGAAGGACTACCTCCCAACGTCATTCCCCCCCCCCTTTTACTGAAAGGACAAAGTATGATGGCTCTTCAAGCAGACACAGCTTCATTGAAAGAAAAATTCTATGTATGCTTATCAGAAGAATGTCCCACTGTGTTCAGAGGAACTTACTACCCAGTAAGTGTTTAGAGGATGCAGCCTGAATCTTCAAAGCCATTGAGGGACTCTTGTTCCACATACTTGACAAATATACAGTCACTTCTCTCATGACAGCACAAGATTTTCTTATAAATTCAGCCCCAACAATTTAGAATTTAGAGATAAATGTATCTCACTTTTAGGGCAGAACATATGGGCAGAAAGGAGTGGCCAGAGTCTGCTCCTGCCTGGAGCACCATGGGACCAGGTCTGGATGCCAACCCCTGCCATGGTCCCAAATGGATTGCAGGAAGGAACACAAAGGATCTGTTCCTTCTGGGGCTGGGGTTGGGCCACCTTAGGCAGCCCGGGAGCAAACCCAGAGCAGCCTCTGTGCAGGTTGGGGGGATGTGTTATCTAAATGCAATGCCTCCAAGCTGTGCAGGAACCAGCTTTTAAGCCCCTCTGTTTCAAGCCTAGGTTAGGCTGGGGAAAATCATATGCTGAGAGAGAGGGGGGGCACATAGGAAGGTGGCACTTTCCAAAAGATGCAACAGGAGGGATAGATTTGAGTATTATAGCTGATGAAAAAGGTCAGAATATATTCATTGAAGTGGTGTGCTGTTGACCTCAGAAATCAAGAATAATTCAGAGAAAGCAATAATGCTCAAAATTCTGCAACATAGACTACAACCATACACGGAGAGAGAAATTCCATAGGTGCAAGTGGGATTCAGGAAAGGAAGAGGCACCAGGGACCACATCACTCATATACAATGAATAATGGAGTGCACCAAAGAAATCCAGGAAAAAAATCAGCATGTGTTAGACTATAGCAACCCATTTGATAATATAAATGATAAAAAGCTATGGAACACACTCAAAGACATGAGGATGTCACTACATTTGATAGTCCTGATGAGAAATCTATAACAAGGACAAGAGGCCACCATCAGAACAGAATTTAGAGAAACAGAGTGATTCCTAATAGACAAAGGAGTCAGGCGAGGCTGCATCTCATCACACTTTTCGTGTAACTTACATTTTGAAAACATCATAAGAAAAGCAGAGTTGTTATCAGTAGGAGGAGTGAAGATAAGAGGAAGGAATATCAACAACCTAAGATATGTGGATGATATCATAATATTGGTGGAAGACATCACAGTCTTTGAACAGTTAATAAGAAATATAAAAAATGAAAGGGCAAAGGCAGATTTAATGCTAAACATAAAGAAAACAAAAATAATGACCACAGAAGAAGTATATAAAATCAATCTAGAAAATGAGGAAATTTAAATAGTTAAAGAATTCCTGTGCCTATGATTAAACATTGACCAGAATGGTGATTGCAATCAAGAATAACAGAATCATAGAGCTGGAAGAGACCACAAGGGCCATCCAGTCCAAGCCCCTGCCATGCAGGAATTCACAATCAAAGCACCACTGACAGATGGCCATCCAGCCTCTGTTTAAAGACCTCTAAAGAAGGAGTCTCCACCACTCTCTGAGGGAGTGTGTTCCACTGTTGAACAGCTCTTACTGTCAGGAAGTTCCTTCTAATATTTAGGTGGAATCTCTTTTCCTGTAGCCTGCATCCATTGTTCTGAGTCCTATTCTCTAGAGCAGCAGAAAACAAACTTGTTCCATCCTCAACATGACATCCCTTCAAATATTTAAACAGGGCTATCATATCATCTCTTAACTGTCTCTTATCCAGGATAAATAAAGCCAGTTCCTTAAGTCTCTCCTCATAAGGCATGGTTTCCAGGCCCTTCACCATTTTGGTCACCCTCCGCTGGACACGCTCCAGTTTCTCAACATCCTTTTTGAATTGTGGTGCCCAGAACTGAACACAGTATTCCAGCTGGGGCCTGATCAAAGCAGAATAGAGAGGCACTATTACATCCCTTGATCTAGATACAATACTTCTATTAATACAGACTAGAATTGCATTGGCCTTTTAAAATGTCACATCACACTTTTGAAAACAGTGAATTAAGAAGAAGACTGGGAATGGGAAGGGCAGCTATGAAAGAATTAGAAAAGATCTTGAAAAATAACAACCTACAACTGAGCATTAAAGTTAGATTTGTCTGGGCCATTGTATTCCCAGTCACCATGTACAGATGTGAGAGCTGAACAGTGAAGAATGCAGACAGTAAGACAATCAACTTATTTGAAATGTGGTGCTTGAAAATAGCACTTAGGATACTGTGGGCAACCAAAAAGACAAACAAATGGGTCCTTGAACAGATCAGACCAGAGCTCTCCTTGGAAGCCAAGATGATCAAGTTCAGGCTATCATACTTTGGCCACATAATGAGAAGGTATGAATCATTAGGAAAAAAAAACAATAATGCTAGGAAAGAAAGAGGGTAGAAGAAGGAGGGGAAGACTACAGACCAGATGGATGGAGTCAGTCAGGGGATTATGGTCATGGGCTTGTAAGACCTGAGCAGAGCAGTGGAAGATAGGGATACTTGGCGATGTCTCATCCACAGGGTCACCATGAGTTGGAATTGACTCAAAGGCAGCTAACAACAAATATATAAAGTTTGTTTATGCCTCCTAATCACTCTTGCCCTGATCACAAGGACCAGTGCAGCAGCTGTTTCTCTTCATACATGCATACTCTCAACCATTGCCATAAGATGGTGAGGAAATCCTCAAGTCTTCCTCACCTAAATTACACTGGTGTCCTCAGGTGTTGTGAGATGCTATCAAAGTGCCAGCAAGATTCAATTGCTAGTCCAGTTCTGTAAACTGTTTGAAGAGAGGGAAGCACAATATTTTTTGCCCCAGGCAGCAAAATATTATGCCTGTTCATCTGTTGCTTATATTTAGTAATGTCAAAAAGTGTCTCTCTCATGCATCTCCTTTGCAGAGAACCATGTGCATTCCTTAGGTGTGATCTGGCATGGAAGTAATACAAAATATCCCATTTTGGATACTAAAAGAACAGAAATGTGAAGCACCAGACACATGCTTCTTCTCATATTTTCAAAGTTATTCACAGATTGATGCCAAAACATTAGATCTAAAGTAGATGATGGGCAAGGTTTTATTTACTTGCCCTACAGATTTGTAGTTAATCTTGTTATAATTGCTTTTGTTTCTTTATCCAGTTGTTACAATCCCATCTGTTTGGTCGCTACATTTTTTATTTCTCAAAATTGCTGGCACATGGATTTCATACATTTTCTCCCTAGACTGCCACACAATGTAGTTCAGATTGGCCTGAGTATCATGGGGTAGGTAGCATAATTAAATGAGAAGCAGGTGAGGCATGTTAATTATAAATACATTGTTAAATTGTCTCATTACCATTACTAGGAAATAACTATGCACATAGACAGGGCAAATTCAGACCACTGAATGCAGTAACCAGTCTGTTCCTGCTCTTGGAGCCAAAGCCAAGGAGGTGTTTGAGTTGGTCAAGTCTCCATTGGTTCCACCCCATCCTGTGACCTGCCTCAAAGATTAAAAGATTAGATAGAGGGCACCCAGAAATGATAGCTGAAATCAGCTGTTCTTCCACTGCCAGAAAAAGATAAGCCTTAAATGGGCACAAAAGTGTCTTGTGTGTGAGTGGCAGTGAAGATATCCATTTTTTATGCTTTGTGTTCATTTAAGAGTTAAAAAATATCAAATTAAATGCATACATCTTGTTCAAACACATACATTTTTCAGAAACATTGCCCTTGTCTGACAGCATTTTTATAGTCTTATTTTAGCTTGTGTACCCTTTGTGTGTATAATCACAGGTCAAAATCTTATATAGCCCAATGTAATGTAAATATTCTTCAGACAGAACTATGTTACTTCTCTGCACTCACAACATTCAAAGCTCACAGTTTTGCTCTAATAGCTCCCTGAACTGCCATCCTATGGATGGTGGAAAGTAGGGCAAAGGATCCAAGAAGCATCTGTTTATGCCTTTTAGTCAAACATAAACCCATGGCCAAGAGCCACTGGCTTTTCAGCAGATGCTGTCATTGGTCTGTATCAGTCTATCAGGCATAGTCAGAAGTTTGTCCAATCACCTAAGCAATTCAGCAGTCACAGCATGGCAACAAGACAACTTTTGCAACAAAACTGTGAGTCAAGGGGGATGAGTTGGTTGTTGCAGAACACTGACTTTAGAAATAACCAAAATACACAAGTGCAAGGTGGCCTTAGCCTTGCTTCTATCATTTACAGGATGCTGGCCACTGTGTGCACTTGTGTGTATTGTCCACCTTCTAGATAGGTTGGGATGCATTTCTCATCATCTCCATTGCCCCACCTTAGGGAAGATGTTATGTTTCATAATTTGAAATGGTCTGGATTGGAACCAACTGCTATTTCCTTGAGTTTGTACGTACCTCTAGATTAGAAATTAGGAATCATAGACATAACTAATCCGATTCAGTATTAAAACATAAAAAGGAATTCTGTAGTACCTCTGAGATTAACTGAGGCTAAGAAATTTCTAGCATAAACTTTGTGGACTCCAGTCCACATCAGCAGCCTGGCATTCACAAAAAAGCTTATACTAGAAATTTCTTTTTTTCAGTGAGTCTCAAAGGTGCTAGAGAATTCCCTTGGGTCTTTTTATACTCCCAGAACATTTGCATATTTTCAGATACTGTACATGTATGGCATAAATCGTGGACCTGCTGAACAGTAACACAAAGTGACCCACAGGGTGAGAATCTGAAGAATGCACTATCTTGATCCTTTGTTACCTGATACACAGTGGGAGGAAATTATTTGCAAAAAGAACTTATTTTAATACTTGAATATTTTCTTCCAGTGCTTTGTTCTCTTTCTGAAAACTAAAAAAGTCACAATAATTGGGAATTAAATGGGCATCAAACTTTTCAGAGCAGTCAATCAATCTTGCAAGTGAAACTGCTTTTAGTATAAAATCCCTTGTTCCTCTGGACCACTGAGTGAAGATACTTGGTGTTTATTTTGCACAGGAATTTTCAGAGGTGGAAAAATGTAATTATAAGGAAAGGAGGAAAATGTGAGCTGTCGGAGGCATAAAGTGGAGCACTCAGAATAAGACAACTGCCTAAATTCCCTGATTGACAGATGGATGTCACATTAGATGAAAATGATAACAGATTTAGTGGACTGAAGAATAACTTCCTCTTGACAGTGCTCTGACCCCTGACCTAAAACCTGACTCCTGTTAGCTTCACTAACACAGGGTAATTGTCACAGGTGCAGGATAAAAGAAACCTCTACAACACTACCAATGGTTAGAAGCCTATTTCTTTTGATGAACACAAATGCACTGTTGAGATACAGTCCAAAAGTCTTGACCCTTGTTGGCCTTTCTAGGTATTAAAATGTACCCTTGGGAAAGAGGAAGCTGATATATATATATATATATATAGAGAGAGAGAGAGAGAGAGAGAGAGAGAGAGAGAGCAAAGGTTTGGTTCTGGCTGTTGTAAAGAAATATTGAAACTGGCTAATAAGTAAGTGTATAAACAGTGCTGAATGAGGGTAAAATAATGTATTTTCATTAACACAAAGCCCTGTTTTTCACACAATTGTGACACAGTTTTAATAGAGAATGGGACTGTGTGCTCAATAGAATTCATGGTTTTTATAATTATTAGTAAACTATTACCATGTCATACGTGCATACATTCACAGCTCTGAAATGATTCTGTGGTATTTATATGCTAATTGTGGGCTTTTGAATAGAAGCCAATGCTTTGAAATTTACTTAAATTTAGGAAAGGTAGAGGATTGTCGCAGTACTTATAAATGACATGGTGACAACTGTGAGACTTCACAAAAGTTTATACCTCCTTCTGTTAGAAAATAGAGTAGATTTTATTCACTTTCTTTAGCAACATGAATGGAGAATTCAGAAAACAAGAGGGCAACACAATGAGTTATGCAAATATATATGAAGGAATATTACAGAAGAAAACTAATGCCTGTATATCTCATTGGAGTAAAGTCAGTGTAGTAACCTGACCATGTTGTTTTCTTTTGATGATGTTGATGAATGGATATTATAAGGGGAGGGGGGGAGTGACATGACTGCACATCTCATTAAGTTAATGTAGATGCACAAAGGGCCTCTGCAGACGACTAATAAAGTCGTCTCCAAGGCAGGGAAGAGGAGGGGCAGCCATACATGCAGTGCCCCTTCCTCCTCCCAAGGTTGCCCTCAGAGCTGCCGGCCCTCCGCACGGCCGGGGCTCCGGGGGCAACCTCCCACCGCAGCGTCATCACACGCTGCGGCGGAAAAGTCAGAGAAAGTGCACCCTACGCATTTAGGGCACACTTTCCCTGACTTCTGAAAGGAGCACCAATTTAGTGCTCCTTTCAGGGATGCCACCGGTGCGCCGCGGTGCGGATGCCGCGGTCCTGCGGCACACCGTCCCAGGGCGTCCTGGACACCCCAGTCTGCTTCCCCCCTAAGTAACCTGTTTGTGTTTTCAAACTGTTTTACAGAATTTAAGAAGGAGAAGGAGAAGAAGGAGAACAAGAGGATGGCAATGGTAAGATCACATTTTCAAAGATCAGCTAACCAACAAAACAGTATATTCAGTTATTTTTTTGGTAGTGGTGGAATGCTGATCCCTGCCCCCAATATTTATTCACAAAATATGAAGGAACAGAAACAATGCACCAAACACTGGAACTGCTGTGATCAAATTTCTCCTGTGCTCTGAAAGGCAACTCTGGAAAAAGACATAAATTACGAGAAAATTCCTTGAGGGTTCTTATTAAGGTCATAGGTCTTGCCCTTTTGGTTATTATTCATTCATAAACTACTGCTGATGAGTAATGAGACACTAAATTGGTATATACAAACCTTAGGGTAATTGGCCAAGGAAAATAAAATGATCAAATTACCCTTTAAGGCTTTCTGTATAGATAAGATGTCTTCAGTCCAGTGTGTGAAAGGGACAGTCAACCCTCCATTTCCTACTCTGTTGTGCTTACTTATGATTAAATCATGACAAATATATGGGATTATTTCATGTAACATATTATCACATACATACACATGCAATAATGATTCCTCCCTAGACTACCATCTTTTCAAATGTGATGAGATCATCAGGTAACAGTGTAAGATATGGAGGCTTTGCATGCTGTGTTGTTAGCACATTAAAAAAAGAAATTGCTGGGATAATTAACAACTACCTATTTGTCTGTGGGCTGCATTCATTATGCCAACACAAATTGGAGGTCTCAAAAAAATCTGTGCAGTAAAAATTTACTCTTTGTTCAGGAAGTTCCCCTTGGATTTGAGGGAAATTCTGGTTTGCTGTGTCTATTGTAATTGTGACAGGCAGTTGACATGTCTCATAGTCTAAATGTAGTGGCAAGCAGGGGGTGGTACAAATCATGGAGGAGGAAAAAAAACTGCCATTCACCCTTGTGCAAAGGAAAGGTGTTCTTAGTATACTCCAACCTATGTTCAGTCTAGAATTGGGTCTCTGAGGTTGAAGGTCAAATCTGTGAGGTCAAAGCTATTTCTTGTCAATCTTCCTTCACTAATGACACATGAATTGGAAATTAGAACAAAGTAAGTAAAGAGAATAGCCAGAAGGTGAGTGTCTGTTTTATTACTCTGAAGAGCTGGGAAATCTGGCCAATTGTTGCCCTGTGTGGCTTGAATGACAGTTGTTAAGTTGAAAAAGGGACAGTGTGATGGGAATGCCACTTTAAATCTCAATTACCTCCTCCACTCCAATCAGCTTGGTAGAGCTTTAATGAAGTGCAATTCTCTGTCCTTTTCCTCATACTTCTATCTCTAGAATAAGCCTCACATTCAAGTTTGACAGCAGTACAATCAGTTTTCCATTCATCACTGGCCCTGTTTTAACCCTGCTGAAAAAAGGCCTAATGTACGTAGCAGTGATGGCAATTAGGCAGAAAAGTAATATTAGAAACTGACAAAAGCCTGAGTCTTTTAGCATTACAGGTGTTTTTTTTTAGCTTTTTCTAGACATAAAGGAATAGGCAATGTTGTTAAGTTCCCTTCTTCATGCTTTTCTTAAGCTGAAAATCTAGCGTTTTCAAGATTCAATTAATTAGAGACATGGCGAGCCAAAGAACAAGGTAAAAGCTATGTTCTTTCTAGCTGAAGATACACATAGTAATTGGCCCCTTATTAAAATGGATATCTTCTTGGTGTATGTTTAATAAGGTTGAGAAAAGTCGTCATTTCCTCATTAGGACTCTGATCTGAAATACCATGGGTGTGTTTGTGTGTGTCTGTGTTTAGGGAAGATAAGGAAAGAAACATGAAAATATCAATCTTTGATAATATAGGAATGTAAATTCTTGATTCTCAGCTCAAGGAACGTGGGGAATCAGAACTCTGAGAAGGGGACAGAAAAATATTTTATGTTTGAGTGTGTGTGTTTCTTTGTGTGTATAACAAAATGTGGGGAGAATATGTGGGATGAGCTCAGTTTCTTGTTTTATCTGGGTAGCAAAACAGAAATGCATAGCCATGTTACCTGAAGATTTTTGTTAAGAAAGAAATAGTGCTACAAGAGAAGGCTTCAGAAAACCTTATCCTTTAATATGTGGCATTACACCTACTGTTTATGTACCATAAATCTCCCTCCCTGCTCCATCCATGCACTTCTCTCTCTGTAACATGGCCGTATGTTGATATACATGTATAAAGGGCTATATGGAGTCTTTGGTGTACATGTTTAGAAGGAGAGTCCCCAGCTTGAAGGTGTGTGTGTATGTCTGCACATGTTTTAAAAAAGGTTGATTATATGTGCTTCTCTAACCGTTCTTTTTATGCCAGTTTTTGAAAATGTTAGTAAAGGTTGGTACGTCTGTGTGTGTGTGTTTTGTTTTATTTGATAGAATCCACAAACGCATGTGGCCCTGGTGTAAGGATCTTGTTGAAGAGAATGCAAGCTTAGAGGGGGAGGGAAGGGAGAAAACAGATGCAGCAATTAGGCGGCTCTTGCAGCTCATTGGGGATGTGACACAAGTGGGTGATAGTGGCTTTCACCTCTTCCACTCCCTTCTCTCCTGCCTGATTCCTAGAACAATCCCTGTCAGAAACACTCTTTGAAAAAGGCTGCATTAGACAATGGCTCTTCACCCTTATTTTATACTTTAAGTAGTGGAGCAGAATGCTGTAAGGGGCTGCAAACAAGGCGTAATCTGAGAAAGACGCACAGGCATTGTTATAACTGTGAAAACCAGAAGAACCCCTTTCAAAGCCATGACTGAAAGTGCTATGAAGACCTTTAGTCCTTTGCACTCTCCCAATCACCAATTAGACAAACATTAACATCAATTAAGCTGTTATACAGCACAGGTTCCATATAATTACCTTAATGGGTTGACGCTTTCTTTAGCAGCAATTTCTTAAACAAACTTCATCTTTTGTGCAACAGGCTAAGAAAATTTTCAGCAGGGAGCATTTCCTTTTGTCATGGTTTCTAAAGAGACAGCTGAATTGTTCTATTTAACAACAAACACCTTCACTAAGGACCCTCGTCCTGTCCTCGTTCCCACCACATTTGACTACCAGGCTCAAAGCTTATTAAGAACCAGAGACAAAAAAAAATTATATATATATATATAAACCTGACTAGCCAGGGGAGAGCAGACACATGCAGGGAGGGCAGCACACAAAGAGACTGTGAGTCTGGCACTGGTTTGCAAGCAGACCCCAGGCGAAGGCACCAATTGAATGAGCTGCCTGTTTAGTACCCAAAGAGCCAATCCGTCCTGATGACTGGCATAAAGAACATGCAATAGAAAAAAAAACCCAGGATCTTGATCATAAAACAAGACAAAAATCGGTCTAATTTATTTGGGACCAGCAAATGCTCATTAAATGCAAACCACTTGGATCCTTCCAGTTTCTGTCTCACCTAATTCTCTTAGACTCCTGACAATGCCTGGCTGATTTTTCCCCCCTGTTTAACAAACATTCTGTTGAAATGTACTCAAATACAGCTCTTATAAAGTACAGGCTTTACTTCTTATCGTGTTTTGATTTTATATGAAATCCACATAGGGGATCCCCTCAACACACACACACACACACACTTTAAGTGCTGATGTGAAATTATTTAGGAAGAAGAAAGTAAAAACTGTTGGCCAAGGGAAGTCTTTCAATTATTTTTCATGAGAAAGGATTAATAGCAGAATGTGTCAATGAAATGAAAATAATTGCTTGTCCAGATAATGTGTGTGTGTGTGGGGGGGGAGGGTGTTATTCCATATAAAGATAGTATATTTCAGATAGTGATACAAGTTCAAATTGTGATGCACTACTATTAAAAACCTCTAACAAGTTATGATGTGAAATAAATAATGGTTGCACAAAGAAAAGGAAAAAAAAAAGAAAATCTGTCATACTGATTTAAATGCTTTTTCCATGCTTTGGAATTCTTCTGTTCTACCTTGTAGCCAAGCCATGCTGATTGATTATAACAATATGGTAGCAAATAGCCAATTCATTTTTTACATATATAAGGTCATGGTCTGGGCTTTTAGTACAAGTGCTTAGACCATTTAATTTTGCTCTGCTGAACTCCAACCACCCCTTTGGGTCAAAGGCTCAAGACCACAGAAATAAAAGAGATACATGAATGTAATGTTTAACCTTAGGCAATGGTCACCAGTGACCAAAACCCACAGAGGAATAGCTATTTGTATTCATTTGTGTGAAGTGAAATATACTTACAGAGATATATTGATATGGACAATAGGTCATGGAAAATCAGTTGACAGTTTGACATTTTGGAAACCCAACTGCAACATATTTCTGGATAAATTACATCACTTGTGTGAAATTCAGAGTGAATACCTTAGTATAAATGAAATGAATTGTGTTAATTTAAAAAAAAATAGTCTTGATTTCAGCATGTTTGGTATTTTACTAATGTTGAACTTTTGACGTTATTTATAGGATAAGATTGATTTCATCTCAATAGTAATAATACTAATAATATTTCATAATAGAGTCACAAGATCAAAACAGGAAGAAAAAGATTTGTTTATATCATTTACCATTGATGCTCTCTCTCTCTCTCTCTCTCTCTCTCTCTCTCTCTCTTTCTCTCTCTCTAGTAAATGGGTTTTCATCCATTGTATACTACTTTGCAGCTCAAGGCTGTAGTCTTGTACCAAGGTGACTGGCAGTAAGCCTTATGCAGCCTACTTTTGAATAGACATGTATAAAATTATGCTGTAGGTCTGTAATCAAGAGAAGGTTCTATTGAAATTATTCTCTTTATTTATCAATGCTATAGCCCAAGAAAAAGTCCTATTGAACTTACTGTGGCTTGCATTACATATAGACATGGAATGTAAATGGTACAAACAGGAATTTCTAGGCTCTTGCTAATATATTATGTTATTGGTAATTAACTGTAAAACATAGCATTTATCTTAGATTTAGCAACAGTACTATGTCTTTTTCTGTACATTTGTCTTAATGTCTTGTTTTCATTCTGCAGCCACCCTATCATAATCCAGAAATATTTTAATTCAACTGGAGACTGTACAAAGATTTTGCATAGCTGCAGACTTCAAGAACAAGGATTTCCCCTCTGCCAGACTACATGGTTATTACTATCAGCTCAAAATTACCATTCTTCTGTTCAGCAAATGGGAAGAAGAAACTGATTTATCCCTTTCCAATGTACATAGGATATTCAGAGAACAGGAAGAAGAAGGGAGAGGAGGAGGAGAAGAAAAAGTAGTAGTAGTAGTAGCAGTAGTAGTTTAAACATGGACCCTGCTGCCTCACTTGCAGTATATGAACCTCGTCTGATCTAGTTAATCATCACCACCTTGTTAAGAATGCATGTCTATTAGATCACTAAAGGTTCTGATACAAGGTGGAAGGCATACAAAATGGTGGATTCCTAATTTTGCATATAAGAGTCTTCTCCCTCCCTCCCTGTCATTCAGTAAATCAAAATCAACTGGGATTTGAACTATGGTGTAACAGGAGGAGGGTTGATCTTTTCCTTCTGAACCACAACATTGCTCAAAATCATTCCTCTGAAGTTTTTTCATCTCTGGAAAAAGAGTTGACATTGGTATCACCAGGGGTTGATTGAAACATTTGTGTGTACATGTTTATGTGTGCATGTATAATTTTTGGCAGGGTCCTGTATACAAAAGTATTGGTCTTGATATGACTACAATTGATGGTGGGGTGGAAAAAATCAGAAACAATATTAGGCAATGTATATACTGTGACATTTAGTTTGGCTCTAAGTACAACTACCTGGATTATATATCAAGAGGACCATTACCATTGTACAAGGTGGTTACTTGAAATTGACATGGAATTATGTATGTTGCTTATTTATTTATTAAAATATCTACATCATACCCTTTATCCAAAGATCTCAGTGTAGCATACAGTAAAATCAGCTTAAAACAATAAATAATTACAAAAAAATTAAAAAATTAAAGATATTTTAAATAGGTTTTCAATTTAAAAACAGACAATTTAAAACCATTAAAAAGTTGCACTCCTCAGCCCCAATCCACAGCTTCTCAGGCCCTGGAAGGAGTGCTAAAATAGCACTCCTTCTGCAAGGTGCCGAAGGTGCACTGCAAGAGGCATTGGGCGCACCTTCGGTATCTCTTCCACCTCAGCGTGTGCTGATACTGCGGCAGAAGTATGTCATCAAAGCGCCCGTCGTGTGGAGTGACGGGCGCTCCGATGATGTGATTGGGAAGGGGTTGGGGTGCCCAGTGTGAGGTTGCCCCTCCCCTTTCTTGCCTCCAAGATGGCACAAAGTGCCGTCTGCTTCCCCCCTAAGCAAGTCCCAATGCAAAACAGTTAATGATCATGCCTACACCTCACCCCAGACTGTGTCCCCATTCACTTTTCCTGTCTGACTATCCAGAGGTTGTCTCAAATCTTTTTAATTTTTTGTTACTCTGGAGTTAAACCCATCAATCATCCTTTTGTCAATTCCATGGGGGAACCATCAAAGCTTTGTTACACCACAGAATCCTCAAAGCTATGAAATCAGATAAATATCAGCTCTAAACACTTCACAGTTGCTCACAGCTTGCCCAGGGACATAAGGTCCCTCTCAGTTATTCTGTTGCCTGAAGATTCTGTCTGAGCCACTCTCCATTTTCCATGGACTCCTAACTTCAGGACTGGTAATTATCACCCCTTCTAAATCCCAATCTCTTGCTATTCAACCTTTCATACCTTTCTTTCTGTTAGCCATGTATGGTTCTTATGGTTGTATTGGTTTGTGTGTTTGCATGCACCTTTGTACATTTCTAAAATATAATTATCTTAATCATTAAAATTGGAGTCTCTATGCAATGAGTACTGGTACACATAGGTAGAAAGATCCCTGAAATTACCTACCTCTCACATGTCTCTTTTTGAGCTATGATTTCCCCCAAAATACCAAGGAGATTCTGACTGTCTCCCATCATGTAGGTCAACAGGAGTTGCAGTCCAAACTTGTGGGGGAATCTATATGTGAATTAAAAGTTATTCAGCAGGGAAGAACTTGAAATGTCTAAAATGTAAAGGCCTGGAAAAATACATAGATGCTCCCTGCTATCAGAATGTACAGTCTGTTCCTATATTATTTTGATCAAAGACAGAAAACTCCACAAGCACCTCCACCTGTCCCTGGAAATAAAAACACAGCAACAACAAATTAAATCACTAGAAAATTGCTGCTCTTCCATAACACTGAAAATATATTGCCTAAGAGAGACACCTCACTGCCTAATACTAAAGCTGACCCTTGATTTTCTACTTATGGCTCAGGGGTGTTATACTTATTCATTTTAACGCCATCACAGAACTCAGCTTTCAGGGAGAAGGGCTGGTTAGTCATGTAAGAAAAAAGGAAAGAAAGTTTCTTTAGTAAGGACATATATGCATACTAAAGGCCTGAGGTTACTAAAAAGAAAAAGAAAAGGAGCATTGTCTCAGGAATGTTTGATCATTGTAAGTGACAAATGACAACCATCAATCTACAGAGTCCATAGAGAGGGTCTTGTGTGCATTAGGTGGAGATGAATTCTGAATTACAGTAAGGCTTTTGAAGACTGATACTTGGTTAAATGCCATGAAGCTTATGATTATGTGGCTGGTAAGGGAGTTGTGTACATGTGCATATATCCATATCTATATTTTTATGGATAATAGTTGTCTATCTTTTTCATAAATTAACACTGTGTTAATCTGAGTCTTATCCTAACATTCATTTTTCATTTTCCCTCAGTTAAAACACATATGGACTAAGGAGCTCTCATTTATGTGGGTTGCAGATGGAATATTGCCACATGAAAAGGCACAAATGCTTCAGAAACATCTTCTTCCTTCTAATGGAAAGGCCAATATATAAATGTATCATGAACAATCTTTGTCTCATCCAATGTAATAATGCAAAGCTGTCACTACTCAAATATGATTTATTAACAAGCAGCATGGGAAGGTATGTGAATGGAATATTTTAATATGTTTAGCAATATCATCCTTGAAATCTGTACATCTGCAAAATATTACTATATATTATGAGTACACAACCATCTTTGCAAATATGAGACTTCAACATTTCAAATATCACTCTACAAGAATTATTCTGAATTACAAAAGAAATTTCCTCTCATTCAATACAATAAGTATGGTGAAGGTTAATGGGCATAATGGTAATGTGCACATTTTGACACCACTTTCAGAAATGAAAATATCTCAGTGAAGCATTAGACTTATTTGATATATAATTATGAATGCATTTCACAGGATTGAAGGAAAAAGAGAAAACCTCAATTTATTAAGCTCAAAGTGAGTTTAGCTTTCCAATTAAGTTTTGACATTCT
The DNA here is from genome assembly GCA_020142125.1 of Phrynosoma platyrhinos. Taxonomy (NCBI): domain Eukaryota; kingdom Metazoa; phylum Chordata; class Lepidosauria; order Squamata; family Phrynosomatidae; genus Phrynosoma; species Phrynosoma platyrhinos. The sequence continues at coordinate 50,646,422 of CM034701.1, forward strand.
GTTACTTGGAACATGATAAGTTCCTTCACTTTGGTGTTAGGTATATTTGGTATATCCACAAGGGAGCAAGCCTAAACTCCTTAGGAGGAATGCTGCAGATAGGTCTCTCCATGGAAGGTGAGGGAGTTCCATGAGCAGAGAAACAGTTTGGCTTCTTTGGCTAAACTTTGTTTTCCTTTATTTTCCACCAGCAGTAGGAGTCAGAAAAGGGTGTTGGAGCATATGTTGTAACTAATTCTCTCACACAACAGGAGATAAAAATGTTATTTAAAAAGACCAGCTTAAAAACTGGTGGTCTTTCATTTCCTTCATGGCTGTGATGAACCATTAGGACTTCAGATGGAGTGGTGTTCTTGTTGTTTGCTGTCAAGTCATTTCTCACTTATGGCAACCCTACTATGCAGTTTTCTAAGGCTGAGAGTGTGTGACTTGCCCAAGGTCACCAAGTGGGTTTCCATGGCCAAGTGAGGATTTGAACCATAGTCATAGTCCAATGCTCAAACCACTACATCACATTGGCAGTTGACAGTCTGCCAAACATCTCTTTGCCAAACTCCAAATAAGTAGGATGTACAGCCTACATATTATTTTTATGTTAATATTTAAATTGCCAAAAATACTAATATTAAGAATAAATGAATTTATTTCAATAACACTTTCAGCAGTACTTACTTTTCCTAATACAGTTTTGTTCCATTCCATCTGATTCTGCAAAATGAAGATTCATATATGTCTCAAAAGCATGCTTAATAATTACTCATGGATAATCATCTAAACTGAAAGAGAAATTAATTGACAGTGATGGCTAACATGACAGAAACATCGTGCAAGAAATCAAATCCTGCAACAAAAGCTCCATGAATCTGAAGCACAGCATGTATTATAAGGGTGGTTTGTGATGTTGAAGGACATGGGGACTCTTCCCATAGTCTGGAGGCTCTGGGAATAGCCCAAAATATCACTTCTCAACTCAGTTGATCATATATCTAGCTGCTACCCATGCCAATGATCTCCCTAATATTGGGAGAGAAGCAGTTACCTGTGAAGAAAATAGTTCTTCAGGAACTCTCATTCATTTTAGTCAATGGCCTAAATCCTATTGTTAGTCACAAACACAAGTAGTTCCCTTGAATGAATGGCAACTTGGTTAAGTGAGCATTTATGTAAATTCCATTGATTCAATGGTCCTGGTGTAGTTGAGACTATTGGGTGTAGGTCAATATGTGCAAGAGAGTTCCTGATGTGACATGTCTGATACAGATAAGATAAGCATTTCCTAATACTAGCATTCTGGATTTGTTATTATGTGCTATATAACACAGATGGTCAAAGAGAACTCAAGATAAACTATTTATTTATTTATACTTTACAATTCTATGCTGTTGCTATCCCACAAGGTCAAAGTGATATATTTCTTAGTCTGAGATATAATGAACCCTGTGAGACATGTTAGGATTAGAGTAATATGTAGTGATATGTCCACACTTGCCATGGCACAATGGAACAATGGCCTCCATCACAACTGAGGCAAAAAGCTACCTTAGGTGCAAAGGGCAGGTTTCTCTCTTTCAGTACCTTGCTACCATCTCCAGGAATCTACCAACTAAGGTGATTATCTCACTAGCTGTTTTCTCTCAATCTGGGCACAGACTGAGACCATGTAAAAATGGACATTAGCACACAGCTTTATGTCCAGATTGGAGGCATCCCATACCCAATGAGGACTTCTCCCGTACTGAGCAAAAATGATTTTTATCCGTTAATTGCTCAGTAGAGAAGAAGTATCAGTTGGGTACAAGATGCCTCTGACTGGGCATAAAACTGTGCAATAACATCCATTTTTACATGGTCTCAGCCTGTGCTAAGATTGACCAAAAAAAAGCAGTGCAATAATCTCCTAAGGCAATCAACTCACTCTACTCACTCTACTTACTCACTGGTATGGACAGCCCTGAGACTAAGGATACAAGTTTGTTTCTTGTTCCCTTTTGACTTTTGTATTGTATTTCCATATTTTTTTTTTTTACTTATCAGACACCAGATGCAGACCAACCAATAAATGGATCAAGACATGGATGAATGGCTGATGTTGTTACCTCAAGGGATTTGTCAGTAATTGCAATTTTTAGATTTTCTTTGTAGCCTATGTGTCAGAAGGCATAGCTTACAGCTAAGCTTTTAGACACTGGTAATAATTGTTACACTGAAAAAAAAAACAACTAACCACATTTTTCATACAACCAGAGAAAAGATTATACACATGGACATCACCAGATGGCCAATACAAAAACCAAATAGATTACATAATTGGAAGTAAAAGATGGTGAAGCTCCATACTGGTGGCCAAGACTAGACAAGGTGCTAATTGTGGCACAGATCATGAACTACTTATTTCAAAAATAAAAGTAAAACTCAAGAAGAGAACAAAACCAGGTTAAAATATGATTTAAACAACATTTACACAGAATTCATTAACAATATAAGGAACAAATTTGCAGTAGTAAGAATAGTAGATTCTGAACCAGAAGATCTTTGGTGATAAAATGTTACAAGCAATAAAGGAAAGAATATAAACAAAACAAAAAGGAGATAGGAATAAACTAAGAGCCATGAATACAACAGTACAACACTAGTGCACAAAGATAAGAAAATTACTATGATAAATGTAGAGAAATAAAAGATAACAACAAAAGGGAAGAATGAGAGACCTATTCTACAAGATTCAAAAAATCAAGGGAAAGTTAAAACCAAGGACCAAGATGCTCTACGCCAATAAAAATAACATAATTCAAGACCACGAAGGAATAAAAAGACAATGGATGCAATACACTAAAGAATTATATTAAAAAGATGCCAACATCAAGGACAGATGGAAAGAAGAGCCATATGAAGATGAACCCCAAATTCTAAAAAGTGATGTGGAAGCTGCAATAAAGGAAATGACAAAAAACAAGACTCCAGGAACAGACGATATTCCAATAGAACTGTTGCAATCCACATTGACAGAGTCAATGCTAGTGTGAACCAACATATGTCAACAGATATGGAAAACAAAACGATTGCCAGTAGATTGGAAGCGATCAATATATATCCCTATCCACAAAAAGGAGACACAAGAGACTGCAGCAACTATAGAATCATAGCACTAATCTCCCATTGAAACAAAATCATGCTCAAAATTCTGCAACATAGGTTCCAACCATACATGGA
>CM034701.1:50649731-50663520 GCA_020142125.1 Phrynosoma platyrhinos
CAAAGGAGTCAGACAAGGCTGCATTCTATCACCCTACCTATTCAACTTTTATGCAGAACTTATTGCAAGGAAAGCAGGCTTGAACATGGAAGAGGGAGGAGTGAAAATAAAAGGAAAAAATGTCAACAATCTGAGATATGCTGACAACACCATAATTCTGGCAGAGAACCTCACGGATCCAGAACAACTACTAAGGAAGATCAAAGAAGAAGGTGTAAAGGCAGGCTTACTGTTGAACATAAAGAAAACAAAAATAATGATCACAGAGAACTTACACACATTCAGCCTAGACAATGAAGAAATAGTAAAAGAGTTCTCATACCTGGGATCAAACATTGATAGAAATGAGGACTGCACCCAGGAAATCAGAAGAAGATTAAGAATTGGGAGGGTGTCTATGAAAGGACTAGAAAAGATCCTAAAATGCAAAGACATATAACTCAACACAAAAGTCAAAATTATACAAAACATTGTACTCCCTATTTCTATGTATGGATGTGGGAGCTGGAGAGTCAAAAAGGAAGATAGGAGGAAGATCAACTCATTTGAGACATGTTGCTGGAGAAGAGTGCTAAGGATTCCATGGACAGCCAAAAGGACAAACAAATGGGTCCTAGAGCAGATCAAGCCAGAATATCCCTCGAAACCAACATGATAAGACTAAGGGCCTTTACAGACTGCCAGAAATAATCCATCTTGAGACCACTTTAACTGTCCTGGATCAATGTTAGGGAATTGTAGTATTTTCAGAGACATTGAGCCTTCTCTGTCAGAGAGCTCTGGTGCCACAATAAACTACAGTTCCCATGATTCACTAGCACTGAGCCAAGACAGTTAAAGTGGCCTCAAGCTGGATTATTACTGGCAGTCTGTAAAGGCCCTTAGACTGTCATACTTTGGACATATCATGAGAAGGCATGAATTGTTGGAAAAGACAATAATGTTAGGAAAGGTGGAGGGAAGTAGAAAGACAAGAAGGCCACATGCTAGATGGATGGACTTTATTAAAGAAACCCCAAATATGATTTTGCAGGAGCTGGGCAGAGCAGTAGAAGACAGGAGGGCCTGGAGATGTCTCATCCATAGGGTCACCATGGGTTGAGATCAATGCAAAGGCAGTTATCAACAAATAATTAGGATGCTTTTTCATAAGTACTTCTCAGTTAAAAGAAAGGTCTCAGTTCTAAAACAGACTAAGGATGGAGTCACACTACATAGTTAAGATTACTCATGATTCCATCTTAGAAAATATTAGTAATTGTAGTTTAGTGGCTTCTAGACAACCCCTGGTGCTATAATTCAGTATAGTAGACTAGAGCAATGGTTCTCTAACTGTGAGGCAGGACCCTTGGGGGAGGTGTGCAAGAATTAGTCAAGCAGGTGTGTGAGATTTGGAGGTCCTGATCTTTATTCATTTGCCACCCAAACATTTTCTGTCCTGGAGGAGAAGAAAAAGGCAAGACAGGTGCTTGGAGCCTTTTCCGGAGGAAGAGGAGGAGGAGAGCTATTTCCTTATGAAATGTTAAAATTCAATGTTATTCAATTCAAATTCAATTCATGACTATGTGAATGAAAACACATACTAAACAAACAAAATATTTTTATTCATATATTGAGTGGCATCTACATGTAGCTCTAAAGGGGGTCACAAGGGTAAGAGGTTTGAGAACCACTGGACTAAAGAATTCCAAGCACCTCACCAAGTTACAGGTCTCTGACATAACTCATCAGAAAATTATGGTAGATACCTCAACATTTGAAAGAGTAGTTTTCTTGCAATGGTCAGTTTCAAGTTAAAAACATGGAGTGCTTTCTAGAAGTAAAAAAAGAGGGAGACACCATATCTCTTCAAGAAATTGTGGCAGGTGCCTAAAAAAATCTGACAAAATGATTTTGATTGTCATCTATGTTCCAGTGGCCAACTCCATGTCAAAAGAAGGCGGGAATAGGGTGGAAATATGAGGTGGGCATACGCAGTAATATTGCAAAATATTTTTTTCAGAAGTTGATTTCTGTAGTATACAGGTTCCTGAATGTCTGAAGTTCTTGTTGACTGATTCACAGCTGCTGACTCAAGAGTATTGGCATGCTTGTCAGTCAGTTCTGGGGAAATGAAAGAAACAAATACCGTAGTTTTGAGGAAGAAGAAAAGGATTAACTGGTGAAAACACAAAGTAACAGATGCCTAATCACCCATCAGTCTTCGTATTTATTTATTTATTTATTTATTCACTATCTGTAATTCCTAGTGGACACAGGGATTGAGAATATTTCTCCATGTTAGAGTATGTTGCATATTGTAGAGATATCAAAATCATCTGATTACTTTCGCTTGATCTATTGTTTTCTGGTACCAGTAAACCAATTCAAAAGGGGGTAGGGACATACATTTGCTTATAATCTATGGAGTATTGTAATATAACATATTATTTTATTTATGATATAGATTTTTAATATTTAACATGAGCAGGCTAAAGGTGTAGATGATGTTGAGAGGATAAGATATCTTGTAGTCTATGTGATACTACTCCATTAGAAGCTCTATGTGTGTCAATATGATGCCCCCCCATTTCTTTCCAGCTACCTAAACCACAGTACTATGTATATTTACTCAGATATTTAATAAACTGCAAGCCAGCCAGCCCGACTCTGCCCCCATATCGTCCTTATGCTGCGCAGCACACTGCACAGTGGGAGGCATCAGGGTGCTCCAGCATTCACACACACTGTGCCAAAGGAGTGCTGAAAAGCCACTGCAGCAGTTGCAAGGGTGGCTTTTTGCCATTCTAAAAAGGAGTGACATTTGCCAGCTCTTTTTAGGCAGCAAAGCACTGGATTGGGGCCATGGCATGCAGTTGCCACAGCCCCGATCCAATGAGCAAAGGAGCAGTGGGACACTGTCCTTAGGGACTGTCTGTTCAGCCCCTGAGTCAGTCATTCTTCTCTGAATTGGACTTATCAGGAAGTAAATCTGATTGAACTCAATGGGAGCATGGTTCTGCATAAGCATGCATAGAATTGTAATGTTCATTTCATCTGACTAGACAATTTTGCTGGATGTGTACAATATGTATACACACAGATATATACTTCCTTAATCATTCAGCATGAAGCAGGCTATATATCTATTGAAAATGCAATTGGCTCATAAAATAGTTAAAAGTGCAGACAAAATTATTGTTATTTAATGATCTGAATGCTGCATAAACAGAGAATTGCACGGATTCCTTTTTTTGTTAGGTATGCAACCCTACTCCCTACCCCAGTACTTTAATCAACAATTGAAGCGTTGGTGAAAGCTCTAGTTTAATCCATTAAAAGCCATTCAGAACCAAAATAAACAAACAAAGATTTAACCACTTCAGTGACAACAGGGCAGAACAAACAAGCAGTCTCCTAAGGAAATTCCAACAATTTGAGGATCAGTGGCTTGCATTCTGGGCTCCTATGTGATGAAAGGTAGAAAATCTCTGCCTTAGGCTCTGTTTTTTAACAATATATTGGGCAATGCAAGTGTAAGAAGCCAAAGGTGGCTTTAGCCATGTAGTCCCAAAGGGAGCGTTAAGTACTGTCGCAGCTAACAATGAAAGCAAACTAATTCAAACATCACTTCAAGTTGAAAATGGTCTTTGTTTTTCCTTAATCTGCACTCTTTAAATACTTTTCCAGTTTCATCCCAAGTGATTATTTTTTCTTAAATTAATGGCAATGTGATATATATGCATGTATATATGAATTGCAAATGTTTCCATGAATGCAAAGGTATGTTACTCTTCTGAATATTGTAAGGCTGCAATGAGGGCCATTTAAACCACTGTGAATAATCAGATCTTCAGTACATTTATATAGGAAAGAAGAAAAATAAACATTTTTTCCCTCTAAAGACTAAAGACTGTCTTTAAAACTATGCATTTGTATATTGTCCTTTGCAGGGTGGGAAATTATCTCACATACTTTGGAACTACTAAAATTTGAATCCTAGGCATGGTTTCATAAGGTATTATTTAGTCTAGATTATTAAAGTATAGTAGTTGGCTTAATTTTAGATTTAGGGTTTTTTAAAAAAAATTGTAATATAATATTCAATTAGTAGTAATAATTTAGGCAGAATTTGGTAGAGATTTAGTCACACTTGGAACAGACTGGTTGAAATGAATGAGTCTTGTCATTTTCAGTGGATCCATTTTAAGTGTTGACTGAGACTGTTGCCATATTACAGAATTAATGCAGTTTGCTATCTCTTTAACTGCCATGGCTCCATCCTATGGAATTCTATGATTTATAGTTTGTTATGGCACCAGAACTCTTGTGACAATGAAGACTAAATATCTCACAAAACTATAAATCCCAGAATTCCATAGCATTGAGCCATGACAGTTAAAGTGGTGTCAAACTGCATTAGTTCTGCAGTACAGATGCAATCTCAGTCTGGATCCACTCCACTAAGCCTTTGATGTGCAAACTCCTCTCTTCACAATGCCTCCTTGCCTTCACAACTTTTTTGGGAAGTTATTTATTTCTGCTAACAGTATCAGGAGATGAAGAAAAGTCAAAGTAACATATCAAGGGTTTTCTGAAAGAAAAAAGAAAAAAAACCACTCTGGAATAGGCAAAACTGAGTTCCCGCTATATAGGTTACATAGTTTTGCTTTGGATTTCATAACCTTGCCCTTTTCTCATGTTCCATTTCCTGAAAACTCTTTTAAATTGCAGCAAATTCTTTATCTGTCTTCATTGTTTGTATTTTCTTATTTCAGTCTCACATTTAAACATAATTATAAACCTAGCAGTTCAAGAGGAGTATTATTTATTATTTATTCTGCAATGTCAACTGATTTGTATTTTACCCATGAATTATCTAGAAGCATTAAATTATATACCTTCATAGATAGTCAACAAGACTGAGTAGTGATTGCCCACACTGTGTCTATGAGCTAATTTGTTTACTAAAGATTTGTCAACTTTATTAGATTTTCTTTCTCAGACACTAGTTGGATTTCCTTAATGCTTGCTATTTAATTTTTCTTTCAAAGTATAGCAGCAGAATGAATGGGTCTATTCTGACCATTTGGGAGGGTAAAAGATGTGCCATGCAGTGCTTTAAATGGACCAACTATCACTGTCCATGCAAAGTCCTCAAAACTCAAAAGACAAAATTATTTTCAGAGATATGCAGCTTTTGGTTTTTAAAAAATGGAAGTTAATTTTGATTCATTAGGATGCTAGCTGCATAAGCAAGTTGTCAGGCAAGCAGTATGTGGGTGGCTGCAATGGCAGTGCGTAGGTTTGTATGGAAAACAAGTGTGGCACTGTGAACAGTGTGTTTCAGCCTATGGGTACCTGTGTTTAACACGTTAGGGATCTGGTGAAAACCTTGTCATAAGCACTCATGTCCTGGAGCAAAATCAAGCCACCTTGCCTCTCTAACGCAGTTTAATCGACTGATAGACAAAGTCAGGACTGCTAGAACAACAATTGCTGTGCCCTCCCCTTCTCTCCAGGGAGCAATTTGTCCATATGACAAAAATATCCTCCCCAGCTTGGCATAAAAGCTCTTGGCTAACTCATTGTGTTTCCACAACTGCTATTGTTTAATGGGGAAGGAAAATGATTGGCAGCTTTCATTATTAAGGCAAAATCTGTTATTATATGCAGAATATTTACTTCATCTCCAAACAAGAACTGGTACATGAAAATAGTGATTCTGAATATTTATTTGTTTGTGGGGGGGGGGAGAGAAAATAGTGTATATTCTGTAAAATATCAAGATCTGCCTTAAATTGCTTTTCCTTCATATTTGTCAGGGCAGTTCAGAATTAACCTCTATCTATCTGTGGCTGAGCGTGGAAAAGTTCCTTTTTTTGGACTATAGCTCTTAGAATCCCACAGTCAGCATGGCCACCATGTTGGCTGGTACATTTTCATGAGTTTAATTGAGCTAAATTACAGCATGGCAGAAAACAGCCAAGTAGCTTGTGTGAATGTGTGGGAAGCATGAACATCACTACAAATTGCTACTCTCAAATGTATGTACCTCCACCACTGGAATATCTGCATTTTTTGATAGATTTCTCTAGTCCTTCAGGCTCACATTTTTTTTTCCTCTTCACATAGGAGGAGATGAGGAAGAATAATAATTTACTTCCTTGCCTTATGTGAATTATGTAGTGTGAAACTTAGACTAAAACAAAAAAACACAGGAATGAAGCCAGTTATTAGTCCCAATTAGAATAAACCCTTTCATCCAGTGGCACTCACATGAATGTTGATTTTACCAAGTTCCCATGGGTTTGCTTTAGTTGTAACTAACAATTGGATTTAAGCTGTAGTTTTGCTACTAGCTGATAGCCACGTGTGTGTATGTGGCTTCAAGTCACCTGCCAACTTGGTCCCATGAGTTTCATGGGGTTTTCTTAGGCAAGGAATACTCAAGAGGTGGTCTTGCCAGTTCCTTCCTCTGAAATATAGCCTGCAGCAACTGGTATTCCTTGGTGGTCTCCCATCCATGTATTAACCCTGGCAACCCCATTTAGCTTCTAAGATTAGTTGAAATCTGGTGAATTTAGGGTTTACATGGGAGTAAACTAGATTGAAAACAATGGGCTTTATTTCTGAGGATAAGGATTGCAACTGTTTATCTTTTCTCCTTCATCCATGCTGACAGATTTTCAGCAGGTCAAGTATAATAATCAGAATCCATAAATAAGTTAATTAAGATCTCTTATATCCGTTATATTCCAACTCCATATCTAGTGGAATAGCATGTCAGAAGAGAGAAGTGTTGTATATATTGCCCCTTATTTAGAGCATTTGCACTTTTAAATTGTATGCTTATTGTTGTGGTAATTTCTAAAAATAAATAAATATACAATTGTAATTTTCTGTTCATATGTGGGACTTTCATGTACTTTTCATAATCATCAAATAAATCTTAAATAGTACAAACATGAAAATCACTCATAGATATTAGTTGTATAAAATGAATATTTTGTTGTGTCCTTTGCAGTACATGAGCTTGAGTATTTGCAAGATTTTTTACAATTAGGTTTAAGTGTACTATGTCAGATTTGTGCTACAAATCTTGAGTTCATGCTTTTGACCTGGCTCTGTGGGGCTAAATTCAAATCCCTACAGCTCCTGCTGGGCAGTTGTATGAGTATGGAGGGATCTCTTTCTCTGTGTGAGGGTAGAAAAAATGACAAAAAAGGAGAGGTTTCCTCATGCTCTTGCCCCACATTTCCTGAGGCATTTCAAGAGTTCTTCACCTGAAAAACATCATTATCTTCCCTCACCCTGTTGCTTCTTCCTATAGAAAATCTTCACCACTCCCTTCCCTTTGTTTCTGCATTTCCTTGTATCATTCTGGCATCCTGTAGCCTGCTGCCTTGTTTTCTAGCATTATGCTTTCTAAGTCCTAAAAAATGTGAGCCCATCAATCACTCATGTTTTCTGCTGATATCTTGAAGTAACTTTTGAATGCTTTGCAAACATAATATTGACCAAAAAAATCATGGATTATTTATTTCCAGCAATATTTGGTCAAATAATTTGTGACTTGTGTGTACAAATGCTGGTGCAGCAAGCATTGGAACTGGTTGTTGGCTTATAAATCACTCAGAATCTAGTCCTCTATTAGTGCTGGATGGCAGAACTAAGTAATCCCCATTATCATGAATAGCAGTTACACACACAAATCCCTCCTCCCCAGAGCCTCAAAGGATTTCAAATTCATTGAAAGGAATTGCTTTTGCCATCATGTTGTGCTTTTTTCTATGCTGCTTTGATCGAGAGAAGATGAAGTAGTGCAACCTAACACTGATAGAAAGAAGACAAGAGGTCTTACCCTACTTCCAGTGAGGTCAATAGGATTGGAAGTGCTGGAATGATGTTTATTGTTGGAAGATATGAGAACACTCAGAACAATGTAACTGCTTGGAATCTGTATGAAATTTTCTCTCTAGTCAAGTTATTTCATCCATCCTGAGCTAAAAATTACTGCTGCTCAAGTTGTTTCCATGTGTTGTAGATTTAGATGCTACACTTCAAAGAATCCCAAATGGAATGCTGCCTTGCTTCATGCTAAGAAAAGGAAGTTTTACTTTAGTCCACAATGGATTGATTGGCCTAGTGCAAAAGGTCACCAAGCACTACACATGCCTGCTTGGGGCCAAGCTTAGCAGGGGAATCCTGCCAAGCAGGATTAAGAGATCTATTCTCTCTTCAGTATGCATGCATAACTCTCCTTAGCATAAAGGACAGTTATGCATGCATGTTAAAGAAGAATAGACCCCTAAGTGTGCAACATGATCTTGTAGTGTGTTGGACAGCTTGCTTGACACAAGAAAACTTGAGGGGAAAGGAATTTTAAAAAACTGAAAGAACAAGAAAAATATCAAAAGGGGAGATAAGAAAACCAAGTTTCTCTCCCCTGACACCACCAGCCATATCAAAATAACCTGAGTGAGAAGATGTGCATTCTGAATGAAAAAAAGAAATAAGAATACTCAACAATATATGAAGTCAGAAACTGGAGTCCAGATATGTAAAATAAAATAAAAAAAAGATTCACATAGTTTGTGAGAGAGTATGATATTTCACACTCTCTCCCCATGTGGCTTCCTATCATTTCATAGTGGGAACATTGATGTGGTGGTCATTAACATTATACATTTCATATATTTTTCATATGTGTGTGTTTGCCTATACAGGTTGATAAAGACAGATCTAAATATATAAAGCCATACAGATGAAATAGAAACCTGTCATTATCTTTTCTGAATGTTTGATCTTCCTGTCATATTACAAACTGCTTTTGAAACACCATTCAGTTCCCAAAGTAGCTTGCTGTACAACTAGGTGGGACCACCATTTAATTATTGGGGGGGGGGCAGAGAGACTGACTAACAGTTCAATCCTATACGTGCCTCCTCATTAGTAAATTCTACTTATTTCAATTATGCCTGCCTTAAGTGTGTGTTGCAAATACGTACATGTCTGCTCAGATTTAGGTCTTACTGATCTTAAAGGGAGATTAATGCAGTTTAGTGGATACAGAAGTGTTTGGCATCTAGAGATTTTGGATTACAACTTCTGTAAGGCAAAGTTAGTGTGAGCATTGGCCTGGGATTATGGAGCTGCTTGTCAAGGGAAGGGGGCTGAATCTAGTGGTGTCATTCCACTGATGGGAAGGCTTTTGTCAGGGGAACCTGGGCATCCCTATTTCCATTGCAGCTCCTAGGGTATCCACAATATCAGATCTGGAAGGCTGGAGAACTTATTAGAGCAAAGTTGCAAACAACATGGAAGACATCAGGTAAAATAAAAGGGAAGAAAATATGGTTTTAATCTTGAAAGTGACACTGCATTTTGGCAAATATGCTGAAAGTTATTCTAATACACTGTAGTCCACGATTTTATTGTGAAAACACCTAGTTTTTAAAGATTTTACAAACACTATTTAAATACAATTATTATAACTAATACATTTTAATATTTTGTTGTTTGTCATCATAATCATTTCAAGACTGACAGCAGTTCCGTAAAATATTACTTCAATATCTCTTTCCCCAAGCACTCAGAGTGGACAGCCCTGTAAAACAGTCTATTACAGGGATGGTATTATGTACCTCTCGGGATATTGTTGGACTCACAGCAGCTCTAGATAGTATGGTCAATTGTAAGGAAAGCTAGAAGTTGCAACATCCCAAGGATCCCATAATTCTCACCCCTGATCTGTTGGGACTAGGGGGGAGAGCAGATGGGTGGCCATGGGCCGCCCTGAAAAGTGGAGTATTGGAGCTGCTGCTAACATGCACAGCGGCCCCAATACACCCTTCTGTCGGCCCTAGAAGGAGTGCTAAAATGCTGCTCCTTCCAGAGCAGGCAGAAGGGGCGCCAGAAGAGGTGCCGCACTCCTCTTCTGTGCTCCTTCCAGCTTAGCCCATGCGGAGGCTGCGCTGGAAGGATGTCTTCAGAGTGCTCGCTGCGTGCAACGGCGCGTGCTCTGATGATGTCCTTGGGAAGGAGTTGGGGCGGCCGGCTGCCCCTCCCCTTCCCTGACTCCAAGATGATGCTTTGTGCTGTCTGCAGAGCCCCTAGAAGCTAGAGTGGTCCATCACTGTCTTTTCTGAGTTGTGCAACATTGCCATTCAGAGGGAGAGAAAGGGCAGGCATAGCTTCACCAGACCTAGCCCAGAGAAAGAAAAATGATCCCCCTCCATTCCATCTGCTATGACCCAAGCCTCAGAGGGAGATAAAAAATAACTGAACATGATCCCCTTCCACACTGCCATTCCATTCTCCTTCTGTGTCATGTCTTTTTATATTGTAAGCCTGAGGGCAGGGAACTGTCTAACAATTTACTAAGCCACTTTTGAGAACCTTTCTAAAGAGTGGGGTATTATTAGTGGCCAATACCTGAGTTTCTGTATCCCCTCAAACAGAAATTGCTACAAAGATGCAATTTGGATTTTATCTGATTTGGAGGAACTCTGTTTTGATTCATACATGTACCAAAGCTTTCCAAACCAGCCTGACACAGTTTGGGATTCAGCCACATTTGAATGACAGTTCTGCTATGTGTGGTGGCATCTCTTTCTTCAGAGGTCTTTAAACAGAGGCTGGATGGCCATCTGTTGGGGATGCTTTGATTTTGAGTTCCTGCATGGCAGAGGGTTGGACTGGATGGCCCTTGTGGTCTCTTCCAACTCTATGATTCTATGTGTTGCTTCTCTGCTACAATTAATGACTAATGAAAAGATGATGATCAACAACTACAGAATATTAAAATCACCAAATGAATGTGATAATTTTAAGCCATGGATCTCTTGGAGAATTTTACAAACTGACTTAGAAGTCAGAAAACAATGTTTGGAAAGTATATCCAGGGAATAATTACTGAGGGAACCATCCAAGATAGGGGGAAGGGTTTTCTCTGTTAACTTCTCCTGTGAGTTTAAGACCCCTTCGGGGCTATATGAATCAGTTCTGCCATTCAAACCTGGGCTTCCATTGTCTGCATTAAACAGATCATAAGATACAAATGTGGCTGAGTCATCAAAATTTAACTTAAGTTGGGGTGACAATTCCTCTGTCAGAGATGTATTCTGAACTGTTCCATTAGTAGTTGTTGTGGCACAAGAGTTTAAAAAATCATCCATAAGGAGCTGTCTATATCTTGGGCTGAGCTCTGCTCTAGGTCAATTCCCTTTAATCTACACTTGGCCTGGGTCATAACCTCCCTCAAATGGTAATTATACCAAAAATATATTGAAATCTGGAAGACAGCTACTCTTAATCAGGGACAGAACGTAGCAAGCAAGGGATATATTCTGGCTTCTGACACTAAGGTGTTTTACCAGATTTCTTCTTAAAACTTTCCCTTAAGTCGGTAAGTTCAACCAATTTGGGTAAAACTACAGAAATTTGACCAAAGTATATAAAAGTGAGGGAATGAACTAAATAATTAATCATTAAAAAAATAAGAAAAAACACTCAGGAGAAAGGGAATCCCATAATTAAAACAACCTAAGGACCTCTGCAGACTGGCCCAAAGGGCTGGCCTGGAGACAGAATTGGGGCAGGGCAGCCACACATCGGCCAGCCTAACCCCACGCTGATGCCATCCTGACGCCATGTGCTGTTACACATGGCGCATGGCATCAGGACGTCCTTCCAGCACAGTGTTCTGACATGCTGCACCAAAAAGGGTGCTGAAAAACCGCATGCTGGTTCTTAGAGTGGCCTTTTGCAGCCCCTGAAAGGAGCAGCCTTTTGCTGCTCTTTTGGGAGTTGCAAAAGGGAGGATCTGGGCCACAGCGTGGGGTTGCCATGGCCCTGATCTGCCGCTTCCCAGGGCAGCTCTGTGCTGCCTGTCTGCAGTCCCCCTAAGGCCTCATTCTCACTTACATTTAAACCGGTTTCAATTCGCCTTCACTCCATGTCAGTGAATTGGTTCCAAAATGTCTGTCATTCCCACTATGAAAGTGGATATTTTCATTATTCACTTGTAATCACTTCTTTTTTGGCACTACTGTCATTCCCACTAGTTTATGCCCCTTCAAAATGCATGTCAATCACCTGTGCGTCACTGGTGACGCATGTGGTAACACAGTGAGACAGGGCCATTCCTCTGTTTTGCAAGCCATTATCAGCCTTGGGGAAAGTTGTGGGGAAGGGAGGAAAATCACCCATAGGTCACACTGTAAAGCAAAGGCAGCACTGAGAGGGGGGAAAATTGGCTGATTTCCCAAAAACTGAGGCAGGATGGTAAACACCCCTCTGCCAACCCCCTCTGCCATTAGTCACCCCTCTCTAGAATGATGTAATTCAGATCTGTAGTTCTCAGTTGTTGAACACACTTCTGAATCTGTTCTTTTCAAAACTACTGTCAGAAAGAGATGGGGTTTTGCTTTGTGTTTGCTTCCCTTTATCATGACTGAAACTGAGCACAATAGTTTCAAATGGGGACGAGGCACATATAACCTGATCAGCAATTCGAGTTAAATCATAGTGGGAATAACGCCTAAATATTTGAAGGTTAAGTAAGCTACCAACCTACAGCACTATCTTTACAAGACATCCTTCCCAGCAGAGTACACTATAACTATAGCCAAAAAAGGAACAAACTGGTTGCAAGGAAAATGAATTAACACTGACTTCACTAAAAATAAGACCAAGTTTTTCAGTTGTCTGTCAGATGGCAATTGTTGAATTTTCCTTACTGGGGGTCTGGGCCTGGATCTGTTGAGAAGCTGTTGGAGACCAAGCAAAAGGCACCAGGAAAGGATAGTCACTGGAGTGGCTGCAGCTTCAGAGGCAGAGGCTAAACTTACCTTTGCAGACAGAATGGTCTCTTCTGCCATGGGAGAGGCTGTTGAAGCAGTTCTGCCCTGCCTTTTTCCCAAAGGAAAAACAGCTGGGTGAGGAAAGGTAACTACTGGGTCTAAGGGGGGTTGCAGACTGCCAGAAATAGTGCAAATTGAGTCCACTTTAAGGGTTAGGGTTAGGGTTAGGAAATCATGGGAACTGTACTTTATTGTGGCACCAGAGCTCTCTGACAGAGAAGGCTCAATGTCTCAGGAAAAAAAAAAAACAATTCCCATGATTCCCTAGCACTAACCCTAACCCTAAAATTGGGCTCAATTTGCACTATTTCTTGCAGTCTGCAAGCCCCTGCAAAGAGGCCATTGGAGGCCAAGCAAAAAGCCCCAGGAGAAAATAAACATTGGAGTGGCTGCAGCTTCAGAAGCTGGGGCTAAACTTGTCTTTGCAGACAGGATGGTCTCCCAAATGAATGTGTTCTCTCTCCCTCTCTCTGTAGTAGGGCTGGGTCAAATTATCATAGGATTTGATTTTAATAATCCATTTTTCCATAAACAATAAATATAATACAATAATATTACTGTATTTATTAATTTATTATTGTATCATTGTATTTATTATTGTAATTACTAATAATATTACAATATTATTGTAATAATAATAATAATAATAATAATAATAATAATAATAATAATAATAACAACAACAACAATTATTTAGATCCTGCCTCTCTGTAAAAACAACTGAGATGGCTTACAAGATAATCCCTACCCCATTTGCCCACCCCCCTTAAAATGCAATTAAACAGACAAAATATAAAAACATACTTAAAAATCACAAATATCACATAATTTAAAATGGCTGTAGCGAAAATCAGGGACAGACTTAACTATTTTCGGTGGCCAGTTGCCTACTCAGAAAAGGCCTGCCAGAAGAGATTCGTCTTAACAGCTTTTTAAAAGCTGTT
>CM034701.1:50687457-50699964 GCA_020142125.1 Phrynosoma platyrhinos
CCATATCCCACAATCCCACCCCCCCTTAAAATACTATTAAACAGTTGACAATTAATTGACAGTTTAAAGCACACTTAAAATAATACACAGTTAAACAATAACTGCAGCAGAATCAGGGATCCGGTGGAAGATTATCACACACTTGCATGCTTCTCCTGTTCTTATCCTGTCTCTAAACAGTAATGGAGGCATCATTTGGTATTAACGGAAATTCCCATTAATACCAAATGATTCCTCCATTACTGTGTAGAGACAGGACAAGAACGGGAGAAGCACACATGTGTATGATAATCTTCCCCCATTTGTGTGATTAGGAGGATTTAAAGCCAATTTAATGATCGGAGGAGGACGCTTGCCTCCTCCTTATGATAATCTCCAGGGTGTCATATCCCCAACACATTGACACAACAGATTCAAGCATCGCTATTCCTATTCTGTCTCCCAATTCCCCATCTTGACAGTGAGTTTTCTTTCAGTTGTACAAATGAAGATAATCATTTTAGAGCAATGCATTATGGTAATATATCTGTGGTAATGGCTCATGAATTATACCAGCATACCATTTGTATTTTTGCTTTGAAAATTGCACTTGGCTAATAATGCACATCTTTTTATGATCCACTAGTCTTGTGTGTAGGAAGGAATCACATTTTGCTCCAGCTAATAATGCTGAGGAAAAGGGGGCAAGATCATTTTATGATAACAGCTTTCTGTTGAAGGCATAGAATAGAGAACATATCTTGTATTCCCTGTATTCATCTGCCTTTATACTGATAGTTTTTTGACATTTTATTGAGTAGATATTAGGAGACAAATCTATTTATCCATCACACTTCATCTATGTCAATGAAATAAAATGTTCTAAATATTTTACAAATGGCATGCACATTAATTTTTTTGAAAATAATAACTTGTCTCCTGTGCAATGACATCCATATCGGGTAAATTTGCATAAAATATGGAAAGAGTGGCATTTAGCATTACCTTCCTTCATTTGAAAAGAACTATGAGGCCTGTAATGGTACGGGTTAAATTAATTTATTTATCTAAGAAAAATATCTTAGGTTTTAGTATTTTATTTTATAATTTATTTATCTTTTTTTAATTATATTTGTATATTGGCCTATATTTGAGGATCTCAAGACATTATACAATCAAATCAATTTGAACAGCTTATAACAATTTAAAATAATAAGTTTCACTGGAAGGAAGTAACTTAAGGTATGGTTTCACACCTACATGTGGTATAACAAATTAACAATTTATAAAGACTTCAAGCACCATGTAATAAGGAAAGACCTCCTAAAAGTTTGGATAAAAATCAAAAAGCAGTTTTACTCAAAAATCCCTCTAAGGACATCCCCACAAGAAACTTTCCATCAAAGATCCAAAAATAAAGGAGATAAGTGGATTTATTATAAAGACCATTTATGTACAGAATATAACAAAGATCATCAAATAAAAACTATCATTCATTTGCAAGAATAAAATATAAAAATTAAAACCTGAGTTCAGAAACGATGCTAGATTGCCAAGTCCGAGCAGTGAAAAAAATGAATTAGACAAGATTATGTTTGAAGAGCAAGGAGGACATATTACTAAATATTACAAGGTATTAAAAAGCAGAGACCTGGAAAATGAAACAATTAAGCAAGTGATGGTGAAATGGGCTCAAGACATTGGTAGCTCCATAGATCTAGAAAGCTGGGAAAAATCTTAGAAAATAACCAATAAATTTACTTTGTGTCAGAACTACAAATAAAACTATTTTAAAATGCTACACCAATGGTACATGACTCTATCTAAAATGAATAAAATATATAAAACAGGGAATACAAACTGTTGGAAATGCCAGAAACAAGGAGGCAACTTCATACACGTGGTGGAGGTGCCATGAAGCAAAACACTATTGGAGGAATATAGTAAACGCACTCTAAATGAAATGCTTCAGGCAAGAATTGTATTAGATCCAAAAATCTTCCTTTTAAACATGACAAACAGATTAGATGAAGAAATCAAAAAGATTCATACTAAAAAAATTCTATACATAATAACAACAGCCAGGATACTTTATGCACAATATTAGAAAATTAACAACATACCAACAGAGGAAGAATGGCTAATCAAACTAAGAGAAGCAGTGAATATGGACATACTCACTGCAAAACTAAGAGGAAAAGATATAAAGGAAGAATGGGTACATATTTTCTGGCATATAAGATGACCTTTTAACCAGGAAAATCTGGGGTTAAGGTTGGGGGTCGTCTTATATGCCAGGTAAAAGAGGAGGAGGACAAGGAAGATAGAGCTGCGAGGTGGGAAGGAGCCTGGGAGAGAAGGAGGAAGACAAGAAGGAAGAGGAGGTCCTCCTTCTTCTCTCCCTAGCTTTTCCCCCTCCTCCCACCTTTCCTACTTGTCCTCCTAGTCCTCCTTCTTCTCTCCACTGCTTCCCCCCCTCCTCCCACCTTTCCTCGCATTCCTCCTCATCCTCCTGGTCCAGGAGGACACGTGTGTGTGTGTGGGGGGGTAAAGCCGGGGAGATAAGGAGGATTTCCTTGGCTAGGTTTGTTCAGAAAGGGTTTGCCATGAGGCTGAGAGTGTGTGGCTTCCAAGGCTGTTGTTGTTGTGTGCCTTGAGGCTGAGAGAGTGTGACTTCCAATACTGTTGTTGTTGTTGTGTGTGCCTTCAAGTTGTTTCTGACTTGGCAGCTCAAAGACAAACCTATCCTGGGGTTTCTTTGACAAGGTTTGTTCAGAAAGGATTTGCCATTGCTTTCTCCTGAGGCTGAGAGAGTGTGACTTCCAAGACTGTTGTTGTTGTTGTTGCTGTGTACCTTCAAGTCATTTCCAACTGATGACACTAAGGCAAACCTATCATGAACCTATCATTTCTTGCCTATGTGTTTTTTTCAGACAGGGTTTGCCTTTGCCATCCTCTGAGGCTGAGAGAGTGTGACTTCTAAGATTGTTGTTGTTGTATGCCTTTGGGTCATTTCCAACTTACAGCAACCCTAAGTCATTCATGGTGTTTGCTTGGCAAGGTTTCTTCAGAGGGGATTTGAACCCTGGTTTCCAGAGTCATACTCCAATACTCAGACATGTCTTCAATGCAAAGGAGGACGTCACTACAAAAAATGTAGGACATAAAAGGATAAAAAAAATGGAGGAAGCTAAAAACACTAATATAAATGTAAATCCATGCTTCTTGGCCATGCTCAAAATGGAGGACATTTTAATGGTCAAAATGGTCACTTTTAACCTTATCATGGCATTTTATTGGCATGTTCTTCAAATGGGGGTTGCCGTTACCATCTTCTGAGGCTGAGAGTATGTGACATGCCCAGAGTCACTTACTTGGCTGCAAATTGTACATACCCCAGAATGCATCACCTAGTATATTGGCAGTCCTTCCCCCCAACACTTTCTAATTTCCCCCCAACCATCTCATAGCTGGGAGATGGAAATAATTTTTAAAGCAGCATTTAAATCTGGACTATTTTTTTAAAAGTAAGGTCCAAAACACACTGCAGAAATGAATGCTAGGGAACATGGGAGCTGTAGTTTGTTGTGTTTATAAATGACAGTTTTCCAGCTAAATACCTGCATGTCATAAGCATTTGAATTAAAATTATCATATTGAAATCAAATCTGATTTTTTTAAATTTTTTATTTGGTGTGTGTTGGAAGAGGGGTTGTCTTATACAGCGAGTATATCGCAAACTCTATATTTTAACTGGAAAAGTTGGGGTTGTCTTATACGCTGTAAAATATGGTATGTATCCAAAAATTTGGAGAAAAAAGAGGGTGGAATCTAACTTAGAACACAGAAAAGAACAGGATTGAAAAAAAAGAAAGATAAGAAAAAAGATGACAGAATAAAGAGTGATGAAGATACACCTAAAGGAAGTACTAGTTATTAGAGAAATCATATAGAGGAATATACTCATAAATCATTAGGATACAGTGAAAGAATAGAGATTAATTTAGGCTGGTTTAAAGATAGAACATTGTATGTTCTTTGAATGTTATGTTTTGTTTTGAAAATAATATATGTTATGTTACAATATGGAGAAATGTATGAATGTATGTACGCATATATATACGTATGTGAATATTTTTTTTAATAATAATAATAATAATAATAATAATAATTTATATTCTGCCCCTCTGAGACCAATCGGGGCTGCTCACAATGTTAAAATACAATATATCCAAACCCTATTCCATTCCTCCCCTTAAAACAATATTAAATCAGAGAAGAATTAAAACAAAGAGATTAAAACACCAACATACAATATATGCAGATAGAGCCACGAGTATCTGCAACAATAATATAGGGGTGCAGCGGTATAAAAAGAAATTTATCTGCTATTTGCCACAGTGACATTGGTCATTTAGTATATTAATGAAAGAAAAGTTTCATTGATGGCATCTACTGAGGAGGGATATTGAGGAGGGGACAAGCTTGTTTTCTGCTGCTTCAAAGACTAGGACCCGAAACAATGGATGTAAGCTCCAGGAAAAAAGATTCCACTCAACATTAGGAGGAACTTCCTGGCAGTAAGGGTGGTTCGACAGTGGAACACACTCCCTCAGAGAATGGTGGAGTCTCCTTCCTTGGAGGTCTTTAAGCAGAGGCTGGATGGCCATCTGTCAGGGATGCTTTGATTGGGAGTTCCTGCATGGCAGGGGGTTGGACTGGATGGCCCTTGTGGTCTCTTCCAACTCTATGATTCTATGATTCTATGATTCTATGATGCTGTCCTTAACATTTGTTTCTCATCACCTTCTATGCCAAAAGGACTGAAAATAGCATTTAAAACAAAATCCAAAAATTCTGATTTGTTTCAAATTTGCATGAAAATGTTCCAAATGCTGGGCACCTCTTCTGCACTCCTACCAGCTCAGTGTGCCCAGACACTGAGCTGGAAGGATGTCATCAGAGCATCCACCATGTGGAATGGTGGGCACTCCGATGATGTCCTCAGGAATAATAATAATAATAATAATAATAATAATAATAATAATAATAATTTTTATTTAATACCCCGCCCCTCTGAGCACAATCGGGGCAGCTTACATCATAAAATTATCAACAAGAGTTAAGAACAATTAACTTGGGGTCCCCGACATCCGGCTACCCCTCCCCTTCCTGGGATTGAAGACGGTGCTTTTTGCAGTCTGCATCTCCCCTAGATTTCCTGGCCTTAAAAGTCAGTTCTTCCTTTTCTTCCCCTACTCCCTGTTGCAGCCAGAGCTACTGTCTTTATAATGTCTTTATTATTTTATATTAGTATGTTTAAATTTATATTATTGTTTAATACCTTTTTAAGTGTGGGTGGGTTTCAGGATTTTCTGGGGTGGGACCGGGAATGTATTTTATGGAACAAAAAGCCCTACGAAGATTAACTCAAATTCTAAAAAGCAAGGTGGAAACAGCAGTAAGAGAAATAGTGAAAAACAAATCACCAAGAACAGACAATATTCCAACTGAACTGCTACAATCCACATTGTCAGAGCCAACTCTTGTGCTAATCAACATATGTCAACAGATATGGTAAACAAAATGATGGCCAACAGATCAGAAGCAGTCAATAAACATTCCCATCCACACAAAAGGAGATACAAAAGACTGCAGCAACTCTAGAACCATAGCACTGATCTCCCATGGAAACAAAATTATGCTCAAAATTCTGCAACACAGACTCCAACCATACATAGAGAGAAAAATCCCAGAGGTACAGGAAAGGAAGAGGCACAAAGGACCACAATGCAAATATATGATGGCTAATGTGCACCAGGGAATTCCAAAAGAAAATCAGCATGTGCTTTATAGATATAACAAAGCCTTTGACTGCATAGATCATTAAAGACATGGGATGGCCAACACATCTGATAGTCCTGATGAGGAATGTGTACTCAGGACAAGAGGCTACTGTCAGAACAGAACACGGAAAAACAAACTGGTTCCCAATTGGCAAAGGGGTCAGACAAGGCTGTATCATCTTACCCGATGTGTTCAACTTGTATGCAGAAAAGCATGCTTGGACACAGAAGAAGGAGGAGTGAAAATAGGAGGAAGGAATATCAACAATCTGAGATATGCAGATGACACTATAATACTGGCAGAAAACCTCACAGACCTGGAACATCTACTAAGGAAGATCAAAAAAAGAAAGTGCAAAGACAAGCTTAATGTTTTTTTTTTAATTTTTATTGTTGCCTCTTTAAACATACATCAAAAAACAAAAATCAAACATAAAGTTCAACAGCAAACACACAAATCAAATACCTTACAATACTAACAACACAAAATGAAGAAACAATAACTAAACACATATTTCTAAAACAATTACAAACATAAAACTGCATCAATTACTCCTCTTTTGCTTCTACATCTATACCAGGGGTAGGCAATCTTTCCCCTTTAAGGGCCGAGGGACTTCAGCTCCCAGAATACCAGGAGCTATTGGCCAACATGGGACTATTGGCCAATATGGCTGAAGCTTCTGGGAGCTGAAGTCCCTCGGCCCTTAAAGGGGAAAGGTTGCCTACCCCTGATCTATACTATTCTTTTCCGGGCTTATCTTCCCTCTTTCCTTCCTTTTATTATACCTTTAACCTTTCTTTTTTCCTTTGTTCTACCTTCTTAACCCTCCAACCATCTTTATCATCCTTCCTTCCCATTACCTTCCTTCCTTTCTATCTTTCAACGACTATTTCTTTCCTTGTCTTCATCTTTAAGTACCTCCGTTATTTAATTCCTCTCCCTACCAACTCTCACCTTCCTTCACTTCCTTATACTTTCTTACGATAACACTTTCCTTAACCAATTCCTTTCATATCTTCTTCCCTCTTATATTCTTAAATTTCCTAATTCAAACATCTTTTATCATATCAAACATACTGACTTCACACTTACTTACTTTAATGTCCTCCTTGTAAACCTATCCTATCTTAGCATTCATGTCAAGTTCTTTGATTTTTATATTGTTGATCTGCTTGTGTAAATCTTAATTTATTATGCTAATCTTTTATCACTTATTTTGAAATATTATATTAATAAACTATATAATTAGATTAAACTGTTACATGACAATTTGTTGTCATTTATTCGCAATACATCCTATTTTACACCTCTTTTTTCAACCAATTATATAGATTTCTAATTGTTTATAATCACTCTATTATTATTACTCTATAATATATTATCATTATCTTGTCAATCTATTGATTCCTTTCTACAATTTAGATTGGTTATTTTCCCTTTTCCTAATATTAAATTTATGGTCTAAATTATACTCTGTTAAAAACTACAGGTAATTGTTGCTAGCCTTCCCCATTTTCTTCTGAAATAATCTAGAATTGGAGCCCATTCTTCTAATCCTTCCTCAATATATTTATCTCTATAGACTTGGATACACTATAGACTTGGATAATTGGGAACAGGTATGGACATCAAGACTGAAATATAGAATGTCTCAAAAATTCAAAGAAAATTTTTACAAAATATATTTTCGCTGGTATATGACCCCAGAGAAAATAGCTAAAATTTATAAAGGAAGTAATAATAAATCCTGGAAATGCGGAGAGGAAATTGGCACTCTATAACACTGCGTCTGGACCTGTAAAGTAGTTAAAAATTATTGGAAGAAAATAAATGAAACAATTAATGGAATTTTACGAACAGACATTAAATTGCAACCAGAAATTTATCTCCTAAATATGTGGAACAAAAATATAGATGGTAAAGTTGGAAAAATAGTGTTTTACTTGATCTCCACAGCTCGAATAGCATTAATGCAAAAATGGAAAATGAAAATGGTCCCAAGTTTAAATGAATGGCTGTTGAAATTATACGAAGCATTAGAGAGGGATATATTAACTTATTGTTAAAGAGAAAAAGGCAAGCTTAATGTTGAACATTAAAAAAATAAACAAAAATAATGACCACCAAAGACCTTCACAAGATCAACCTAGATAATGAAGAAATAGAAATAGTAAAAGAATTCTCATATCTAGGATCAAACATTGATAGAAATGGGGGCTGCAGTCAGGAAATCAGAAGACTAAGGGGGGGAAGCAGACTGGTGGCTCTGGGCCGCTGTGGGAAGGAGCGCCACAGGACTGAGGCATCCCCACGCTAAAATAGCGCTCCTTTCACAAGTCATCAAAAGTGTGCCTCGAAAGCGTGTGCGGACGCTGCGGCGGGAGGTTGCTCTGGGAGTGCCTGCTGTGCAGAGGGCCGGCGGCTCCGAGGGCAGCCTTGGGAGGAGGAAGGGGCGCCAAGCGTGCAGCTGCCCCTCCTCTTCCCTGCCTCGAGGATGGCTTAATAAGCCGTCTGCCAAGGCTATAAGAATGGGGAGGGTGGCTATGAAAGAACTAGAAAAGATTCTAAAATGCAATGATATACAACTCAGCACAAAAGTTAGAATCATACAAACCATCGTAATCCTTATTACCATGTATGAATGTGAGAGCTGGACAGTTAAGAAAGATATTAGGAAGAAAATCGATTCCTTTGAGGTGTGGTGCTTGAGAAGAATACTGAGGATCCCATGGACAGCCAAAAAGACAAACAAATGGGCCCTAGTACAGATCAAGCCAGAAACCTCCCTGGAAGCCAAGATGACCAAAGTGAGGCTGTCATACTTCAGACACATCATGAGAAGGGAGGACTCATTGGAAAAGACAATAATGCTGGGAAAGGTGGAGGGAAATAGGAAGACAATAATGCTGGGAAAGGTGGAGGGAAATAGGAAGAGAGGAAGACCACATGCCAGATGGATGGATTCTTATAAGGAGGTCATGAGCATGGGTTTGCAGGATTTAAGTGGAGCAGTGGAGGGTAGGGGGTCTTGGAGATGTCTCATAAATAGGGTCAGCATGAATCAAGATCAACTTGAGGGCAGTTAACAATAAAAAACAAAATGAAAAGCTGTAGGAGGAGAAAGGAATTATTACACAAACCCTAACTTTCCTCAGCCAATCAATTGCTTTTTTATGGACAATTAAGATGGCTTCAACTTACAGCAATCCTATTAATAAGAGACCTTTAAAGAGAGTATGGCTGGAATTCTTTATCATCTATTTAGCTACATAAGAACCTTAGTTATCTTGCTAAGTACTGTCTCATGCCCTGACCACAGCCCAATTTCCACTTACAGTGCAGCAGCCACTGTGAGCGACAGGGATCTGTTCCTCCCATGAGTAATCTTCAGTGTGACAGCTAGAAGCAGGATCTCTTTCTCTGTCCTAGTGAATTCCATCCCATGTTAGTAACAGCACAACTAAGGCATTGCAATCTCAGGCTTGAGGCTTCCTTGATTGAGTCTTCCCACTTGTAATTCAATTTTCTTCTTTTCCTATTACTTTATTCATATTGATTATTATTGCTTTTCATTTTTCATTAAATGGTTTTAATTAAGAACAAACGAACAACATTCATCTACACACATTACTTCCTTTTCTGGTTTATGTAGTCTCTAACTTATAAGAGAACAATACCTTTTACTTTTCTTAATTCCTTAAATTTGTTTATTCCTTAAGTACCTCTATCTTATATATTTACCAGTTCTATATAGACTGAAATAAAAGTCAAAATTCTCTTTCTAATGCTCTTCCAATGAGTCATGTTGTCTCATGGTGCTTCCAAAGTACAATAGCCTCAGTTTACTCATTTTGGCTTCTACTGAGAGTGCAAGCTTAATTTGCTCTCAGACTCCATTCAGTAGCTACAAGATAATAACCTTGACTTACAATCTTGCAACTACTGGAGATTCATGTTTATGGTCATTAATGACTGGACATGATCACCAAACTCCATTTTTGCACACTGGCAATACCCGAGCCAAAGATTGCTTAAGATTGCAAAGATTGGTTTCCAAGGCACATCAGGGCACTGGGAAATGACATTTGCAGCACTCTTCCAATAATGGGTTGCCTTGAGACAAGCACTTGCAGCTGATGGGTGTCTCCAGCAGTTTGCTCTAAATGTGCCCCACTGTAGACATTTTCCCCCTGTCAGTTTTCATCACTGTCCAACTTTCACATCAGTACATAGAAATCAGAAATACTACAGCATGGCTGATCCTGTCTGTGGTATTCAATGATATATGAGCCTTTACAGACTGCCAGAATTAAAGCAGCTTGAGTCCACTTTAACTGCCCTGGCTCAGTGCTAGGGAATCATGGGAACTGTAGTTTTTTCTGAGACACTGAGCCTTCTATGTCAGAGAGCTCTGGTGCCACAATAAACTACAGTTCCCACGATTCCCTAGCACTGAGCAAGGACAGTTAAAGTGGACTCAAGCTGCATTATTTCTGGCAGTCTGTAAAGGTCCATATGTTTATATTGAGGATATTTTATAATTCCTTTATAGCTACCCTTCTAAGTCTTGGGCTTCTTTTGATTTCTCAACATTAATTGTATTGTTCTTTTAAATGGAGTGCTGCTTTGAGTTCCATTTTTTTTTTGTGGGGGGAGAGGTGGGATATAAATAAATATCATCATCATGATCATCATCATCACTATCATCACCATAATCTCTAGATTCCATTTTGATTGATGACTGAGGCAAGATTTTAAAGCAATTTCACTATCTTCATTATGCATTATACATTTTTGTAAAACTTATGTGTCCATTATTTTTGAATTCATAGTAATCTGTAATCCTGTTATGGCCCTTTCTTCTTTAAGTACTTGTCAGTTGTCATCCTCCACTTTCCCCCTTTTTTTCTGCTAGTAATATGGCATCTTCTGCATAACTCGAATTGTTGCTGTTTCTTCCTTCAGTTTTGACACTTCCTTCCTACAACTAATCCAAATCAACATTTGCTCTGCTTTATTTAGGTGAAAAGAAAGGAAACTGACACTAGGGACATAAAAATGCATCCATTTTTGATACATGTTAGCTTTGCATTTGTTCATAAGTCTATGGGTTAATTAAAAAGCCACACAATATCCATGTTTAAATATGCATTTTGGAATATAATATCTCACAAAATTTGGGTTTCTAAATATATTTTATCCCAAACTACATATTTCTAAATGTGTTTTATCCAACAATACACATTTTTTATTTATTTTGATATATTTTTTTTTACCCAAATGCTTTGTCACTAAATCAAAACAACTGAAGTTGAAAGGTATCTGTATATTGATCTCCACATTTGCTATGAAGTATGGATTGTGTCACTTTACTCAAAAAGTATGGATTGGGTCACTTTACTCCACATGCCACCCTACTTGACACTCCTATTCCAGTACATGTTAAGTCTGTTGATTATAAAAGTCTCTAGATTAAAGCATAAGTCTACTTGCCAATCAAGTTCTTTGCATCTTTTAAATTAAGGACCTACATGAACATATTTGTATTTGTATTTGTATTATATTTGAACTGCTTTGACTATGAGACAGGTTATTTTTTGTTTTTGCTGTTTTACCATTTTGTTTTTTAGAAAATTAAATGTTATGTTAAGTTTACTTGGTATATGCAGATGATACTTTTACCCTGTAAATCACACTAACAAAAGGCAAAACATTCTGAATGTATTTGAAAATCAGCACAATTACCATAATTTTTATATATGCATTTGGTAAAATATATTTTAAATTGAAAATGACATAGCGAAATCCCACTATTGAAAATTTGACTACTATTTAAATAAAACGTCACACAGTTTCACAATTTCTTTCTTTCTTCTTCAACCATAATTTCAGTGGTTAATGTGATTTAAACATTAGATTTGTGACTTATGGCTCCAATTTGAACAGTTCATTTCAATTTTAAACCCTGCTGAGTTTATGCTGGCTTGCCACTAAGTCAGTGGATATCAGTAGGGCTTCCATCTTAGCAGAAATGTTTACGATTGCATTCTTAAACTATTAAAACAAAGGAATGGTGTTTATTTACCTTGGTAATAAAAATCACTACAGTTTTTACAATGTTGTTTAAAAATTCTTATTCAATAAGAAATATTATCAAAGCTTGCTTTATCCTAACAGAGTTCTGATGCACTAATCTCAAACAGTAAATTTTATACTTCATAATGAGAAATTTTATATAAATTTTCTACTTGCAGATCAGAAGGAGGGTATAACGCAAGCAGTTGCACAATTTTTTGCAGCTGCTATTGTAAATCATAAAAAGTTTTTAAAACAGATGTAATATGTCATAATATAATCTCAAAATTTGTATAGATGGTTTGATTTAACGGTAAAGTTTGAAAGTGTGAGGGGGTACGGCTGTAGTTTACCATTAAACTAATTTATTTGGGGACCAAAGTGCAATGTAGTTACTCCAACCAGTTGCACTCTATAGTTTAAATTTTGTTTAAACAAAAGATATGACTGCAGTTCTGAATTAATATGCTTTAAATATAACATTCTATAGCACTATACTATGGAATTACTTAAGAAGTAATGACAACTTACTCATTATTGTATTTAGTAGATCAAACAGTCCTATCTTCATCTTTGTATAAACTATTATTTGTTTACACTCTC
>CM034701.1:50700064-50710602 GCA_020142125.1 Phrynosoma platyrhinos
CTGTGTTTCCTCCTGTTTCTTTGGACGAACTCTCTACCCTGCTGTACTATTCCAAACCTGCAACTTGTTTTCTTGATCCAATCCCCCCTTGTCTCCTAATCTCTATAGCCCCTCCCTCCCTCCCACCCACCCTCCCTTCCTTCCTTTGCTTCTTTCTGTCTTTAACCTCTCTCTTTCTACAGGCTCTTTTCCCTCAGACTTTAAACATGCTCTTGTTTCCCCTATCTTGAAAAAATCTTCTCTTGACCCCTTTTCTTTGTCCAGCTATCGTCCAATGTATCTTCTCCCTTTTCTTTCTGAGGTTTTGGAACAGGTCATTTATTCATGCTATCTTGAGTTTCTTGAAGCCAACTCCATCCTCCATCCTTTTCAGTCAGGTTTCCGCCCACAGCACTCGACTGAGATGGCCCTTACAATATCTCCAATGATCTTTTACAGGCCAAGGCAAATGACCTTTATTCTGTGCTCATTCTCCTCAATTTATCTGCGGCATTTGACACTGTGGATCACTGTTTTCTAGTTGATATACTTTCTGACATCGGGTCCTCGAACTCCATTCTCGGCTGGTTTAAATCTTACTTGTCAGATAGATCTTTTACAGTGGTCACAGGTGGTCAGACTTTGTCCCCCGTTCCCTTATCTGTTGGAGTTCCCCAGGGCTCTGTTTTGAGTCTCCTACTGTTCTCTCTTTACACCTTGTCTTTAGGAAAACTTATCAGTTCTTTCGGTTTTTCCTATCATCTCTATGCCGATGACAATCAACTGTATCTTTCCACCCCTGATCTCTCTCGAGGGCTTGAACAGCAAGTTTCTTCATGTCTCACAGCTGTCTCTCTGTGGATGCGTCATCGGCGTTTGAAGCTCAACATATCCAAGATGGAGGTTCTTGTCTTTCCACCTAAGTCATCTCTTCAATCCTCTTTCTCTGTTTCTGTCAATAATACCTCTATTTATCCAGTTCAGGAAGCCCGCAGCCTCAGTTTCATTTTTTTACTCCTCTCTGTCTTTTATTCCCCATATTCAGGCCACAGCCAAAACCTGCAGATTCTTACTTTATAATATTGCCAAAATTTGTCCTTTTCTTTTGGCCTCCACTGTCAAGACTCTTCTCCACACTTTGGTGGTTTCCTGATTAGACTACTGTAATTTCCTTCTAGCTGGGATTCCCCTTTCTCATCTTCACCTTTTAATTTCTGTCCAACATTCAGATGCTCGCATCATTACTTCTGCTTGCTGCTTTGACCATGTTTCCCCTTTTTTATCTTCTCTTCACTGGCTCCCCTTTCCCTTCCATATCCAATATAAGCTTTGATTGCTAACTTTCAAAGTCCTGCATGGGCTAGCCCTTCTTTACCTATCTGAACTTCTCTCTCCTTACTTCCCATCCATACCCTCCGTTCTAGTACTCAAGGCCTGCTGTCCCAACCTAGGATCTCCACTGATTCATCCTGGATTTGCCCCTTCTCACCTGCCGCCCCTCACTCCTGGAACCTTCTTCCCCCTCAAACAAGGGTCATTACTTCTTTCTCTTCTTTTAAATCCAAGTTAAAGACCACCCTGTTCAGGGAGGCATTCCCAGGCACTATCTGATATACATTTATTCTTTCTGTTATTTGGGCTGACAGTGTATGTTGCTGTTTAATTATTTTAATTGTTCCCTGCTTTAAATTAACTTTTATTTTACCTATTGTTTTTGTATTTTTAGATTGTACACCTTTGGCAGGTTTTTATTTCTATTTTATGCTTTGATTATATCTTTGCACAGTGTTGTGTATATTGACAGTACTTTAGAAATAAATTATTATTATTATTATTATTATTATCTTAATCTTATATTTGTATCTTCTGTGCTCTTGTGAAGTAAATGCTGAACAATTGTAGGTAAACAGCTTTTTAAAAATATGGAATCTGAAAAACTGCTTTAATTAAAGTTTGGTGATATACTGGAGTCATATAGTTGCAAATGTCTCTGGCAGTGGAAAACAAAATATCTGTAGCATATTGACTTAAGTAAAGAATCTTCATATTTATAACAAATAAAGTGAGTGGGGGCACAAAAGACAAGTTATTCTTTTTTTATCACTATAAAGGAAAAAACACATCAGATCTCAATTATAAATCCATGGTTTAGATGTGGATATTATTGTGTGACACTCTGAATTAATTTTGCAAATAAACTAAAACTTGTATGTAAACTGAAACTTGTGTGTGCATATGTATGTGTTTAGAGCACATTCCTACAGAAGTCTAATCAGAAGTTACTACACTGGGTTTTGTGGTCTATATTCTCTAGCTATTGTATAGCTGCAATTCTGTCTCCATTTAACAAAAAATACAATGTAATTCATGAGACTTAGGCCCTAAGCAGACGACTAATAAAGTCGTCTTCCGGGCAGAGAAGAGGAGGGGCAGCCACACGAGCGGCGCCCCTTCCTCTCCCCGAGGTCGCCCCCAGAAGTGCCGGCCGCCGCACGGCCGGCGCACCGGGGATGACCTCACGGCGCAGCGCCCACATGCGCTGTGCCGTTTGAGCCGGGGAAAGTGCGCCCGCCGCTTTTGGGGCGCACTTTCCCTTAGATCTAAAAGGAGCGCCAATTTGGTGCTCCTTTTAGATGCGCCGACGGTGCGCCGCGGTGCGGAGGCTCCGCTCCGCTGGCGCTCCGTCCGGCGGCGGCTCCAGGGCCTCCGTCTGCCGAGGCCCTTCATTTCTGAATGGAGATGTATGGGGTTGCACAGTTCATGTCCTTTTGTTTTGTTTTGTTTTGTTTTGTTTTATTTGTATCCTGCCTTTCTCCCAACATGGGATCAGATGTTAGGAAGGATCTAATTAGAGGAAGAGTGGGGCCCTAACAACACTCCATGAGACCGGAGTACCGTTGTGTATACCAGAGGACTAAGAAATCCCAAAATGGATGACGCTTCTTCAATTAAGGTCTAAATATTTATTAAAAGGGGAAAACTGCACACATACAAATATGACACATACACTCACACTGCACACTTGGAAGTAAAGGAGTGAAAGCAGGAATAGATGAGATGGGCTAAACTACAGGAGATAGTCATGTCATGAACTGAGGTTCTCTGTTGTTCTTTTGATCCAGAGAGAAATTTAGCCACCCTAGACTATAGGATTTTCAACAAAGACACATGGGAAACCAGGTCTGGGTTTAAACACTACATATATAACATTAATTAAGACATAACAAATAAGACAATCATTTTAAGTATCAAGAGCTCTCAATCACACACCCATTCATCCATCTACTTACACACACACTAAGAGGCACTTGGTGGGAGTCCTGCTACCACAGATCAGAAACACACTGCTGGTTGGAAAAATTTTATCTTTTAAAGTCTTTACATCCCACTGGGCAATCACCGTCCTTTTGTCTTCTGCCCACCACCTCCCAAAACCAGGCCTTTCTGGTTTTTTATCTGTTATTATAGAGAACATTCCAAGTCTTATCAATCTTTGTTCAAACATTATGTTCCTCCATAGACAACACAGGCAGCAGCATCCTGTTCTTCCTAGAATGCCCCAATGCCACATCAGCAGTTTTAAGATTATTGCTTTACTTTCCAGGAACCTCCCATATCAGTTCTCCATCTTCTTTTGCTCATACTCTTATTTAATCCATTAGTGCCACTAAAACAAAATCCATTCACTCCTCACACTCACTTCCAAAGACTTCTCTGGGATCTGCTGTGGATGTGAATGATGATGATGGTGATGATACACAGCCACCGAAATGGGGGAAGGGATGGCTGAGGAAGCTATGATCAGAGCGCAGGCTGATGTGGAGCCAAGATGTACTCTAAGGATAGCACTTGGAGTCTAAAAATCTAGGGGGTTATATAGGTAATATCTAGCTTCTGGCTATAGACTGGATGGTTTGGTTGAAGCCTGGACAAAGGTGCTGATTGCCTGGGGTTTGTTAAGCCAAGGTGTGAAGGTGATCTAAAGAATGTACTTGGATCTTGACACAATCAAGGAGGGAGGCTAGATAGAAAAGGCTGATGTTAAATCTAATCACTGCACCATCAGGAGTAAGACTCAGGACAAACAAGCACTATTATGTCAACCTTTAGGGATAATGGTCTTTCCCCTTTAGCAATTACCAAACCTGTCTGGCAGGGATTTTTCCAGTTATTTTGCAGGCCCTTTTCTTGTGCCTACCAGACTTACCATCTAGAGGCTTATGGCTGACATCCCATGAAGGTCAGTTTGGGGTCATTGAGGGAACTCTACATGTCCCAAAATTTTATTAAAATCATATATGCTAACACCGAGGTAATGTACAACATTTAAAACCACAATATAATTAAAAAACTGTTAATACAAAAGTTAAAACACAATGAAACTAAATGTCTGTTTTTAAGAAAGCAAGTTAAAAACATTAAACACAAGTTAACAGCATTAAAAGATGCTTTAAAACATAAAATGAAAACCATTATATTTCTCATAAAAAGCTTTATCTGCTGCATACATGAAAATCCCAAAGCTTCTTTAAATAAAAAGTTCTTATTCTGTTGGTGGAAAGACAGCAGTGAGAGACCCAACCAGACCTTCCGAGGAAGGGAGTTCCATAACTTGGAAGCAGCCACCAGGAAGGCTCTCTCTTGTGTCCTCACCAGATGTGCCTGAGATAGTGGTGGGATCTTTACAGTCTTCCCTTATACAACTTAGAGCACAGTCAGGCTCATATATGGATCCAAGCTATGTAGGGCTTTAAAAGTCATAGTCAGCACTTTAAATTCTAGCTGGAATTGGATTGGCAGCCAGTGAAGTTGTTTTAATAATTGAGTTATATGATCCTCTTAAACTGCCCCATTCAGCAAATTGGCTGCAGCATTTTAGTCCTGCCAAAGTTTCCAAACAGGTTCCAAAGGCAGCCTCATGTACAGTGTGTTACAGTAATTCAAACAGGATGTAATCAAGACATATATTCCTGTAGCCAGATCTGACATCTCAAGAAATTGGCACAACTGATGCATCAGTTTTAGCTGTGCAAATGCACTCGTGACCATCACTGAAACCTGAGCATCCAGGCTGAGTTCTGGTTCAGGAGAATGCTCATATTGTAAACCTGATATTTCAGAGGGAGCATAATCCCATCCAACATAGGCTCAATCCCTATTCTCTAATCTGCCTTTCCATCAACCAGGACCACCTCTGTCTTGTCTGGATTAAGTTTTTGTTTGCTCTCACAAAGTCCATTAACAGCAAACACTGGTTTAGTACAGAGACAATGTCCTTCAAATTTGATGAAAAGGAGAGGTAGAGTTGGGTGTCATCAGCCCCCAAACTCTGGATAATCTGTCCCAGTGGTTTCATGTAGATGTCAAACAGGATGAGGACAAAACAGTTGTAAACTGCTTAGAGACTGCATAGCATCGTATGAAGCGGTATATAAAATGCTATTGCTATTACTGCATAAGCTTCCTGGGGCAGATTGCATTAATTGACTCTCCAGAGGCTCTGAGTCTGAGTGAGTGAGTCTAAACCCCACCATCTAAAGGGCAATGGAACTATAGAAGGTTCCTCCACATCCAGATCACCTACGTCCCACCCAGCACAGAAAACCAGGTCTAAAGTGTATCCTATATTGTGGGCGGCTCAAAATATTATTTGAGATGGACACATGGTTATCAATATTTAGCTGAATATTTTCAACTAATAATATGAGGAAAATGCTAATTTTAAAATAAATTTATATGGTGGTGTATGTATTTCATCTGGACATTTGCTTAGTTTCTCACATTTATTCACCTCAAGGAGATATGGTTAACATTTTGGAAATATCCTTAATTTGGGGGAAAATAAAACTTCTCTCAGAAAATTTTACATTTAATAGTATCTCCCTTCCCCTAATGCACACATGGTGAAATTATTTTTAAATATTTTGATAATTTCTTTAAATTGTATTTTGTTATCTTTTGTTGGCTCCACTGATGACAGTTATGAAGGTTATGCTCCTACTTTTCCCTTATGGCCAGAACTGAGCAAAGAAGAGATAAATTGTCTCTGCTTTATAGTTTCCATAGGGCATCTGATGAAGTAGGAAACAGCATAGTGCTCATTTATGGAAAGCTTAATGTTCCTACAGATCCCTGGTTTGTCTTGACAGGCAAAACCACTTTTGTATAACTTCTATACGATAAAGTTTTGTTGTTGATATTTTGCTATAATTTATTTATTTATATTTGTATGCCACCTTTTTCCCAGAGGGGAGCTATTATGCCAAGTCATTGTGCTCTTTTAACATTGCTTTCTAATGTTTGTATTTATATTTTATTGTATTGTATTTTAATTGCATGAAACCTTTCTTTTGACATGGCATCCAAGGTAGCATACAAAGAGTAAAACAAGATAAGTTTAAAAAAAGACATTAAAACACAATTAAACAAATTATCACAGTAAAACACCATTATTTAAAAGATAAAATCCTCTTCAAAAAATAACAGTAGTTAAAAATACAGCCCCTCCTATGCTCCCTGAAACTAGTTATTAAGGGTTTAACAGAGCCTTTGCCATATCCAGACTGATTAAGAAATCCAGAAGATCCAAGATTTTGTTCTTGTTCTTTCTGATTTTATTTTGGAGAACTGTAACTGTTTTGTTCTTCCCAGAATATTATCTATCACTGCCTGGTATGTTCAGTGACTTTTATACCAACTATTTAGGTTTGTTTATTTCAACACAGCATAAAGCTGGAAAGAACAGAAACAAAATAAGTCTGGATGCATCGTTTGTCTGCCAGCAGAAGGAAATCAGAGAAGGGCCAGTCTAGCCTCCTATTGAAGGGAAGTTCACATCGGGGAGCAGCATCTGAGGATGCTGTCTCCTGTATCTTTACCAGATGGGCCTGTGATTGTAGTGAAACCTAAAGAAAGCCTTTTCCCAAGGATCTTGCAAATTCATACAGGGAGATAGTAATCTTTCAGATAGTCTTGACCTAAGCCATCATAGGTAATCACAAAAATGCCCATATTATTTTAAAATTTTCTTTGTGGACATTGATCTATTCATTGATTTTAATAGGGCCAAACTTTTCCAAATCCTTGTTTAAACCCTTTAAATGCTTGTTCAAATAATGAAAATAAATAAAACCATCTGTTCCCAGACAGAAAACCAAGGAATCAACTTGGTTGCTGCTGACACCAAGAAGTGTTTCTGGGCACCTGATGAGAAGCAAGAGTTGAAATGTAAAACACCAGTCATCTTTATCTTTGGTCTGCAGTGTTGATTGAACCTAAGTCAATTATTGTCTATCTGCTCTCTAAAGAATGTTGTCATAGATGAGATGAAGAAAGAAGGCATTCTTTCTATAATTGTGTATTAATCATATAAGAAGAGAAGGCTTACAAATGAATCATTAGCTGGGCTTGACATGCCACAGCTGTGAACCTTCAGATGGTGAAGGAAAATGGCCACAGTTACTACATGCATGTATTCCCCCCCTCCATTATTTACCTGGACTTTATGTGTTCCCCACTCTCAACTCTTTACTATACAAAATTAGAGTGCACCAAAAGTTACAGGCATAGTTACATAAATATGTAAATAATGTTACATGTAGGCCCATAAAGAACTGTAACAAATTTCTCACCCTAGACTAGAAAGAGTGTCTTGATACACTGAGATGTTGCACTGACAAAAAATGGTCATTCTGTGTAAGCCCCCCCCCCCCCAATTTTGGGATGTTTTGTGAAAAATGAATTTACTTAATTATTTACGCTTTGCAAAATATGCTGTTCTCAAGTGTCAAGAAATTCCAACAAGATAAATTTGGAAAACTGCTTTTCATTTTTGCCCTCCTCCTGAGTCTTTAAATAGACTTGGAGGATCATTTCTGGACATCACTATTTTTCTGCCCCCCCCCCCTTAACATGGCCACATAGTAACTGGGGTGGGTAGGCAACTGAGGATTGTCATTCAGTAATGTTCCAACTGACAGTGGATGATGATGCAGACATCTTCCAGGACTTTCCAGATGTACTGGAAGATGACATCACTGTTTTATGAAAACTATTGTAACATTGCTGGATGACACTCTTCAGATACTCCATTCGCCCCATGGTGAGATTGGGAGGGAACAGGAAAACAATGTGGACATGTAGGGGAAGACTTTCTTCCCTCTGAGAGAACATCTTCAAAACTACAGTTTTCAAAGATGATCTCCAAAGATGGAGAGAAAATGATTAAATTATTTGTTTCCCCCTGCAGGAATGAATAATAATCAGAAGCACATCCCTGCAGCCTGTTCCATGACTGTCTACTTATGCCAATAACATTTAGGAAACTATTGACTACTTTCCTTTCTCCATAATGTCCCAAAACATTTGACATACTGTCCATTTGAAAAAATTGCAGGAAAATTAAAATGGTGAATGATTTCACATACCCACGATACTAGTGGTGTTGAGTGAGAGAAGGAGCAGCATGAGTAAGGGCCTTTGCAGACTGCCAGAAATAGTGCAAATGGAGTCCACTTTAAGGGTTAGGGTTAATGCTAGGGAGTCATGGGAATTGGTTTTTTTCCCTGAGACATTGAGCCTTCTCTGTCAGAGAGCTCTGGTGCCACAATAAAATACAGTTCCCACGATTCCCTAACCCTAACCCTAACCCTTAAAGTGGACTCAATTTGCACTATTTCTAGCAGTCTGCAAAGGCCCTAAGTCACCTCAGATCATAACTATATCCATATGGGGAGGCTACAGAAGCAGGGAAGTGACATTCTCAGTATCTCCAAGTCAGTATCCACATAGATTGAGATTAATGTTATGAGACATTCTTAATCCCATGTGATCTTGGATTAAGGTAGTGCATGTTCAAACAGTGTCCATTGTTGTGTGCAAAGAAATGCAGGACTAAAGTGAGTGTGGCATAGGCAGAAGGAATTTTGTTTTCACAATATAGTTTTGACTTATATTGAGAATATAACTGCCTGTCTTGAGGAAAATAGCTCTCATAGGGGCTGCCCACATGGGTTTAAAGAAATGGCCCTGCCCCAGTATGAAACCTACTTGTTCAGATGACACATGTAAACAAAATGGGAGGAAAATGGAACTAAGCCTAAACACCAGAGAAAAAAACATCCCGGTTTGCTCCAAGCTGTAAAGTGTGAACTACTGCACTTGTGTTTGGAAAGCACACCAATGTGGAAGCTGACAGGGGCATATGCCCTGGGCCAGGCAAGCTTCCAGGATCATTGCTGGTCATATTTTTTTCTGGTCACCCACTCTCAAATGGATCATACAAGTGCACAAATAGTCAGCTGCACCATAGACCCATTGTAATGATGACAAACACATCAGGTTACCAACAATACAATGGATTTAATAAGAACATTAATAAACTGGTCAGACTAAAAGAGGGCCATGGGAGATGGAGGAGACAGTGGGCAGTTCATGGGTCAGCTCTTGGTGGAGCATCTGTGCACTCATGTGTACATGTTTGTGATGAAACAGAGGGAAATGGTGTGACACACCTTGTAACTTTCTGTTGGTTTCAGTGGCAAGGAAATCATGGCAGCC
Organism: Phrynosoma platyrhinos; assembly: GCA_020142125.1. NCBI lineage: Eukaryota > Metazoa > Chordata > Lepidosauria > Squamata > Phrynosomatidae > Phrynosoma > Phrynosoma platyrhinos. The sequence continues at coordinate 50,709,602 of CM034701.1, forward strand.
AATGCCAAGGCAATGTAACTGCCTGCTGTGAAGTACTAGCATGACACTTTGCAGACAAAATTGTTTATCTCCACTCTGACATGGATACTGCCATTGCTGCAGGTCCACTAGATATACTTTTGATTCCTGGTTGTTATGTTTCCATTTGTGCTCCCTAAGAATGTAGCCAGGATCTCAGTCCCAGTATCTGGGAAAATAAATCATCATGATCATCCTTGGAGATGTAAGAGCCACCAGATTGTATATTGGGCCCATACCTTTCCTAGTTCATAAAAGCAGCCAGAATGGGACTGGATTAATGAGGAGTAGTGAATGCTTCATTATGGCAAGGCAAGTTTTCAGTCTGCCTTAAAGAGTCTGTGGTGAGGCTGTTACTGAAAAAAAGAAACCCTCAGGCCAGTCCTCAATTCCCCTTTTGTGTCCAAAGTTCTAAAGCATGTCACTGGATAAACAGGAACAGTTGTGCTAGAGAATAACAATGTGGGATCAGAGGCATGTCACTACATGCTCAAGAACCTTGCCCACAAAAGGGGCATTGTGGACTGGCCAGTTCACTGAAGGTTTCCCCCTCCCCAGTAACACTTCCAGCTCCAGAGTTTCCTGGATGAAATGGATCATCTAGATTCATTTCAGTCTTTTTGTAGACCTGGTTATGGGGCAGAGGTGGCTTTGGTTTTCCTAACCTTAACCCTAACACCTTTCTGGGGACTAGATATGAGTAATGTCTTCTTGTTGATTCTGATGGATCACTTGATGTATTTCAGTGCCATTGACCATGGTATCCTTCTGGGCCACCTTTCAGGAAAGGGACTTGAGGACAATGTTTGTAGTGGTTCAGGTTCTTCTTGGAGGGGAAAACTCAGAATCTGGTGTTAAGGGATTCATGTTCAAGCCCTGGTTGTTGACCTGTGATGTCCTGAGGGACTATGCTGCGTGCCCCATGTCCAGAGTTTGTGAGTCAGGTGTCATCATATATCAATAACTCCAACTCTCTCTCTCTC
>CM034701.1:50726078-50748338 GCA_020142125.1 Phrynosoma platyrhinos
AGACAGGCAAAAAGGGGTGCTTTGAGGGTGACTTGTAGGTGTGGCCTTATTTTTAGTGCATTTGTTCAATTTATTGCTAAGTGCTAAGGGATTCAACCGTAGTACAGGTACATCCTATGTAGATAGCTTAATTAACTATTTCTACTCAAATGGGTAGTATTCTTTAGATGTTATTGTTTTATTACATTATGTTGTTGGTAGAATAATCCTTTAGTTTTATAATCTATATGAATTCTACATAATTATATTTTTATATTTTATATTTTATAATGTTAGATATATGGTATGTTAAAAGTATTTTAAAATCTTTTCTGTAAAAAATGCAGAGAAGTACGTGGTAACTAGTTAACTATATTGTTCACCCCCCTCTTACTCTTAGTTAAAGGAAACGATTGTTGTCTTTTGAACTAAAATGTCCTAGGGAAAGTATCATATGTTTAAAGTTTAGAGACATATATGATATCATATCACTTTATTTTATTGGAATTATTAGAATTTTATAGTATCACTGTGTCTAGATAATGATATTGTTCTACCTTCTGTCTCTCTACAAATTAGGATATGTCTGTAGTTACCAGTATGATCCTGTAATAATTTATTGTACACAACTAAGATGTTTTACTGTATTTTATGCTGGCCGAATGGCTGTAATAAAAGATGTATGTATGTAGGTGTGGGCTTTAGACGACACATGCCTAAAAGTCATCAGGAAAGTGCCCTCTAGCCATCGTATGCCAAGAAAAACTGCTCCAAAAAGGAGCCGCTTTTTTCTGTTCCTTTGGTGAAGATGTGCACCTTTGCATGTATGTATGTATGCAGCAACACTGATGCACCAGAAAATGGCTGAATAAATGCACTGTTCCATGTGCAGCAGAAATTGACTCGGTGATCCAGAGCATGCACCCTATGATGCAAGCTTTAATTTAAAGCACCCTATACTTCCAGGTGTGGATGCACTGGTGCAGGTATGCTTGAATATTAGAATCCTAGCCTTAACCCTAATTGTAACCCTACGCTTGTGCCCTAGCAACTGTCCTCTGTTATGACAATAAATGCATTCTGTAGGACATACGCTTGCTGTTGTCGTACACAGCAGTTTGTATGAAAGAGGCTTTTGTGAACTCTTCTGTGGAGGTGTGCAAGTGTGCATAAGAGCTGCACACCACTTCCTGGCATGATTTGTCCATGTGTCCTGTTGACCATGCCCCTTGCATGGCCACCAGCTGCATGTATCAAGTCTGTCCACACAAAACTCCCTTGCATGTACCTCTTCCCTCCCCCCGATCTGTGCAGGACATGTTTTGTGGAGGATGATGGAGAATCTTTTCAGTTGACAAACCCATTCCTTCACCTCAAGGGTGGCACAATCAGACAGTGGCACCTGTCTACTGCACCCACTCCTGGGGGGGGGGGGAGCGGAGGTAAGCAAATCCTTGCATGATATGTGGTTGTATGACAGAACCTGTGTAGGTGGACAGGGATGCCAAACTTCAGTCACCTTTGTGCACAGAGAGTGACAGACTGTATACCACCCTGTAACAGTTCCTGTGCAGGTGTGCAGGGATGTTTTCCTGCACAGATACACAGGTGTGGAGAGATTACCTGCACACATGTGCATGCATCTGAGAACAAAAAAACCCAGCTGCTGCTGGCTCATGCAGTTGCTTCATCTCCCTTTGCAGTGTCCTTGGGAATGGTGGTGCAGTTGCTGGGGCTTCAATACAGCCTTGGAAAAATGACATTCCCCCTAAGCAGACAGCTTAAAAGGCCGTCTTGGGGGCAGGGAAGGGGAGGGGCTGCTGCACGATCGGCGCCCCAACTCCTTCCCCAGGTCATCCTTGGAGCAGCTGGCCCTCAGCAGGGCCAGCGCTCCGAGGAGGACCTCCCACCGCAGAGTTCGCACATGCTGTGGCGGAACAGTCGCCGAAGGTGTGCTGCAGCCTTTTGTGGCACACCTTTGGCAACTTGTGAAAGGAGTGCCAAGTTAGTGCTCCTTTCAAGGGCAGCGAAGCTGCACCGCGGGGCCGAGGTGTGGGGATACCTCGGCCCCGCATCTCAGCTTCCTGGGGTGGCCCACGGCTGCCCGTCTGCTTCCCCCCATTGACTCGCCCCACTGTGGTTGCTCCGTTCCCATTTAGGGCAACCTCAGAGCAAGCAGTGTGGTTGCTGCAGCTTAGGGAAAAGGCAACTTCAGGTTACTTTTTCCTGCCTGTCTGCATAGGGCCTTTGCACACTGCTAGAAATAGTGCAAATTGAGTCCACTTTAACTGACCTGGATCAGTGCAAGGGAATCATGGGAACTGTATTTTTTTCTGAGACATTGAGCCTTCTCTGTCAGAGAGTTCTGGTGCCACAAGAAACTACAGTTCCCATGATTCCCTAGCACTGAGTCAGGGCAGTTAAAGTGGACTCAATTTGCACTATTTCTGGCAGTCTGCAAAGGCCCATAGTCTCATAAATTTGGAATCAAGAAATCTTGGGAGTGAACCTTCTCTATGATTTTTATATTTTTGGAAGTATCCCCCCATGGGGTTTTCCTTGTTCCATTTTCCCCAGTCACCACATTAGATTTTGTAGCTTTCTACTTCCTCTCATTTTTAAAAAAAAGGTTTACCTGCTGTTTCATATCTCTTATATGTCATTATTTTGCATTGTACTGATTAATATGGTCTTTTTATCTTGTCCACTACTTTAGCACATTTTAAAAAAATTAGTGGCAGGTTACAAATAACAGAAGCAGCTATACCCCATTCCTCTCCTATGTTTGAAGGACTGGGAGTCCCCCCCCCCATCCTGAATTGAGAATAAACTACTGTTGCACTTAAAACTGCGCAGCAACTGAAATAAGCTAAAAATGAAGGTGGAAACTGGGAAGAAGAAAGAGATATTGCAAAAGCAGCTGCAAAAGTGGAATGACAGAAGATTAGTCAGGATTGTCTTGGCCAAATCTGGACAGTTTGACAGTATGCACAACTCATCTTTTCCATTAGATCCTTAATAGTGCAAAGTGAAAGGTCCTCCTCATAGTTTAAAGGAAAGAGGATCAACACGTTGATAATCCAAATACATATCCAAGTACAGTTGTGGTCTATCTTGATTTGCCTCCAGAGGAATGCACATATACTCATTAGGATGGACATTTGAGCATGGTTTCTCACATTAATAGGGAAGGCATTTAATGTAAGGTCAGGTAGTGTATGGGTGAAAAGGGATAAGAAGATTTTGGTATGTTGAATGAAGGTATGCATAAGTTAAGGAATAGAGGATTGGAAGTAAGAAGAATGAAGAAGGATATGGAGAAAATGGAAGATAAGAAACGAAGATAAAGAAATGTAGAATGAAGAAAGGGGGTTGAAAAGAGAGAGAAGGAAAGAAAATAGAAAGAAGATATAGAAAGGAGGGTTGTTGTGAGGAAGGAAGGGGAAGGAAAGCATACATTAAATAAAGTGGGAAAAGGGGGGAAGGCGGTGGGGTACTTGTAATATATGCTATTACAATGTATTGAAGACTAATGTGTGTGATGTTTATTTAGAGATGTTGGTTTGTATATATTTTTTTCTTAATTAAAAATATAAAAAATAAAAATAAATAAAGCATGGTTGCCCAATGACAGTAATAATGGTTGTACACTGTTAAAATGATGATGAGAATATAATCATACTAGAATATACCAATAAACCTACTGTTGCAATATTTACCAGTGTGTTGAGTCAACACACTGGTAAATATTATTCAGTCAATGAATCTACTCTAGCTGGGACTAATAATAAGATTTAGACCAATATACTATAGTTATACTTAGATAATGAAATTGTGTGGTCAGTTAAATAAACACTGAAAACATTTTAATAAGGTGTAACTCCAGATCAACAGAAAATATTCTTAATTGTATTGATGCCAACATGAGATAAATGTTTGCTTGTTTGGTTAATTTTATATTTATAGTTATTTAGATTGTAACATTTTGTTTGTTTTATGAATGGCAGCTTTTAATTGTATCCATTCTAATCTGAGTAAGCCAACTTGACTCCTAGGGCTGGGAACTAGGTAGGATATTAAAACACAGAGTGGATTGCAAATGCAATATCAGCTGGCAGTGAGGGTAGCAGATCTGTTCACCCCACCTTTCTTATGTTATGGTCCATCCCTATACTCATTTTGTTCATGTGAATATCTTCATTCTTTGGTCATTCATGCCCTGTCACATAGCAATAGATAAGTTGCTGATAAGCAGTCAGTAGTCACATATCCTCCAACATTTCACAGATTAAAACCAGGACATGTGCCCAAACAATATCAGAATATGGTCAAAATGGCAAAAATTATTGAGAAAGAATAGATAAGTTAGGAGAAGCTGCAGCAATTTGCTTTTGTCTGAGTTTAAAGGGAAGACTTTCATCTGCTGAGTTACTACTTTTGCAGTTTGAACTCATTTTACAGCAATTGAAGCAAGCTGAGGATGAAGGGGAAAGTGGGAGGAGGAGAAAGAAACAGCCAATTTAGAAACAGCTGAAAAATGGGATTGTAGAGGGTTGAGTCTGCCCTTGCCATATCAGGACAGTGGAGGGCATGTATCTTGTGTTTACAGTATGTGTATAAAATGCCTATAGTTCTGTAGTACAGCACATCCTCTGCATGTAGAAGGTCCCAAATTCAGCTCAGTTGATTATGCTTCCTATTTGACAGAGGACACTTCTATATTTCTGGGAAAATTCTATGCTTGAAGGTGTCTTCCTTCAGGCCAAGATAAAGACTCTTTAGAAAGGAGTGTAGTAAGTGCCTTGAACTTGCCCATCAACAGCTAGAAGCATTTGGACAGCAGGCTGAGAGTTCAGACTTTATTTGCTCTCAGGCTCACTTTTGCCATTCATGATATTAACAGAACTCTCCTCCAGAGTTTCTTCCTGACAGCTTTCTTCAATGTTTAGCTTTCACAACAATACATAGAAATCAGAAATACTATGGCATGAAGTATTTTGACTTTGGAATTTAATGACATATCTAAAAATTTGAGGGTCTTAGCTAGTTTCTTCATAGCTGCCTGCCAAGTCTTGGCCTTCTACTGATTTCATGACTACAATCTCTAGTTTGAGGAGAAAACAGAATGAGGGCATAAGTTCTTACACTGGAGCAGCAAAAAGTTTCAAAACACACCCTCACAAGCTGCTTGTTTCCTAATTGCAGTGTGGCATCATTTCTTTTCTGCCATCAATTCTATCTATGGAACTTATTCCATTTGGGAAAAGGCAATTAACATGCAAAATATCTTTTCCTCTGGAACGCTAATGCACATATGAGTGTGTTGCAATGCAGGTGCAATGTGTTTTGTATACAGGTGTTCCAGTTTATATTTATGCCAGGTAGCCTGCAAACATGCCATGGAAGAGAGACGGGAGGGGATAATCAGTGATCACATTATGTTTTTGCTTGGGGGAGAGAGAGAAGGACACTGATCCTCCCCAGTGTTTCTTTCTTCAGCCTTCTCTTTTGCCAATTAGCATAACAGATGTATGATCTGGGAAGTTTTCCAGATTCAATTTTAAGAAATTAAACACACAACATTGGTTATATTAGGAAAGCATTTTTGTTCAGCTCCAATTTCATAAAGAACATGGAAGATCCATCCTAAGCAAGTAAAAAACCTGGTTGATCAGTCATGGGGACGAGGGGAGCAATAAAGATGCTAGCATAAAAATGTATGTTTGGGCTAACATTTTCTACACAAAAGGTAGAATGCAAATCTGCTAACACAGGATTGTGAGATGCTTTTCCTCCCCCTTTTCTTTAAGAGTCTGAGGATGTAAGCAATAGAGAAGGAAACCCTCTGAGATGTTAGAAGTCAAGAACCAAGTTCAGCTTCTGGCTCTTTATGAGGCTGAAGCCTAGAGGGGGTGGAGCAAAACTGAAGGTAAATGCTATCTTTCACATTACAGAATTATAACATTTTGTTACCACTCTAATTGCCATAGCACCAACCTATGGAATCCTGGGATTTGTTTCACAAACAAAGGGGGGAAGCAGACGAGAGCTTCCCATGCGCCGCGGGACGGTACGCCGCGGGACCGCGGCAGCTGCACCGCGGTGCACTGTCGGCGTCCCTAAAAGGAGCTCCAAATTGGAGCTCCTTTTAGAAGTCAGGGAAAGTGCGCCCTAAACGCGTAGGGTGCACTTTTCCTGACTTTTTCACCACAGCGCGTGCGGTCGCTGCAGCGGGAGGTTGTCCCTGGAGCGCTGGCCGTGTGGAGGGCCGGCGGCTCCGAGGACGACCTCAGGAAGAGGAAGGGGCGCCACGTGTGCAGCTGCCTCTCCTCTTCCTTGCCTCAGAGACGGCTCAATAAGCCATCTGCCGAGGCCCTAAGTCCTGTATTTGATTAATACAAATTAATTTGCCACTTAAAGCCAGTGCATCTTCATAATGTGGAAAGATTATGTGGTAAAGAACTAGAAAATGTAGGCTTTTGTTTCTGAAAGTTAAGGAGCCATCCCAGATAGTCAAGTATTTAAAAATATATTTCAGAGCAGTTTAAAACATTGGCCAACACAACTTCCTTCAATCTAGAGCATCAAAGTATGAAATAATATACAGTATTATAGCAATGAATAGCAAAGTTAGAGTCTGTCATGATATAGTATTTCTGATTTCTGTGTATTACTAAAGCTGGACAGTGAAGAAAGCTGAAAGGAAGAAAACTCAGGAGAAGAGTTCTGTAGATACCATCAATGGCCAAAGAGACAAATAAATGAGTAGTAGACCAAATCAAACCCTCACTAGAAACCAACATGACTAGACTGGGGCTTATTGTATTTTGGACATATAATATGTCATGACTCATTGGAAGAGACAATAATACAGTTGTCCCTCCCCATTCATGGAGACGTTGATTTGACAGCAAATAAAATTTTACAGATTGTGTTCCTGTCATTCAAGGGTGGACAATACATGACTTGTGGACTATAAGTGGCCCCCTGAAATCCTAAAAGCCCACCATCATACAGGGAAAAGAGCACAATTCATTTTTTTTTCAAAAAAAAGAAAGAAAGAAAAGAAAAGAAAAGAATCATACTCATGAAAGAAGCAAATTTCTCCCTAGAAAAAGGCACAGACTTATTTTCCCTTCCCAAGAGGGGACCTTAGGAAACTAGAAGAGAATACCCACTTCTGGATTCAATTTTTGGGATCATGTGGACATTACGTGAGGAAAATATTGGCCTCAGGGTCCCTGGAACATTACGATTACCAATATTTTTTCCTGTATTACAATATTGCCAGTGTTGCTACTTTGCCAAATTGTTTTGTAGTTGAACAATTGTAGTTGTGGTCATCACTGAATCACTTATTAAATATATATCAAGCAGTTTCTCTACGCAATATGTCCAGCAAGATAATTCTGGGGAAGAAATTTCCAAAAAGGAGTCTGTGGGCCTTTACAGACTGTCAGAAATAATGCAGCTTGAGGCCAGTTTAACTGACCTGGCACAGTGCTAGGGAATCATGAGAATTGTAATTTTTTCTGGGACATTGAGCCTTTTCTGTCAAAGAACTCTGGTGCCACAATAAACTCCAGTTCCCATGATTCCTTAGCACTGAGCCAGGACAGTTCAAGTGGCCTCAAGCTGCATTATTTCTGGCAGTCTGTAAAGGCCCTGTGTTAGTGTGTTTCAACAGAAACAAGGAAGAGTCTTTTGGCATTTGGAGACCCAACAAGAGTAGTATGACAGAAATTGGGGCTGAAGAGAGTCTGGTGTGCTATCAGGAAAGCTTGAGACGAAGGATTAAAGGCCACACTACTTCCAGTCCACAGTCTTGAATTTTACTACTGGCTAGTGTCCTGCACTACACCTGAAGCAGAACTCTGTCATGAAAGGAGATAAATGGTCAGCAGCTTTAGAAGGAATGGCAAGGTGGTTGCTACTGCTGGGCTCTAGAATTTGCTGCCTTAGGCAGTTCCACTAGTGGCAAGGCCTGTCCTGCCAGGCATACAGGACAGAATTCTGCCATTTTAGAACAGTTTCTGTGACAAGTTTTTTTTTCTTTCGACAAAATGAAGGCAGGGTTAGTTTTAGAAAGGAGAGAAGATAAGTCACTTTTAGAAAAGTAGGTACTTTCCCCCCAAAGTGGATCTAAAATTAAAATGTCTAACTAAAATAAAAATATGTCATTAATAAAATGTTATAATAAAGAAAGCTTGCAAAAAATTACAAAAGCATCCCTGTTCTACTGGTAGCAGGTGGTTTCTATGTCAGTGGGGGAATGAATCTGCTCTGGATTGAAGGTGGAATTGCTCAACACCTGCTTTGCCTTGGTCTTCTTTTAAAAGATTGCTGAACTAATGAAACAGAACAAATGATGCAGCAACTGATGTGCAGCCCAGGATGGGTAAAAAAGCAGCATAGGAATACAAACTACTGTCAATGAATTCACTCTCCAGAGTCAGATGATCTTCAACCAAGGGTATTAGTAGGGAACTTGCCGACATAACATCAAAAACTTTATCAATAACCACTGAGAATTCCTGGAGAACAAGAAAGGTCTAAGCAGGCTTGAGGAGAACAAATGTTGTCCACATTTCAGAAAAGAGAAAAAAGAAGATCTGAGCAACTACTGACCAGTCAGCTTGATTCAATTCCAGAAAAAAATTCTGAAACAGGTAAGTAAACAATCTTAGAAAAGAATACTAAGAGCCAGCAAGGGATGCTGAAAAATAAGTCTTGTCAGACTAATCCCTCTGCCTCTAGAGTTACAGGTTTGGTTGGTCAGGCAAATGCTGTGGGAATAATGTTTCATGATTTCAGCAGTGTTTTCAACAAGGTTCTCATGTGATCTTCTTCCTGACAAACTAATCACTTGCATGCTAGACAATACTACTGTGAGGACCAAACCCAAACAATGCTCACCAAAGATGTCTCTTCATCCTGGAGATATGTGACTGGTATTCTGTCATGGGCCTGGTGCTCAACAACTTTAGATATGACTTAGGTGACAGAATAGAGGGTATGCTTGCAGATGGTACCATGTTGGGAGGGATAGCCCTGATGACAGAATCAGGATTCTAAAATAACATTAGCAGATTAGAGAGTTGGGCCCAAACTATCAAAATGAATTTCAATATGAATATGAATTTCAATAACAATAGGACCAAGTGGTGCTTTTCCTGTGGGGAGACTGGACATTTCAGAAAGGACTGTAAGGGATTTTGATAACGACACACTATATGCTATAATTATACTTGGATAACTATACAATTTCATCTATTGGTTTAAAAAGGACAAGATGTCACAATCCTGAGCTTATTCCCACTGGTTGCCTAAAAATCAGATGTACACTAAAAATCAGATGTTTTTGGATGGTGATGGTGAACCTATGGCACACATGCCAGAGATGGCATGCAAAGCCATTTTCCCCAGCATGTGGAGAGTGGGGGGGGGGAGGAGGCATGCACCTGTTCCTCCTCCTTTCCAGCCATCCGAAGCAGCTGAAGGCTGGGACCGAAGCAGGGTGAGAAAGAGGTGCACACCTGTTCCCCCTCCTTCTTCCTGGCCCTTCCCCGGCCTTCAGCTGTCTCCCTGGGGACAGTGTGGGTGGGGAGGAGGAAGAGGTGTGTGCTTGTTTCGCCTCCTTCCCAGCCATCCCAGTCCTTCAGCTGCCTCTCTGGAGGCATCTGAAGGCTGGAATCAGCACGGGGGAGGAGGAGGAAGACGCGTGTGCCTATTCCTCCTCCTTTCCAACCTTCCCTGGTTTTCAGCTACCTCTCCAGAGGCAGCTGAGGGCCAGGAACAGCATGGGGGAAGGAGGGGGAAGAAGCGTTCACATGTCCCTCCTCTTTCCAGACCCTCCCTGGCCTTCAGCTGCCTCTGGTGGCAGCTGAAAGCTGGGGATGGTGCATGGGAAGGAGAAGGAAGAGGTGCGTGCCTGTTCCTCTTCTTCCCCCCTCACCCCCCCGCCAGGCCTTCAGCTGCCTGGGAGGCATCTGAAGGCCTGGGAGGGCAGGGGGAAGACGTCCCATGCTGGGAGTCCCACCTCCAGAGGGTGGAAGTCCCGGTAACACTTGATGCTAGAAGGCCTTTTAGTTTGGGTACTCAGCCCCTAAAAGGTTCACCATCAATGTTTTAGGACCTCAGGCCTGTCTGCTGCTACACAGTCAAGGGAAGTAGTTCATGCCATTCTATTCTGCTTGTCAGATCTTACGTAGAATACTGTGTCCAGTTCTGGGTATCACAGTTCAAGAAGGAAATTCACAAGCTGGAACAACACATCCAGAGGAAGCTGAACAATGTGCTAAAAGGTCTGGAAACCAATCCCTATGAGGAATAGCTAAAGAAAATGAGTATGGAACAGAGATGATTGAGAGGTGACATAATACCCATCTTTAAATATCTGAAGGATTTCATGTAGAAGCTTGGGTTTTTTGTTTGTTTGTTTGTTTGCTTGCTTTTTGCTGCTTCACGGACCAGGACATAAATCAATGCATTTAAATTACAAGAAAACATAGGAAGGAATCTCCCAATATTAAGATCTGTTCAGCAGTAGAATAGACTGCCTTAGAAGGTGGTGGAATCTTCTTTTTTGGAGGTCTTTAAACAGAGGTAGTATAATGCTCTAGCCCAGGGGTAGGCAACCTTTCCCCTTTAAGGGACAAGGGACTTCAGCTCCCAGAAGCCTCAGCCATGTTGGCCAATAGTCCCATGTTGGCCAATAGCTCCTGGGATTCTGGGAGCTGAAGTCCCTCAGCCCTTAAAGGGGAAAGGTTGCCTACCCCTGCTCTAGCCTCAGGACTGGTTTAGCTCTATGTTTTTGTACGGCAGGAGCTGGACCATACAGATTGCCCCTGGGGTCCCTTCCAAATCTATCATTCAGATTCTATAAGAAAATGTACAATCAGATGTACAAGAGGTTGTGTAAATGGTTGTTCAACCAGTTTCATAACTTCTCAATCAGTTGCATAACTATTTGTGCAATAAAATGGTATGATATTCTTGCACAAACTCTGAAGATGCACAGCTACTCATACACCTGGTCTTGCACTAGTGCAAATAACATAACTGGATACAGGCCACTGACTTCCAGTCTGTTTCCCCAGAAGTATGCTGAAATTTACTTAGGCCCAATAGAGTCAATATCTTCATTTAAAAAATAAATAAAAATAAATTGAGTTTGAACACTTTTGGGGCAGCTAGGGATGACACTTCCATCTTCAACTCAGCATGAGATCTTCATGTGTGTGTGTGTGTGTGCGCGCGCGCTTTACATTTGCTCTCTTGAATGGGTAATTGATCTATTATTCTGCAGTGAGAGTTGACATGCTTTTCAAGTGTAGAGATTTGCAAGTTTAAGCACAGCAACTACAACAGTCTTGTTTGTTGCTTTTTTATTTTTGCACAGCTATTGCTGTAATGACACTGAGGAAATATGTCTGTTTATTGCAGACCAAATAGTTTCCTTAAAACATTCTAAACACATGCAAAAGTTCATGATGCATAATGATTTGACTGTTTCTCTAGGTAGGTGTTCTGTCTTTCAGAGGATCCATATGTGTCACAAACAGTGAACAATCAGGAACACGCACTGATTATGATATGATTCTTTTTTGGCAGACTCTTGCTGTTGCTCTGGCAGAATTGTACTGATGTATTAGTTATTTGCATAGAAAAGATCCTAGTGCATGACAGTCATTTATTTGTGGTACCATCTGCACTTTATTATTTTTAAAAGTAACATTTTAGAGGAAAATGTGCCTGCAGTTTATGGATATTTCTTGATTTGGATAGAATCTTATTACTTTTCAACCAGTATTTGAACAAAATAGACTCATTATGGAACTGTGTACAAGATGTGAAACTTAAGTATTAATTAGGAGGAGGAAGGGTGTTGGATGAAATGTTGCCATCATCCCATAGATCTTTCAAAAACAAATCACACATAGATCTGCTAATAGATTGCAATATCCTTCCTTTTTCTCCTCCTCCTCCAGAAAGTATGTTGATATCAGGGCCAGATTATTAATGGTGCAGCTGGTGCAAATGATCCAGGCTCCCTCACAAGGTAGTAGCCTAGAACTTAAGAACAATGATGCACCCATGTTTCTTCCTCAGTCAGTTCCTGAATTTCCCAGTGTTTCTACTATTGTTAAAATTTTTGTTATGTTACTTGGGTAACTGAGGGCCTAAACACACTGCCAGAAATAATCCAGCTTGAGACCACTTTAACTGTTCTGGCTCAGTGCTAGGGAATCATGGGAACTGTAGTGTTTTCTGAGACATTGAGCCTTGTCTGTCAGAGAGCTCTGGTGCCACAAGAAACTACAGTTCCCACGATTCCCTAGCACTGAGCCAGGGCAGTTAAAGTGGTCTCAAGATGGATTATTTCTGGCAGTTTGTACAAGCCCTGAGTATACAATTACTCAGTTGAGTAATTGGGTATAAAATTACTCAATCGAGTAATTCAATATGGTTGTGAATTGAGTATTACAACCATAAATAGAAATACATACAGAGAAATGGAATGGATGATCTTGACTGCTTCTGGATAGCAGCAGTGTGTGTGTATGTGTATATTTATGTGTTTTCTGGGGGGTATCCCTGGTGGAAATTGTCTCAGAGACAATTGTAATGATACCTTAGCTAACTCTTGTCAGTATTGCACAAAAGAAGGCAATGATAACCCACAAAACCCAATGATGAGACAATATAAATATTACAAGGCAAATACAATAATTAATTGAAATTCAGTGGGATAGTTAGCATAAATAATATGTGTCCACAAATAAGAGCTCAGTTTTGGTATGGATTTTATGGTAATGTGAATTTGTGCAATTGCCTTCAAGCCTTCCTTGTCAAGACCATGTGGCATCTTGGTCTGGAAAATGACATGGATGTAGCCACTGAAAGGAATTGGAGCAATGGTAACATCATGGGAGGCCTGATACAAAATGCACAGTAGGTGAGATCAGCTAGGTATGCATCATGGGAGGCCTGATGCAACAGTTCTGATGCAATAGTCACTAGGGATAAAACCAGCCAGGTTTCATTAGTGCATGGCTGTCACATGTTCCCAAGAAGACCACCTATATATGGGACAGAGTCAGAATCTCTGTTGTTGGTTAGTTGTTGGTGGTGGTTGGTGAAGCACTTTGTTAGTCTGTATAGCTGTGAGTATTCAAGACGGATGTCTGGTGCCCTATGTATCTTTGTAAATATTTGCAACAAAGATTAAAACCCTCACTGAATGAAGTCCAACTGTTCAGCTATTCATTTCTCCAAGCTGAAAGCAGCAGCTGTGTGTGGAAGGATTTTTCCAGTACTGTCTGGAGCAAGCTTTTTCATAGAAGACCATCTTCTGGGCATTTCTGCCTATGTGCATCTACTCTATATGTGTGTATGCTAGATTCTACCTGTCTGCATACCCCAACATGGGTTATGGGCCGAGTGTGCACGGAGACAATGCCTAAGTGGTTGTGAGTGTTCCAGAATTTGCTGCTGAATCCACAGAGGGCAAAAACAAAGTCCTGAAACTGAGTGAGTTAAACTGTGTTTCTCACTGTCAGGGCTGTTATCAGTATGCTGAGGAAGGCTTATCAAGCTTCCACGTGTGTAGGCTACTTGCCAAGGCTTTTGGCAATTTGCCCAGAAGTCCATCTGTGTTTGTCTGTTGTTGACAAAGAGCAGGAAAAATTGAAAATGCTATTAGGTTTCAGAAGCTGGGTGAATCCAATTATGCTTCTTGGAAAATCTATATGCAAGCTTTACTGATAAAACAGGAGTTATGGGACATTGTGCAAAACCAACCAGATCCATCAGATTGATGAGGATCTATCAAATTGATGAGGATCACAAGGCAATAGCAGCAATCATTCTAGCCTTAGAAGAAAGGCAGCTGAGTCACATCAGGGAAAAGCAGACAGCTTTTGATGTGTGGTGTACCTTGGAACAAGTTCATCAGGTTGACTGAGCCTTATCCAAGATGCTTTGTTGTAGAAAACTGTACGACTGTAAGTTGCAGGAGGGTGATTCTGTAACTAGACATCTGGAGAAAATGCAAAGTTTGTTTGCAGAGTGCAGCAGCAAAGGCAGCCAAATGGAGGAATCACAAAAAGTCTTTATCCTCCTGAGCAGCTTGACCAGTGAGTGGGACTTTTTGATGTATGGCCTACAGGGAGTCACTGAGACAGATCTGAGGACTGAGCTTGTGCTTCAAAGATCCTAGAGAAGGTCCAGAGATAAGACTTTGAGGCAAGATCCAGGGAAGCTTGGAAAACAAGCTGGAGACAACCAACCACAGAGATGTCTCAGGAGGGAACTGCTGCCATTTGCAGGACCAAGTGGTGCTTTTCCTGTGGGGAGACTGGACATTTCAGGAAGGACTGTCTGAGATTCTCTGCAGCAAAGAAGGGACAGACTTCACAGAAGAAAAAGTCCCAGGAAGGGAGGGGGGTTGTTTATGCTGTGGAGGGTGTTGTGAGTGGGCATATGGGAGAGCCTGTCTGAATTTTGAACAGTAGTTGTTCTCACCACATGGTACCAGTTAAGGGGAGACTACAGAACCCAAAACCAGCATCAGTAAACACAGTAATGTTTGCTGATGGTGAATCTGGTAAAGTGGAGTTTAAAGGGTCTGTATTCATCCCAGGGCTGGGGAAAACATTTGATAATGTTTTGTGTGCACCTAGACTGCAGAATTCCCTTGCGAGTGTGGCATCCCTAGCTAGTGATGGGTTTGAAGTCCATTTTTAGTAGGATGAAGGAGTAATCTCCAAGGAGGTGGCAGTGTGTGGTAAAGCTGTCAAGAAAAACCAGGTATACCACATGATGGCAAAGGTTCAGTGTAGCAGTGTTGCAAACAAACCAGTACATGAAAATTGTGCACACTATTGGATAATGGGGCACATAAGTTTCAAAGGTTTGAGAAATCTGGAGAAGGTATGCCCTGTTGGTTATATATATATTTAAAACTTTTATTGAAATAAAATGAACATAAACATAAACACAACAAACATACAAACCACATACAGACAAACAATCCAAAAAATACAGAGTACAAACATCATACAATACAATACATCATACAATACAAACAACTAAAACAACTAAATATACTGTCTTCTTATGTACATTTTTTTGATGTATATCAATTAAATTTAATAAATTCCTAAAATTTTCCTTAGTTTTTCTGCCAGAGAGGAAGACATTTTGATCATTATGTATCCAATTGTCTAATACAATTTTAAGTCTAGCCGCAAATATTTTATAACCTGAATTCAGCAATTAAATTGGACGGTAATTATTAGGATCTAATCTGTCTTTATCCTGTTTTGGAATCAACATAATATTTGCAGAGTTCCATGTTTGGGGCAATTCACCTTTAAGTATGTTGTTCAACGTTTCCAACAGTGGTGAAGATATCTGAGATGCAAATATCTTGTAATATTCATTACCAAACCCATCTGGACCAGAGGATTTTGAAGTTTTTAACCTTTTAATCGCATCCTCTAATTGTGTAATTGGTTCATTAAAAGGCATCTTCTGTACTTGTGTCAATTTAGTTATATTAATAGTTTCTAAATATTTTTCAATTTTGGAAATGTGCTTAGGAGTATCCCTGTAGATGTCATGGAAATGTCTCAAGAAAATCTTTTGAATTTGATTTGGTTTTGTAATGATCTCTGTACCCTGTCTAATTTAAGTAATGGTCTGATTTGATTTTTATTTTCTCACAATATATGACAATAACCTTCCAGGCTTATTGGCCCCAACATAATATTTTTTTTAACAAACCTAATTTTTCTTTCAATTTGATCCAAGGTCAAAATCAAAATTTGTTTTTGAATATACCCGATTTCCTTAAGAATCTCTTTACTACCCAATCTTTCTTTTAATTTCACCTTCAAACTTTTCAATTCCTTGTTAAGAGTACTTAAAAATTTGTGATGAGGTTAAAAAAACAAACAAATAAAAATTACTTTGATGAGAATATGAGTCAGGAAACCCCTGTACACGTAGTATGGAATGCACACAAAGCTGAAATTAGAGGTCTTCTAATTCAGAAAAATATAGAATGGAATAAGAAAAGAAGAGAAAAAGAAAGTACTCCCTTGTTGGGTTTTGTAGTTAGAGTGGAAATATACAGATGTGAGAAATTTCTAACTGTGAAAGTTTTAGCCTGCAGGTGCATTATACGAAAACAACGTACCCAAGGTCAGTCTGTGTTCGGGAACTCGGTATGCAAGAAGAAAACAGATTAGGTCATTAGAGTGTGTGAGAACCACTGGTCACATGACACAAGACACGGGAAGAAAACTAGGTTTAGAAGCTGTTTAGCAAATGTCTATAAAGGCATCAACCTGGGGGTGGAGTTAAGCCTTGAGTGAATTGCTGGGCTTGGCATGGAGATTCCTTTGTTCTCTGCCTGCATAATGGCTGTTCTACAATGTAAATAGTTATGTTAATTCTGCAACTGAAGAATAAAGAACCTTCATTTGAAGAGAATCTGACCTCTGGTCTGGTTTCATGGAATGCTGCTAAAGCTTCAGGGAGCTACAGATCCAGAGATGTATGGAGCTGGTGAACAGCAGTCCTGCACACATACTCTGCACACTCTCACCATAAATCAACATGCCCAGATTTCAAGGCAGTGCAACAGCTATCTTGATTGTGCAGTGTGCAAAAGGGTGAAAGTCAAGGCTTACCCAGTTGCAAAAGTAAGCAAGTGTACCACCCAGAGACCTTTTCAGGTGGTGCACACAGATTTGTTGGGACTGCACCAAGTTAAGCGCAATAGATTTACCCTGCTTATAGTAGACCAAAACACCTGCTATTCCTTTGTTGCCTTGTTAAAAACCAAAGGTGAAGTTGCTGAACTGGTAAAAAAAGTGGGTCAATGTCTTTGAAAGGGAGTTTCCCTACAAGTTGGGCACTTTTGTGACCAATAGGGGTGAGAGTTCCTTGCCAAAAGTCTGCAGCAGTGGTTCAGGCAGAAGGGAATTCAGCACAAAACCACCAATCTGGCTTGCCAAGCCAAGGATGGTTTGGCTGAGAGGCATATTGGCATAATCAATCAGATGAGGGATTGCATGCTGGAAGACGCTGGGGCACCACCAAACTTGTGAGCAGAAGCCATAAAAGTAGCATGCCATACCATTAACAGAATGTGGTGCAGTGCAATCAAACACCATATTTCCTATTACATGGTAGAGCACTCAGTTTAAAGTACTTGAGAGTTTTTGGAGAGTTTGCCTCAGTACTGATTCCTCTGTAGTTCTGGAAGAAAAATGAACCAAAGAGTCAGAGGCTAAGTTTCGTGGGCTACGAGGGGAATAGCTACAGATTCTATTGGGTGCTGGCAGAGTCCTGTACTCAAAAAGTGCAAGTTTTGAAATGCATTCTAGGTGTGAGAAGATCCACAGTAACCATGATGTTTTTGTAAAGTTGGACAACACAAGTACAAACATCAGAAATGGAGGAGTGGATGCATGCAGAGATATGAAGGAGGAGGAGGAACCCAGCACTTCTGTGGACATGCATACACAAACACCAAAGCAGGAATGAGTTCATAGACAAGACATCCAGGAAAGCAATAGTGACACTGAGGATGAGCATGGTAGGACTAGAGTCATCATTCCATGCAGAACTCAGTGAGTCAGGAGACCACCGGACAGATTTGTTGTGCAGGAGGCATGAGCCTGTACTGTTGTGGTTGAGGAACCTGATGATTATGAGGATATGCTCAGGTACCTAGTTAGTGATCAGGAAAAGTAGAATGTAGCCATGGATCAGGAATGTGGTGCATTGGTGGACAGAAAAGTGTTTGAGGTGGTTGATAGGCCTGCAGGGCAGAAAGTGATTGGTTGCAGGTGGGTCTACAGGAAGAAGGACATGCCTGATGGGACTGTGAAGTACAAAGCCAGGTTGGTAGCCAAAGGGTACTCATAGGAGCAGTTTGAGAATTATGACAGGACATTCTCACCGACAGCTAAGGCAGAGAGTCTCAGGATGGTGCTTGCTGTAGCTGCCAAAAGGAGGTTAGTTGTCAATCATTTTGACTTTGAGACAGCATACGTCAATATCACCCTAGAGGAAACTGTGTTCATGGAGCAAGCTCCTGGGTTTGAGTGTGAAGGCAGTGACAAGGTCTACAGGCTGAAGAAGGTCTTGTATGGACTCAAGCAAAGTGCCAGATGCTGGAACTTGTGCATACATGAGGAGCTAGTGAAGTTGGGTTATTGGCGTAGTGTGGCTGATGCATGTGTGTACATGAAGGGCAGCATAATTCTGGTTATTTATGTAGATGACTTGTGTGCTGCAGCAAGGAATCAGGAGAAGATCAGACTGGTGCAACATGAGTTGGCACTAAGGTTCAAACTCAAGGACACCTGAGGAACACCTAACAATCCCAAAAGCATAGGATCCCAATTTGTTGCAGTTGAAAGTTATAAAGAAGGTACAGATCCATGTTTCCAGAATCAGGAGTTACATTGTAAAAGCAGTATAAATATACTAAAAAACTACAAGCTAACACTTAGTTCCATGGTTAAAACCACTGCCAGAACCTCACACACTCACATCTTGAATTATAAACAGAACTAGACAAAGGATTCTCTAGGCCCTTCCCATACTCCACCTTCTGGGTGTTAACCTTATGTTGATTGGATAATGTTTGTATGATGTGTATTAACTCAGCCTCTTGCTGTCCATCATCTCCCATGTGACTCCTTTCTCAGGATCTAATGATGTTGATGTATTGTTATCTTGCTTTTCTCATAACAAAAT
Organism: Phrynosoma platyrhinos; assembly: GCA_020142125.1. Lineage (NCBI taxonomy): Eukaryota > Metazoa > Chordata > Lepidosauria > Squamata > Phrynosomatidae > Phrynosoma > Phrynosoma platyrhinos. The sequence goes on from CM034701.1 coordinate 50,744,838, forward strand.
CTGGGTCTATGAGTTGTACCTTTGGGAAAGTTCATGTTTATTACTTCTTGGCCATCTGGTGTTAGATTCACTTTGTTTCTCTAGATGTTGTTCTCATGAGGAAAATTCCACACACACATCTCTACATTTCACCTTTGACTGTATAACCCAGGGGTAGGCAACCTTTCCTCTTTAATGGCTGAGGGACTTCAGCTCCCAGAATCCCAGGAGCTATTGGCCAACATGGGACTATTGGCCAACATGGCTGAGGCTTCTGGGAGCTGAAGTCCTCGACCCTTAAAGGGGAAAGGTTGCCTACCCCTGGTATAACCCATACATATTCCAACAATCCCCTCCTGAAATGTATAGGTGTGTGAGACCACTATTTTTTTTTTGTTATTGTTGAAACTATCTTAGCACAATGGCTAGTCCTGTACACTTAAGGTGACAACTCAATCTGTTGTAACAATTGTTAATGTTGTTCTATTTCTAGAAACTTTGTTAATATATCTGTAGTGTTGTGTTTTGATTTTCTATTGTAGGCACACAATTCCATTTTTTTAAACTAGTTCCCTGGCATTCAGTTATCTAACTCCAATGTATTTTGATCTGCACTTTAAATTTTCTGCTTCTGTCATGACAATGCATGTCTGTGAATCTCCATGTATCACAACTGACAATTCACAATTTAAATCTTGTAACAACTGTTTAATCTACTCTATCTCATTTCATGTTATATATTCTATTTTAATTAGCACTTAAAGCTATATATCCTTATTTTTTTATTCCTTCAAACTATTAGGCTTTCTTTACACTTGATCAACAATCCTTAAACTGATTATCATGCAACTATGAAGCAAATGAACTATTTACAAAACATTCTAGCCCAATGTGGTTGTTCTAAATCAACCTTTCTCCTTAAAAAAACCTTATCAAATGTTTTATTGCTGTCTAATCTTTTACCTTAAAACAATCTATTCTCTTATTAAAACTCCTATTATAAACACAATGTCTAGTCTATCATTGTCCACTATAAACACCAAACTTTTCACAAAATTTTATATATATCTGGATATTCAAAACCCCTTGTTATTTTACTCCAAACAAAACCTATTGACTTTAACCCTGTCACTATCTTTGCACTTTGTAATCCAGTGTTTTAATCTTTTTTTGCTGACTCAATAAACATTTTTTTAACAATCCAGCAACTTTAAGATAAGATCTCAAAAATCAAAACCTTTAACAACAAATCTCTTTAGACAATTCCTCCTTTTTGTCTAAATCTCTTGAATCTAAATAACCAAAATGTCATCTCCTTTTGTGTAAACAAACATATCAGCATTTAAATAAGCAATCTCAAAAACAAAACAAAATGTTGTATCTATTGGCCTCTCCTTGCTGTTAAAGTCTATACCAGGCACAAGCTCTCAGCCTTGGACTAAATGTTTTTATCAATGTGTTTTAAACCTTTGTTGAGCAAATCCCTTTTGCTATTACCCTAGCTTTCCTTTGCAGACTGCCAGAAATAGTGCACATTAAATTGAGGCACTGCCCTGGCTCAATGCTAGGGAATCATGGGAACTGTAATTTATTGTGGCACCAGAGCTCTCTGACAGAGAAGGCTTAATGTCTCAGAAAAATATACAATTCTCATGACTCCCTAGCACTGAGCCAGGGCAGTGCCTCAATTTAATGTGCACTATTTCTGGCAGTCTGCAAAGACCATCTGTTTGCCATCATGCATCTTCTTTTTTTGTATATCCATTTGTATCCAATCACTTTGTGACTTTTTTTAGGTCTATCAACCACATTTTAAACATCTGTTTGTCAATTAAACACTTGAACTGCTGCACTGCAGTATATAATTCTCACTTTCCTCAAAAAACTTTTTGAATCTTTGGAACTCCCTGGCTCACCAGTCACTATTGTACAAACTCTTGTTTCCTTGTATAACAGATTTGTTTGGTGTTTTCACACTCTATGAATTTTCCTTTGATATAACATTTATTGTTTTCCCTCTCTCATCTTTTGTGTCTGAACTTGTGTGTCCTTTGTTTTCTGTCATTTTTATTTGTTGTTGGCCTTGTTTGCACTGACTGATCTGAAGTGTTTTCCCTCACTTCCAGAGGATTAATGTTTGTAGTTTGCCTGCCCCTCTGTTTTTGGCACTGGTGTTTAAACTGTCTCATCCACAATAAAACTTTTTTGTTTGAATGTATCTTTTCTCAACCTGAATGTTTTTCAAAATTGGTATTCTTGGACATTAAAAATTTTCCCCACCACCAAGGTGAAATCTTTAACTGTTTCTTGAATATCTTACACATATTTTGTGGCTCTTTAGTTCATTTCTCTATTTAAAACATGTTGGCACATATAAATTTGCATATTGTCCAAAAACTGTCTGTTATTTTTGATTTAATGGTTTCCCACATAACATGTGAAATCGTGTTGGATTCCTTCTTTCTCAGCCAGTTTCTTAAATTGTGAGACAAGAATTCTCCTTTTCCCAGGCTGTGCTCAAAGACCCTACTTTGTAATCAAAATTTTCTTTCATTTATGTTTACCCATTGTTTAAAACTTTCAATTGTATCACTTTTCTGTTTCAAAACTTTGACATATGAAAAACCTGGACAATCTATCCACAATCACTAAGAAATATTTGTTATCACCTAGTAACACACATTTTTCCTTTTGCTTATGAGCATGGACCAACCTCAACAGGTCATTTTAGCAATTCTCTTGTTCCGGTTTTGTCACAGGAAAAGCCTTGACTTTTTACTCTGTTGCAAACCAAATACCTCCCAAATCATTTGTACAATGAGACATTTTAAAATTCAGGATCTTATATCCCCCCAGCTTAAACAAGCTACCAAATCCTATGTTCCTAGGATTCTATATTGATGTGCATAACCAGAATGCAATTAATTCCTTTTTTCCACACCTGCACATTGAGCATTTTTCTCACTTTGTATAAAATACATATTCTCTTTCTTTATAGCTTTTGTAGCACCCTGTGATAGGGCATTCTATTCAAATGTAATTTGTACCACCAGGATAGAAAGCATCCAGGGTGATTTTACATTTATCTCCCATAAAACTCAGTACATCCCCTGACACACCAACTATTATTATTATTATTATTAGATTTATTTCTACCCCGCCTTTCCAAAAAGATCAAAGCGGCTTACAAAAATTAAAAAGACCAATATAATACATAGATTAAAAACCCAAACCAGGGAAGAGAATAGGAATCAACTAAAACACAAAATATCAGGGTGGAGCACAAAAACAACCCGGGATCAACAGAATGGAACGTGGAGAAAAGATACCGTTACTAGGTTGGAAAAGCCAGTCGAAATAAGTGCGTTTTTAGATTTTTCTTAAAAGAGGCTAAAGAGGCAGAGGAACGGAGCTCTACAGGAAGCTTGTTCCAAGAGGAGGGGGCAATGATGGAAAAAGCCCTCTGGGCGGTCTTCACCAAGTGAGACCTGGGGACCTCTAACAGATTATTTCCGGACGATC
>CM034701.1:50748438-50764799 GCA_020142125.1 Phrynosoma platyrhinos
ACTAAACAGTTTTGTAAATCAGGTACACATAAAACATTTTCAAAGTTTCCTCACCAAAACTTGGTATGTAGACATTTCCCAGTTTCTTTGACATCTCTTACCCCTCCATCAGCTAGATCAACATCTTTCATACTGGAGGATTTTTTACTTTTCAGCAAATCTGCATTATTTATCATATGCCTGGTTGTCCCAGGATTTTAGAATCTATTTTGTCCTTAGGTTTTTACCACCTGTTTGAGTCACACTGTCACAGCTCTGTGTCACAGCTGCTGTTCTTTTTGTTTTCCCCAAAGTCTCTGGGTTGTTGATTGTTGATTGTTGCAAACTTCCTTGCATTGCCATTTTCAAATACCTTGCTCTGCCACAGTAGAAGCATCATTTTTCTCCCATGCATCAGCTGCCTTTTCCCAGAAGCATTTCCTCTGAAACCTCAGGTGCTGTTAAAGATGGATACCTAGGAATACCTACCTGGGGATAGAGGTAGAAAGAGACCAGAGTGGTAGTTTCAGGTTGTGTCAGAAAAGAAAGATAGAGAAGTTGATAGAAAGGACTGGTTTGAGTGAAGCCAAGGTTGTAAAGAGCCCTATGATGTCTGACTATCAGAACTTGGAGTCAGAGTTGTTTGAGAGGCTGGACTTGTAGCACCCTGTGATAGGGCATTCTATTCAAATGTAATTTGTACCACCAGGAAAGAAAGCATTATGTTGGTCCTCTCATTGAATGAACATTTTTTGGGGGATACCATACTTCATGGGTGGCCAAGGTTCAAAAATAACTAACAGTACAACTCGGTTTCTATATAAAGCGATGTAGTTGAGATCTAGATATGTGGGGATGATTGGTGTAAACTGTAGGGATGATGAAGAAATCTGATGTTTGATTTTTTTTCCCCTTGCCCTTTTTGGGGTTATTGTATTTAGATTGTATTATATTTATATGGTATTTTATTTAAATTTATACATACTTCATTATACTTTTAACTTTCCTGTATTTTGTACTGAATTTTTAGTTTGTTTTACTCATTTTTGAGTTATCGTGATATGGCCTAAAGGCTAATCAATAAAAGATTGATTGATTGGGAGTCTGTTGTTTTTGGCAAACAACACCAGGCCAGATATCAGCTTTGTGGTAGGGGTAGTGAACAGGAGAACTGTGAAGCCCAGACAGGCGGACTGGATGGCAGTGAAGCATATTGTGTGGTATTTGAATGGCAAAAAAGAGAGATGCTTGGTAATATTTGGAGGGATGTCAGAGCTGTAAGGTTTTGCTGACAGTTCCTTCACATCTGAGCCAGCTGATAGGAAGTCAGTAACTGGACTGATCATCAGTTATGCAGATAGCACTGTCATCTGGAGGTCCAGAAAGCAAAGCTGCATAGCATTTAATACAACAGAGGAAGAGTTTGCCACATTGTCGGAGGTTACTAATGAAGTACAGTGGGCTAGGCAGTTGTTGCAAGACCTAGGTGAGAACTGTGGTAGAGCAACTGTGGTAAATGAGAACTTACAAGCATACATTGGCATGGCAGAGTCAGAAAATCTGAAATATAGGACCAAGTACATCACAGTGAGATACCGGAATGTGAGAGAGCTTGTGCAAAATGGGTTGATGAAGCTGCAGTATGTTGGTACAGAGGACAACATAGCTAACATTTTCACGAAGCTTCTACCTGTGGAATGCCACAAGAGGTTGGCTAGCAGGCTGGGTATCAGTGTATGAGGTCTACATTACGCATGAGACAAATGCAAGGACACATGGAACATATTGCATATCATTTTGGAGAGGATTGTCAAGACCATGTGACACTCTGGTCTGGAAAATGACATGATGTGGCCACTGAAAGGAACTGGCACAATGGTAACAGGGTTACTACAGTTCAAGTAGCAGGTGCATGAGTCAGTATTTGGCAAGCTGCGCATCATGGGAGGCCTGATGCAACAGGCACTGGGTATGAAACCAGCCAGGATTCATTAGTGCATGGCTGTCACATGTTCCCAAGAAGACCATCTATATATAGGAGAGAGTCAGAATCTCTTTTGTTGGTTAGTTGTGGTTGGTGAAGCACTTTGTTAATCTGTATAGCTATGAGTATTCAAGACGGATGTCTGGTACTCTATGTATCTTTGTAAATATTTGCAACAAGAATTAAGGCCCTCACTGAGTAAAGTCTTGCTGTTCAGCTATTCATTTCTCCAAGCTGAAAGCAGCAGCTGTGTGTAGGAGGACTTTTCCAGTGCTGTCTGGAGCAAACTTCTTTACAGAAGACCATCTTCTGGGCATTTCTGGCTATGTGCATCTACTCTGCATGTGTGTATGCTAGATTCCACCTGTCTGCATACCCCAACATTCCTTACTGTAGTATGGAATGTTTGCACTATGGAAACAATAGGAGATAGATTATCACATGCAAAACAGTTTGCTGGATTTATGGTCTTTCAAGTTTTGTGATTCACATTCACAATCATTACTAGCCAAACATGACTTTAAAGGTCTACCTCTTAAACCAGGCAGTGCCCTTAACTGAAGGATTTGCAGGTCCTGCAGATTGGGGTGCTGGGAAATGATAAATGTAGCACTCTTGTTGGTTAGGGTGCATTTAGACAAGCAGTGGCAGCTGGACCACAAGGTGTATCTCCACCTGTCTTTCTCAAGATGACTCATTATCAGAAGAGTGCTGCATTCATCCCCAATGCATCAACCCTCAACACCTCAGAAATCCTTCATGTTTGGGGCACAGAGGTAAGTTTTTGGTGGTGACATGAACTGCTGTAGCTGCAACAATGGAGTTCCATCAATTATGTCTGATGATACAGGAGCTCAGCCAATATTTGGTGAACATAGGGCCTTTACAGACTGCCAGAAATAATGAAGCTTGAGACCACTTTAACTGCCCTGGCTCAGTGCTAAGGAATCATGGGAACTGTAGTTTATTGTGGCACCAGAGCTCTCTGATAGAGAAGACTCAATGTCCCAGAAAAAAACTACAATTCTCATGATTCCCTAGCACTGAGCCAGGATAGTTAAAGTGGCCTCAAGCTTTATTATTACTGACAGTCTCTAAAGGCCCATACTCTTTCTTACAGCTGCCATATATATCATGGGGTAAAGAGGTGTCCCTATCTGCCAATAAAACATAATTCCCAGTTTAGCTGATTTCACCTTTAAAAAACCATCTCCAGCCCTTGTAGAATGTGAGTCATGCAATAAAATGTATGGCCCATTAATTTTGCAGGCATCCATCCTACTTAGGAGCAACCAGTGGATTCAGCATCAGTAGAGCAGTGATAAACAAGACTAGAATTCCCTTCCCCTGGTAGCAGATCCACTGGCTATTCCTGATCCTATTCCTACACTTTATCAGTGGGGTTTTAGCCAATGAATTAAGTCATAACAATGATCAACACACTCTTTAAAGAAAAAGCTCTCTGGTTAATTTTTAAGTTATTGTTTGCCTTTCTTTAATAGGAAATTATTGCTTTCCCACTAGAAAAAAAATTCAGAAATCAAAAATGTTACTGCAGCTATAATTGGGCAGCATTGTGTCTATTGACACCCCAGAGACTATCTCCAAAGATAGAAGTTTTCATTTGCCTCACTGAAATCTTATTGTTTTCCTGAAATTGTAAACAGTTATAAGATAACCTACTTTTACATGACTTTAATTAAAGACAGTCAAATAATTAAAGATTTTCAATATCAAAATGGAGACTGTAATAAAGACATTAGAAGAAAATGGCCAGATATGAAAGAACTAGATATCCTGAAGTCTAATATTAAAATCAGGATCATCCATGTCATGATATTTCTTATTTTTGTATGGTTGTGAATGAAGTTGACAAGAAGAGAATCAGGCCATTTGAAATGTAGTGCTGTAAGAAAATTCTACAGATATCTTGCACCACCCAAAAGACAAATGAATTGATCCTAGTGCAAATCAAGGTTGAGCATTCACTCGAAGAGAAGACAACTGCACTAAAGCTGTCATACTTCAGACATAACATGAGATGATGTAACTCCTTGGAAAAGATGACAATGATTAGTAAACTGGAAAAGAAAAAGACCACACTGGGGGTGAACTGATTCAATCAAGGAAGCCATGGCCTGAGTTTGCAAGACCTAAGCAGGGCAGCTGATGATGATGAGTCTTGCTGGTTGTTCATTCATATAGTTACCATAAGTTGGAATCAATTGGATGGCAAGCCACTGCAACAAAAACAATTCTTGTATTAATATTAATACAAGCTGATATTAAAACAACGTGAAAAGTAAAATGAACAGCCTGAACAGTTGCCATCAATTCCCAACCTTGATCAAGCACAGTGGCATCCCTAGAGTTGGTGTCACCTAGTGTAGGAACTCATGGTGTCACCCCCCTCCCATTGACCTCCTCATTTCACATCATACAGAATGCTTTTTTACAGTAATGTTACTTGTAAATCTTAATTCGCATATATACCACTGAATGTAATGCTAATAGTTGTGACATAAACAACCAGCAAAATTAAAATTATACCTTCAAATTACAATATCATATGCATAATCTAAATGTATTTACATATACATAGTGAGGATTGAGTTAAATGTAATGGTTTTAAAGAAACATTAAAAAGAATATATTTTTTAAAAAAATCATATTTAAAATTTTGGAATTTGAAATTTTAATTTTAAAAAAAATTCTGGGGGCCCTTTTTCTTCTCCCACTGAGCTTCACCTCACTCCCACCATCTCTTAAAACATTTTAAAGAGATACAGGCAAATGCTACAATGTTTCTGACAAAATACAGGTGTTTCAACAGCAGTGGTGTCACCCCTCTCCCCCTTAGGGTGTCATCTGGTGTGATCTGCATCCACTGTACTCCCTAGTGATGCCACTGCTTAAGTATAGCTATTTCTTTCCCCCCCTACCAAATATTTTCTAAGGACAACACACGCCCACACATACCCACAAACACATATACAAAGAAAATGTACAGGTATGTTGTAACAAGCCATACTATACATAAAAAACAATATAGCACTCTGTAGCTTTGTTGTGCTTTGGAAAAGCTTTGTTACAGTTACCCTTGATAGTTAAAGCTTTTTAAAAAGAATTATTTCCTTTCCAATTTTTGAAGAGCAACTAAAACACATTTTAATATCTTAATAACACTTCTGAATGCTACCAGCCATTGGTTTATGATACAAAATACATTCTGTTCCTGTCTAGCAATAGCAGCAGCAGCAGCATGTATATACCACTTCATACCATGCTATGCAGTCTTTAAGCATTTTATAACTGTAAGCTAATTGCCCCCAACAAGCTGGGTACTCATTTTACCAACCTTGGAAGGATGCAAATCTGAGTTGAGCCTGAGCCCTGGCTGGTATTGAACTCACAACCTTGTGGTTTGTGAGTGAGTGGCTGTAGTACAGGCATTTAACCACTGCGCCACCAAGGCTTCACAGGTCTACATTGCCATCAACTCAACTTTAGCCAAAGAATACCAGAGAACAGCATGAGCTAGCCTTGAAAACTCTTACAGTTACAGTTACACCATAAAAGGTGTCACTTTTCAACAGTAATGTAATGTATGATGAAGGAAATGAATTAATTGCAAGTAAAAAGTTATTTGTAACTAGTTGCATCCAAACTGCTTCATAATCTAAATGAGAGCTGGTGATGTCTCCATAAATCAGAAATTATGATGTCAGAGACTTGTTATTCCCAACAGACTTCTGGCAATCCATATTTCAAAATAATGTAACTTAATGATATAACATGAGGAGTTATACTAGCTTTTCCATCAAAGGAATTTATTCCGTTCAGGACCTTCAGAAAGATTACTTCAGAGGTCTCAAAATAATGCTACCAGAGCAGCAAAATGAATCAAGTTCAGGTGACACTATATAGAGAGAAAATGCTGCAAATGATGTGTAGGTGGTACATCAAAACATCTACATGTTTATACTGTTTGTACACCACAAGAGATTCAATTTGAATAACTAAAGGAGAAAGTATTGAGGTTTGTTGCCAACAAATTGTAGCACATTAGAACAAAATATGAAACAACAGTGAATTACTTGCTTGTGATAAATAAGCTCATTAAGAATAAAATTTTGCTTGCTAAAAGTAACATTTTTTTGGAAGAAGAAGAACACAAATCATCACTCCTTTCCCGTATTAGCATTCTGTGATCTGCCACATGTTCTACTGAAAGGAACAATGTTTTGATATTATTTAAGGAGTCTATTTCCAATCAGAGTTTTATTCATATAATTTTTATGATTCAACAATTCAAGAAGGATATTGACAAGCTGGAGTGTATCCACAGGAGGGTGACCAAATGGTGATCGGTTTGGACACCTTGCCTTATGAGGTGAGAGTTAAGGAGCTGGGTCTGTTTAGCCTGGAGAAAAGATGGTTAAGAGGTGATATGATAGCCCTGTTTAAGTATTTGAAGGGGCATCATATTGAGGAGGGAGCAAGCTTGTTTTCTGCTGTTCCAGAGAATAGGACACGGAACAATGGATCCAAGCTACAGGAAAAGAGATTCCACTTAAACATTAGGAGGAACTTCCTAACAGTAAGAATTGTTTGACTGTGGAACACACTCCCTCAGAGTGTGATGGAGTCTCCTTCTTTAAATGTCTTTAAACAGAGGTTGGATGGCCATCTGTCAGGGGTGCTTTGATTGTGAGTTCCAGAGTCACAGGGGGTTGGACTAGATGGCCTTTATGATCTCTTCCAACTCTATGGCCCTTTGCAGACTGCCAGAAATAGTGCAAATTGAGTCCAGTTTAACTGCCTTGACTCAGTGCTAGGGAATCATGGGAACTGTAGTTTATTGTGGCACCAGAGCTCTCTGACAGAGAAGACTCAATGTCTCAGAAAAAAATTCCCATAATTACCTAGCACTGAGCCTGGGCAGTTAAAGTGGACTCAATTTGCACTATTGCTAGCAGTCTGCAAAGGCCCTATGATTCTATGATGATGTTTTGCCTCATCTGTAAAGACAGATTATAAAATCTTCTCAATGGCTGATCTCAGGCTGTGAAGTTATCTCCTTGGGTGGCTAGGTTGGCCCCCTCTCTGCCATCAAACAAAGATTAATGGCAAACCTCCTCTGAACAAATTTTGCCAAGAAAACTCTATCATAGGTTTGCCTTAGGAGTGCCATAAGTTGGAAAATGACTTGAAGGCACACAACACACATACACACACACACATGGCTTATGTACCTTAAAGGCACCAGATCCCATCTGATCTTGGAAGCTAAGCAGGGTTAGCTCTGGTTAGCACTTGGATAGGTGGCTGCTCCCACCCTGTGGAACTCCCTTCCATGGGAGACTAGGCTGGCCTCTTCACTGTTGGCCTTTTACCAGCAGGCAAAGTCATTTTTATTTAAGCAAGCCTTTTAAAATCCTGCAGGCTTGGTTTCATTGGGAGATGGGGGGGGGGGGTTAGTTTTAGATTATTTTTATATTCCCGGGGGTATGGTGCATTTTTTTAAAAAACAAATTGTTATGTTTTTAAATGATTTTATACTTTTAAAAAATATAATGGGATTTTAGTATGATAGTGTGTTTAATTTTGTTTTAGCTTTTTTATTATGGAGTTTTAGTTTTCTCTTATTTTAGATTAGATTTTTTTGTAAACCACCTGAGTCTCATGCCAGGAGAAAGATATTAAATAAATAAATAAAGTAATAAAGTAATAAAGTAGTAATGTAAGGAAATGAATTAAATGCCTTAAGGGCTGGCAACATTTCAACACCTAACAAGCCTCCTGGTACCCTAATTCTCATAATTATGACTTTTGTGATCTCTTGTAATGTAGAGAGGGAGGGCTTTATGGTGAGTACCCAACAACTTTTCATTTATTGTCATCCAAAGAACAGCTGAACATTTCTGGATGCAACTGGGTGGGTATCTTGTGGTGAGGTTGCTTCTGGACTGCATTATCCTACACTACATTGCTCCCAATTGAATGCATATCCAGCTGAGTGCATATCTTCATCCTACCTCAATGAGGTGGTACATCAAACTAGGTCAAGATGCATATGTTGGCATGCAGTGAAAATGTGATGGGGTATTTGGTATTTATTTATTTGATTTATACCTCCATTTCTGCCAATAAAGGCACTCAAAGCACTGTGATAGTGAAAACCCTGGTGTAATGAGGGGATTCATCGTGATTGTCCAGGGTTTCTCAATCAGGCTTCCTCAGAACCATAGGATTCCATGAGAGATGGTTAGTGGATTCTGTAACAGATTGTGTCTTGAGGAGGGAAACATAAAAAAGTGGGAAAACCCACATAAAGCCATTCTAGTGGCCACTACTGTGGCCTCCAAAGGAGAGAAGAAGAGGCAGGCACAATTCCATCATACCTATGCCAGAGAAGCAAATGAAAGAATAGATAGTATCTGCTGGACTTAATCCCCTCCCACACTGTCATTTCCCTTTCCTTTCTTGTCTTATTTGAATTATAAACCTGGGAGCAGGGAACTGTCAAGTCAATGATTTGTAAGGCACTCTGACAGCCTTTCTGTCTTAAGCACAGGATATAAATACTCTAAACAAACTAACATTTTAACTATTGTTACTATTATTTATTTTGCATGTCACATTTCTCCCAGAGTGGAACCCAAGGCAACTTCCAGACAAAATCAGTTCAAAAACATGTTTTTTTTAACTCAATAAAATTTAAAAAACAACATTTTTTAAATATAAATATATATTCTTTAAAAGTTGTAAGTTATAATAATATTTTTGCAGGGATTCTCTGATGCCTGAAAGGATCAAGTTCCTCCAGGACAATAAAGGTTGAGAAAGTCTGATCTAGTGAATTGTAATGTTTTATCTTTCCCAGTGATCCAGAGCAATGGAAGGGAATTATTTTTTGTTATTGGGGAGTCATCCTGTAGCTACATCTGATGACCATGATATACCAAATTGACTGAACTCCCATGTTGTTGTTTTTTTTTTTTTAATAGTGTAAAGGACAAATAGATGAAAACCCCCAGTCTTTAAACAGTTACAAAGTTGTGTGGATGAGTGTAAAGTATATTTTCCATTCTTTCCTCCTTCCATCACAAACTGAACCTCACAAATAATAATTGCACAGCCATTTAAACTATTTTCACTCTTCCACAATATAGGAACAGTGAAGCTACCAATCCAAATAAATAATTCTATTTAATATAGAATCTATTTCTGACTACTTTGATGTTTTCTCCTTATAAAAATGCAGTCTTTTTTTCTACATAATTTCTGTAGTTCAGTTGCATGCTCATATGCCAAGAAGTACTAATTTCTTCTGACATATATTTTTTCCACTTGTTATTATAGCAATAATAGAGAGGAGCTCCCAGGACATTGAAAAAAATTAATCAAGTCAAAATAGTATCATATTGGGCAGCCTAGATCTCTGTAACTTTAAATTAGTCATAAGGAAACCTAGCTCATAAAAATTCAAACAGCATTTTGCAAAATGATTATAAAGCAAGAAGGCTGGGAGTTAGACAGAATATCCACACAGGAGGAGATGAAAAATGAACACCTACGCTGATGGTGGCTACAAGAACAGAACAGCCACTGTGAGATATAATAAAGCAATGCAAAATGAAGTGTCAGTTTTAAGTGGTTCTTAGCTTTATTAAGCCAAGAAAACTCTATGACTCAAAATCTGCATCTAACAAAAGGAAATGACTTTGTTGTAGTCATTGTTGGTGAACTGCCTTAAGTAGGCAAAGACTTCTTGTTCATTTCAATTAAATAGCAATCTTTAAAATGTTAATTAGATTACTTAGCCTGAAAAAGAAATCAAAGGAATTTCCATGCTTTATTCTTTTAAAGTTCCAACTATTTTCCAGTAAACATATTTGCAGAGCTTGGGAACTTACTTGTTGGCCCCACAGTTATTGTGTAACTCATATTTATCATTGATTTTTCCTTATTTTTAAATTTCCTTTTTTTAAAACAACAACAAGAAACAAACTTATCTAATAAAGTAGGAACATTTCCCAATATCCGAGGAAGGAAGCCCCCTAAAAATTACTTCCAAATAATCTCTGCCCCCCACTCATAAAAAAGTAATGAATAGACAGTAGTCATTTCAGTGAAAAAAGTAATGACCTTACCAGTCATTACATTATTTTTAAATGAATATCATTGTTATACCCTTGTTATTCCAATGGTCTTGCAGACTCCTGACCCTGGCTTCCTTGACTATCCATCCAGAATGTGGTCTTCCTTTTTTCCTGTTGCCTTCTGCCTTAGCAAGCATTATTATTGTTGTTTTTTTCTAGTGAGTCATGTGTTCATTTGATATGTCCAAAGTATGACAGCCTCAGTTTAGTCATCTTGGCTTCTAGGGGGAGTTTAAGCTCAATATGCTCTAGGATCCATTTATTTATTTGTCTTTATAGTAGTCAACATTATCTATAGAACTCTCATCCACCACTACATTTCAGACAAGTTGATTTTCTTCCCATCAGCTTTCCTCACTTTCCATCTCAATCATACATTATTATTTGTTGTTTTATGCCTTCAAATAATTTCTGATTTATTGTAATCCTAAAACAATAGAAATTGGAAATATGATGGCATGGACCATCCTAACTTTAATATCTTTATACTTCTAAATCTTTAATATCTTTATACTTCTAAATCTTTTCTATTCCTTCATAGCTGCCTTTTCAAGTGCTTGAAGATTCTTGACTGCAGTTTTCTTTCTGATTAATAAATGAACCAAAGTATGGAATAATAGAAACATAGAGCCAGAAGAGATTACAAGGGCCATCTAGTCCAACCCCCTGCCATGCAGGAATACATAATGCTGGTGGGTTGCATAAAATCATGAACTATTTCAATGTTTCCATCCATCCTTGCAAGATCAGTGGAATAAGCACAACTGGGAGATGGCTTGTAGTCTTCCAGTAGCATTGGCAGTGTTTTGCTGTGTGATAACACCCATTTTCACCCATTCAAGCCCATGCCCGGATTGGGCAAAAAAATTAAGTGTTATAATCTTAGAAAGCTGGGTATATTTAGCCTGGAGAAGAGAAGGTTAAGAGGTGAATGATAGCCTTGTTTAAGTATTTGAAGGGGTGTCATATTGAGAATGGAGCAAACTTTTTTTCTGCTGCTCCAGAGACTAGGACCTGAAACAATGGATACAAACTACAGGAAAAGAGATTTCACCTAAACATTAGGAGGAACTTCCTAACAGTAAGAGCTGTTTGATTGTGGAACACACTCCCTCAGAGTGTGATGAAGTCTCCTTCTTTGGAGGTTTTTAAACAGATGCTGGAAGTTCATCTGTCCGGGATACTTTGATTGTGAGTTAGACTGGATGGCCCTTGTGGTCTCTTTCAACTCTGTAATTCTATGACTCTGTGATACTAATTTATGTAAATCATCTATGGTCATTACTTAGGGCCTTTGCAGACTGCCAGAAATAGTGCACATTAAATTGAGGCACTGTCCTGGCTCAGTGCTAGGGAATCATGGGAACTGTAATTTATTGTAGCACCAGAGCTCTCTGGCAGAGAAGGCTCAATGTCTCAGAAAAAAATACAATTCCCATGACTCCCTAGCACTGAGCCAGGGCAGTGCCTCAATTTAATGTACACTATTTCTGGCAGTCTGCAAAGGCCCTTAGTTTTCTTAATGTTTAACTGTAATGTTCTTTTCCAATTCCTGGCACTGAAATACAATTGAAACAATGTAAGTAACTTAAAATTTATTGTCCTTAAACAGCACATAAATTCTTTAGTCTAAAGCTGACACTTCAATCTGCCAGTGAAAGGGATACTTACCACCACCACCCCCCCCCCCACAAAATCTTTCAAGGTCCTGATTGTACAGAAAGTTAAGCATGTAAGCTGAAAACATTTTTTTCCCTAATATAATCTTCCATCAGAAGCAAATGTATCTTCTTGGGGAGAAGGAATATCACAACACCTTGTTCATTCCCTTTGCAATTTGATAGAGGTAGGGAAATAAAATCTTGGACACCATTTATTTTTACAGCTTTAAACTAGTTCTAATTTCTATGGACAAATTAGTCAAGCCAATTGGAGTATGACAGAAACTGTTTATGAAAAACAAAACTATTAAGATGACAAAAGCACGCTCCGACTGCAGTACTGATACTAGTGCAGAGAACAAATTGAACTTTCCACCCACAAATCAGAATGTGCCTAATAGTGTTCTGTTTCTCACCAACAAAATCCAGTCTGTGAAAAGCAAAGAAAAAAGTTGACAGGGTTTATTCAGGCTGCTGACCTGCACTAGAAAGCTATGCTGAGATCCTATAAAACAGGGGAAGAGTGACACACTGTAAGCAGGCTGATGGGTTTAGCAGATCTCCTTCTCCCAACTGTTCCCTTCCAGCATAACTTTCCTTAGGTGAAGAATAAGCTGGAAGATTGTCAGGTACAGCTCCATTTCCCTGGCTGCTGATTGTGGATGGAAGGGGCAATATTGAAAACATGAACTGCATTAAAGACTCAAGTGAGTTGGATTTCCCCCTCCACAAGAAAAACCCCCTTAAGGTAGCCTGTTTTTTCTGCCTTCCTCTATTCTGCTCAAATAAAATAGATGGTTATATCTTGTTTATAGCTTGTTTGTTTTATCATGCAAGTCGCCCTGGCTGTATTTTACAGAAAGGCTGGATACAAATTATTATTATTATTATTATTGTTATTATTATTATTAACTAGACTTCTGTAAATTCCATAGCATTAAGCCATGGCAGTTAAATGAAGTCAAATTGGGTTATTTATGCAGTGGGGATATAACTTGAAAAAGAAAAAAGAGTCCATCAGTGTGAGTTCATGGGACATGGGGGGAGAGGAATGGCTGGTTAGGTTGGCCTTTCTAAATAGTGGCACAGGACTGGCTTGGACTGGCTGGGTTGGTATGAGATATAAGAGAGAGTTGAAAGACAAGGGTTATCTGAATACCTGATGCTGGTTCAGGTTTAGAGAAATTATTTCAGACTGAGATATATGGAGGAGGAATAGGGATTAAATTAGTGTTTGTTTCTGAGTACCTACTCAAAACATCTGGGCACAGCAAGGATATTGTTCTTTTGTGGATTTTGGATTTTGTTGTATTTTGCTGAACAGTTTTATTTTGTGTTGGCCCTTCAGTAAAATACAACAAAATACAAAATCAGTAAATATGTTAATAATTAGTAAGCTAGTGAGTAGCTTTCTGGCCTGCAGTAATGGTAACAAGTAATGATGTTGAATTATTACAATAGAGAGTAACTTAATTGGTTCCTTTTAAAAAAAAGCTCTGAATCAGATTTTGAGAGATGCATCCTGCCCTTATTTGAGGTGAGGGTCTGAAGAATCATGACAACCATTAACTGCCAGGGTTGAAGAGAGTTCAGTCATTCTGATTTCCAAATCTCTAAATGGCCTCAACTCAAGATCCCCATAAATGTGGTGAATTTTTTTTTTTGAGAGATGAACAATTCCAGAAAGCCAGAGAGAGCATATGGGATCCCAGTCTCCTTGCTCTGTGTATTCATTAGAGCAGGTGAAAAGGTTTAATAGAACTAATGTTGTGAAGCGATTGGATGCAAGTCACCTGATCCTGGACTGTCTCAATAGCACCTCAAACCTTCTGTGAACTTAAGTGACTCTTAGCCGGTAATTAAGTCACTGAGCTATTCTAAGTATTATATGGCACCTACTACACTATATCTTAGTATTTTTCCAGCCATCTTTGAAGCAAAAAAAAAAAAAAAAAAAAGAGTCTTTGTATACTTTCCCCTTTGAAGCAGCTTTGGCTGAGCACTCAGATGCCAGCAATGCAAGATACAGTTACAGTAGCAGCCTTAAAAATCTGGCTTCAGATCACTTGTTTCAGGCAACTTAATTATACCAATTTCTTGTCAACTCTTCTACATTTCTTTATGTTAACCCCATACACACACACACACACACACACACACGTACACACAGACACTTACATTTGAGGTGCTGATTTCTCCACCCCCTTCAGATATTGAGATGACTTAAATCACACTTACATGTGTGTGTCTATTTTTAAGGCTTCCACAGGACACCCCCCCAAGACAGATAATAATATTTCTATTGCTGTTCTCATCCATGCTAGTTAATTAGAGATTTTGGAGGTTCTTCACACACACATAGTTTTTGAAATGATAAAATATTATGTCATTCTGAAACCAGAGAAATGGGTGGGAAAGTCTGATATAAAGTGTACACACATTTTCCTTCCCTCCATCTCAGTTCAGCTGGAGACTTTTTTTTTCTGCTGATACTACTTGTACATACTTGTCATAATACCACTTCTAATAACTAATCATAATTTGTACCATTCATTTTTAAAAATATCTCCTTCCACATCTCTGAATTTTTTTTATTACAAGTACACCACATTTTTTCTTTTTGACCAACTGTATTTTCCAGCATACATTACTTCTAGAATGCTCTCACTTTTCTATAAGTGACTATTAGCCTTTTAAAGGAGTAATGTTTCAAGGATCAGGTGGGAAAGACAGAAGTGTGGGATGTTCCCTTGCTTCACTGCTGTTCATCCTCAACACTTTGCACAATGTGAGAATGTTTAATAATTCCTACCCAGGCTACAGATAAAAATCTTGGGTTTCACATCACAAGTGACAGTACTGGTGTGAGATTTGCGGTAAAACAATATTCCAGCTGCAATGATCATTTACAGAAATAAAATGGCAGCAGAGAGCTGGGTGGGAAGGGGTGGAAAGCATGGAAAGGTAAACATTTTTGGCCATTTTCCTAACATTTATGTCAATGATAGTGGAACAATAAAAATGCAAATGGACAAAAAAGCACCAAGAATGTAAAGGGATATTATGTCAGAGCTCAGTTTTTGAGATTTTATAGAGATCACCTTTTCTTTTCTTTTCCTTTTTTCCCGCTTTTGAAATCATCCATTTAAATGTTGCATGTCTAAACTCCAATCTGGGGAGATCACCAAATATAAATATGCTCTCCCTCATAAAGTACATGGTGTATGTAAAGGGGGAGGTTATTTTTCTCCCATTAATCACCAGAAACTTCACACGCACCAAATGTCTCTGGGGAGATTTCTGGCTGGGAAAAAGATCCTCCCAGCTCAGTTTTAATCAGTCTATCCCATCTGTAATGGCTTTAGAAAATTGTTAATGACATAAAGTGACAGTCGAAAGGCTTTCTGGTCTGTCAGGATAGAATTTCTATGAGATCTCTAACAAACTGCTGCCACACCAGCCTCAAAGCTTCTGGAAAATGATCTGGATTACAGAGGAATAAATTTGATATGTCAGCAATCACAGCTAGGAACCAAAAAGAAGAGAGAGGGGGGGAAAAGTTCCCTTAATGCTGCTCTTTCAAGCTATAAAGGGAAATATAAAAATATTTATATTGCTGATATTTATGTACCAGCAAAATGCATAAAATTGCCACTAATACTCAAGATATAAGGCAGCTTTGTAGCAATAGTGAAACATACATATATATGATTGCCAAGTTAAGAATGGAAACTTAAATGAAGCTTTAATGAATGTGTATTGCATTGTGAATACCTCTAAGGTCAAAATCTACTCAGTAGAGTCAACACAGAATAATATTTGAATGAGTAATGCTCTTTGCTCATTTCTGTATCCAAAGAATATGCTCATGCAAATATGAATACAAATGTTTGTTCAGGCTACAATTCTGTAATTGTGAAGTCGTAGGCTTTCATGGCTGGCATCCATAGTTTTTTTATGGGTTTTTCGGTTTGTGTGGCCATGTTCTAGAAGAGTTTCTTTCTGACGTTTCGCCAGCATCTGATGCTGGCGAAATGTCAGAAAGAAACTCTTCTAGAACATGGCCACACATCCCAAAAAACCCACAAAAAACTATAGTTCTGTAATCTAAATAATGTAGATTGTGATGCTAATGACTACTGAACTAGTAAGCACTACTACTGAACTATTCTGTATATATAATAAAAGCAGAGCATCTATTTCTAGCACATTGTACTTCAATTATTTTATGTAAAAAACTGAGAATAATGCACAGGGAAAATCAAAACCACTGCAGTTTGAAGCATAATTCAACAGAGCACTGAGAGGTCAACTAGCACAATAACACTCCTGCTATTATACAAGCTACTGGGTGCAATTCCAGTCTCAGTCACAAATGAGAGAAATTAATTAACTTTACTGAACTTGCTCACTTATTCCATTTATCAGTGAGATCAGAATCTGGCTCACTGCTCTTGGCTTGGTGAGTGTACTTGCATCTGTGCATTTGAATTGCTTAGGAGGGGCTAGGTAATAGGTATTTAAAAGGAAATTTCCCACATTCTATTTTGCAAAATGAAACAGAGTCTCTCT
>CM034701.1:50776630-50791701 GCA_020142125.1 Phrynosoma platyrhinos
TGTATTGTTTTGTTGTTGAATGGCAAGGCCTCAGGGTGGGAGGATATGTGAAGAGGATTATTTTCTATTTAATTAGTGATCCATTGTCTGCTGGGAAACCCCCTGACCCTGGGTGAAGTTCATTTGCATGTGCTGAGTCTTGATTTTGGTGTTTTTCAGGATTTTGGTGTTTTTCAGCCACAAAGAAACCAGCCAAAGAGAAACCAGCCATCTCTGAAGATGCCAGCCACAGATGCTGGTGAAACGTCAGAAAGAAACTCTTCTAGAACATGGCCACACAGCCCGAAAAACCCACAAAAACCCTGATCTGATAGTTTGTTGTTAAACTAGATTATTTCTGCAGTGTGGATCCAATTCATATCACCCTAAACAGATTTGATCTTTGGAAAATCAGAGTGAGGCTGGTTAGTACTTGGTCAGGTATGATTTCACCAGAAATAATAGGGTTCTCCACATAAAGTTAGGAAGGAATCCTTCCTGAAACTCTGCCAATCATATTTGAGAATATGGAGTATATAGAGGAAGATAAGCAATTTCCTATGTTTCTAAGTAGTATTTTCCACTCTACCACTTCAGGATTAGGTCTCTGTTATAGTTGCAATGAAAGTATTTGGCTGAAAGGACTAACCCAAGACAGTTTACTGCCTGAGGTTATCAAGAGGTCTTTAGCCATCCAAGCCAAGGTATATAGTTCCTAAAGTCAGTGTAGCATATGAGACAGAAAAATGTCACAAGTACCTCTTTCTTCCCTGGCAATAATACAATACAGTAGGGGCTCCTCCAGACAAAGCAAAAGTCTCAGGAAATGCTGGATTTTGTTTCTAAACAAACTGATTTTTATTTACATTTACATTTTCTGATATATTTCCAGTCAACTCCCAATACTACCAAAGACTTTTTATCCCCACTGCCCAAGTGGTTTTATTTTTTAATGCCGTATTTTATGAAATAAATTGGGTTGGTTTTTGAAATTAAGTGGATTGTGTGTTTCTATTTTCTTGGTGCCAGTAAAGATGGACACAAGTAAACAGAGATATGATTGCCAGGACACAGATTCAAGAGAGATTAAATGAGGGGAAAGGAATGTTTGTAGAAAAACAAAATAATCTTAAAGTTTAACTAGGGTCCAAAACAAGCTCCAGGAATAATCCAGTTTGAGATCTGCTAAATTCTGGGAATTGTAGCTTTGTGAGACATTTAGCCTTCTTTGTCAAAGAGCTCTGGTGTCACAATAAATTCTCAGGATTCTCTAGCACTGAGCCAAAGCATTTAAAGTAGTCTCACACTCGAATATTTCTACAGAGTGTTTTGGACCTCATATAATATTGCTAAAGTACTTTATCACAATGACAATAACTTTTGGATTTTTTAAAAAAACTCAATGGAAACTGGTGAAAATAAATTTCAGAATTGTTTGATGAGGATGAATGTGATACGTGACCAGTGGGAAGGAGCAGGGAAAGGACACAAGGGGAAAAGGGAGGATAGAATCAGCAGGAGTATGAAGTATTGAGATACAGGAAAAGATGTCCACAGCCAAAGTAGTCACAGTTCTAAGACGAAGTGGGAGGAGAGAGGGGAAAAATAAGCATTTATATGGATCTGTAACCTGAGAAATTTCAAGAAACAATTGTATGCAGGGTTGGGAAAACCAATGAATATGCATATACAATTTAAACAAAAAGAATTCAAAATTCTTGTCACTTTAAGACACTGCAGTTGAGGCCAAAGAATACATTAAGTAGCTAATAATTTGTCCCCTTTTCATGATTCTCCAAGTATTTTGCTTGAGTTGGCTGCCCCACTCTGCTAAATGGTGCAGCCAGCTCTGTTGGCTGGCTCTGGTTTTTTTTTTTTTTAAGTCATTTATCCATTAAAATATCCAATAGATACCCATGTTTTATGCTATTACTTGCTTGACAATGCTACTTTTAGCTCTAAACGTTTATCTTTAAAGGGAAATGAATATATATGTCCCTCCTCCCCTTGGCAACTACTGCAGCATTCTTCAGAGTTTGAATATATTTGGAAATAGATTTTGCACTTGAACATTGAATATGATCAATTTCTTTATCAGCAGTACTTCTCTCAGCTATTCTCTTAAATTACATATTCCATTGCAAAATTATATTCCATTGCTAAGGCATTAGTCACTATCCACAGTTTGTATTTTAATACCACAAGGGGTTTTTGTATGCCATTGTAGGTGGACTGCTAAAATACTGTGGGGATAATTGAGTCCATTCTTGAAAATGCAACTTTATCTTATTTTAAAAGGTATCCTCTGCAGAGAAATGAAGGTGTTCAGAAAAATCAAATAAACTAATAGGGGTTGCAGACTGCCAGAAATAGTGCAAATTGAGTCCACTTTTAGGGTTAGGGTTAGTGCTAGGGAATCATGGGAACTGTATTTTATTGTGGCACCAGAGCTCTCTGACAGAGAAGGCTCAATGTCTCAGAAAAAAAACAATTCCCATGATTCCCTAGCACTAACCCTAACCCTAAAAGTGGACTCAATTTGCACTATTTCTGGCAGTCTGCAACCCCCCTAACTTTTTTATGGGGGAGAAAAATCAGATTAAACCAGCCACATGTTTCATTTAGATTAAGGGGGGAAGCAGACGGTGTCAGTGTGTGGATGATGAGTGTTGTAGTGATGCTCTTTAGTACCCAGCAGAATCTGCAGGACAAGCCGGCTGCTGTTATCCACAGCCACTTTGTAACTCTTACCATCAACTGGCTCAGCTTCCCTTCTTCAGGATCCTGTCTTCCTCAGTCAAGAAGTCACATTGTAAAGTCCAAAAGCATAGCTTTATTAATGCATATAAAAGTAAAAATAAGATAACTAAGTAAAATCCATTGTGATGAACTTGTTCAGTTCAGCCATGTAAGATTACATCTTTAACAATCCAAAAGTTAGGATCCAACTTGTTACAGTTAAAACCACTGTTTCCAGCCACACACGTGCTCACATCTTGAACAATAACATTCTAGACAAAGGATTTTCTAGGCCCTTCCCATACTCCACCTTCTAGGTGTTAACCTTATGTTAATTGCATAATGCCTGTACGATGTATGTTAACCCAGCCTCTTGCTGTCCATCATCCACCATGTGACCATTTTCTCAAGCCTAACGATGTTTACGTATAATTGTTATCACTTGCTACCCATAACAAAGTCTGTGTCCATGAATTCTACCTCTGGGAAAGTACATGTTGATGTCTGTGTTGGCCATCTGGTGTTGATTCACTTTGTTTCTCTAGATGTTGTTCTCATGAGGAAATTTCTACACACACACATCTCTACATTTCACCTTTGACTGTATATCCCATCCATATCCTAACAGACGGCACAAAAGGCCATTTTGGGGGCAAGGAAGGGGAGGGGCAGCTGCACGGTGGGTGCCCCAACCCCTTCCTGAAGGCATCATTAGAGTGCCAGCCCCTCTGCACGACCGACACTCTGATGATGGCTTCTCGCCGCAGCGTCTGCACACATTTTTGCAGCACACATTTGGTGACCTGTGCAAGGAGCGCTATTTTAGCACTCCTTCCAGGGGCGGCGAAGCTGAGCCGGGGGGCTGAGGTGTGGGGATACCTCGGCCCCATCGTGCAGCTTCCCAGGGCAGCCCAGGGCTGCCCGTCTGCTTCCCCCCTAAGATTGCCTTTTTATTGTCTACCTACATATTTCAAGGGCATTTATCCTCTTTTTTCTGGTTGTTGTCTTGTCTTATTTTGAATTTTACATAACTATTTAGGTTTGTCACTCCTTCCATCACATGTAAATTTAATATTTAACTCTCCCAAGAAAATGTTGGCCATTTCATTCCAGGTAGCTTTTCACCCTTTCTGTGGCACAGCTTATACTTATCTGTTCAGGAAAAAAAATAATTTCTTTCTCCTTTGTTATTTAATAGACTCCTGAGTTGTTCCAATGACAGTTGAGTTCCGTTCCCCACTTTTGCCACAGCAAAGCGTATGGGGAAAGGAAGTTTGCTAGAAGTTGAAAGAAAAACCTACTGAGCATGGTAATTTAACACCTGCAGATCTTGGCTGAACTCAGCTGCACTAGTTCAGGGGTAGGGAAGCTTTTTATCAGCATTTAGGAAGGGGGAATAACTTTAGGAAGGGGTCAGATTCCAGCAGCCATTGGAATCAAGAACTAGGGCTTGATACAGATCAGCACTAAAAGCCGCCTTTGGGGCAACTGCGGGCGGTTTGGGGGTGTGGTGTGCACACGCTGCATGCCCCCATGATGCCCTGAAGGTTTCCAGAGTGGCTACACGTTACCTGGCTTCCAGGAATCTTGGGGGCATGGCGGTTACACACCATAAGCCCCCAACACACCGTGAAGCTGCCATGGGGCCATGGAAGAGCCTCAAAAGGCATTTTTTCCATGGCCGAAAAAGGAGTGGTTGAAAACCGTTCTTTTTTTGGATGGTGCCACACTGGATTGGGGTCACAGTGTGCAGCTGCCACAGCCCCAATCCATCTTTGGGTTGTCTTTTTTTTTTTTCACAAATGTAAACAGGCAGAGACAGACATAATTCTTATCAATACTCATATTTTCCACCAAGCTTCCAAAGGACTGCTTCATTTTATGTCTAGGGTTACCAGGGTGAGAATTGGACATGGATCTTGTACTTTTAATAGTTGTATAGAAGAGGGAATTTTAACTGGTGTGGCTTCTGGTTGCATGACAAGAAACATGTTGAAATTTGTGCTTCCACACAACCATTAAAGGTACAGGAACTATCCCCACTCTTTAGTCTGGTAACCCCAATTGAAGAATAAACTTCAGTTCAGCAGCTTTCAGGAAAACAAAGCACTACTCAAGGTTAGACATGTCTGCTTAGGGGAAAGTCAACTTTCATGTGACAGGTTTAGTTCACATCACTTCTGGTTCTAAATTTTAAGCTAGAAAGGTCTGGTTTCAAACCTTTCTGCTTGGGCACAGACTAGTCACAGAGTTGTTTGTCATGTGATTGTTCATTTTCCCCACTTTTATTGATTAAATAAATGTTACTGGCTCCCATGATGGTGGATTTACATACATTAATATACAGGAATAGAGAGAGAGAGCGAGAGCGAGAGAGAGAGGAAGGAAGGAATCACTACTGGAATTTTGAGTTTGCTGTCAGCTCAATTTTAACAGTAGAAGAAATAATACATTGCTTAATTTCATTAGACAAATAGATGAGTCCCAAGTTTCACAGAATTCTTCTTTGGGTGTGTACAGTTGTACATAAGTAGATCTTCCTACTGCATGTGGTTTCAATACCCATGTGAACACCTGGGAATCTTATGTCATTTGTGAGATGTCATGGGGGGGCAAGAAATTTTTCCCTACATGCCAAAATAGGGCTAATGAACTATCATCAGCATGTCTTCACAAGTTGGCATCCCTCTGGTGGAATGTGGAATAAGATAGATTGGGTAGTACATTTTCCCATTCCCGTTAAATACCTAATTCTTAAGTTAGTTCTGTCTTGAGGGTGTAATCCATGCGATTGGTTTCATCTCATTTTTTCATTGTGTGATCAGGGATGCAAAAGAAATGCACATTGACCACTGCTGTTGTGGGCATTATTATTATTATTATTACTATTATTTTATAAATTTATCCATGAGACTATTAATGAAAGAGCACACACACCTTTCCATTTTTATTTCCTGTCATCAGGAGGAAACTGTGAGCATCTGAGCATTTCCCTTTTTTCCTTTTTTTAAAAAATTCTGAATAAATGAATGCACATAATAAAAAACGGGTATGTTTCAAAAAAGTGCTCAAATACATTTTATTCAGTAGAGGGAATGCATAAAAAGTGTGTATGTTAGGAAGCATATTTACCAAAATAGAAACAAGGGCAGAAAAAAAGAGAAGGGATTCTTCAGATTAATACAAAGTAACGAGAAGTATTTCAACAATACTCGTTATTTAGTCCTAATTGGCACATCATTTTCAACTTTTGTAGTCCCCATAAAAAGCAGGGTTTGGGGTGGGAGTATGAAGGAATCTGTGTGGCATTGTATGGAATTTGGCCAATCATTTAGATCTCATGACACTTTAGGCTTCTTAGCCTATCATCATTCATATCTCTCCCATGCCTTTACTCACTATTGGCTTTTTTATTGATTCTTATTTTAAACTTTCAAGTTTAATTCTGTCTTAAGGGGTGGGCGGGATGGGTGGAGGGATCGGGATACCTGTATGTATTTTAACTATTGTATTTTTAATTGCTGTGAGCCGCCCCGATTGCTATGCAGAGGGGTGGGATAAAAATAAAATTTATTATTATTATTATTATTATGGATGTTATGAGACCCAGTATAGACATCTCTTATTTTTAAAGAAACAGTAGCATAAAGTCCTTTATGTAAGCTGAAATGGAATATTCTTGCTGTCATTTTCCCCTCCTTTCCCTATCCACTGTCACAACAAGGAGGAGTTAATGGCCAAGGAACCAGGTCAGAACTGCAATCCCATGGGGCTTTTTGTTACGATATATCCTAGAATTGGGCAAAACACATACACACAATCTTATACCCAGTATTGCAGTTGCAGATTTACGACCTAGAGTTATGGATCCATAACTGATCTGTATTCATGAATTCAATGTAGTTACACCGCACATTAAAAGCTAGTAGCTGCTCAAAGAGACAAAGGGCTGTTCTGCTGGTATTCAGAACACAAGAAGGATGACATTTCCACCACCCCTTTGTTAGTGAGAGGAAAGCCAACTACCAGCATAGTCTGAGGAGAAGCCTACCCAGATGCAGCCAAAACAAAATTGTAGTAGAGTTAAAAAACAAAAACACCCAGCTATTGATATTGGGAATGCATTGACCATTTTTCACATTCAAAGGAAGATGACTCACAGACATAGTTATACATCTAGAGTTCTGGAGGTTTTATCTTCAGTTATGTTGTGTACAATAGAATACAATATCTACACACACCAATTCCTCTCCGACTTCCAAACAACTACTCCTACTGCTCCAAACCAACTGAACTAACCCACATGTGACTAGTCTCTTGGTCCACTTGTATAGGAGGTTGGCTCTGAGTCATTACTCTGTGCCACATAGCATGATGCAACCTTGCAGCAACTTTGCCTCATGCCATGTGCTCCTGACTCAGCAATCTGTAGCTGTCCCATGGAATATATGTCACCTGTCAATCAAAATATTTTCTATTGTTTCATGCACAATCACTCCAACACCCTTCTCACCAGCAAGCAAACTGTGACCATCAGAAGCAGGACTCCCTGTCACAAATCCTTATCTAAGCCTCACTAGTTGATGGGAGGAGGTGGAAACCTTCTTGCATCCTGATGGTCAGCTGAATGGACCTCCTTCACCTGATCTAGTATCTGGCTTGTAAGTTGGATGGGGGTGGTGGTCAGGCCAGGAGAAATAGCTCATTTACATATCCTGAGCCAGTTTACTGTAGTGGTTTGAGCACTCTGGACACCAGGCATTTGTTTATCACATCTCAACCCATCAGGGATCCCAATATGGTGTTCAGCAAAGAAAAACATTTAAAACATTAAATATATGACTAAAATGAAAAACAAACTAAAGCTCCTCTTTAAAAAGTTATTGACTCTCAAACAGTTTAGAACAGTTACAAACATCCAGAGCAGCCACCCCAAATTTTAAGAACCAAAATCTAAATGAAATAGCACAGTATTCACTGCCTGCCAGAAAATTAGAAGTGATGGGGCCAGGCCAACCACCCATGGAATGGATTTTCCTAGTTGGAATATTGCTACAGAGAAAGTTCTGTCAGATGCGGCCACCAGCCCAGTCTCACTGGGTGGTGAGACAAATAGCAGGATCTTTCCTGTAAATCTTCAGGCAGGCTTGCATAGGCATCCTACCCCCAAGCCATTTAGGGCTTTTACAGTATAGTGATCTGTACTGTAAAGAGTCCTAATTCAATACAGTATAGTATTGAATTAGGACTCTTAGGGACAAGGGTTCTACTCTTTGGCCACTGGGTGACTTTGGGCAAAACTCACTCTCTCCTTCACAGGAAGACAATGGGAAACTCCTTCTGAACAAATGTTGCCAAGGAAATGTTATGACAGGCTCATTTTAAGATTTCCATAAGTTGGAAATAGCTTGACGGCATGCAACAACACTGAACATTATGAAGTGCTTTAAACATTTGGAAGTAATACACTAAGGCAAACTACTGGTCCCCCCCCCCCCCATCCCCTGACACCTGTTAAATCATGCATAACACTTACATTTCTTGCTAATAACATCTGCTGTCTGAGAGAATTTATAGTAATGGATTTTAGGAAATGGTCATTTTATATTTTTTGTTCTAACCATAGAAGATCAGAAACTTGGTTTAAAAACAAAAAGTCAGAGCACAGATAGGAAATGCCTAAATAATCTCATTTTCACATATCAAGATGCTCCTCTTCTTTACCTGCCCCAGCTCTGTGCCACTCAAACTGTCCCTGCTGTTCCATGCAGATATTAAGGATGCAAAGGGGCTTTGTGGAAGGGGAAATGTGTCTCCTCTGAGAATGGCTGACAGGCTTATTCCAAGACCAAACTGGATTGTCGCCTAAGTACTCCATCCATCAAGGGCAATTTCATTCCATCATTTTTCTGGAATCCATTGGTATCTCAGTATCTCCAATTTTTGGACAATAGGTGGATCCAGAGATATATAATGAATATACATCAGGCTGACAGAAGGGGATTTATCCACAGTCCTCCCCAGACAGGGCTTCCAGCCCTTGACAAAGTTATTCTCTGCTGAAGGAAATGAAATGTGATCCAGGACCTCAGCAGTATCTGCTATCTCTACTGTATGGCTTGGATGTCATGCTATTGTTGCTTATGTCAACAAGAAAAGAGAATCTTTGTGAGATTTAATACTCATGTTAAAACATAGCATCAAAAAGAGACTTCTAAAATTTTGGGGAATATGAGAGAAAGTACTGGACAGTACTCCCAAGCAGAGTAATCAAATGGGCAAGACAGAAGATGAACAGCAACTAATCCCATACCCACCCATACACAAACTCTAGACAACAGAGTGTTCAAAAACAAATAAACAGGAAGTTTGCATATAAAGTAGCAATTAGCAAGTATAGGCATGCAAATCTGGCTAACAACAACAGAAATGGCTCTTCGAATTTGAAGTCGTAGGCTTTCATGGCCGGCATCCATAGGTTTTTTGTGGGTTTTTTCGGGCTGTGTGGCCATGTGTGGCTCTTCGAATTCTTTGAGAATAATGCTGAAGTGCCAGTGAAAACCTAAGACTCCAGTCATGATCACTTATGGGTCCACAACTTGTTGATACATCTTTGGATGACCCCTGTTGATGGCTGTTTCTCTCCCCCCCTCCCCCAGTATCACATACTGATGGCAAGGGAAAGCAAACAAAACTGGCTAGCTCTGAGGAGCCTGCTTCTGTAGTATTTTCCTTCAGGATACCTGCAACGAGGGCCCTTTATCCTTCTGCCTAGTACAATTATGCCAGTACAGTTATACCAAGGTAGTACATAGGAAGGGGGGGCTTTTTCTTTCTCTTTTTGCAAGAGGGGGTACAAAAATGTGGATGATTCTGAATATAAAACTTGCAGATGGATTTGTAATTCTATTAACCATTTCCTGGCAAGCAATGTGGAATTTTTAATCCTGTATGCATTTATCCTACGTTTATCCTTCTGCATTTGGTCTCATGTAGTTTATATATAAGGCTAGGTTCCAGACAAAAATGCCATCTGATCTATTTCTAGGTGAATACATCATGTGAAGATTTGAGAAATACCGTTCACAGATGTGAACTCCTGATTGTGGAATGCTTTTCCCTTGGAGGCCTGATTGACGTCAACACTGGTTTCATTTCGGTGTCAAAAAAAGGATGGCTATTTATTAAAGCTTTTCGGCTACATTGGTTTACTTCAAATGGGATGCACAGAAGTTTTTAATCTTAAACCTGTTCTAACTGGTTGATGTGTTTAATATATATTTAGTCTCTTTAAATTATTTTTATTGTTTTAAATTGTTTTACCTGTTAAAACTGATTTTACTTATGTGCCATCCTGAGATCTGTTGATCTATGGCAGGATAGAAATATTTAAATGAATGAATGAATGAATGAATATATCAGAGGAGTCTTATACATTTTTAAGACTAATAGTTTACTTTTCTACTGAAATAGATTAGCACAGCTACCTTTTTGAACACTGCTCCATTTAAATATAACACTTGGAAATAACTTTGAAAATAATTTATAGTTGTAAACATTTGAAAATTTGGGGATCATTACCTTTGTTTTGTTTTGTTTTGTTTTCTCTAATAAGCAATGGCAAGGGGTTGTATACTAAATGGGCAAACTGTACTGGTTAACCCTGTAAGAACTTTACTCTTTGGTGCCAAGAGCAATCATTATTAGGTAATGAAAGAGTGTATAAGAAAGTAGTCGATTATTTATGATAGAAACAAAATGAAACTAATGGGACAAGATTTGAAAGCTGTGATGCATGAAAGGTACTATAGATGAAGCTTTGGCGCCATGACAGACTATAGAAAAGCTCAGTGGGAAGTAACAGTGTCAACATGACTACCCAGGAAAAAGAATACATGTCCTGACCAAATCCTTGCCATCTGGTGTTTATTTAATACACAATGAAGGTCAAATGGCTACTGATCCTTTCTTCCTTAGTCCACTGACTAGAATGGAAGGAATCAAAGTGTTTATCAGTGTGTTTGGAAAGGCTTCACTGTATGATCTGATAGAGTTGATATTATTGGGGCTACATTTGCATTAATATTTCCAATGAGGCCTGAGGGAAATAAACGATTACAAATATTGTACACAGAGACTGGGCATCTGTTGTGGCAAACAAAATCTTATAACTGGATATCTCCAAACTCATCTATATTTTAAAAGACAGACATTAATTTTACTACAGACAGCTAACAAAAATATTTTACATATGCTGGTGCTTTTTTAAAAACCCAATCTTTCCTTAATCCCCTCCCCCTTCCCTTTTCTTTCTTTCCACTAGATTGACTACACACCTACTTTATATAATTATTCCATTAGGATACATTAACTTTTAGGTGAAATATGTTTATTATGCATTATATGTAAACAGCATACGCTATGGGTAAATCTTATGTATATTTAAAAGTATTATTTTACATAACATTCTGCTTTCCACAGCTTCTCCCAGTTGTGCACTGTCATGAAAGGCATTATTCTCTAAAAACATGATGCCTTCAGATTTGTCATGCATTGCATTGGAGTTGCATCTGAAGAACACAGATCTATTAATGCTTAAAGGAAAAGAAAAGATCATCCTGTGCAATTATTGCTCTAGCTGTTAGTTTGGCAAAGAAGAAGGGACTAACTAAAGAAATTGTTCTAAAAGGAAAGGGGATGTCGGGTCTATATTTAATTGCTAATATGAAATAGAGTAGATTCATTGAAGCAATGGGATTTACATAAATGTTGACTTATCATTCTTACTTATCCAGAGCTGTTTGGTTCTCTGGTACTGATTTTTCTATGTGAAGGGATTATTTTCAATGTAGTCAGTAGAGTATTTGTAACCACCTCCCTGCAGTCTAAAGGCAGGGTGTCTGAGCTTGCCTTAAAGAGCCCTGGTGGCAAAGTGGTTAAATGCCTGTACTGCAGCCACTCACTCATAGACCACAAGGTTGTGAGTTCAATACCAGCTAGGGCTTAGGCTAGACTCAGGCTTGCATCCTTCCGAGGTCGCTAAAATGAGTACCCAACTGTTGGGGGGCAATGAGCTTACAGTTGTAAACCGCTTAGACATCCCATAGCATGATATGAAGTGGTATATAAATGAAGCTGCTTTGCTTTTGCTTTTTAAAGGTTATATACAGTTGTCCCTCCAGATTCACAAACTTGCCATTCACGGTTTCGATTACTCGCGAATGGCAAGTCTGCAGCCTCCTCTCTCCCTCCCTCCCTCCCTCCCTTACCTCCCTCTTTCTGTGCTGGCCTTTTCTTGGCTAGGCCAGCCTTTTCTTGGCTGTGCACCTTTGCAGCAGCTGGCACAGCCTTGCTTCATCCCTGGAGGCCTTGAGGCAGCCACACCAGCCTTGGAGGCCTTGAGGTGGCCACGCCAGCCTTGCCTCAGCCTTAGAGGCCTGAGGGCAGTCACGCCAGCCTTGCCTCAGCCCCAGAGGCCTGGAGGTGGCTAGCGCAGCCATTTCTCCACTATACTGGCCTTCTCCGGGAAGGAGGAGAAGGAGGAAGAGGAAGAATTACTCAAGTCTCATTGTGCCCAATGGTGCTGCCATTGGAGAGAATGGGACTTGAATATTCACAAAATTTTGAATTTGTGTCTGGAATGGATCCCTCGCAAATTCAGAAGAATGACTGTACATATTTGTAAGATTCCTGGCTTGCAATATCTCATTTTCTTTATGCAGTACAACAGGAAGTATATCATGCAAGTATTATTTAAATGAGGTCCAAAACACATTGCAGAAATAATCCAGTATGAGACCACTTTAACTGCCCTGCCTCCCTGTGCTAAGGAGTCCTGGGAACTGTAGTTTAGTGTAGCCCTCTGACAGAGAAGGCTAAATGTCTCACAAAGCTACTGTTCCCACTATAGTACTGAACCAGGGCAGTTAAAGCAGTCTCAAACTGGATTATTTCTGCAGTGTGTTTTGGATCAATATTTACATATCTCAGGAAATCCTGGAGGAGCTGGAAGGTGTGGTATAGACTTCATTGAATTGTTTATTTTATTGGTTTGCCCTGGTGTTAGCAAGTGGATGATAATGTTGGCCTTTAAAGGTGTGATCCAATACCTGAAAGGTGGGCAAGAATCTGTTCTTGCTGGAATATCATTATAATCATTCCATCCCTACACATACATAGATGACTCTCTGGCTTCCACATTCAATGGAATGGCCACCATAGAAAACAAAGGTTTCATATATTGACAAATATTTATTTATTCCCAGTTGACTGTTTCCTATTATACCTCTCTATATATTTCCATAGGTGAGGGTAGGATGACATCTCACAAGAGAAAAACAGGGTTCCTGCCACCATATTTGTATAGTGTTATGTGCAGGGCTGGCTAAAAACATTTTGCTGCCTAAGTGAAAAGGGCATGATGGCACTCCCTCCCATTCCATGTAAAAAAGTTGACCAGAGTCACTGCTGGACATCTAGTAAACTGGGAGTTGAATCTTACTTCTACACTGATGATGGTGGCCAGTGTTCTCCATTCCACAAGAAAGAAACAAGTTAGCTTAGGAGATGCAAAGAAAGTTCCTTGGTATGTAGTTGTATGAATCTGACCTCTCCCAGAATTTGTTTCCTGAAGTGACTTTCTTATTCTATGTATGGCAGAGACAGCCTTGGACACTAACATGGGAGCTGGAAATGAGGGCCTATTGAATTATTGTTTAGGTGTAACTAGTAGCAGGTGGTGATTCCCATGTCAATGGGGTGTTGAATCTCCTCCAAATATTATCTGAATTTTTAAGGAGATATCCAAGGTGCTGAACATACTTTGTGGATAAACTTGACATTTTTGATAGGAGATTTAAAGCTTGGATAAAATCCCTGAGAAGATTCACCACTGTAATTTTTAAAAATGATATATATATATTCAGTAGATTCACTGTTGCACTGACTTCAGAGCCATCAGCTCCCACTGACAGTCTACCTTGATACAGTTTTTATACATGCCCAATTGTACTCTAATTTATAAAATTAAGGGCCATATTTAGAATCTAAAAATCCAAGTTTTAGCTAAGCTCTGAAAATCTGTGGTTGTTTCTCTTCCTCTTTTCCCTCCTCTTTCTCATATATGCTGGCAGATTTCTCTTTATTTCTTTCTCTTAAACCAACTGCTGCATGTGTGTGTGTTAAAAATGGAGAATTAATTGATACAACTTCTGTTAATGAAAAAAAGGAACAATACACTTGACATTACTGAGAAAAGAATGTGCTGCTCTTTGTTATATCAGAACTTCAAGTTCTGTAAGTGATTCAGGAAGGTGAAGTGTGTCAAGTTGTAGGTAACAGTAAAATGCTATGTCAATTTTTGCTTGTAACTGACATGAAAAGAAAATCTGAAATTAATACTTGTCAAAGGAATGTTATTTTCTGTATGTTGACATTTCATTAAAACATTTCAAGAACATTGCATGTTTATATTTAATGTTGATACCCCATTATTAACCATAAGATTTCTAAGTTATGCATTCCTGGAAACATGCTCAACTTCCCACATTCCAAATTTTGGTTTGAATATTGGCTGAAATATCCAAAAGCCAGATGAGGAATTGCTCCTGAAAGATGTCTAATAATACTTAAATAAAGAAATAAAATTATGGGCTGGAATTCATAACCACAGTTATGAATGTGTGGCTTATTGAGCAGCAGCCACTATGGGTAATAGGGATTTGTTCTATTGTCAATTGGGGCAATCGACACTGGTGTTTCCAATCCCCTCCCACCAGTGATTTCCAGCACAAGCAGGAATTTCCACAGAGATCCTACTTCTGATTGTCACACTGGAGATCACTAAAGAGTGTGTGTGCTGGGATGCATGTGAACTAAATTCAACATGTACAGAAAACTTACACTGGAAAAGAAGCCAACTTCACTGTGAAGTTCTATGCAGGCTGCAAACACTGCAACAGAAAAACCTCCCACACAGGCAGCTGTTGGCAAGACACAAAACTGCTGGGCTCTCTCTTGTCTCATGTAGAGGTTCTTTATTCTTCTGTTACAGACTAACAAAGTATCTCTATATACAGTCAACCACACATGAGTACCCAACTCACCCACTTATATACAGTATCCCCTTCTGGGATATTAGTCCAGCCCACTCCTGGGATGTCACCCAGTTTCCAGGCACCTGGCTGATGTGACTCTGCAGAATTGATGGTTTCTGACTCAACCCTCTGCCTAGTGTTGTATCAGTCTCCTGTGAGTCAGGACTGTTCAAATATTGAGCCATCATGGCTCCCAACTGTACTAAGGTAACCCTCCCACCTTTGTCCCAGTCTCTTTGCCTCAGTCGCTTCTATGAC
>CM034701.1:50796518-50828617 GCA_020142125.1 Phrynosoma platyrhinos
TTATTATTATTATTATTATTATTATTATTATTAT
Source organism: Phrynosoma platyrhinos (assembly GCA_020142125.1). NCBI lineage: Eukaryota > Metazoa > Chordata > Lepidosauria > Squamata > Phrynosomatidae > Phrynosoma > Phrynosoma platyrhinos. The sequence continues at coordinate 50,796,553 of CM034701.1, forward strand.
TATTAAAAAAACACCCTGCTATGCATTATATACCAAATGCTTGCTTGCATAAAAACGTTTTTACTTGCCTGTGAAAGGCCAGCAAGGAGGGGCCAGCTTAGCCTCCCGATAACCAAGGCCAGAAACTGTTCTGTACTACAATTGCTACTTATTGACAATTATGATACTATTGCCATTCTTTAACTATGACATTATTTGGGCATTGCAGTGCAGTAGTGCTCTCCATAAACATAGGAATGGGAAGATACGATGATCAAGTATATAAAGTTTGTGTCTGGAAGATCCAGCTTAAAATTTTTGTTCATCCATGCTGTCCAAAAGGTAACACTTTTAGATATAGGTATTTGATGTGCAGCCTTAAAATTTCTTTTTTAACTGTGTGCATTGGGGACATATGGCTGCATATTTGGATGACCTTATTTGCATTTTTCAAATATGCAATATTTTCAACCACTCATTTGGCTTTTGCTTTCGGAAATGTAGACAGCTAGTGTAACCACTTTGAACAGATTCATAATTCTTAAGTGACCAGATAATCAGGTAATTTATTTCACAAGGCTGAAAGAAAGTCATACAAAATTAATGTATTTATGATAAAAACAGATTTTTTTTAAAAAAAACAAACCTCCATGTATCAGAATTACAACCTAAGAAAAACCCCATGATCATAAGGAGCTCTTCTATTATGATCACAAAGAGCTTTAGTCTAACTAGCTGCTGGACAGACCTGTGAGGTCCACTCATATCACATTAGTAGTAAAAACTGCAAGTCACTTGTGTCTTGGGATACATAAGGACCTGCTGTATGCCAAATCAATCTAGAGTAGTTCGGAACTGGCTTCTGTAACTGGTAGGGGCTTTTCAGGGAGTGAGACAGACATCTTTCCCATCATCTCCTGTTCAATCAATTTTAATTAGAAATGATAGAGCCTAGAACCTCTTATGTGGAAAACATGTATTCTGTCATTGAGATGGATATTTGTAGAAACTGAACCCAATGCCTCTTTCATCACAAGCAAACATACATTCTATCATTGAGCTGTATACCCTTTGCTTTCTTCTGCTTATCCTGCTTCTTTGAATGTATGAACTCTCTCTCTTTGGTCTATACACAGTTTTGTGGGCACATACTCAACCTTTTATATCAGAAAATTCATATCAAGCAAACTATTCCAGGAGCAGTTTGTCAACAGAATACGTTATACATATTCATATATAAAGTGTATATATGTAGAGGAATAAAATCACTTAAAATGCTTTACTCAATGAAATAATGTACCCATCAACATTGTTCTTGGGATGCATGTGCAAATATTTTCTATCAAAAAAATGACAGAAGGCTGTTTAAAAATAACAACACACAGGGGTATTTTGGAAAACACTGGAATATTTTAAATTTATCTAAAATTATAGAGGAATTGTTTTTCTATAAAGAAAAAGTGATTCGTATATTTTCAGCTTGTTGTTCATAGAGTTATGAATTTATTCTATTGACTTTTGTCCTCTTTTCCCTAGAATAGCTTCCTTTTAGAGTTCCTGAACTGACAAAAATGCTTTTAAAATGGGTAATTAGTGACAAGTGACTAAGAAGGACCTAGCACTGAGAAGTTGAGCTTAAGCCTCTTGAAAAGTCTTCATATAAACAAGTCAAACCACATCACTCATTATTCCTCTTTTGTTTACTGGGAGAAAAGTTCAAACAATTTAATGAGAGGATTACCCATACTTCAACTCTATTGAAAAAGATTAATTGATATTTTCCTGTTAGGGGTTTAACCACTTGGATTTGGCCTCATATCCCCTATTGTTACTGATGCTGTGATCAGCAGAGCAAAGTTGCTTAAAGGTTAGACAAACTTTGCAGCATAAATTACATGAACTAATTTATGTTAACATCCAAAGGAACACTCTGAACAGCTCTTTGCGTCTGGCATTTAAATAGTGAGAAAAGTACGATCCTTCACTCATTGAGATTTGCTAGAAAGCTGCATTTATATTAGAATACTCAGTGCCACCTTATTATGATGTGTGTGTGTGTGTGTGTGTGTGTGTGTGTGTGTGTGTGTGACAAATGTAAAGAACACATTTCATGGTGATTAGCATTCAGCATCTTTAAATACATGTGTTTGGTGTGCAGCCTTCCCATTTCTTTTTTAACTGTGTGCATTGGGGACATATGGCTGCATATTTGGATAACCCTATTTGCATTTTTCAAATGTGTAACATTTTTAACCACTCATTTGGTTTTTGCTTTCAGAGAAGTAGACAGCTAGTGTAACCACTTTGAACAGGCAGTTTACTTAATTCATTTCAAAGGACAAGGAGTAGATGGTATTTGTACCCATAAATCATTTTAGTTTAGATATTTATGTTTTTATCCCAAGAAACATCAACTGATAATATAATTTAGATAAAGTATGAAGAAGAAAAGAAAAAATCCAGCAAACTGGAGAAAGCACAGAGAGTATAGGATGTATCACCAATTCTTTTTAAAGGATTTATTTTTATTTTTATTTTTTTGCACAAACCATTCCGCTTCCTTGCAGAAGACAGAAATGTGGAAAGAGTATTGGGTGATGATGTGAAGTATACAATAATTGGGGAGAAAAATAAATTGAAAATTAGAAAATTTCTGTTTCTTTAAGCATATGACTTTCTAATTTTTATTATGATGGGGAAAATACTGACTTCTACAGTTCATACTTTTAAAAAGAAGAAACACATTAATTGCTAAAAAGGGATTAGGAAATAATGAGGTTTTTTTTAAGGCTGAAGATATGTGTTTGGTATGATTTCTTTTCTAGAACACAAAATAGATTAGAATGCCTTATGTTTCATGATCACTTGGCCATGAAACTCAGATGTATTTGATAAACTTTAGATATTTGATAAAGAAGTGTGTAATGTATTTCTTCCCTCTTCAGTGACTGGTCTGCTTAGCTGCTAATATTTTATGCATATCATCAAATATATCTGCTCTTCCATAAAATATCTAGAAGGTATACATGTTTAGAACACTATATGCCAAAATAACAGTAGTCAATAATATTGTGGACACACTGGGAAATATCAGAAATATATTTAGATATATTATGAAACTATTAAAATATTACTGTGTCTCTTTTAATTGACAGGGTATTAAGGTTTTCAAACCTCCAAAATTCTATAATCTGCATCAAAAGAAGCAACCTTTTTAATATACTTATTGATGATTCGATATTCATTCCAGCAAAGAGTTTTTATTAACAACTGGCCAGCAATAGAACAAAAGCAAATACAGCACAAGCTTGTATGCTGCTTCTGATACTGAACATGGAGACATTTTATTGACCTTAAACTGGCCAAATGTTGTGAACCTTATTGATTAACTCGAGCCCACTGAAATGGAATGAAAACTGTTTTACCACAAGACAATATAGTATGATCCCTGTCTCCATTCTTTCAGCATTCTGAACTTTAAAGCACAGCCTAATATTGACTATATTGATCCTCCTAAATTGTTCTGCGATAATAAATATTACATTCTTACAGCAAGTCTCCACAGTCATATTAGGTGATTGGAGAATTGAGCTGTAATCAGAGTAAGTTCTGTGAAAGATAATCTTTCTTTATTCTCCTCTACTGAGGCAGAGATAGGAACCAAGGGACAGCAGTAATTGCTGTCGTTGCTCTTATAAAATCTCTTTCCTCAGTGACCACCACAGCTAAACAATTTAGTATTTATCCTTTTGAAGAAAGAAGTTCAGAAACATACATAAATGCAATTAACTCCAAGGAGTTACTTGTTCCAGTCATTCTGAGTAGAACAGTTCACTTAAAAAAGCAATAAAAACCTTACATGTAACAAAGCTTTGGTCCAGAAAGGATAAAATGTTCATATAAACTATCTGTATGATTCCATTTGATCTAGTCTATAAAATCTATATAACATTTCTGGAGGAGGATTCACTGTTGCTGTATTATTGGTGGGTAGGTAGTTGGGTGGGGTGAATCAGAAAATGATAATATTCTTTTCCTTTTGCTTATCTTTTCCCATCTTTCTTTCCATTACTACCAGCCACAACATAAAGATGTACAAGAAGAAAACTTGTAACTATAGGTTTTCCAAGTGGGAAGAAAACAAAAACAAAAAAGCTCTCTAGCAGAGTTTTTAAAACACACACAATAACAACACCACACACAATTACATCTTACTATTTAAAGGCAAGAATTAAACAGAAGGAATACAAGACTTAAACAAAGCAGAAGACAGATGTCCAGAAATTGTCATTAGTGACAGCACACAGATTGTGATTAAATTTTAATGTGGCATTTAACTTAAGTAAAGATTTTTGCTTATCAGAGGGAAAGAAGCCTGGGGAAAAATATTGTTATTGATTTCATTGCTTTAAATGTAACTGATATTTTAAGTAATTTTTGCTTGGTTTCAGTGTCACTTTTTAAATGTCTGCTTGGACTGAAGGAGTCATTAGATGGCATGTTCATTTAAAATTCTGTGTCTAATGCATAAATTGTTCTCCAGTGTCCTTCAAGTTCTATCTATAGAAAACAAAACAAAGCATTCAATCCACTGAATAGCAGCAGCAATGCAGAACTGTGCTTTGAAGGGTTATGTGAATTTAATGTCATTAAAAATGTCTTGATAGAGTTAGGGGACTTGGTTTGTCTCTTATAAATAATATTGATGTTCTGCTTATTATATGAGATACCAAAAGTAAACCAGTACCTTTCATAAACTTCCATTTTATCTATGAAGTTTATGATAACTAATTTAAATAAACTAATGAGGAAAGAAGAGAGAGAGAAACCAATAAAACAGCTATGAATCTGTTTCTACAGTATTTTATTTGATTTTTTTTTCAAAAGAAGAGGGGGTATTTTTGTTGTGTTTCATTCAGTACTGTTTTGATGGGAATGAAGAAAAATTGTTAAAATTGTGGAGCTATTATAGGTGTTACCATCTGATATTTCATAAAATTTTAAGTGTGAATTAAGATAGATAAGGTTAGAAGGACTAATTCACTTCAGCTATAATGCATTTGTATTAATGAATAATCAAAAAATGCATTGGGTACCATTATGTTTCCTTATGTCCATTGAAAAATAAAAGCTGATATCTACCATATAATAATGATAGACATATAAATGCATGCCAATACTTCACCAAAAGTAACTTTTGCAAAATTGATGGAATACTAGCACACTGACTGGCATAGGCATTCAATTGACTTCCATTGCAGCTGCTTGGTGGCCTTGACCAGAAATATACTAGAAAATATTCTTGCTGTTTTGAACTCAAGAACCCTTGCTTGAATTATACTTTTCTCAAGCCTAGCTCAAAACATTTTGGTGCCTGAGCCAAAGCAGCAAATAGTACCATTCCATTCTTAAAATCAATATGCATAATTTGAGTTATTTCAGCATAATCTGAGTTATTTTGGTATCTGAGAGAGGAAATATAGGCTGTTATCTGGTTAGTGGCATATACAGGTGTCAGTCAACCTTACACCAGTGTATGTCCCTTTTTGGTAGATATAAAAATTGATTTTCTCTTTCCACATCTTCACCAACTAAAGCCACCCCTTGTACCTATTGTAGAGTTGGTGCAGCCTCCCCTTTGCTGTTACATGTCTGGTGAAAGCAGCATGAAATTGGAGAGGCATCTGACTATGCCCATGCACCCAGACATAAAATGATTACATCATCTGCTAAGATCCCTGGTGGAACTCTGCAGACCTCAGTGAAGGATAACATCATTTCTCATTTGGTAACACTGATATAGCCAGGCAATTCTCCCATTTCCCACTGCTCTCACCAGCCAATGTCAGAGGTGAGCTGCAGCAACCAGTACAAGTGGGAATATTTTAAAATAAAATCTGCTTTACAAACCATGGTGTTTTATTCTATTGTATTTAATTATTGTACACCTTTCTCCCAATATGGGATCTGAAACAGTTCATTAAAACAATGAACAGTACAAAGGTTGTTTAATTAACCAATCATATCAAAGACATTTATTTAAAACAGTCTTAAAAGGCAGTGAAAGTATGATAATAATGATAAAATTACAGTACACAGCAATTAAAAAAAAACCTTCTGTAACAGTCAAAGGTCTGGGCGAACTAAAAGGTCTTCTCTATGTCTTCTCAGACCTTCAATCACAAAGGATAAAATGATCCACAACGTCTTTCTTCAGACCAGAACTTGGATATAACATAATTCAACATTTTCTCTTCCATAAACTCCTAAAGCAGGTGTGGGCATCTGCATAGTGGTAAGGGTCAATCCCTCACCACTACTCCCATGGCAACATTCACTGGTTCTTTACTGACACACCTACTGTTCTAAAAACAAACTCAAAATGAATGTTGCCAAATCTAAGATCATGGTCTTTGAGCACAATTTCCATCAGTGCAGATGGAGCATAGAAAACTGTCCCTTGGAGCAAGTTAAAAACTTAAAATAATTAGGGCTAACATTTCACCATAGGGCTCAGTGGAACCATCATAGATCCTTGGTACTGAAAGGATCTCAAGGCAGTAATTCTTCCATACCAAGGGGAATCAATGCATACCAACAGCCCTCAGTCTTCAATGCTAAGATTGCAGCTAAATTGCTTCATCCAATAGCCATTTGGATTGAAGCTGCCAACTCTGAACTTGATAGTTTTCAAGTAAGATTTTTACAGGCTCTTTTATGTTCTTAGATATGTACCCAACACAGTTCTTTTATTAGAAACAGGAGAGTGCCCTCTTTCTACCAAGGCTCAGCTACATGCTTTTAAACTTTGGCTGATATAAAAACATTGGGCTTTGTCTTTAAGTCAGATGTGGGCTTGGTTAATCTGGCTTTGAATGTAAATGGGCTAAACATGTTGCTCATAAAGCTGCCTCCATTGGTCTTTCAGAATCCCTGCTTATAAACCTAGGCCATGAGATGGCACTAAAATTATTAAGAAAGAGGCTCTGGGACATTGCTTTTTGCAGTCTTAGGACCAATTCCATTTCATCTTGTTCTCCCAGTTCCCTAAACATTCATTATGTAGGATCTTTTTGTTAGCCTTAAAAAATTAACTGTCCCAAGGTTCTTGTACACCAAGGTGAGATGCAATGTTTTTCCTTCAAACCTTCTTTTTGGAAGGTTTGCTGGAAGGTTTCCTCTGCTCGATTTTGCCCTAGTGGACAGCAAGTAATTGAAACTTTACCACATATTTTGTTCTCTTGTGTCTTTTATAACCAGTGCTATGACCAGCCAATTTCCCTCTTATTGAGAGGCAAGCCAGGCCATTCTGAATTATTTTATATTACATTGTTGTTGCAAGACAAATAGATGAGTATTATCCTGTCAGTTGCAAAAAATTGGTCACTGGCTGTTAAAATTACAATCTCCAATGTAATCTAATATGATCAATTAATTTTATTCTTAACTTTTTGTATTTTAATGTATTTTAATGTAATCTCTCTATTTTATATTGGTTATATGTAATGCAATTTTCCATTTATGTAAACTAAGTTATTGTATGCCTCAATGGGTCTATTAATCATAAATAAAGATTGATTGATTGATTGATATTTAATTATTATTTTAACTTTTTTAATTAATGTGTTAGTTTTATATTTTAAAATATTATAAGCCACCTTGAATTCCATTTTGGGGAAAAGGTGGGATTTAAACCCCTTAAATTAAATAAATAGATAAATAAATATGGGGTTAAGGGCTATGTGAGGTACACAGACCACACTTTATGCACATTGCCCTAAAGCACTAAAGCTTGACAGTGAAGTCAAATTTTGGAAGTGCTGCAACCCACCTGCATTAGCACTGAACCAGGCTTCAGCAATTTCAATGAGTGGTCTTTGTATATTCCCTGTTATAGGTTGATGAACAGTTTTTGAGATTGGGATTGAAACAATGGTGAGTTTTATGATTTCGCTTCTAGCAAGTTAAGGTAGATACAAAGTACTGAGGATAAATATATTTGATTGCACAGATATGTAGCTTTATAGCAAGGGTGAGAATCACACTGCCCTCCAGAGGTTGACTGTGGTGGGGCAGATCTTAGCATTTATCACCATTGGATATACTGGCTGGGGCTGCTCGGACATCCAGTCCAGAACCATCCCAATGCATCACAACTGCATGATGCCCACCCTATTTTGTAGAAATCATTCTGCATAAAATGGCTTCTTTGGAAGCATATGGTAGGGTATACAGTCCAGTACAGAGGGAGAGAGGTTCCAGTATCCACTCTAGGGCTTGAATTCATTCTAAGCTTAGTGCCAATTAGAGTAGATTAATACTTACATTGTATTTGACCATTGGAGTAGTCTTCGGACAATCCTAGGTCTTTGGCTTAGAAATGGAGATGAGCACTGTTCCCTACAGTCAGTTATGACTAGAAATTCATGCCAAGGGACTATCTTTACTTCAATTTTATTTGCCAGCAATATGTAGGTAAATCCCATTGGCTCACTGTGTTTACTTTAGTTGGGGCTAGCAACCAGATGTCTAAGATTCAAGCCTAGACATTAATTCAGACTGTAAAGGAGTTATCCAAAATTCTGAACCTAATCTGGGGATAGGCTTCAGCACCTTGGAAAGCTCACTGGAGTAGCTGCACTGTCCAAATGACACTAAAGCCAAACACCTCCCATTATACATTCTAAAATAAATACAAAGTAAGAAATGAAGATGTAGTGGTAGACTGCAAGAAAGTCAAATTGTAGATTAGCTCATTAGTGCTATTCTTATTAGGGATGGTATCAGCCTACATCCAACATTTTGCCATCATCTGACCACTGGACTCTCCATGCCATCCCAAACTCTTCTCCAGATGATTTTCCAGATCTCTGCAGGAGCTTTTGAGGGTAAACAGAAGTGAGGCTGCAGAAAGTGGGGAATTCACTCTCTTTTTTTATTAGTATATAACAATAAGTGTACATAAATACCTATTCTTCCACCTGCATGTGTATATCTAAATATATATAAAATACAAAGTTTTCCAGACTTTATATATCTCCTTTTTACAAAATAAAAATTAAACTTCTTATACTTTATAAAATACATGTGAGGTTTATATATTTTAACAATCTAAGTGCATAACCCTCATCCCAGAATAGGAGGTCAGTTTTAACATAGCCTTGTCACATTTCTTCACTCCAAAGACTCTTAATTTTTCCCCACTTCCTTAGATATCGTTGTTCAGATTTCCCTTTAAGTACCATTTTTAATTTATCCATTAACATTAGGTCATTTACTTTGATTATCCATTCTTCAAATAAGTGTTCATGTTGCTTCTTTCTTTATCTTGCATAAATGAGATGCGCTGCGGATAACATATATAAGATCACTTCTATTTCCCCCTTTTTTAATTTAGACTTCAACCCCTCTGTTATATTTAATAAATATAACTTGGGATCCATTTCAAATCTGATTGAAAATAACGCTTGAATCTTCCTATGTATCCTGTCCCAGAATTTATATGCTACTTTACATCCCCACCACATATGGTAAAAGTCAGCATTTTGACAATCACATTTCCAGCAGCTATATACTTTATCCTTATTTATTTTCCCTAACGTTAAAGGTGTTGTATACCACCTGTAAAACATTTTATAGTAGTTATCTATTAAGTTTGCACTTTTAGTAAATTTTAGATTCTTTGTCCATACTCTTTCCTGTATGTCCAGTGGGATGGTTTCTTTTAAGTCCTGCATCTACTTGATCATGCAATTTTAAAGTTTCTTCTTTCATTTTGATCTCTAATAGCATTTTGTATAATCTTGAAATCATATGTTTATCACCCTTTTCATAATTTTTTTCCAATTCCTTTTTCTGAGTTTCTATTCCTATTTGCTTAATGTCTTTTTTAAATCTTTCTTTTAATTGAAGGTGTAATAGCCATTGTATTTGTATTCCTTCCCTTTGTAATTCCTCTATAGTTTTAAATTGTTCTTTTTTCCCTATTATTTTGGTTGTGTCTCTATAAGTTATCCATTTGTGGGAATTCACTCTCTTGAGTTCCTCTGACAGAAGCAGAACAACTCCATTGGACCCTGGCCAGTTCCCTCAGTAACACTAGTGATCAACAATAACCAATGGTTATGTCAAGTTTATTGAAGAAAGCACCACAGATAGGAAAAAAAAGAAGGTGTTTGGCTTCTTCAAGAGTATAGGCCAAGATCATGAAGTGAGGACCTCAAACTATTTCTGCTGAGAGAGTATAAGATTATACATATAGTCTATTGGACATAAGATTCCATGTAAAATAAACTCATCTAGGGTCCAGCTCAATTAATTGAGCCAACTGCCCACATTGCTTCATATGACTAGTTTCCTTGTTGCTTCTTGATGCATTGGGATCTCACTTTTCATACAAGGGTGCATTTGTGTTTTTCATACATTTCCATAGGTCCCCACTGAGTGAAAGATAACAAAATGCATGTGAATGGTGATGACAGTTGCCATCTGCATTCTATTACCAGTGAAAGGTATCTCTTCTCTTTCCTCTTATCTAATCAAGCTGGTTACTGCCAAGATCCCAAATGATGGATATGGGTCTGCCAATGCTCTGATAGATGACCAGAAGGGGATAGCTGCCACAAGCTCTTAAGAACTATCAGTCTGTAACAAACTGCTATCTAACTCAAGGCAATTCCTCAAATGTATGAAAAGGAAATCAAATTACTCAGTAATGTTCTCTATTAAGAACTGGACAGCAACAATCTCACCTTGTCAGTGATGCTTTTCCCTAACATTGTATGCCTGCAACAAACTATACCTGTTGTACAGATATATAACAAAGACATGCATTCAATACTGCTGCTTTATTTCCTGGATAACCTGCTCCATGTTGCTTCCTGTTTGGTCTTTTAAATCAAAATGCTTGGTAATCTAAACTACCTTCTTAAATTGTTCCATTTCTAAGTCTAGTTATCATCCTTACATTCTCGGCCCAAAACTAGTTTTGGGCTAACAATCCAGGGATAAAATATTGACCATCATCAACTGGAAGTGTTAAGTTACCCCTTTTGTTAAATTAGCTATATCTGCCTCAGTGAAGACATGGCCCAGGGTCAAGATATTCAGTCAGAGGATAACTCTGAGAATGGACTGAATGTTTAAGGCCCCACTGAATACAGTCTCCAAAGAATATTGAAGTGGAATTCAACCTATAGGAGAGGCTTCCAACAACAAGGCTTCAATCTTTTTTCCCTCTTCCTTTGACACAAGTGATTGCTCTTCCAAGTTACCTGTAGCCCAAGAAGTCCTGTTTTCTTTGCTAAGCATAGGAGCTGTACATCATCCAACCCTAACAAAGCAGATAATGTGGGATCTTAACCTTCCAAGAAAGGGAAGCAGTACATTTTTGCAAAGGTGTATTCTGTGTCCTAAAATGTATAGAAAGGGTGGACAAAGTGTGTTGCCTGCTGTTCCCAATAATACTTTTTGTGGTCCCCAGGCTCTGTGCCTCCCAGAAAGCCCTGTGTTGACAAAAATCAGCAACAAATTTTATGTTTTCCACTTCTGGAAGTTTCAAAGAGAAGCAGTGATGGCATATAAAGTGTGCATATCCCGTCAACCCTACCCAAAACTAAAACTAAACAGGAATTTGATTTTTGGCCACTTCTGGCTTTGTGTTTTGTAATTTTTGCAGAATCCTGAAATTTTCTACAGGAGGATATCTCTGTGGTCCTGACTCTCATCTGTCTGATGTGTACCTGCAGTGGTGCTAAGTGGTTTCATATCACTGGCTCAATCAATCTGCTCTAGGATTCAATACAGACTTTAGGGATACTATGTAAGGAATTCAACCTTGTCCAGAATCTTGGCTAATTTCTTCCAAGTTTACATTAAAGCACAGAGTAGATTCACCATACCAGTAGCATGGAAGCCACTAGCCATCACTGCACATCTGTCTAAAATGTACACACCCTGGAAAAGATATCAACATGTGAGTGAAATGAGTATATCACCCCATTTTTAATCTCATTGCTTTTTTACTTAACGCCTGTATATGCCTTTATTGACTTCCACCTATAATCCCAAGTGACTGTATTAAACTGAATAGCATATCATCTATTGGATATGAACTTGCAAAAAAGAGTTGGACCTTGTAAACATTTTGTTTATAGGTGCACTTGTAAATTACAAAATTTATTTATATTCCATTTCTGGTTTGAACCACAAAGTATATATGTGGGAAGACACTGGAAAAAGTAAAATTCTGCTATGGACAGGAAGAATAAAACCTATAATATTTAACTCCTGTCAATGCGATGATTACAATGCCACATCAAAACATTATTATGGTACTCTCTAATTGGCAACATGTTCCCATACAGTCCTTTTCTCCTTCATGAAACCAGAGAGCTATGAACACTGAATATGTACAGTTCCAATTTCTTATTCCAACCAAATCACTTTCTCATCCTAATTTGTCCTCTTCCTCATGACACTACATGGCATACCACCAGTGTTTTAGCTCTTCTGAGAGAATGCCCTAATTAACTTCAAGGGGATTATCCTTTTTAATCTGTTACAGCAAAACTGACAAAAGTCTTATGGCAATGTGAAAACTAACACATTTTTGTGTGATGTGGTGGTGGTAAACTTGCATTCATGGACTTTCAGCAACAGAACTCATAATATTATCCAAAGTTAAACACATAAATCTGATCAGTGCCTGGAGATCACCAGGAGATCCTATATATGCAAGGCTGGACAGAATGGGAAAGCTGGGATATAAATATAATAATTGACAATTTCTATGATCAAAGAAAAGGGCATGGAAGGATTGGCCCTCTATATAATGTGCAGTTCAGGAGTGTAGCTCCTAGCAGCCCTAGCCAGCATAGCCAATTATGGGAAATTATGAACACTGAAATCCAACAACATCAGGGGGCTGCACATTCACCATCACTGCCATAGAAATGAAGTAGATCAGAGGTTGTTTTATAGTCAGGCTATTCAGTGACCTAGCTTAGTGCACAAACAATCAATGACTCTCCAAAGTTTCAGAAGACTAAATGTGGGACACACAATATGTGCCTCACTACTGAGCTATGGCCCTACTATTTATGTATCCAGCCACCTGCACTAACAGGAGCCTGTTCTCAAAGGGCTGTGATTTTGCTAATTGGGATCTGCATACCAGTTCCATCATTGGAAGATTTGCTAAATGGGGTTGGCTATAGAAAAGTCACCTTGTTTCACTGGTTGTCAATTTGTTTCTGGGCACAATTCAAACTGCTGGTTTTGACCTATAGGTCCAGGTTATCTGAAGTTCTGTATTCTCCCTTATGTACCAGCCTGTCCTTTGACATTTGCTGTGGGGGTCCTTATCTCTGCCTCACCGGTAGTGGAGAGAGCCTTCTCATGGATTCCTCCAGGCTCTGAAACCCCCTATCCAAAGAAGTTAGATTAGCACTCTTCCTGTGGAGAGAAGGCAGGTTAGAGTCAGCCCTGGTGACAACCAATTGGGACTAAACTAGCAACAGCCAATAGAATGTTTGGCTGTAAGGGGAAATTCCATTAGGAACAGTAGGAAGTCAGATAGGGTTTGGATTCTAGACAGTGAGGGTCTGGTGGAGAAGGTCCTGGAATGGAACAGGGTTAAGGTCCAGAAGAGAGGGGCCTAATCCCCATACTAAACTCCAAGTGAGGGAGTTAATAGAGAACATCCTGAGGGGTATTGATAGCCTTAGAGGCTGGTTAAGAAATAGTGGTAAAGGTACCCAAAGAAGGGCTAAGAGTGTCCTGTGGAGGTAACTGAAAGTGTTCCAACGAAAGGAATATTTTAGATTTTGCTAATTTCATGGTTCAATGAGGATTTCAACCCAGATTTCCCAGATTCTATTATTTGTAAATGTAACCAATTATAACAAGTGCAGCAAGACCAAGTGAAACATTGTTACTTGTATTGTAAATAAAATTTTGTGGTTACTTTATGAAGCACTTGTCTACAGTGTGAATGAATATCCATGCTAGTAAACCTTATACAAGATAGGTGACACCAAAGAGTTTAAGAAGAGAAGGTTGGCGAAGGAGTGGCTCTTTGCAAAGGGTGGTGGCAGCTGTGGGATGAAAAGGGTCCATAGTATGGTCACAAATGAAAGAAAAGAAAAAGTGCACTTCACACTTCCTACTTTCTTTTCACAGGCAAGTGAAGACTTTTCTTTTCCACTAGGCATTTGATGAATGACTATATAAGACCCATCTTACCAAATGAAGGCACTGGATCTTGCTAATTGAAGTGCTGTGTGTGTGTGTATGGAATATCTCTTGACTCCTAACCATGTATTAGGATATGGTTAGAACTAGTGTGTTGGACTGAGAATCTGGGAAATCTGGGTTGAAATCCTCATTGAACCATGAAATTCACCTGGTGACCTTGCTCAATCACCCTGTCTCAGTCTGCCCTAATTTACAGGAGTATTATGAAAATGTAAGAGAAAGAGGACATCAGCATTGAGCACAGTGGAGGAAACAAGTGGAAATAAGTAACAAAATAAATGATTTGATCTTCTAGAACCATGCTAATGTTTTGTCTAACTATTTCTGCTTGCCTGCCTGTCTAGCTATCCATTTATCTCCCTTTTTTCCTCCCCCCCCCCAGCCAGTAATATTAGATACAGGGTGCAATGTCATAGTCAGCTGGGATTTTCTCCTGAGCAAACTTTATTTTGGAGACCAATACAAGAATAAAATGGGGGCCCCACATCACTACCCCCTTCCTTTCCATTTCCTTTCTCAAGGAAGTTTCCTTGTAGTGTATCAGAATTCCTCTTGAATCCCTTTTAAGCTATTATCATTAAATGGCTATTTTATATTACTGTTTCAAATACTCCACAAATTAATTACTGCTGAGCACATTAAAACAGTTCCATGAGACCTCCATGCAGAGTTTTGCATACCATTATGCAGCTACTGTTTATGTTTATGTGCAGAGATACCTTTTACAATGAAATGTGTGAAATATTGCAGCCAGATGGGAAAGGAAGAGGATAGCATTGCTATGGGGCTAGAACACAAATGGTGTCATGCCCTGCCTGGATGAGGACTTGGGGGACTCGGATGATAAGCCAGAACCTACTTCAGGTCCTAAGTCTGCAGAGGAAGAGCCCCAGCCTGGCCCTAGCAGCTCTGCTTTGCCAGCTCCCACAGAGCCTCCAGCAGAGCCTGTGGCTTCTCAAGAGGCTCTGCAGCCAAGACTCCTGAAAACAGAACCATCGGACATGGAAGAGGATCGATGAACCATGCCTAGCTTCAGCCAGCATTGAGCAGAAAGGGTGGGCCTTCGGCACTAGAGGAGGCTTTATGAAAAATACTGAGATAGTCAAGGCAATCAGCCCCAGCTGAGCTCCGGCAGCTCAGGGATTTAAGCAGGTGTGGGAGCACTGTCTCAGTGCCAGAGGTTATCTGAGCTTCCTGGCAAGGGCTCCATCTCTGGCTCTCCTTGTTCCTTGGCCTGAACCCTTGACTATCTTGGACTGCTGGAACCCTTGACCCTTGAACTGCTGACTACTCTTCGTCTTCTGGAACCCTTGACCTTCAGACTGCCTTGTCTGCTTCATTGGAATTCTAGACCTACAGACTACTAGACCCTTTGCTGGCTGACCCCTCAGATTGTTAATTTAGACCGTGCTTTGGACTCTCCCTTGCCTCTGCTATCAGCCCTCCTGCTGGCTTTCCAGGACAGATGGTGGCCATCATCCATCCACCACAGCAAACTAGACATGCCATCTCACCAGGAGGATACCTAACCTATAACCTCTACTTTTCCTCAGCAAACATGCCCTTCCATTAATATAGTCATTGAGTAGAAAGGATCATAGGATATAAATCTTAACTCACCACTCTCTGATAACACTGACCTCCAAGAATATTTATAAAATATTCAAAAACTGTTGAAACTTATGTTTCTTAAGTATGGGAAAACTTTGACAACAAGAATTCTGAACTGGGAAGAATCTTCACAATTTTTTTTAATTCTGCAAATAATTCTGCACAAAATTTGTACATGGATTTATTTATTTTTTGCACAGGAAACCACATTTTCTGCACAGAAAGCAAGATTTTCCATGCCAAAATAATATTTATATTTAGTTCCATATGCAGTTCTGGGCAGAGAAATGATTTTATGTGAGAAAATGTTGCTTTCTAAACAAAAAGTGTGAATTTTGTACAAAGTAGTTCCCTAGCTACAACCACATATGAATTTTTCACAGAATAATTCACAAAGTACAAAGAGATTTTGAAACTGCAGAGTTTTAGAAGACTTCCTCAAAATAGGAAGAACATTCTAAAACTCCTCATGGCTTCCTTTGAGAATGAAGTTTGTGAAGAATTCCATATCTTAAAGTGTTTCTAAGTGGCTATAGCAATGCATGCAAATTGTCTTGGTAAACAGAAATGGGAACATCTGTCAGGTTCACTTTCTCTGACATTCACATCTTTTGAAATGCAAGTTCTTTCCACCTTAATCATGAGGAAAATAGGAAAGGTAGGTATGCTCTTCAAAAAATGTGTAGAAATTATATATATTACATATATACATATATACATACATGCACATGTGTGTGTGTGTGTGTGTATATATAATATATGGTTATGCACATGCACGCACTCACACATACACACACACACACATATATACATCACCCACACGCACACCATTTAGGTGTTAAAGATGAAGAGCACCTTGGAGGGAAATGATGGCAGTCCTAATTCAGTGTGAACACATTGAAGTACACATTGGTTCAACCCCAGATTTCTAATAGTTAAACAATCAAAGTGAATAGAGAAATATTTTAGTTTTGGTTCCTTTCCTATTCCCCACCCCCACTTTTTTCCTTCTCAAGTTCTTACATGGTAACACATACCTTGATTATATCCTAGTTGGATTATTGTAGTGCACTCTATGGATATTACTGCATGTGACTTTTAAACAGCAGGTACACTGGGAAGGAAGCAGCTTTGGTGATACTCATCACACAATGCCATTTCGTACCTGTAGTTGCCCTGTCCCCAACACATCCCTTTTCATTCACAGGGGAAACCTGTGAATGACCTAGCAATCATGCAACTCCCAAAATACAAAATGTTGCTCCCAAGGCAGTTCCATGATTGCCAGTCATGTGATACCATAGTGTCCTCTCATCCTTGCCCCTCCCCCCATTCCAAAGTGCCCTGGTTAGCCTCCCCCCACATTTATTTATGGTACAGAAAAAGGGGTGAACAAAAAGGACCCCTAAAGGCATGTGGGTAGAAGGCAGAGTGGCAGGGTTAAGGAAGGTGTCAGGAACAGAGCATGATGGGAGCAGCAGCCTGGTCACATGACCGACTGTGTTGCAATGATGTATAGATGGAAAGCTATATTGCCATTCTACTTTTCCTAGTATGACTCCAGCAAGAATGGGGATGGTGCAATAAAGTCCTATGTCAGGCCATCTTTGGAAACTATTCAGAAACTTCAGCAAATCCAAAAGGCTGTGGCCAGGTTGCTGCTACCCGGGGATGGTTAGGGGGAACATATAACACCCTCTGTTGGATCAGCTTCACTGGCTACTGGTGTGTTTCCAGAAGAATTCTTTTTTCTTTTCTTTTTTAGGTGTGCCTTTGGCTTATAATTTACATGTCTGAAAGAGCATTGAATGAAGTTGTGATTTTATTTTATTTTTTGCATGCAACCATAGATATGAAAACTTATACACTCCCTTTAGGGAGAAACATAGGCATGTCAGTATTATATTCATACACTGTATTACAAATTAAGCATCACACATTCATTACATTACAATACATGGAAGGTAAGATGTTATACTTTCATGAGGACTGAGCTTTTATCTCACCATCTCTCTAGCTGGCTTCTCTATGGTTACCATATAGAGGACCATCGCCTTCTTAAAAAATATGTCAGCCATTTACCTTTTAAGGAATAGAGTCTTTTCTATTGAGAAACTACTTCTTTAAACAGGCATGAACACAGACTCTCAGGGGTTAATATCCATGGGTATTGCTATATCTAGCAGCATTCATTACTAGACCAAGCAGAAATGGGAAATATATCTATTTAGCATAGCCTAGTTGAGAGCAGAGGTTCCCTCTCTACCAGAATGGTTTATCTTCATCAGCCTGTCTGGGTTATCAGCTTGGAACCATACAAGCTGGCAAGAGTGGCAAGCAGTCTGACATCTCTCTCCACTTGGCTTGTTTTATATCTTTTCTAGCCTAAACATATTTGGTCCAATGAAATAAGAGATGCCCACTGGTGTGAGGCTGGGGCTTCTGGGTGGTGGGGATTCCGAGGGTGGGGCTTCTGAGTGTGGGATCCTCCACTTCATTGCCATTGTATTTAGAATGGCAGCAGCAAGGTAGGAACCACACTCAGCACTCTTAGCAGCACCCCACCACCACCTTTTGAGTCCCACATGGCCATTGCTGCCTGGAACTGGAAGGTAGCTGCTACTCCCCTGGGTTGTTCTACCCAACCAATGACACCCCCCTCTGGGTGTCACCCAGTGAGGTCCACATTGCCACACACCCCAAGTAATGCCATTGGAGATGCCTACAGGTCATTATTTATATAAGCATAACTTTTTTCCTCCAATCATTTTCTTGGAGGTGACATAACATATCAGATATTCATAATTGCCATCAAATTACATCAACCAGCTTATTGAATCAGCTATTGTTCCCTACTGCAGCACCTGCTGTGGGTTTATTACTAGTCAAATAAAACTCTGTCACCCTCCCATCAATAAAACTAAGCCACAAAAAATTGTTTTTCAGTTGAAAAAACAACTGCACATGAAAAAAAATCTCCTTGCAGGACCATAACACCTTGAAACAGGCAACCTCACACTTTCAAAATGTCCCAGGAGGTAATGGGAAATGACAATGTGTCACTGCCAGCCACACAAAATGGCTGCTGGGATAACATCTTGTAGCCCTGTAGAAGAACTGAAAATCCATCAGTGTGCCCATGTCTGGGCTCCAGAGCTCCCCCCTAGGGAACATTTTTTTTAATATTCAAAAAAGAATGAGACATTTAGAAGAATCATAACAGTAAGCAATCTTGTGTCCTGTAAATGTTTGGGATAATCTATCTGTTAACCCTTAAAAGTTGACCATGCTGCTCATGGCATATAGCTGGTGAACCCAGAGAGCTTTAGTATCCAACAGAAGCCTGGTTAATAATACCACTATAGAAATATGTTTTTCTGCAAGTCCTTGAGTGCATTTTTAGCTCTCTGTACATTGATTTCCCAGAAGACCCCCCTCTTGGAATTCATGCTTTATGGAAGAGTATCATTCTCTCTCTCTAGAAAGCCAAACAGCAGCGGGATTTGTGAACTGGCATCTCTGTCCTCTGAAGAAGGTTCCAAACAGCAGTACTGAGCTGTTGACACTGCATGCTGTTACCTCAAGTACAGAAGACGAAGAAAAAGTCAGTTGTTTCCAGGCATTGATGTAAGCTGGGAGGCCTTGGCCCCACCCTCTTCTTCAACCCCCGCAAACAGCTGCAACCAAAGTCAATGATACCTCAAACTCTGCATGCTTTGCCACATGGAGTTTTGAAAGCAATTTCCCTGACACTGCCCCCCCCCCATTCCTCCTCCTGTAAAGGCACTGATAAGACTATTTTTATGAGGTGGTTATAATATTTTTGATGGCCTTTTATAAAGAACTTGAGTAGGCATCAATTCTTTTTGTGCGCCTGTGAATAGGATGCTCAGTCCTATTTCTCTTTCTCCTGATTATTGGGAAAGCAGCAGGATGAAGATATAAATACAAGTTGAATCTGTTTCTGAAAGCCAACATTTTACATAGCACTAAATGGTAGTGCTGCTTAAAATTAGATGCTTTCTGTTGCAAATAAGGTTAAAGTGACAAAGGAGCAGGATGTTGCAGGAGTCCTAAGGGCTTTACACAATCGTTTCAGGTCAGATACTGTTTTATTTGAAAGAACAGCTGTTTATGGCCTATTTGTCAATTTAAATTAAATTACAACTTTGGAGATACTAACTTGAAAACTTAAAGAAAGCCATATGATATTATGCATTACATCTTCTACCCATTAAGGAATCTTAAAGTAAGGTAACCAAAGACAGAAAATACTGGTTCAAATTTCAGCCCACAAGAAGTGTGAATATACCCTCAATTTAATAAAATGTATAATGCAACTTCCTGAGGCTTAAATTTCTTACAATTGCTCTTGGAATGGGCACTTGTTTCCCCATTATTGGCCACTTTAATCTACTTATACCCTGGTTGTCTCATTTAAAGATCACTTTATAGGATTGGGTGATCCCCATTTGAAGTATGTGTGTGTGTTTCACAGGCTGCCTGATGGAACAACATGACAGTTTACATATTTCTGATCATGATCTGAAAAGTGATTTTTAAAAAATCTATAGAGACAATCCAATTGTCCTGAAAATATATACACACAAGTCTGCTCTGAGGTGGCTAAAATGAAGTAAACCCAGTTTGTGGAGACAGAAAGAAACCCACAACTGGAAAGTAAAGATCTGGAAGTAAGTGGGCACTGGCAGCTACCTCCTTCGAAAACCCATCTCTCCCAGGAGAGAATTAGAAGAGGGCAAGGAAGACAAGGAGTTGGAAAAGTAGAATGTTTGTGCTTTTCTTTCCAGCAGAGTGCATTAAATATTCAGCAAAAGCTGGGGGATCAGTTTACATTACTCTTCTTGTTTCTCATGTATCGGCTGACAGGTGCTGTAAACATACATAGACAAACATGGTCCAGTGCTAGAAATGCTCCACTAACTGAGGGCAGAAATACTTTTGTTTCCTATGACAATTACATTTGCACTTTTAAATCATTTTAGCTGGTGGGCACATTTCCTTCCAGACATGCAAAAGTGAACAGTCAGGCATTTATTCTCCTTGTCTTTTTACAAGTGAAATCTTGATTCCTTTATAGGCAGGTGGTCGAAAGTCAGGGGTTGTTACTGCCCCTTCCAAACAACTGAACACCCTCCTCCCCAAACAAACCTCCCATATCACTTGTGTTTCAGTCTTTCTATGAGGTAACCATGTACAAAAAATATCCAAAGAGTCACAAGTACAACCACCCCCAACTACTCTGCTAGATTGCACAGACTGAGAAAGTGACAGGATGAGTGCCAAACAGTTGACCTTGGCTAAGAGATGGAAATTGGTCTTTAAAACATTCGCTCATTCATGTTTAAGAGATGTCACAGTAAATAAATTATGACTGTTTACACTTAGCCCTAAGTGTCTTCTTCTTCCACACCATACGCAGCTATTTGGCTGTGATGCTATCATTCAAACAGAGCTAAATCACACTCTATCGCTTCTCCCACCCTGCAACTTGAAATAAACTCCAGTAACTGTGGATTTGTTTAGAGGCTGTTGTTTTGGGAGACTGCTTTTAAACAACATGAGGGCACATATTGTCTTAGGGATTCAGCCTGTGCTGAATGGGGTTACACTACCCCTGACAATGCAGGTTTACAGCTTGGGTGTACTCCTGGACTCCACTCTGAGCCTGAGAGCCCAGGTTTTGATGGTGGCCATTCACAGATCTGTGCAATTGCACAGTGGCTTCTCAGGCTCTGGAACTCCTTTCCTAGAGAGGTTACACTGGAACCCTCCTAACTGTCTTTGTATAGGCTGGCAAAGATTTTTTGGTTTCAGCCTTTGAGGGCTGACTGTTCTGGGAGAAAGGGCTTCTTCCATGCCATGTTGTTTTTATGTATTGTTCTTTCTTAATGATTTTTTAAACTGCTTTTAAACTTTATTATTAATTGAATTGTATTTTTAAGTTCTGAATAATGTAAAGTTTTTAGCTGTATGTTTTTTAACTTTTGTAATCTACCTTGAATCCTCAACTGGGGAAAAGGTGGGAAGGTGATGATGATCATGATGATGATCATGATGACAATACCATATAAGAGCATCTCTCTACTTCTCTGAAATGGTAAGTACAGTCAATAAAGGAAGAAACTCTCTTAAACTGTCCTGAACTGAAATGTGTCATTTGCATTTGGCTTTCTGATAGTCATCTGTGAGCAAAATTGCAAGCATAAGGAAGTTTTCAGTAATAACCTGATGTTATATTCTAATCCTGAGCATTGTGCATGCATCATATTCACTGAAGCCAGTAAAGCTGACCCTGTATATTTTTATTGCCTGTTGGATCATATGATATTTAATAATTGGTTCTGGCACCTTATTGCATATTATTAAAAAGCTGAGATGCAACAGTTTTATAGAACATATGTGTCGTTCAGCCTCTTAACATATATATGATACACCCTGTCAAGGAGACCTTCTGTCTTGTTTTGTTGAGCTTTGAAAGGTCAGGTAAATTTTTCTATCTAATTGTGTTCTAAAATTCTTCATTTGATTCTGTAATTGTGAAATAAATATGTTAGTCAATGACTTTATTATTATTGTTGTAGTCTGTGTTAAAATCTGATGTATTTTATTTTGGTGCAAATTTCTGATGTTTCAGTGTTTGGTATTTTATACTAGCTGGGCTTTTTAATATATAAAAAAGAAACATCTTGAATTAATAGAGAGGGATTTATTTAAAACAAGACTTTATATTTTTATATACCTTTCATTGGATAATCAATTGTTACAATGACATATCCTGTTAGGAGTCACATAGAATGGACTGAAAATGCTCTCCTACACTTCTGTGTGTGGTGAATTGGAAGGGTGTTGACTTTTTTTAAAGAGCCAGTATGATGTAGTGGCTTGAGCATTGGACTATGAGTCTTGAATAAGTTTAAAATCCTCACTGGACCATGTAAGCCTTCTGGATTGCCTTGAGCAAGTCATACTCTCTCAGCCTCAGAGGAAGGCAAAGGTAAAACCCCTTCTGATCCAAATGTTTCCAAGAACCCCCTCCCCCCCCCAATAGGTTCACTTGAGGGTCACCATAAGTCAGAAACAACTTGAAGGTACATAACAACTTTGGCCACTTGGGGGTTGGATAGGAGAAAGAAAAATTCTTCAAAAGATTTTGAAGGGAGAAGTCACTAGTGTCAGCCACTATTGTTTGTTTTGCTCTTTTTCACCTTGATGTTTATAGCTGAGCTCTTCTCAGTCACTGGCTGAAATTATCTTTCAAATTTGTTTCTTCGTTAACTCTGTGGGAAATGCCTGATGCCAATAGAAATATTGTTTCCTTTCTTCCACAGACTGTGGAAGACTGTTTTTGCATACTTAGCCATTATTAAGCTGCATGGCTCACCATGTTGACTAGGAGATTTTCTCCAAAACATCACAACACTTGATGGGACATGAAATATAATATAAAAACAGTTGCTCAAAGAGCAATGTTCTGAGAGGAATTGTAATTAAACTGGTCTTTTCACATGCACCAGTCTTCAGGGTGCAATCGGGGCCCAGCTCCCATGACTATTAGCAATCACAGATACAGAGCAAAAGTGGTGGTGGCAAATCTATGGCACACATTCCAGAGGGGGCACTCAGAGCCTTCTCTCTGGGCACACACACTGTTGCCCCACAATATAACTAGCAGATAGTGTTTTTCTTTTAAGACAAAAGATGTTAATGTATGAGTTGGATTTTTTTTTCCTGAACTAAACCCTAACCTAAATATTCAGGTTAAATTGCCATGTTGGCACTTTGTGATAAATAAGTGGGTTTGGGGTTGCAGTTTGGGCACTCAATTTGCCATCGCTGAACTAGCATATACTCTTAGTGCTGGGTTGCAAGGGAGACACAGCATGCAAATCACCTCCCATGCAAATGTCAATTATTTCTGCAGTTGTCACCCCTCTTTAGAGCATCCATTGCTTTCCCAGACTACTGCCTGGGAAAACCTATGACTCATCACAGAGTCTACAGGGTGCTACCTTTTCTCTTACTATTTCTACAATATGGAAATCTGTGCTATACAAACACCAATCACCATCACCACCACCACCACCAGCAGCAGCAACATAATCTCGATGCCAGACCAGTTCTCCTGGGAACATAGGACTCTGTCTACTTGCCAGTCCAAACTAGATTAGATCTACTAAGAGCCTAAGCAGACAGGCGGCCATGGGCTGCCCTGGGAAGGTGCGCCGCGGTACCGAGGCATCCCCATGCCTCGATCCAGCGGTGCACCGCTCCTTTGGACCTCAGCAGATGGCTTAAAAAGCCGTCTTTGGCACAGGGAAGGGGAGGGGCAGCCGCACGCTCGGCGCCCCCTCCCCCTCCCGAGGTCGTCTTTGGAGCCGCCAGCCCTCCGCACGGCCGGCGCTCCAAGGAGGACCTCCCACCGCAGTGTCTGGACACGCTGGGGCGGAAGGGTCACCGAAAGTGCACCTCAATGTTTTGGGGTGCACTTTTGGCGACATATGAAAGGAGCGCTATTTTAGCGCTCCTTTCCAGGGGCACCGACGGGGTGCTGCTGGATCGAGGCATGGGGATGCCTCGGTCCCACGGCGCACCTTCCCAGGGTGGCCCATGGCTGCCCGTCTGCTTAGGCCCCTTTCATATGTCGCCGAAAATGCGCCCCAAAACGTTGAGGTGCACTTTCGGCAACCCTTCCGCCGCAGCGTGTCCGGACTTTTTAAGCCGTCTGCCGAGGCCCTGAGTCAGGTACATACTGCATGTTTTATGAAGTTCTCATTCATTCAGTGGATTATCTCTTTTAGGACTAACAATTAAATAAGGTTCACAGTGCATTGGCTATGAATCAGTTTCTTGGGCCTTTTAAAGGGTCCCAGGACAAGTTCAGTTTTTGTTTGACAAAGAAAACATTTTATTACTTTTTGTAAGTCTGAGTCTGGTTGGAACCTTCACAGGAGAACACCTGGGGCATCTGGATACACTGTCATGGGTTCAAAAGATCAGGAATAATTATGATAAAGACAGGACTAGTTTCATTGTATTGTCCTATTTTGATAAAAAGGACCACAAAGGATAAACTGCTGTATCATTAAATTTTGAAGCACTCATCATGACAATAACCACACTCTCAAAGAGAAACAAATAAACAAAAATGTAGATGCCTGTATTTTAGCAGTTCTGAACTCCACTAGGAGAAGGTCCTTTTTCCAGAACAAGCCACTCCATAACAACAGAAGCACCAAAGGCTTATCTACTGCCTAAGCAGACTGCCAGAAATACTGCACTTTAAATTGAGGCACTGCCCTGGCTCAGTGCTAGGGAATCATGGGAACTGTAATTTATTGTGGCACCAGAGCTCTCTGACAGAGAAGGCTCAATGTCTCAGAAAAAAATGCAGTTCCCATGATTCCCTAGCACTTAGCCAGGGTAGTGCCTCAATTTAATGTTCACTCAGGGGCTGAGCAGATGGGCCAGCATAGTCGGGGCTGAACCCATGCAATTCTAGCCTGGGTGCTCACAGAGGTTGGTCCCTGGGAAGGTGCAACAATGTGTGGGTGTTTACCCACCCATCCCCACATCATACCAGGACTCACTACTGGCGCAAACTCTTACCTTGCTGTACCATCACTCCCACTGAGAAGCCCCCTGTTGCTATAGCCAGGCACTCCATTGCTTCATAAGACATGGCAACAGAGGCTTCTCAATAGGAGCGACAGTCTGACAAATAGCTGGGGGGGGGTGCATTTAAACAGCCAAGGATTGTTACAGAGTTTTGAAATCAGGGTCAAACTGGCCCAGGGTAAAGGCTGCTAACACTGGGATTGGGCTGGATCCACCAGATCTGTATCCAGTATGCCAGGATATGGCCTGCATCATCTAAACATGATGACATGAGACTGGATGAAACACAGGCCTTTTGGCCTGTGCAGACAATTCATTCAGTGGTCAACTAGTTGCCTATGGGAAAGCCACTACTCTTGAAATACTTTGCATTACAGTAGAGATAGCTCACAACAATGTACATTGGGGGGGGGGGTTAATTCCATTCCCAGCTTCTGGGTGGGCTACAGTTACATTCAGATAGAACTAGGAAGCCTCAGGTAGGTGAGAAAAGATGTCATTAACCCCTGCTAATTAAAAAAAAAAGGTACTAGCACTTCAACCCTGGGAGAACTACTATAACACTGAAAAGATGAGAGAAAATGTATATTTATTATAGATCCCATCCTGCTACCACTATGCTTATTCTTATATTCATATTTTCAGCAAAAATATCCTTTTTTATTATCATCTTTATCATCCTCCCCTCTCCCTGTATCACATCTAATAATCCTTTTTAAAATACACTGTTAAAATATTATTAGCAACATATCTGAAATGCCAAGGACAATGTCAGAAAAATGCAGGAACTGCAGAGTAAAAGGGATAAAATATGTTCTGCTTATCTGTTTGTAGACCTTGAGCAAGCTTTGGTTGTTGTCCATATTCTACTGAAATAATTGTCAAGCCTCTCATTTGTTTGAATGGATCTGGATTGCACCCCTTTTTCCTCACACTGCTACATAAGGTTGGAAAACATCACATTTAGGATATTAGTCTGTGAAAAATAAATATAAGGACTCCTCTTAATGATTTGGAATAGAAAACTAAAGATTCAAAAACACCCTGATTTGGAAGCACAAGTGTGCAAACATTTAACGGCTTGGGTCCCATACTGGCATTAAATCTCTCTTTATTTTTTAAAAATCTCTTTGAAATCTTCTTCCTCCCACCATGACTTGCTTGGCATATTTTGAACCAGTAGGTGGAGTGCTTGCTAGTAATAATTGAGCAAAGAGAGCTTGATCTTAATATATACGCAAAACATTTTTCTTATTATAAACCACTAAAATCATATTTGCACTCAGCTTTTTCTGTTGGTATAATTAGCTGGAAATAATATTACAAGGACAGAGTTGAAAAGCACACAACCTTGTAGAGACATTTTGGAAAACACAGGCAAACAAGGAATAGAGATGCCAACAGAGCACAGTGAAAACATCATTCAAAAAGAGACTTTGAAAAAAGTGTTCATAAAAAATGTGGGCAGTAATATTCCATTACCACCTCCACCCCAGCCTGACACTGAGTAGGTCATCTCCTTATTAAAGTGGTTTTCAACCTCTTAAGAAGATATGCTCTCTGAGCCACTTAAACAGAAATACATTATATTTACCAAATTTTCTGTTTGTCTGAGACCTGGTAATTGCTATGTTAATTTTACACAATGGTTCAGAATGCAGCAGAAGGAGCCTCAAATTAGATATTTTAATGCATCAACTTTGTCTGGTATATGAACAGTTAAGTGTTCAAATTCATGTGAAGAAGAAGTGCTGGCCAGAATTCTATATCAGTTTAGTTAAGTATACAATTGCAAATTGTGAATGCAAAATAATTACCTAGGTTTATTCATCTATAACTGATTCATTTCATTATCATTACTTATGATTTTGACACTATTGCCATAATTATAACCCTTCCCCCAACCTACTTTACTGTATTTCAGAGCTGCATGGAAAGAAGGCCCATTCTGATCAGAGCACAATTGAATGATATTTCTATTGGGTTTTGTGGGGGTTTTGGGCTGTGTAGCCATGTTCTAGAAGAGTTCCTTTCTGACATTTCACCAGCATCTGTGGCTGGCATCTTCAGAGAATACTGTGATAGAAGAGAGTGGGTTTATATATACTGTGAGACCCTGGGTAGGGAGCCTTCGACTTTATGATATTTCTATTGTTTGGGGTGGCAGGTGCACCAGGACAGGTTACTTAGATAAGTAGCTTGTACAGAATTCTGGCTGCAAATATTTGGCACAATATATCTGATTTAGCACCATCCACAACAGAAATGGTTTACATCAAGATAGCTAAAGTTCAGTGCCTCAGATGAATGTATAAAGTCTGCTTATAATGCTGGTTGGTTGGATAGACAGACAGACAGACAGACAGAGGCCTAAGCACATGTGACATTAAATCTGTTATCTGCCAGAGTTGTAAATAATATTTGCAATTTTTTTGCTTTCCCAGGAAGAAAGTAGTCTTGAGAGTATAAAGATATCCCGCTGAAAAGACTGTCAAAATCTGAAAGATATTTTACCACTATGTAAGACCAGTGGTTCTGCTTCTTCTTCCCATTTGTGTTGAAGGTTCCCTCCCCAGCAAAAAAAAAAAAAAACCAAAACTTTATTTAGCTTGCTTTAAAAAAATCTTGCATTTGTGCTAAAATCAGGGGAGGGGTTTGCAAAAAAGTGTACAAAATACAATGTGTTTTGTTTTTTCTGTTTTGCTATTTTATACAAACGGAAAGCCTTCATGAAATTGGGGGGAGGGGGGAGGGAATCATCCAAAAGTACAGAAAAAGCCCTCATCTATCTCATCCAATAAGTATGACATTTCACATTATTACATAAGTGGAGCAAGTAAAGATTTGCATCCCTATTGCATACAACATTGTATGAGAGTAAGCACTTCACAAGACCTTGTCCACGAAAGGGGTACAGCAGTTCATAAAAGGGGACAGAAAAAAAAAAAAGTCCAGACCAAAACTCTCTCTCTACCAGTTGTGAAATTGGAGTTGGAGCTCCAGAGGAGCACAAGCCCACTGTGGCCACCAGATCCTCTCACCCATTGCCTCAACACAACAACTCATAGAAATGGATCAATATCACTTTAGTGGATGAAAAGTCATGTAAATGAAATGCAATTTATTGTACTATAAGTGCTACCCCAGACAGTGGTTTCAAATTGGTTGAAAAGTTATAACTTTATTCTTGCTAAGTGCATCACCCTACCTCATGCCTCAAGATGTGATAGCAATGGAACCTGGGGGAGGGGGACCAAATCTTGCAATTCATAGAAATGTAAAAAGCAGGCATTAGCAATGGTGAGGACAGACAAGTATTTTAAACATTTTCTACAGGATTTGCACCAGTGCATTTGCATGTGCTTTTGTGACAGAAGAGGCAGGTGGGAGAAGGAAAAAAGAGAATGCAAAGGAGCAACAATACCATTCTTGTTACCACAGCCGAAACTGGGTACATCAGAGGGATGAAAGTATTGTTAGAAAAAAAGGTCAGTGAATACTACAAGTGGGCAAAGTGAAGATATGGGATACAAGCTTCTTTTTGCCATTCCTGGAACATCCCCCCCCATTCCCTCAATTTTCCCTTTTCCTACCAAAAAAAAAAAAGGTTAGTAATTTCTCTTGAAAGCCTCCAAGAATGGTGATTCATCCTTTAAATAGGCTTGAGTCCTCCCTCCTTAGCATCAAAATTACCAAATAAGAATGGAATTTCCAGTCACTTTGAGGTTTCAAGGGGCATCATTTGTGTGGCTCTTTGGGGCAAGAAGTTGTCACCTGAAACATCTTTAGTTATCTACACTTGCACTGATCTACTTTCTGGATCTTGGGGAAAGAATTGTCCACTTTTAGTTGTCCACACTTGGACTGATCCACTTTGAGGAAATAACATTTCTGTGCATGTCCTTTTAACATGATTGTGTGATGGAAAAGTGAGATTTGTTACAATTTGGAAAACAGGATAAAAGTAGAACAAACAGGGTGAGCCAAAGACATTTTTATTCCTGACCCCTCTCCCCATTCCATCTATATAAGTTGTCCAGAATAGTAGTTGAATAATTTGTAGGTGTTAGGATAACACTTACAGGATTAGTTGCACCAATCATCAGTGAACTAGCTGTGGAACCTCACACACTTCTGTCCTCCAACATCTCACCACAATTCCCTAAATGTCAGCATCTTCGGCCTGTGTTAATTTTTGCACTTTGCCTAATGGTAGGTCCAGACTTGTACACAAATATAGTTGAGACTGCGGTTTTGTAAAAATGTTGTTAAAGAGGATCATTAAATTTTAGAGTTAAGGTTTTTATTGTGGACAATACACTCTCAGTTGCAATCTAAAACCTGTACGCCAGTTTGCAAGAAGGGTGCCAAGTCTGTCTAAAAATGACTAACTTACATTTTTTTTAAGCCAGAAGGGGAAAAAACTCTATTAATATAACTAGGATTGTAGTCCTATAGACCAGGGACCGGCAACCTATGACCCCCGGGCCAGTTCTGGCCCAGGGCCCCATGCTTACAAGCCCAGGCAGACCCCTGCCACTGCCGCCGCCTGCCACTGCTACCGGGCATTATGGTCGCTGTGCGGCCGTGCCCGCAACATGAGCAGAGGCGGCTACAGCAGCGCGTGCAGCAGCGGTGGTGGTGGCGGCAGCGCATGTGGGGGGTCACGTGCAGCAGCGGGGTCGTGCATGACGGCAAGGGTCACACGCGTGCGCATGAGCGTATGCGCTGCCATTCCCCCCCCCCCCCGCCACTCCCACCAGAAGGTACAACTTCGGGGAATCGGCCCCCGGCTCAAAAAGTTTGCCTACCCCTGCCTATAGACTATAGATGAGCAAGAGAATCTGTGGGCCAGATGTGCTGCCTAGCTGTTTTTGCAGGGCCTGTCACTCAAGTGGCAGCTGTCTAAATCAGCAGTGCTTTCAATTTGTGTTAAAAGTACCATTCCAAAATGTGGCACTGCTGCTAAACAACAACAAAGACCCCCCCAACATATCGGGCGGGGACACTGGTTGCCTAGACATTTTGGGAGGCCGACGCTGAGATTCGTTGGGAGGGGCAGGAAGTCCCGCCCCTCCTGCGGCTCCGTTCCAATCAGGGGGGATCTCATGAGATCCCCCAGAAGCCCTGGTAATCTCATGGGGCTTCAAGTCTCGTGAGATTTTAGGCAGGATTTGGGGCCTATTTAAGTCCTCAGCCACGTGGCTGTGGCCATTGCAAGCTGGGCAGCTGAGAGACCCAACCCACCCACCCTCGGCTTAGTACTTTGCTTTACCATACCCTCAGGCTTTTGCAGGTCACCTTCAGAAGCCGGGAGGGAATTTTCCCATTGCTATTGAAGCATGGGTTTTTCGCCCTCCCTGAGGATGTTGCGGTCTTAGTTGGAATTGTGAAGTGCTAGTTTGTCATTCTGGAATAGAGCAATATAACATTCCTGTGTGTCAATAGTCCTAGTTATAACTGTTGGTTTTGTGTTTTGCTAGTTTGCTGCTTTTGTTGCAACTTGGGACAGGGTCTTGTAGACACATAATAAATAGTAGCCAGACATTGCTAAGATACCTGAGTTGTCAATATTGGGTGATTTACAATGGATGATTGAGTTATAAGAACAGTTTTAAATGTGTGACCTCATTAATCATTATGATTTTTGTCAGACTTTGATTGATGGATAATTTGATGACATGATTTGCAAATTGATTTATGACTGTTATGTTAACATATGATAGATTTATGGCATGATTTATGACCCAATGGCTTGTCATGATTTATGGTATAAATGACACCATAAGGAAGGTGCATATACACATATGTCAAAAGGGAAGCTAAACAATGTGAAAGATTTATGGCTGTCAAACCATGATTTATGACCCTATCCAGATAAATAAAGTTGTGCGGTGCAACAACCTTTCCTACTTTCCTTCTAGAAGGGAAAGTTATGCTATGACTTGCAGCTTTATGATGTGGGCATGCTCTCTGGCCTCCTCCTCCTCCTCCTTGACTTCCCCCTAAGATCAGGACTCAAAGTAATATACAAATTGAAACAAAATTTAGCTACAAAGTAGCTAAAGCATGCAAAATGTTAAGATCAGGATAGAATTAAATTATCTGTGACATTAAAAACAATTTAAAGCATTCAATTAAAAATAATTAAAAATAATTTAAAAGCAGTTACAACAGTACAGGACCAAATTAAAAAGCTTTTTCACTCCTGGGAGAGTTGAGGGAAGATGGCGGCAGGCTGATAAGACACTGCTTTTAGAGCTTCAATGTTTTAATTTCTACAAGGTTTTATCAGCTTATTTTAAACAGAGGGGGGAAGCAGATGGGTGGCATGGAGCTGCCCCGGGAAGCTGCGGATCGGGGCCAAGGTATCCGCACTCCTCAGCCCCATGGCACAGCATCCCAGCCCCAGGAAGGAGCACTAAAAAAGGTGTCCAGTGCACCTTCGGCGTCTCTTCCGCTGCAGCTTGTGAGGACGCTGCAGCAGAAGTGCGTCGTCGGAGCGCCGGCCAGGCAGAGGGCTGGCCACTCCGATGACGTTTTCAGGAAGGGGTTGGGGCGCCCAGCATGAGGCTGCCCC
>CM034701.1:50831669-50846759 GCA_020142125.1 Phrynosoma platyrhinos
AATTACAGAGTTGGATGAATGCTCAAGCTTTGTTAGGTCTGGAGCAAGAGAATTTTAGAAGACATATGTCCACTGTGGATCACATAACAGTGCTTTCATTTCTTGTAAATAAATGCCTGTCATGCCCCAAAGCTAAACTATATGGAGCTTTTATTAAGCTGAAGGCTGCTTTTGATTCAATTCACTGGCCTTTACTTTGGGATAAGTTGGGTAGGCTTAATATAGATCCTTGACTGTTGTTTCTTTTAAGCCAACTTCATACAAATAATAAATGTAGAGTGAAATTTTATGATACAGGCCATTTAACAGACCCTATCTACTTGAGTATAGGAGTTAGACAGGGTTGTATGTTGGCGCCTCGTTTGTTTAATCTATTTGTGGCTGATTTACCTGCATTTATGGCCACAGTAGATTCTCACCCCTCCCCCTTACTGGGAAATCATCTGCTTTTTGTACTCCAATATGCCAACAATACCGTGTTACTTTCTTGATTTCAGGTGGGTATGGCAAGAGCACTCAAAAGATTCTATGAATATTGTGAGAAATTTCACCTACTGGTAAACTTTGAGAAATCCAAAATACTGGTATTTTCTAAGAGATTTGCACTGAGAACGTGGAAGGTTGGAAATCAGACAATTGAGCAGGTCAAAAAGTACATTTACCTTGGTATCCTTTTTCATTTTAATGAGCAGTGGAGTAAACAGAGAGATAAAGTAATACAAACCAGGATAAGATCCTTGGTGGTTATACAATCGTTTTATTATAAAAAAGGCAACCAGGATATCCTAGCAGCCTTAAAAAATTATAAAGCCAAATTAAGACCGCAATTACTTTGCAGCGTATTCACCTGGATTCCAG
The DNA here is from genome assembly GCA_020142125.1 of Phrynosoma platyrhinos. Lineage (NCBI taxonomy): Eukaryota > Metazoa > Chordata > Lepidosauria > Squamata > Phrynosomatidae > Phrynosoma > Phrynosoma platyrhinos. Next base: position 50,832,528 of record CM034701.1, read on the forward strand.
CCTTTAATAAGGAGATTGAACGTTTGCAGACACTTTTTTTCAGGAGATTATTATCTGTACCCCCCATGTGTACACCATCTGACTCTCTATGAGGAACTGGGATTGAATGCTCTTGAAAATGAAGCCTGGTTGATGACTTGTAGGTTTTGGTTTAATAGATCTAGTCTCTTTATGGTTCCTATTATTTCACGTTTATTATTCTAGATGGGCTAAATTTTATAAAAGTAAAGTAATTTATGTGGGTTTAAATTATGATTCTCTCATTTTACTAATTGAAAAGGAGTGTCTTGAATCTATTAGGGTCTGCTTTGCAGAAAGAGATTATCAACTGTCACATCCAACACCTCCTAGGATATGTTCTCCAGCAATGCTCGATAGGATTCCAGATTATTTTCAAATCCTTTCAAAGCTGGTGTTGAAGAAGGCCTTTTTATTTGCAAGGCTGAATGTACACCCCTCAAATGTGACCAGACCCCTTTTTTGAAACGTAAATGCCACTGTGACCAAGCTCTCGATATTCTCCATCATATTGTATTGGTTTGTCCATTGTATGCACAAAAATCCTATTGTGCAAAACAGATACTGCTCTTTCTTATTGTTCAATGCATTGTAAAAAGATCTGAATCAAGAGAAGACATTTGCTGTTAGTTACTAACACTAATTATGATTCTTTCTGTAGAAGTTACTATAGCCCTGCAGATTTTAATTGCTGCAAAGCAAAATTTTTCCACCTCTTCTGTAATCTTTTTATCAGTATCTTTTAGTAAATATCTTGTATACCAGCCCTGAGATCTTCCCTGAAATGTATCTAATAAAGGTGTTATTAATTTCAATCTGTCATCCCTGTAAAAGGTACATATAAGAAGGATATGTGATACGGATTCTACAGATTCTTCACCACATGGGCACAGATGATCTTTATACTCAACATGTTGAAAATGATCTTCCAGTACTGCAGATGGCAATGCATTAAATCTTGCTTTAATAAAAGCCAGGTGATTTTTGGGAATTGTGAGCTCTTTTAGGTAATTTGCACCACCCTTTACATTAAATTCCAGGCCTAAATTAATGGGAGAACAAGTTGTGCTGGCAATTGATAATGAATACTGGGTATCACTATCTCCAATCCTCTGTATGAGGATTTTTCTTGCCATTGTCCAATTTAATGTGCTAAGAAAATTATCTGAGAGGCCCAATCTTTGGAATTTCTCTTGGACCACTCTGAGTGTTTTAGATTTATATGAGTCCTTCCATAACAGGTTAGCATAACCTCTTTCTGGTCCTGCAAAGATGAGCTTTAGCCAATAACTTAATGCCCATTCCCATGCAGTACATTCCATTGATGTACACCCTGCTTCCAATCGCAAAACTGCTGATGACATACATTTTGGGACTGTAAATAAGTTTCTGAGAAATGTTGATGAAACTCGTTCAACCAATGAAGAAAAGCCCAATATCCAAATTGGGATGCTAAACATTAGTTGAGGGAGAACCTTAGCCCGCTGTACCCTATACACAGCAGGTCTAATTTGACCTCCCTTGGTATTGAAAAACCTAGATATTGCTTTACTGCTGTTACCTGCAGACTGTATAGCTGCAGTGTGATGGCATACCCATGATCCGCCTGCTTGAAAGTTCAAACCTAGGTATTTAAAACAACAAACCTGTTTGGTTTTATGGCCTGCTATTTCCTAATCATTAACAGTGCATTTTTAGGGGAAAAAAATCATAATTTTGGATTTATTATAGTTAATACTGCATGAATGCTCTTAGCAGGCATCTCAGTCCAATTCTAGTAAAAAAAAGGAGACAGCAGCAGTATAGGAGTAGCGGAATATTAATTGAAGCTATTTTTGGGGAGTGATAGGTGTCAGATACCATATAACTAGCAAGGTCATTCAAATATAGATTAAACAGGGCAGGTGCCAAAATACATCCTTGACGCACCCCTCTACAGGTATGGATATCAATAGTTAGATTCCCACAAAGCCCTGTTCTTACTTGTATTGTTGTATTTCTATATAGGTTCATAATTAACCACAGTAGTCTTTTGTCAATTGTAGAACTGAGCAATTTGGCCCAGAGCTTATTTCTGGGTATAGAATCAAAGGCTGTCTTTAAGTCCATAAAGTTGTGCCAATGAATGGTGGTAGCAAGCAACTATGGCAGTAGGAACATCAGTGGCAGTCTTTAATTTTCAATGGCAGCCACTGCATTTAAGTGTAGTTCCCTCTTGCCATCATTGCCCACAGACTCCATAAAATTGCTGCCTCTGCTAATTCAGCTAGGCATTAGTCCTGTTGGATTTGGTAGAGTTTGTGTTAGAGTAAGCATGTACATCAGGACTGGATCACTGCATGAATGCTAGGGGACACTTTCCCCTCCATCGCCAGCCAATATGCCAAAATCTGCTTTACATATTTCTCAGAATAACATTGGAAGAGATATCACATCACGTGTTGACATTTTGAGACAGACCCCAATGGAAACAGAGGTGTTTGGGGGTGGGGTGTTCTGGGAGGGATTGGGGTGGATGAGGGTGTTTTTGCATATTTTTTCATGCTTAAGGAGTCCTCTGATTATTTTTCAGGCATAAATCACCCAAAATTGCACCATTTTAATTTTTTAAAAGTGGAGTTGGAGGGATTTGGAAAGGTCAAGAAGCTCCAAGTAGAGTCTATGCAGCCTCTGGGCTGCATTTACCCCATTTCTTGTGAATACAATTAAACAAAAAGCACGTATTTGAAAAGCATGCAATAGCTGAGTGCTGGCCATTGTTCCTGCTATCTGCCAAGCTTTTGTCCTTTGACTTAGGTCCAAACACACTGCAGGAATAATCCAGTTTGAGACCACTTTAACTGCCCCTGGCTCAGTGCTAGGGAATCCTGGAAATTGTAGTTTATTGTGGCACCAGAGCTCTTTGACACAGACAGCAAAATGTCTCACAAAACTACAGTTCCCAAAATTTCCTAGAATTGAGCCAGGGCAGTTAAAGTGTTCTCAAACTGGATTATTCTACAGTGTGTTTTGGACCTTAGGGCCTTTGCAGACTGCTAGAAATAGTGCAAATTGAGTCCACTTTAACTGCCCTGGCTCAGTGCTAGGGAATCATGGGAACTGTATTTTTTTTTTCTGAAACATTGAGCCTTCACTGCAAGAGAGCTCTGGTGCCACAATAAACTACAGCTTGTGTTAGAGTAACCCTAACTAGAAAAGGTATCCCTGCTAGAAAAGTAAGATTCCCTGAATATGTTTTTAATGTTCTCCTTCCATGTTTTCCTCCCCAGATTTGGGGTATATGAATGTATATGCAATAATTAATTCCATATCAGACCTAAACCTTAGTAATCTTAGCATGCTTCATTCATTTCTTACCATATCAAATCATATTTTTGGCATATTTATGGCATTTAAAATGTGATGGTCTTAGTTTTGTACAAGAACAATATGAACATGCCCTTCATAAAGGAAAAAGGAGATACAAAAGACTGCAGCAACTATAGGACCATAGCATTAATTTCCCATGCAAGCAAAATTATGCTCAAAATTTTGCAACACAGACACCAACCATACATGGAGAGAGAAATCCCAGAGGTGAAAGCAGAAAAGGAAGAAGACTGGGGACCATATTGCAAACATATGATGGCTAATGAAGTGCACCAAAGAATTCCATAAGAGGACTACCATGTGTTTTATAGACTATAGGAAAGCCTTTGACTACATAGATCATAAAAAATTATGGAACGCACTTAAGGACATGGGAATGCTAACACATCTGATAGTCCTGATGAGAAATCTTTACTTAGGACAAGAGGCTACTGTTAAAAACAGATGGTTCCCAGTTGGCAAAGGGGTCAGAAAAGGCTGCAACATTTTGTTCTTTCTGTTCAACTTGTATGCAGAAAATATCATATGAAGAGTAGACTTGGACACAGAAAAAGTAAGAGTGAAGATAGAAGGAAGGAATATCAATAGTCTGAGATATGTAGATGGCACAATACCATATTACTAACAGTAAATATTGTAGACCTGGAACAACTACTAAGAAAGATCAAAGAAGAAAGTGCAAAGGACAAAAGTACTGACAAAAAAAGAGAAAAATAAAAATAAAATGACTGTAAATGTAATATTCTGGTATGTTAAAGGAATTAACTCAAAATACAAGTGTAACATTATATTTCATCAATTAGAAAAACTAAAAGCAACATCAAGAAACAAAAATTAAAGAAGGGGATATTAAATACATGAGAAACCCAATATTTCTGTGCTACACATCAGCTGCAAAAAGAGTAAGAAATATATATCTATCTATGTAAGCAAAAAATATTATTCTAAGGAAATTTTTAGTGACAAAGATGGCTTATATATTGCTGTTGAAGTTAAATTAAGAAACCTAACAATCCTAGTGGTGGGAATTTATGCTCCTCAGGAAAAAAAGAGATGATTATTTCATTAAAATACATAATGAAATACTGACTACAGTGATATTCTCCTGGTAGGAGATTTTAATGAGGTAATTAGACCAGAAATAGATAAAAAATCGAATATAGGCAAAGACATCAGGAAAAATTAAGGGAAATTTCCCAAGTCACTCTTCACATTGGTGGAGGAATTCTCCCTAACAGATGTATGAAGATATAAATATAACCAAACAAGGGCTTATACTTTTTTTTCTGAAGTCCAGAATTCATTTTCTAGAATTGATTTATATATTGCTTTAAAAAGTTTACTCCCATTTATTCAATCCATGGAGATCCTAATGAAACCAATTTCAGATCATAATCCTATATTACTGAAAATCCAAGAAAAAAAGATTGGAATAATCCTGGAGGTTAAATACTAATTTGTTAAATGATGAGAATACAATACACAAAATCAAGGAAAAGTTAAAATTTTATTTTAAGGAAAATAAAGTAGAAGGAATATAGAACAAAATACTTTGGGATGCAAGCAAGGTTGTAATCAGGGGTATATTTATTAAAATTGGCATAGAACAAAGAAGAGAAAAAAGGGGAAAGAAAAAAGAATCTTAGAAGAATTAAAAAAGGAAGTGGAATAGAAAAGGAAAGGAGATAAGAAATTAAAAATAGAAGTTGAGACTTCACAACAACAATTAAAACAATGAAATAATCAATGAAATAGAGAGGAAATTAAGAATTATTAAACAGAAACATTTTGAGAAACAAAACTGGTAAGCTTTCAGTTAACAAATTGAGAAAAATGAAGGGAAAATATAATAACAGAAATACACTATAAGGAAAAACAATTTACAAATCAAAAAGACAATTAAGCAAGTATTTAGAGAGTATTTTGAGAATTTATACAGTAACAGAATGTCAGAGAAAGCAGCCGAGTAACTGATAAGAGCCAGCACACCAATGCAAGTCTGAAACACCAAGGCAGTTCAAAAAGTACAATACCAGTCCAAATGTTCCAAGAAGCAAAATCAGGAGCAAGTCAAGGGTTCAAGAGTCCAGAGAGCAAGTCAGTAAGTCCAGTCCAGGGTCAAGGGTTCTAGCAAGCAGGTCATCGGGTCCAGTCCAAAGGTCAGGGGTTTCAAGGCAATCTGAGTTCTATGAAGCCAGGGAGTCTGAGTCAGATGCTTTCTCCAGAGAAAGCAGATAAACTCTGACAGAGAACCTCAGTGTCTCCCAGCTGTTTATATTGGCCCAGCTCCCAATCACAGCTGTTTGGTCTTAGCTGAGCCTTTCTCATATAATCTCAGAGAACGCTGGAGGCACACCCTTTCTGTCATTCTCTGTCAAAAGGTAGGTACCTCCTCCTCCTGCTCCTCTATATCTCTCAGGCCTGGAACCTCTGCTAGGGGGAGGCTTTCTGCTATGGGGGGGGCTAGGCTGCTGAGGCAGGGGCTGTGCTTCAGTGGGTACAATAGAGCTAGGTCCAGGCTCAGCCAACTCCACTGGAACTGGTAGAGCAAAACTAGGACCTGGCTGAGCCCCCTCATCCTCTGAGTCTTCCATGTCCTCAGCCTGGCTGGCCATGACACAGAACTGGATTCAATGAAAATAAAGAGAAAATAAAACAATATCTGGCTACTATGAAGCCACTGGGTGAGATTATATGGAGTTATGGTGCTGGGTGTTATCAGTACGCTGATGACATCCAAATCTATTTCTCCATGTCTCGTTTGTTGGCCTCGAATTCTAATGGCATCTCCTCTCTCAAAGAATGTCTTCGGGTGGTAATGGGCTGGATGAGGAAAAACAGATTGAAACTGAATCCGGACAAGATGGAGGTGCTCAGGGTAGCGACCCCAAAACCAAGAATCGGGTTGCAACCTCCAGTCCTGGATGAGGCCACACTCTCCTCCAGTGACTGTGTTCGCAGTCTGGGGGTGCTCCTTGACTCGTCACTCCTGATAACAAATCAGGTAAATGCAACAGTCAGGAGCGCCTGTTATCAGCTTCAGCTGATATGCCAGCTGTGCCCTTTTCTGAAAGTAAGGGATCTCGAGACTGTTGTGCATGCACTGGTAACCTCATGCCTTAACATGGGGCTACCCTTGTGCTTGGTTTGGAAAATACAGCTGGTACAAAATATGACAGCCAGGCTTATCTCGGGAACATCTAGGAGGGACCACATTACTCTGGTTTTGAGGTCCCTCCACTAGCTGCCTATCAGCTTCTGGGCCCAGTATAAGGTGTTGGTTATCACCTTAAAAGCCCTAAATGGCTTGGGCCCAAGCTATCTCAGGGACTGCCTCCTCCCATTCAATCTTCCCCGTGTTCTCTGCTCCTCTGGGAGGAATTTGCTGCAGATTCAAATATTGAGGCTAGTGGCTACCTCCCAGAGGGCTTTTTCAGTTGTTGCCCCCAAACTCTGGAATGGCCTGCTGGATGAGATCTGTCAGTTAACATCGTTAGACAGCTTTAAAGATGGATCTCTTCTGGCAGGCCTTTCCAGATTAGTTATCCCAGCCTTGGGTACTTCCACCCCCAATGATCTTTGTGTGGCCCCATCTACTGATGGATGAAGAACATTGCCTTGAGCCAATCTTGAGCTTTGTAATGTTTTAAACTTTTTTTAATAGTTTGAATTTGTAGTTTTAATCTTCATTTGATTTAATACTATTTTAAGGGGGGGAGGGATTGTGTTTTGGGATATATTGTATGGTTTTATTGTTGTAAGCCACTCTGATTGGCTCCCCAAAGGGTGGGATATAAATAAATGTTATTATTATTATTATTATTATTATACTCAAAATATAATAAATTTGACTGAAGAACAAAAAAAAATGAATCAAGAGATATCTACAAAGAGATTATAGATGCTATTAAAAGAATGAAAACTAGAAAAGCCCCAGGACCTGATGGGTTATCAGTAAGCTATTATAAAAAGCTGATAGATGTGATATTACAACCTTTAAAGGAAACCTTAAATGATATTCAGAAATATGACATCCCTGACTCTTGGAAAGACATTTTAATTACACTGATTTTAAAAGAAGATAAAAATAAGCATGATGTAAAAAAAAAAAAATTACAGACCCATATCCCTGACTAATGTTGATTACAAGATATTTACTTCAATTATAAAAAACTGAAAAAAAATATTTTTAAAAGGTGGTCCAGGAAGATCAAAATGGTTTTATTCATACAAGGGAGATCAAAGACAATTTCAGAATGGTATTAAATATTATAGAGTACTTTAAACATTAAAATGACAAAAAAACTTGCCATGATTCTATTAGATTCTGAAAAAGCCTTTGATAGAGTAAACTGGATATTTTTGTTGGAAACAATTATAAAAATGAACATGGGCAAAAAAATATGTTGGATAAGATCTGTCCCTAAAGAACAAAGGGCTCAGATAATAATTAATGAAGAAAAAACAGAGAGCATTAAGATAGAGGAACTAGACAGAGATGTTCCTTGTCCCCATTATTATTTATAATAGTATTAGAGAGCTTGAATAACAAGATAAGGGAGGATTTAATTTTAAAATTAAAGCATTAACTGATGATATAATATGCTTTCTGGAAGACCCTTTGAAAACTATAAAACTGCTAACAACAACCATAAATGAATTTGGTGCAGTTTCTGGGTTCAAGATAAATAAAAAGAAAACATCAATCTTATATATATATATAAATCTAACACCAACAGAAGAAATTGAGTTAAGAGAAACAACAGAATTTCAAATTGAAAAAAATGGTGAAATATTTGGGAATATATTTAACAAAAATGAGTAGTGATCTATTCCAAAATAACTATGAAATAGTATGGAATGATATCAATAGAGATTTAGAAACTGGACAAGATATCACCTTTCCTTTTAAGGAAGAATTGCAGTAATTAAGATGAGCACCCTCCCTAGACTTAAGTATTTATTTCAAAATATACCGATAATATCCAATGAATAATGCTTTGAAACATGGAATAAAGATCTATCAAAGTTTCTATGGGAAGGGAAAGTGAGAATAAAATGGAAAATTTTAACAGAGGATAAATTTAAGGGAGGATGTGCTTTACCAAATTTAAAGCTTTATTTCTATGTGTCTTGAAGATTGGGTCAAACTAGACAATGAAAAATTACTATGTTTAGAAAGTACCAATATTAGATATGGATACCATGCATTTATGTGGTATAACAAGTTAAAAGTTAATAAAGATTTTAACTACCACATTATAAGGAAATCAGTGCTACTAGTGTGGTCAAAGGTTAAGAAACATTTTTATAGAGAGAGCTCCATGTGGTTCTCTGTACAAGAAGCTTTCTACAAGAGAACAAAAAATAAAACAGCAACATGGTTAAAATATGAAGATTTGATAATACAAAGCAAGAACAATAATGATTATACAATGAAACCACTATATACACATGGAGAAAGATTATAATGACTGTTTTTTGTATCTTCAACTTAAGGAATATTTCAAAAGAGATAATAGTTCTTCAAACCTAACTAAAGAGAAAAACAAGATGGATAAATTATTCAATGATGCAGGACACATAGCTAAGTATTATAAGCTACTGAAAAAAAGAGATCTAGAAAAAGAAAACATCCAACATACAATGATTAAATGGGCCCAGGATGTTGGGAAACCTATAGAACTAGAACATTTGGAAAAGACTTGGCTGGCACATTGTGTCAGAATTATATATATATATAAAAATTAAAATGATGCATCTCAGGCATATGACTCCTTCTAAACTCCATATAATATATAAAATGGGGAATACAAAATGTTGGAAGTGCCATAAACCAGATGCTAATTTTTTTTCATATGTAGTGGAAGTGTAATGAAGTGGAGGAATTTTGGAAAAGAATATATACTTTAATGACTGGGATTTTACAAATAAAAATTCCATTTGATCCTTTTCTGTTCTTGTTAAATATGTCAAGTAGCTCAAGAATGAAAATAGAAAACAGAAAAAAATTCGGCTACCAGCCCTCAGAGTTGCCATTGCTGCATTATTCCTTTGTATGACTTCATTTTATTTTATCCTCTATTTTAAAATTGACTAGTTTAATACTTTTTTAAGGGGTGGGTGGGTTAGGGAATTGTTGTATTATGGATGTTTTTAAATTTGTAAGCTGCCCCGATTGCACTGCAGAGGGGTAGGATAAAAATACATGTTATTATTATTATTATTATTATTATTATTATTATTATTATTATTATTAATTAAAATGTGCAAGAATTATATTATACATGGTTACAATTGCAATAATATTATATGTTAAATACTGGAAAAAACAAGAAACCCAAAAGATGAAGAATGGATTCAGAAACTTTATGAAGCTATGAACATGGATATCCTTACAGCTCTAATGAAAGAAAACTCAAAGAAACACATTGAAGAAGAATGGAAACGCCTCAAAATCTATAGTAAAAAAAAAAAGAGTTCAAAATGGGTTCAAATGAACAGACATATCTTTGGGTTAATTAGTTGGGCAAAATAGAGAAGAAAGTATAATTCTTGGTTTTGTTACAATAAGTAAAAATATTTTGTAAATATAGCAACTGAAGTCATAGGGGTGTATATAAGAAGGAGAGATAATTCTCTTTTGAAGATGATAATTGCAATTGCCTAGGAAGTATAATTACATAGAAGGTTATAATGATACTGATACATTTAATTTTTGTTTTAATTGTTATATGTTTTATATATGTCTTGTTTATATATGTTTGTTTTGTAGGTATACTCTGTATATGTGTATATGTTTAATAAAAATTTAAAAATAATAAAAAACATGTATCAGCTTTTGTCATCTGAGAGGTAGGATAAGATTAAAAGCAAAAGAAACAGGTGGAGATGGAGGCAGAATCAAAGAATCACAAAATCACAAAGGCATCTGGATATGTCTCTATAGCCAATATGAAATGATTACAGCTCCACTGAGACCTCTGCAGGACCCTGGGGATTTCGGTACCAATGCCATCGTGTCACATCTGGTTACAGAGAGATCTTCCATAATCCTTCCTGCTCCCCTCCCGCCCAAATCAGAGAATGACCATGCCAGGTGATTTGGAGGCTGTTCAGTAAGTCAGGGTGGCTTGGGATGCTGTGGAGGGAAGAAGGGAAGACAGCGACCCAAAAAAATACATAAGCATGTTGAAAGGAAATGTACGCATGTGTGCATCTGTAACAGGATGCCAACCATTGCAATTACCTTCACAATATGAATTTCCTGGCATTTTAACTGAGTAAAACTTCACCTCTCCACCCCTTCCTATCCAAAAGAGAAGATATTTCATTGGATTTTTATTCCCCTACCTCCCACAAAGCTTCCAACTTTTACAATGGAAAAATTGTCCTTAAGAAAATGGGTGGGGATGGAGAAAATGTTTTTCCCAAATTTTTCCAGTGACACTTACATTCCTCTCACCCGGATTGTCACATTTCTAGTCTTTGTATGGTTTTTTTTTATTATTAAGTCATAGCAATCATTGAAGTTAGAACCATGAAAAGCATGTCAGTTATAGCTTTGCGCAGAAGCTGTAACAATTTAGCCCAGTCTTACATTTTGCTGACAAAAAGGAACCTCAGAATCAGATAATATGATATGAACATTTTCCTCAGAATAATTGTCCACCTTTTCAAGAACTGACATCTGATATTCTCTGATTTAATATACCAACTTGACATTTCAAGATCTCCTGAGTTTGGAGATTTTAAAAAACACACAATTTTGAATATTTAAAATGTATGGGGGTGTCACTTGGGGAAAAGCATGATTAATCATCATATAAATCTGGGTGGTGGAAATAGTCTCTTTTTCTGCTTTTTATGTCACTTTTCTGTCAAGAAAAATGACATATCTTTAAAATTTTGGTAAAATATCTTCTTATGAAGAAGCTGACAGAAGTGAATTTGTCTACCCATTTGTCTACTGGAAGAATATTGGTGATGTTATTTAACACAGATGAATCAGGATTTTTTTTATTCCAATCATAAGAGTGCCCATGATTAGAGTTGTTGTTATTATTATTGATGTTGTTTTTATAATTAATAATTCCCCCCAAAATTGGAAGTCAAAATAGGTCACAATTTTAAAAAATACAATTAAAATGTACAAAAAGTAAGTTTTAAAATAGATTCAAACTATTACAGTATTAAAACATACCACACCATAAAAGAATAAAATGCAATTTAAAAAGATAAAAGCAACATTTAAGAGTTCCTATTGGTTGAAGGGGGAAAATATATTTGTTCCAATTTCCTGCACCTTATTAGTTAGAACATTCAGAAACTACCTTTCAGGCAAAGATATCAGGTCAGTAAACAATAATCTAAAATATTCATACAGACATCACCAGGTGTCATAGAAGCAATAAAGTACAAATATAAAACACCAGTAAAAGGTACTTATAACTTAACAGAAAATGGAAAAAAAAATGATTTGGCATAGAAATGTTGTGCATAAAAGTGTTATCCAGGAACTCCTTGGGAAATGGAATTTCCCCAGTAAGCAGTGGTTTCTATATGTCTCCAAGATGCAGCTCTACCCCAAAACCAGCTAGCCACTGTTTGTCTGCATGTGTGCCTAGAGTGCTCCATCATACTACCACCCAGTTGAAATTTATCTTTATTTATTTTATTCATATATATCCCACTTGTCTGGGATATATGGGACTCAAGCCAGCTAACAACATATTTAAAAATGATACAGATAAAAACTATACAAAGTCATTAATAAAAATATAAATATAAGAGTTATTTAAAAATAATTAAACAATGTATAAAGTTGAAGAATTAAAACATTAAAATTCATTAAAATACCATATACAACCTTTTAAACAGCACCACACATAATTAAAACATCATCTAAGATAGTTTTTAAAAGCTTAAAAATATTGTGACTTAATATCTAACAACATGCACAGAAAAGCCCTCCAATACCACAAGTCTTCCTCCTCATCTGACCTGGTACCTGTTGATTTTTCATGGAAAGAGACATTTTGTTGCTGTTGTTAACTGCCCTCAGGCCAACTTTGACCTCTGGCAACCCTATGAATAAGACACCCCCAAAACACCCTATCCTCAAAAAGGGTGCTCAGTTCCTTCAGACTTAGGGCTGTGTCTTCTTTGATTGAATCTATCCATCTTGTGTATGGTCCTCCTCTCTTTCTACTGCCCTCTCTTTTTCCAAGCATTATCATCTTTTCTAGTGAGTCTTCTCATGTCTTCTCATGATGTCCCCAAAGTACAACAACCTCAATTTAGTCATCTTGGTTTCTAGGGAAAGACACCCCCCCCCGACACGTCAGGAAGGGTCTAATGTTGTGCCGGCCCATATAAGGGCAACTACGCCTGATTGGCTGGGTGGACTGGAAGACCTGCCCTTGCTGGTCCGCTCAGCCAATTGTATTGTAATCCTGGACTTTGCATCCCTGCTGGCTGATCTTGAGAGACTTTAGGTCTCGCGAGTTTAGCCGTAGTATTTCGGGCTTTTTAGCTCCAAACTGCCACGTGGCAGCAGCCATTTTTGTCTGGCAGTCGAGCAAAGCGCTCGACTACAGAGCAGATTCCAGGGCCTTTGGGCCTGTTTGTAGCCTAGCACTTCTATTTGGAGCCTGAAGACAGAGCAAGGAGCAAGGAGTGGAGCGCAGCCTTGGGGACTTACGCTGTGGCTCCTTTCCCTGGAATCTTGGCCCGGGCATGGCCTGGACAGTTAGCTGCCCGAAGCCGAGGTGCTACGCCAATTGCTGTGGTTCCCAATGGTAAGGCTGGGGGCGAGGCCTAGGTGGTCTGGAGGTTAAGTAACCAAACCGGACAGGCCTTTGGTACAGGGTGAGTGGGCCTCCCTGCCAGGGTGGACTGGGGGAACCAAAATACGGGCCTTGAAGGCCATAGGGAGGTGCCCCTCCACACACACCTATTGGATAGGGAGTCTGGCCTGAGCTTTGGCCTCTGCTGGGCATCGCAGGCCAGCTCCTTTAGTCCCAGCCTCATTGTTCTCTGGTGGGATACTGGTGTCCCCTGTTGGGGACTAGGTTGGGGCCCCTGTGGCTTGGTGGCTTGCCTGTGGTTGAGGCGGCATTATTGTTGGGACACGTGCCATTACTTGAATGTCCTATTTGGGGCTTTAACTGCATTTTTCCCTCTTGTGAAGTGGGAGTTAGCTGGGAGAGGGCTAAATAAAAATAAAAAATAAAAATAAAAAAATAAATATCAACATTACCCATTAATTGAGTGTGGCCTGAAGGATTGTTCCCTCTCAGGGCAATTTAACCTTGAGCTGCTAGAGGTTTTCCTGCTAGTTCGGCCAATTACTATTTGACACAGAGGTGTTTTATTACTTTAATTGACCACATTACCTATTGAAATCTTTACTTGTGGGTATACCCTTAATGGGAACACTATATCCTGTTATAATTGGTTTAAATTGCCAATACTATTCGATTTGGCAACCATGCCACAAAGTCCAAACAGCGTGCAGCCTCTGCTGGCCCCAGTACCAGCTAGTCAGTACCCAGTACCAGCCAGTCAGTACCACCGGATGCGAGTCCTCCAGCCCACAACCTCGGCTGTGAGTTGAAGAAGCAGACGTGGAGTAGGAGAGATGCTGCAGCCCCTTCAAAACCCCCTGCCCTCCAGCCCACAACACCAGCTGTGAGTTGAAGAGGCAGACGTGGAGGAGGAGAGATGCTGCAGCCCCTTCAGAAACCTCCGCCCTCCAGCCCACAACACCGGCTGTGAGTTGAAGAAGCAGACGTAGAGGAGGAGAGATGCTACAGCCCCTTCAAAAAACCCCGCCCTCCAGCC
>CM034701.1:50863393-50885772 GCA_020142125.1 Phrynosoma platyrhinos
TGTTTCGGTACCTCCAGTGGTTGAGGTGCAGCCTCCAGGGCGAGTTGACGAAACCTGGAAAACTGTAAATGAGAAAGGGCATCCACCAACAGACTTAGTAACCCTGGTACATGGCGAGCTTGAAACAACACATTGTATCTCAAACATTGAGTAACCATTGCTCTAACAAATGACATCATCTTTAAGGATTTGGAGGTTTGGGAGTTAACTACCTGAACCACAGCTTGGTTGTCACACCAAAACCAGTTTTATTTTCGAATTGAACTGGCCACAAATGAACTGTAACCATAATAGGGAAGAGTTCGAGAAAAGTGAGGTCTCGTGTCCAACCCTTCTCCACCCAAGCCTGAGGCCATCTCTCAGTTGCCCACTGACCTTTCCAATAGAAGCCAAAACCATGTGCACCAAAGGCATCTGAGTGTACCTGGAGGTCCGCCTCTAAAAGCATTTCAGACCTCCAAAAGGCAACTCCATTAAATTGATCAAAAAATGATTCCTAAACCTTCAAATCAGGTCTTATTCCGCTATTAATCCTAATATGGTGATGTGGAGCAGGCACACCCTTAGTAGCATTATACAGGCGAGCACAAAAGGCTTGACGAGGAACAATAACTTTACAGGCAAAATTCAACAACCCAGTCAGGGATTGAAATTTTCAAAGCATGGCCTTATTCCTATTGCTCATTGTCCTTACCTGATATCTCATTGCTTCGAGTTTTTCAACTGGGAGGTGAGAGATTCCCTCAACTGTGTCTAACTCAATGCCCAAAAAGGTCAGACAGGTGCCAGGACCCTCTGTCTTTTCTTCCTCCAAAGGAACTCTAATCTCCGCCATCAATACCTGAAATGCCGACAAGGTATCTACACACATTGTAGTACCCTGAGCTCCCGTGAACAAGAAGTCATCTTAATAATGAGTAACAGATTGATTACCGGACCTCTTGACCATGCACCAGTGCAAAAATGTACTAAATTTTTCAAATGCTGAGCACAAGATAGAACATCCCATTGGCACAGCCTTGTCAAAATAGTACATCCCTTCAAATTGAAAACCTAACAAGTCAAAATTGTCAGGGTGTACTGAAAAAAGCTTGAAAGCTGATTTTATATCACACTTAGCCAGTAGGGTACCCCTACCTAATGCCCGTACCAACTGCACTGCTGCGTCAAACAATGCATATTTCATAGATGCCAAAACTGGATCAATGGCATCATTAACAGAGTCCCCTTTTGGGTATGACAAATTGTGGATAAAATGGAACTCACCAGGCGCCTTCTTAGGAATGACGCCCAAAGGTGACAGCCTTAGTGTCAGCATTGGCAGATGTTGATGAGGCCCTGATTTCCGACCCGCAGCCAACTCTTTAGCCAACTTTACCCTGACTAACTCTGGTGACTCCCTCACCAAATGTGCATTAGGTGCAAATCGATGCACCCTCAAACCTGTATAAGGAATATGAAAACCATTTGAAAACCCATCTAACAAGTATTGAGCACAATCCCTATTCGGGTAAATCCACAGCCAAACAGCGAACACATCCAGTTTAATTGGTGTTGGCATCTTTCCCTCCTGCTGCTGAATGTTGCCCAGAGACTCCAGCCCCAACGTTCTTCCCCCTGTAACAGGAGGTGCCTGGGTGATTACCCCTGCAAATGTTGCGGTTTTGTCAAATCTACATTGCTATCTAGTGCACTTGCTTGAGTTGAAACCCCAGCATAGACCTGCAACTTTTTTGTCCCCCATGCTAGGCCTCACATACTGCCCTTTCGGCTGCGTGACCATGGGCAAAAAGCCATTATCACACTTGCTCAAAGGGGAGGCCCCAAGCATAACATCTGCCCAAAGTTTAGATTGGATGTGCTGCCATGACAAAGACGGATCCATAGCAGCTCTCATCCTGAACTGTTCAGCATACTGGAGCCATGCTGCTCCCCTCGAGTTAAAATGACAGTTCGTATAAGATTTGATCATTATTTCTTGGTACTTTGAAATATCAGGAGCCCTGGACTGGTCTTTTTGCTCTATCACACCTCTGTAAATGGTAAATCCCATCATCCAATTTACAAAGTTTCTTTCCAACTTAGGATGCTTATACGCCTGGAATTCTTTGGGGAGACTAAACACGACCCCATCTTTGAACATAATCCATGGCTCAGGGTCACGAAAAGTCAAAGAAAATACATCTATGTATTCCCCTTTCTATAGTCTCTCCTTGGTAGAGAGAGGAAGGTGAGATCCCAAGGGTGTTGACATCCCGGCATAGGGGTTGCACTCAACTGCCCGATTGACTCCAGCCAAACCCAAGGCTCCCACTGTGACCACAGGCCTTGCATCACTTACCTTGGTAACTGCAAGCTGCTCAGCTTGCACCCTTGAGTCAGGCACTTCGGGTGCAACTGATAAAATCGGAGGTGCGGCTACAGACACATTTACAGAACTAGTCCCAACAGCATTGTGCCCAACCAGGCCACCACAGGACCACACCGAGGTGGGCCAAGAATTTGTAGCATTCAAAGATGAGGACAAACCTGTACTAGCTGAGCAGCCTCTCCCGATGTTTGTGATGCTCCTACCGAGTGTACCACAGCCACTTCTTGGGTGCCAATCTGCAGAATAGAAAAAACACTTCTCCCATCCCTGTTACCAATTTTCACCGTTTCGGGTGCAGAATACTATCTTGACTCGAAACCACAGCCCTCTGTACAAAACTATACAAGTCAGCCAGAGTAGGCTGGCCAAACACAGGGACAGATGCACCCTGTTGCGTCACACCTGGAACTTTCTTTACCAGTTCCATAACATCTGCTATGGTTGGCTGACCAACCTCCATAGCAGATGATACGGGGAAACACGTGAACATCCTCACAAGACATGCCAGATGAAGTACTTGGTTGTACCAATGTAGCCTGCTGCCCAGAAACTTGATCCCTCCTTTACAATGTACTTGATTGGGACCCTGTATCATAACCTTGAACCCTAGTTTGTGCTAGCTGTTCACAAGCAGCAACACAGGCCTGCATAGTGCGGCCTAATTGTGACAACTGATCTGCAATCACGTCATCCCTATTTTGAGGATCATTTGTTCTCTTCAGTGCCGACCACCCAGAATTGGGCCCAGCTGAAGCCACACGCCGCTTAGACTGTGGCTTACTGCACAGCATGACTCAGCTATAATTACCTAGAGACAATTATATTATTTATTATCTAAATGTCTTAATATGATAATTATATTAATTATCACACACACACACACACACACACACATATCCTTATTATTATTATTATTATTATTATTATTATTATTATTATTATTTAATTTACATGGGCAGAGTGTCAACTGATTCAATTACACGTGTCCCCCAACCAGCAACCTGACCCAAAATAGGGACCAGATTAAAGGCCAAAGGCCTATTACTTCCCTTTGTGGGACACAAGAATCCAACCAGAATACACTGGCTAGTGTAAGGCCACCAGATAGATACCCCACCAAAGGGGGGCCACATCCTATTACTTCCCTTTGTGGGACACAAGAACCCAATCAGAATACACTGGCTAGTGTAGGACCACCAGATAGAGACCCAACCAAAGGGGCCTATCAATTGCTTTTTAAAACTTCCCTTTTTGGGACAGAAAAACCAAGCCAGCCACCCTTGGCAAATGTCTAAACTCCCCCCCTTTATTATTTTTTAAATATGTATTGCAATTATAATTAATATTTATGTATACTGTAAGGTTTATGGGACACCCTGGATGACAGGCCTACTGCAGTCAAACCTCCCCAGGCCTTCTGCTTATACTCTGCAGCCATTTTTTTTACAATGTATGGGCTCCCTGGTACTCAGGGCCCTCAAGTATAGCCTTTATAGGTTCTTGTTTTTCCTCCTCTCACAGCCAGGAGAACTATCGGGTTCCTCTCCCCCCTAGGCTGCTGCCGCAGAGCCAAGCCCTATCACTTGGGCTGCTCTGTCCTCACAGCCGATAGGCCTCTCCCAGCCGGGAGAACAATCAGGGGCTCCAAAAAACCCCACAGGCTGCAGGCCACAGCTGCCGGAGCAGAGTCCTCGCTTTATCGGGCTGCTCCCTCCTCGGCCAACTTAAGACACCGCTCGCCGCTGCCGCAAGCCTGCAAGCCTCCTCCAAGGCCTACTAGGGTTTCAATCCAAGTCCCCAGGCTCCCGGTCACTGCACAGGCCCTTCCTCCAAACAGGCAGACAAGCTTCTTGCTTGTCTGCTCAGAAAAAATGGCTGCCACCATGTGGCAGCCGGGGCTTTATAGCCCCCAAATTCTCGTTGGTAATCTCACAATAAGCGAGATTACCATTGAGAAAGGATCCTAGAGGATCCCTATCTCGATTGGTTGGGCGGCAGAGGAAGAGGCGGGACTGCCTCCCCACCCAGCCAATCACGCATCCAGCATCATTTATTTTGGCCGGCGCAATGTAGGACTCCTCCCAACTTGTCAGGGGGGGTCTTTCTGAATTTTGACTTTCCTGACTTTACCCCCCATATGTGCTAGCTATTTGTTTGAATTCCTCTTTAGTGAGTTTGCCCCTTTTCCATTTCTTATACATCTCCCATTTAAAATTTAGTTGAGTTGAAAATCCTTTTGTCATCCAACCCAGTTTCTTGAGACACCTTCCATTTTTCCTTCGCATTGGAACAGTTTGAGATTTTGCCTTCAGTATCTCCCTTTTGAGAAACTCCCATCTTTTCTGAACTCCTTTCTCCTTTAGTATTCCTGACCATGGGATCACTCCCAGTGTTGCCCTAAGTTTATTGAAATCAGCTCTCCTAAAGTCTAGAATGAGTGTCTGACTATGCCTAGCTTCTCCTTTCCACTGTATAAGAAACTCCAGGAAAACATGATCCCTCCCACCTAAGGTTCCCACCACTTGCACCTCATTGACCAAATCATCCCTGTTGGTTAGGATCAGATCTAAAATAGCTGATCCCCTTGTTGCCTCTTCCACCTTTTGTACAAAGAAATTGTCTTCAAGGCAAGTGAAAAATTTGCTAGACCTTGAAGTATTGGCTGAGTTTGACTTCCAGCAAATATCCATTTAGTTGAAGTCATCCATCACTACTACATCTCTCCTTTCTAAGTGTGTGGTAATCTGTTCTAGAAAGGCACCATCCAATTCTTCAGTCTGACTTGGGGGGTCTGTGGTAGACTCCCACTATAACATCCCTGTTGTTTCCTTCTCCTTTAATTTTAATCCAGATGCTCTCCACCTGATTTCCAGGATTTAAGTCCTGGATCTCTTCACAGGTGTAAACATCCCTGACATATAATGCCATTCCTCCTTCTTTCCTGTTTGGCCTATTTCTCTTAAAAAGATTATACCCCTCTATTCTTACATTTCAATCATAAGACCCATCCCACCAGGTTTCAGTGATGCCTATTATATTGTATTTGCTTTGTTGTGCTAGGTGTTCAAGTTCATCTTGTTTATTTCTCATGCTCTGTGCATTAGTGGAGACATCTAAGAGCATGGGTCCTCCACACTTGCTGCCTGTGTGAGGATTTTTTGCCTCCCATTGTTGGTCCCTTGCATCATTTGCCTTGTTCCCTCTATAACACTTTGACTGTTATCTTCAGCTCATGATGTACTCCTGCCTTCCAAGATGCATTCTAAGGTACTGTCTCCCTCCCCCACATGACTCAGTTCCAAGCTCTCCTGATCAAATGTTTGAGACTATTGGCAAAAATGTTTCTGCCAACTGGTGTGAGATGCAATCCATCTCTTGCTAGAAGTTCACCCTCATAGGGAGCAAGAGGTTTTCCTGGACAAAATGGGACAAATGGTCTTGGATGGGGACCACACAGATGAAGTTGTTGGGGAGGAGGTTACTTCACACACACACGGGGTAGACAGCTGGAGGAATGTCGCACACACAGAAGTAGGGAAACCTGGAATCATTCTGGGAGCTTGCAGCTACAGAATTGATCTGAAATTCTCTCCCTATCAAGGATGAAGAGGAAGAGCAGCAAGTCCTTGTGGGAACCAATGATACTGCAAGGCATAGCCTTCAAAATATCAGGAGGGATTATGAGGCTTTGGGTAGGAAGCTGAAAGAGCTGGATGCACAGGTTGTTACCTCATCTCTTCTCCCAGTTGAAGGGCATGGTCCAGGAATGGAGAGGAAAATAGCAGCTGTGAATAACTGTATCCATAGATGGTGCTGCCAAGAGTAATTTGGATTCTTGGATCATGGGCTGCAGTTCCAAAAAATCAATATGGGTTCCAGAGAAACAAGTCATGCCAGGCAAATCTGATCTCTCTCTCTCTCTCTCTCTCTCTCTCTTTGGATAAAATTACCAGCTTGGTAGATGAAGGGAATGTGGTAGACATAGCATATCTTGATTTCAGGAAGGCTTTTAACAAGGTCCCCCATGATATTTTTAATGAATTGTTAATGAATTGTTGAGGCAGACGTGACCATTTAGGTGGCTACGTGATGTCCTTGATTTGGATCCATGGCGGTTTGGGCTTTTCCAGTTTAGGGTCATGACAGGAGACCCACAATTTTTTTTATATTAAAACTATGCTTATATCACTGGATATGGTACTGTATTTATTTATTTTTAATTTATTTTATTTATTATTTAAAATAATTTAAAAAAGAAACAAAATAAAGGTAAGTTATAGGTTCTGCCATTTGCTATTTGTTCATAGTGTATAAAATTCTTAACATAGTGTAGATCAGCATAACCAACATCATATTTCAATATAAATCCACTTATTTTCTACTATATTTATACTCATATTTAAATTTTCTCATGAAACCTATTAACAATATGGTACTGTATTTAAATCTTCTTTGTGTTTTACAGATGGCAACCATGATGGGCCAAACACCATACTTGAGGATCAGCTTGATTTAAAATTCTCATAATCACACCTTTCTTGCCCCTGCCACTGCAATCAAGTTTAACTATCATTTTGATTCAAGAGAGTCGTACCTGCCAGTTTAGATCTACCATGAGATGGGGGTCTGTATGTAGAAGGCTTTAATCCATAAATTACCTCTGAAAACTAATGTCCACAAAACTGTTTATGTACATTAATTTATTATGTGCATGAAATCTTATACACATTTTAAGAAGAGCTCAACAAGATAGTTCTATGACTGTCTACTCAGAAGTAAGTCTTGCTGTTGGGGAGGTGTGCTTAAGATTGCAGTTGAAGTCTACCATCCTATGCTTACTATCTTTTTAAAAAGTCCCATTGAATTCAGTTTCATTGCTTTCCAGAAACTTGATTTCAATCTCTTGATGTACTTTCATTGTTTGTCCTTTTACTCCTCAAAATCACAAAACAAGTGCCTCTTTGCCAGGGAGAAGTTTTTAAAACTACATCCCTCCTATCTTTCTCTTCCTTTGCCAATATTTATCCATATATACTCTGTGAGTGTCATTCTTATGTACACACTTAGCATATTTTCATTCCTCTTGATGGGGAAAAAAAATAGTGCACTTACTTTTCTGTCAGTTGTCATTCATTTTACCTTGTTTTGCTTGCTTCAGTATGTTATTTCTCCCTATATTGTGAACTGTGTCATCTCTGCCAATGTGTATTCTTTGCTAGTGAGTCAATGCAGTAGACTTTACTAAGAAACAGAAAGGAAGTGTTAGCCACCGCTCTCACCAAGATTATATTCTCTCTTAATAGAAGCTGTTGATAGATCCTGTGAGGCTACAACACTTGGGGTGTTGACTGGTAGAATGAAATCCTCTGCACACAAGCACAGCAAAATATTTTGGTGAAAAGTAATTATCGGAAATAGTGACACTAGTAAATTAGTTAACTGCATTTCAGCATGAAGCTTGAGTTACCCCTGCCCGTTCTTGTTCAAGACCCATTGAAAATCAGCAGTTCAGCTTAATGATGTCACAACATTTGCCAGGCTGTGGGCACCAAAGAGAAGACTTGAAAATGCTTCTACTGAATCAGTTTCCTCTCCTCCCAGTGAATGCAGTTAAATAACTCATCTGTCTCACTCACATGGAAACTGTTCTCCTTCAAACATCATTCTGTTATTACTATGGGTGATTCTCAAAGGCTTGCTTTAATTTTAGCCTTTGCTCCTGCCACCCAGTTTGGTTTCTACTTTTCAATGTCTCATGAAACCTTTTAAAATATTGACAACAAAAAAAAAAAAGAAAAAAAAAAAGAAAAGAAAAAGAGAAGAAAAGAAAAGAAAAAGGAAAAGGAAAAGGCCCATGCCATTTCTTCTTCTGATTGGATATTTGGAACTCAAGTCCTGTACACCTACCTTGATTGAATCAATGTCATGGGAGTGCTTCAAGAGATACAGAAATTGCACATTTTTTTAAAAGAAAAAATCATAACAAAGAATTCCTTCTCTCCAAATCTTATCCCCTCCCCAAGTGTGAATTGAAGAGGACGATGAGACAGATGGGGCTGGAATGATCAAGTTACCTGTTAAAGCCGTACATCTGCCAGGGCAGTCAATCACTTGGATGTCTCTGACAGGTCAATGGAGCCTGAGTAGGAGAAGCTAATGCAAGGGGAAGGGTGGCTGAGGAAGGTTTGCCCTCCTTGTCTCTTGGGTTTGACTGGTCTGAAAGCTGTACTTGAATTTGCTCCTGTTCAAAATCTGCCTGTCCATAGCACATAGATACTGAGAGATGCCAGTTATGATGTTCCTTCCTTCCTTCCTTTTTTAAAACATAGAAAATGGTGTAGGGAGATAGTGTATAGGCAGCAAATATATTTGTGAAATGGATTCCATTAGCATTTTGAGCTGTCAGTCAAGGATTTTCAAAACTGTGTTTGCTTTACAATTGGAGGGTGGGGAAAAATAAATTAATCAAAATATATCTTTTAGGATAAATTCTTGCCCAGAAAAAGAAAGGTTAAGTGTGAATCATCAGGACAAAAAGAAAGACTAAGAGTTATCATCCCTCCAAGCTAAACATAAAGGAGTCCCTGATTTACTTCTGTGTATATGTGTTTAAGGTTTATGATTCCATTAATTTGCATTAACCATGTTGTCAGTCTTCTGCTTTCTCTAGCATATTTATTTCCAGATCTTCAGTTTTATAAGTGAAGGTTAATTGTCTCTGAATAGCTTATATTGAGAGTTACTGAATTGAGGAAAGGGTTTCTTTCACAGCTACAGTCAACTTCCAGATTTTACCAACATTCTGCACAAATGTGTTGCAATAAGTACAGTGCTAATTGTGCTGCTATTTTAGCGCATTTTTACCCATGTGGGGTTACTTATGGGACAATGAGGTCTCAAGATAGCATGACTACTCCCTGACAACTAATTAATCAGATGTTTAAATTAAAAATCAAAGAAGGAATCTTTGTTTTTCATAAATTACTTGGAAACACACAAATTTCTATCTTTCCTTAAAAAAAAAACCTGTCATCAGGATAGGTAAACACACACACACACACTGAGATATTGTCACCAAAATTATTCATTAGTTTAATGGAGTCTACAAACCTAAACACACACACAAAATTAGCTACCATGGATAAAGGTTTTTCAACCATGATTGTAGCATTGTATGACTGCAATGAAAAATTACTGCTGTGGGGAAGAGATTCATAGCCATTAACAGCAAAGAATATAGTATGACTAGTGATGTTTTGTACCATCCAAAAGTGTAACACTGCTATGAAATATATATCTTTTGTCATAGCACTGAAATATTTCTTCTCTGACATCCCTGTCTTTACTTATTGTTTTCAAAGTAAAGCATGTTGTCCTTTTTATTTGTATTCTCCCCTCAGCCTAACCACAAGTGCTCTTGTTACATTTGACAGCAGATGGTTTGAGATATCAGAACAGAAAATGAGTTAATTATTTGCATTCAGAATAGTAAGACAATCAAAGACACACAACATTACATGGCATGGCAGAAACTAGAAAATTGCTGTGTGTTGTTGGGGGGACAGGAGAGGAGGAAACCACATTTCATTATAAACTGCAGAGCTGGCAAATGATAATTAGCAACATTTTTTTAAAAAAAAGCAGGTACATGCAAGGAAGGAAATGTGTACCAAGAAGGGACATGTATGAAAACATTTGTGCAGGGGTGGCTGATGTCATGGATGGCTGACCTATGTCAATGGGTCAGGTGAATCTACTCTTGCTTTGGAGGAGCTATTCAGTGTGCTGAGCTCTATCCACAAAGTAGTCTAGGATTGTGGACAGCTCCTGAAAACCCAACAATTATTACTTTTACAAGTCTAGACCTGTAACAAATAATAATGGTTTCTTTATTTTCTCCATTTTCTTCTTGTTGCTGTTAGTGATGGTTGTTGCTGTTATAATTGGGGTCTGTCTGTAAAAAAACAAATCAGAGTCTTACACTTCAAAACTGACAGGCAAGTTTTAAAATGAAAACAATGTTGCTGTTTTAATGTTAAGTTTTGCTTTTCCATACATGTTTGTCCATGCTGACAGCTGAATGAATGGGGAGGGAAATGGGGCAGGGCAACAGGAAAATGCTTCTGTTCTGGCTGGTATCTACCAGTTTCCATGATCACAAGGTATGAAATGGACCTAAGGACTTAACTTGATCTACAATTAAGTGCAGGTCTGATTAGTTGCCACATTATATTTGATGATAATTGGTTTTAGGTGTTAATTTGTTTGTTTGTGTTTTTTTTTAATTTTCTTCATCATTATTTCATTCCAGTGGTAGGCAAGCTGTGGTGGCCAAGGGAAGATTTTCCACCACACCAAGACCTGATATGGACCACATTCCCAAAAGAAACTGGAGAAGGCCAGAAGTCTGCTTTCAGTTTTGTAAAACCTCTTGAAGGAGAATTAAACATGGTGCATGATGTGTATCTTATTATAAAGGAGACCTTGCCCATCTCTGCACTACACTTTTGAATTCTTGTAAAAAAAATTAGCCCAGGGGTTGTGAACAAGCCTTGAAGCAATAAAATTGTCACTGGGACCACTCATGACCCAGAATCTGTGCCATTTCCACCTCTGTTTTATTGTACCTTTCAGTTTTACTTTTGGTGGATGCTGTTTTGGAAGGATTGGCCCTAACGCTGGTGTTATCAGAATGTAGTCTCCCCAAATGTTGCTGGGCTACAATGCCCAGTCTTCCCTTCTTTTGTTACTGTTGACTATGGCTAATGGCAGTTGCAGTTCAACATCTCAAAGTCTGCCATTCCCTGCCTCTTTTGCCTTGAAGGTAGCTTTAAACTTTTATATAGGTATTTGTAAAGAGATCCACACAGGGAATTGCTTCTGTGTGTCTCCTGAGGTGGGTCCAGAGCAGGTATAAAACAGAGGCATGTCTGAGGGCCCTTTTGCACTATACAATTATAGCATTCCAATTCCACTTCAACTCCCATGACAACATGTTATGGAATTCTAGATTTGTGGTTTGATGAGGGACTAGAGCTCTATGGATGAGAATTCTGAGTAACTCTTCTTAAACTAAATTCCACAGGAATTTTTATAATCTATTTTGAGGTAGTGTTAGGGTAGCCAGAAGTTCATCGTGCCTTGTATTACAAGCCAATGACTCCTAGCATTCAGGTTATCTAAGTAATGAAAAGTAATTGTATTAGTTACTTTTTATGAATGAGGAAATTGAGAACTATTTAAAAACAACAACAGCATGTAGCTACAATAGCAACTAACTACTTTGGCAGGCTATGGGCTTGCATCTGTGATTAATTATTTCTAGTGACTAATTTTATAAAGATTGTCCATTCTCTTGAACAGTCATCCTGTTGGTGGTAAAATTTTCTGTTCATTATATTGTACTCCTGTCCATTCCCAGAAAGGGAGTGAACAGCTCCGATATCATAATAAATCAACTGTAAAA
Organism: Phrynosoma platyrhinos; assembly: GCA_020142125.1. Lineage (NCBI taxonomy): Eukaryota > Metazoa > Chordata > Lepidosauria > Squamata > Phrynosomatidae > Phrynosoma > Phrynosoma platyrhinos. Next base: position 50,875,231 of record CM034701.1, read on the forward strand.
GTAACACCATCTCAATTTGCCCAGAAAATTAAATTTTACTGAGGAACAGTAATCATATTTTGAACACATGGCTGGCATGTTGCATCAAAATTCCCAAAACAACAGAGAAATTATGGTCTGGATTCATGAAATTAGTTCTTTGATGTAACCTTTGTCATAGGAAAGTGAGCAAAGAGAATGATGTTCTGCAACTGTTATAAAGCAGGTAGTTTTGCCAAATTAATCAGAACACACTTCTCTACTACCTATCTGCCTATTACTACCTATTAGAAACAAAGCCAAACAATTTGAAGTGATTATATTTCCAAAGGAAGTGCAACCATATTTTTCCATCCCCAAGAGGTCTGATTATTAAATTACATTTTTATCCCAGTTTTTCTCCAAGGACACTCAAGTTCGTACACAATGGTTGCCATCTCTAGTGGGATTTTTCTGTAACCAAAGATCTTTTTTACATCAAGCATGACCTCACACAATTAAGTCTTTTTTTCTCTGTGTCCACAGCATTATCATCAACAGGAGCAGGAATAGGACCAACATTTTCTTTCCCTCATCTCTCTTTTTTCTTTATTTCATTCTTTGTTTTTGCTTATTATGCATCTTGATAAAGAATTTTGATGAACTCAGAAGTTCACTCTTCTTTGTGAATTTTTAGCTGGTCGTACAGTGTGGTGTAATGGTTTAAGAAATGAATTAGGAGATTGGGAAACCAGATTTCGAATCCTGGCTTGGCCATGGAAACCCATTGGGTAACCTTAGTCAAGTCATACTTTCTCAGCTCCCTCTGAAGAAACTTGTCAAGAAAACCCTATGATAGGTTCACCTTAGAGTCTTCATAAGTCAGAAATTACTTGAAGGCACACAATAACAACAAACCCAAATGGAAATTTTTCTTCAGATGGGGATATTTGTACTAATGGTGTGAATGATGATGTAATGATCTGCATTTTAGAGGCACTTTTCAGAGGGACATATAATCATAAAAGCAAGAGTGTAGTCACAGGTGGGGAAAATGAGAGCATTTACACATATCCAATAAGAATCCTTTTCCCATGAAATCTTCCTCCAGTGTCCAAATTTCTTGCATTGCAGTAACTTAAAATTCTAGTTGAGCCTTTAGAAATACAATTTAGACATTCAGAGAAAACAGGCAGGTAAAGTTAGCAAAGAAATGAGAACAAACAGAAATATAAGTGTTCTTGGTGTGAATGATTTTCAGTCTCTCTCTGCAATGCTAGACATTTGGGAAGTATTATTATAGGGGGCAATGTCCTTATTTTCTCCCTCCCATATGCACAGAAGTAGAAGACATCTTATGAACATCAGGAGTTGTAAATGGAAATCCTGAATTGCTGCCATAAAATATTGGGAAGTTGGTATAATGGGTTATACAGTAGAAATGGCTGTTGCAGAGACATGGTGATCTCAAGCATAGTTGGTGAGATAATATTGGAGGGGAGGCAAGCATGAGGCAAGCCTGTTTAAGGTTGTTCCTGTAAAAATAATGTAGCTGTAACAACAAAGAAGAGGTGGTATGGGAACAAAAGGGGCATACGTGTTTCTTAATTATAACAAATAAGAATTGAGCCAGTTATGAGTTTGAAACTATGCACAGTTTAATTAGGTATTAATTAACAATTGCTGTTCAGATCTGATTATGAATATATCTGGACTGGATCTATAGTTACTGAATAAAGGCTTACTGAGTTTTAACTACTAAAGCCTGAATTTCTAAACTTGACATACTGCTCGAATTGACAGAGGGTCACCTAGTTCAACCCACTGCCAGTGCAAGAATACACAGCTAAAACATTCTTGACAAATTGCTCTCCAACTTTTTTAAAATAATCCAATGAAGGGAAGTCCACCACCTTCTAACATAGTCCATTCCACTGTCAAACAACTTTTGTTGTCAGAGATGTCTTCCTGAATCCTGATATTTAATCAGAATCTCCTTTCTTGCTTTTTGAATCTACCAGTTTGCATCCAATTCCCAGCTTGCTTCATCTGCCATGTAATACTCCTCCAGCTATTTGGGACAGTTAACATATCACCCCTCAATCCTTTTGTTTTCCAGACTAATCCAACCCAACTCCCAATATGAGCATAAGGGTAGCCATATTAGTTTGTTGTAGCAACATTAATAGACACTTTAAATTCAACCAAACATATGATGGAAACTTTTTTTCAACTCTAGACCATGACAGCATAAAGTTAGTCCTTAAGGTGTCACAAGATTCTCTCTTGATCTCTCTTAGAGGCAGTAGAGTTATGCCACAGAGCCTGAAAATAAAAACTGAAATCTTCAGCAGATCCCATGCTCTGGACTCATTTATTTTCTAGTACTTTCTCCTTGCTTCTTTTTGGCTTAGCAGTATGATTAATTCTGTATAGCTCAGATTTTCCAGCCAATTTTGTGTGAAAAGAAGAATGGTGAAAGAGGATACTTCAGCTGCTGAATATCTTAGGACTGAAAATATCAGAAAAACCATTGTGCTGCTTCCCTATATATTGTTGACAGTGTAAGGATTAGCCAAAGAGATAAATCAAATGTGATGGTGGATCATTACAATCTTTATATCTATTTGCAACCTATCATTTTTCCTTTATCTTAATGGGCAAAATTTCTGAGTTCAATATGAACTTCCAAAAATCCTTCATTGTTTCATCTTATAGTCCTTCAGCCATTCAACTGCTCAATCCCACATCTGGACCTAGTATTAATGTGTTAGGGAAACAGTGTGGTGCAGTGATTAAAGTGCTGGAGACTCTGGTGATCAAGAATTAAGTATGCACTGAACCACTAGACACATTGAGTGACATTGGCCCAGTCAGTTTCACTGAGGGCCTTTGCAGACTGCCAGAAATAGTGCAAATTGAGTCCACTTTAAGGGTTAGGGTTAGTGCTAGGGAATCATGGGAATTGTTGTTTTTTTCTGAGACATTGAACCTTCTTTGTCAGAGAGCTCTGGTGCCACAATAAAATACAGTTCCCATGATTCCCTAACCCTAACCCTTAAAGTGGACTCAATTTGCACTATTTCTAGCAGTCTGCAAAGGCCCTGAGACTGACCTACCTCACAGGGCTGTTGAGAGGATGACGTAGGGTGGATACGAGCCAGGTATGGCGTCTTGTTAGCATATTGGAATGTAAAATTAAGATCTGTAGAACTGCACAGTCATGATGTGTGTGTGGCGTGTGTGACAAGGTCAGGACATGATGATAAATGTCCTTGAGGTGGCCAGACACCTAAATGTGTATTGAGTACTGCACCTGTGTATATGTACAACTCAGCAATGTGATCTAATGCATTATGCATCAGACTATTGTATCTAAGGGTGTGGCTAATGTAAACTATTGTGGGTTATTGAAGAGTAGTCAGTGAGTTGAGTGGAGTTGTGGAGAATGCAGTTGCAGTTTGTATTGTGAGTATTCAGAGAGTTCTAGTGTAGCTCTGTGTGGTTGTGAGCTACTGGATAGGAAGAGATGTGTATCCTACCTGGAACTCTGCTCTGTTCCTGCTTCTGTAAATAGCATCTCTTTACCACCTGTAAATAAATATCTTCACTTTGAGCAGTCCGGTTCAGCTTCCTGATTTCAACATAGTATCAAAAGGTCTGGGTGAGATACTGAAATAATTAAGTATGCTAATTTAAGCATGCTAATTGCCACTTAAGAATATTAAAATCTGATAGTATGAATTTTCCTTAATTCCTGGGGAAATTATTTAAGGCAAAACTATACGTCTATACACATACACATATCCAGTCAGCTGGAAACTACCAATACATTATCTAGCCCAAATCACTTGACTAAATAAGGATATCTTTTTACAGACATATCACACCTTAATATTATATTGTTGAACTTGCCATATAGTTAGCAAATTCCACTTAGTGCTTCAGCCAAATCTGCCTCATCATACAACAGAGGATGTTTTGTGAAATTTGATTTGCAGTGGCCCCATATGCCAATTAGAAATATTGTATGACCATTGTACTGTTCATGTATTTCAGCCTATAAGCCTTTATTACTAAACCTAGAATCCTCGAGCCATGACAGATCAAATCACACCATTGAGCCACAATGCTTTTGGGGTCATATCCAAAGGTGCCCTTGGTAAACTTTTGCTAATTTCAAAAAATGCACTTTTCTTATTATTTGCCAGCTATGTTTCCAAATATATATAGATTTCCCTATCTAGTAGCTTCTGTTTGTTCATTCATATGGACATGCATTAAAGAACAAGACATACCCAAATACCAATTAGTATTGATTCAAATGGGGAAAGGTTTCAAATATTCCTGCCTGCTTTATTAGCAGTCTGCTTTTGAATGAAGTGAAAAGTCATCAAAAATGACATATTGTTTCCAAGCCTCTTTGGCTGATATTGCAGATTCTTTCTGCCTTTTGCTCCATCCATGGGGAGGACCAGTTGTGTCCACCAGGGATGCAAGCAGCCAAAAGCTTCAACTTGATACTGCACTGCTATGCTTTAGCAGGAGCTATTTTTAATATTTCCTTGTAACTGATTTGTAAGTGAATTGTGCTTAGGCAGTGTCAGAACTTTCCTGTCAGCTACTTTAACAGCAAAGAGATAGCTTGATGAATAATTCATTGTAGGCAATTTTCTCCTAGTCACTGAGTCATCAATCACAGTTGCCTAAAGAGCCTTGAATTGGCCAGCAGAGTTCTATTCACAGGTAGTGTGATTTAAGGGAAAGAATCCACATTCATCCTGACAGGTCAGATAGCAATAGGTAATGGAAGGTGTCTCCCTTTCAGACTGCTAATGAGGCACCAAAGAGGGGGGAGGGGAAAAAAGAGAGAATCTATACACTCTTTCCAATTTCCCCCTTTTTGTTTTTCTCTCCCTCCTTCCATCCCTCCCTCCTTTTCTCCTTTTTTTCTCTTCAAAATATCACTCAGAATTGTAGCCATCGGGTAGTTTTACCAAACAAAGGTGCAGTTGGATGAAAAACCAGTGTAAATATTTGCACATTTTTTTTATCCTGGCAGAAATCCTACTCTGAAAAGAACCTCTTCAAAAGGGAAAAGTGATTTGATACATGATTGCATGCATTTACCCATGTAATTGAAATAATGAGAGATGATTGCTTTGAGCTAATAGTCATAAGTTACTGGTCTTTTTGTTTAATCCAACCATCAGCTGTCAAGAGCCTCACAGGAGCATCGGGGAAGATGCACCAAGGATATCATTTGCATCACCTCAGACTGTAATTTTGTTGTGTTTTTTTTTCTCCCTGGTGCTGATACAAGCATCAGATTCTATACAAATCTCCCGGGAGCATAAGTGTGCTAGTGTTGTTTTGATAGGAGAAAAGAGAAAAAGAACACGTCTTATGCCTACTCCCAGTCGCTTAAATGCTCTCATGATCACAAATAAAATAAAAACAGCCTCTTTCACTTTTTCTTTTCTTTTTGGCAGACTTCATGCAATTGTTAAAAACTAGTTTTGCATCTCAGTTGAGGCATGTCTCCTTTTTTTGCTTGAGAAACTCTCATTTGAGCACAATTTTCAAATATATACCTCCTCAATGGTGGTGTTTTATTGTTCCTGTTGACAGATACCTTTGTGGTGTATTCCACATCACCCATTAATTCCCTAAGTACTACCTATTGTATTAATACCAGCTGTCTATGACTATTCAACCAGCACAAGGAAACAGGCAAAAACAATGGTGCAGTGATGAGTCATAATTTTCATAGTCCTGCTTAATAAGGAGGTGTGAAAAAATGTTTTCTAAATATTGTAGCTCTGCTGTTGTCTATATGTGATTATAATGTTTATGCAAGCAACACAAAACAATGTGTACACAATCAACATCTGGCTACCCAGACTCTACTGAAGAGAGCAGTTAAAGGAAGATTTATTGAGCTGTGTTCAGAATGGACTAGATTTCCAGAACCCCGTTTAAAGACAGTAGGAAGCGCATTCATAGAAGATGAGGTGTTTGTTTGTTTTTAATTGCATTCAAAATCCATTTAAACATAACAAAAGAAAACCAGAAGACACAAAGGATGTCAATTATTATTATTATTATTATTATTATTATTATTATTATTATTATTATTATTATTATTAATTATTTCTAGCCCACGCTCTGCTCGGCAATTGGGGTGGGTTACAGCATAATTAAAAACAGAAAACAAATTAAAACAACCAATCCCTATTTCCCTAACCCTCCCACCCCTTAAAACTAGATTAAACTGACATGGAATTAAAATACATTATGCATAAAAACTCAAAAAACAAAAACAATTGGCAGCATACAACAGTTATAGGGGACTCAAGGCAGGTAGCAGGGTTCCTCATGATTAGGAGGTTATTCTGGGAAGGCCTCCTGGAAGAGATCCATCTTTACTGCTTTCTTAAAAGCAGCAAGTGAGATGATAAGACGGATCTCATCCGGCAGGCTGTTCCATAGCCTGGGAGCGGTCATGGGAAAAGTCCTCTGGGAGGTCTGTGTCAGCCTAGTCTTCATGGGCTTTAGCAGGTTCCTCCCAGAGGACTGAAGGGCACGGGGGGGGGGGGGGCTCATACAGGGAGAGGTGCTCCTGAGATAAGATGGACCCAAGCCATGTAGGTCTTTAAATGTTAAAACCAACACCGTGTACTGTGCCCGGAAACTAATTGGCAGACAGTGGAGGGATTTCAACACTGGTGTTATGTGTTCCCTCCTTGATGTTCTTGTAATTAATCTGGCTGCCATGTTTTGCACAAGTTGCAGTTTCCGGGTTAGGCACAAGGGTAGCCCCGTGTAGAGTGCAATGCAGTAAGCCCCATGTAGAGTGCATTGTCATGCTATGTGTGGGATTTCTGTTTATAAATATAAGTTGCAATCTGATTTAAATAAAGTTATGTGGAAGCACATGTGCATATTGTGGGGGAGAGTAAGTGAAGAATCAGCAAAGTCCCAGTAAAGCCAAGAGCAACGGCTTATCAAAGTTAAATGTTGTGCCCTACTTGAAAATAGAGGGAAAGCTGTACATATAGTTGGGCATACTACAGTGGCCACTTACACATTTCCAAAAAGAAGAGGCACATATCACAGAAAAGGAAGGGGGAGATTTGCAAAATCAAAGCTTCTGCTCTCTCTTTGAATGCTTCTTTGTCTTTAAACTGAACTTGAACTTGACAGTCCTTCAAATAAAGGACAGGTCAGTAGTGGTTATGGACAGTTTACCAGATGAGAATTCTAACCAGTCATAACTGTGAGGATGTGTAAGGGCTGAAGTCTGGCACCCATTTATTGCAGGAAAGGACGATTGTGAGGCTTAGCATGCTTTAATTTTGGCCCCAAATGCCTCCATGCTCCGTATGAGGTATGGGAGGGCAATTTCATCACAATCTTGTTTCTCTCTGGTCCATTTTCTCCTGAGAAATGCCCTTTTGTAACAGGAAGTGACACAGAAGTCAAAAAAGATTTTTCCCTGGAGCTTAATATGTCCTGGAGTGGGACAAAATATGCCAGAATTGCTCCACACACCCTAGGGAACACTTAAGGACATGTGATGACAAAAAATCAGGCAAGATTTATAATTAAAATGTCTGAGGGTCCCAGGAGAAAGTCCAGGGGCTTACAAAAATTGTCTCAGGGCCCCATGAAGGGCCAGACTATATTTACCACCCCTGTTTTTTCTACTCTGTTTCACAAAAATTCTAGACACTCTAGTTTAATATTTTTGAATTGTATTTGTGCTTGAGAATTAACCCTCATGTAGTGTATATTATTATGATGTGATCTACATATTACTTAAATTACATACTGTAGTTTATTAATTATTATGCATTTAGTATTTTAATAAATGTTTTTAAAAAATCAAAAGAGAAGGGTGTTCTGACAACCTTTCAAACAGAAGACAGTTCTCAATAACTTAGGACACATTTCCACTCAACTTGAAATTACTATTTCAATAACTATTGAAATCACCTTTAAAGAAGGGATGGGAAAGAATTTAATTCAGTCCATACTTTGATGACAGCTTACCAAACTTTGGCTTTCCCTTCCATAAATGTGATGGAAAGAGGATTTTTTTTAAAAGTAAAATTGGGAAAAAATGATAATGCATTCACTTTTTAAAGTCATTTTTTTTTGGCTGGGTCATGAATCAAAAACTTTCTTTCCAAGTCTTCTCTGGTGGTGGTATTCCATTCTAGGCTTGGTTGTTGTTGTGTGCCTTCAAGTTATTTCTGACTTATAGCTACTGTATCACAAGGTTTTATTGGCTAGATTTGTTCACATGAGGTTTGTCATAGTCTTTCCCTGAGGTTGAGAGTATTTGATTTGCCCAAAGTCATCTAGTGGGTTTCATGGTTAAGCAGAGAATTGAGCCCCAGTCATCAGCCACAGGCCAACACTAAAATCACACCATCCTGGCTTTAGGGTTAACTTTAGAAACAACTGATCAAAGTGATATACTCTATCTCTCCTGTGGGGTCAGCATGTTGGAGAGCTCATTTCACCATCCATCTGACATGGGAGCCACAAGCTAACATTGCTATGGCCTTTGAGTTCAGCTTCTAGAAACTGTAGGGCTAAATCCAATGTTCAAAGTAAGCCCATTAGCACCAATAGGATTTAAGTTAATCATGACTACCAAATCCTATTAACTTCAATGAACCTAGTCTACAAATGGGAATTGGATGGTGAACAAGCTTCATGCAACCCACCCAATGGTGCCCTAGCTCTTCCAGACCTTTCTGAAGCCAAGCCAGGACAAAGCAAGGCCGGGAAAAACAAGGGCCTTTTGGCACAGGCATACAGCCCCCAAGTTAAGATGTGCAATGAAATTTTAAAAGCAGCTTCAGAGATGGGAGAATTGGGGAGAATGTCTGAAATAAAAATGAATGCTTTTTCTGTTCAGACAATAACTATTTTTTAAAAGACCTTTTTTTAAAATCAGTGGCAGAAAGATTATTGAGATTTATTGGGCAGAAATCAAGAGTGACAATCAAAATATTACAAGAGGCAAAACAATGAGGTGGTCTTGCATTACCAAATTTGAAATTATACTTTGTTGCATATTGTTTAGTATTGGCAAAAAGAATGGATAATAGTGAGAAAATATTGTTAAAAATAGAACAGCATGATTTAAGATTTGGATGGCATGGTTCTAATGATATGATAAAACTAAGATCAATGTGATTTTAGTAATCAGTATGTGAGATGTGCTTTACTGAGAATATGAATTAAATTTAACTTGCAGTTATGTCAAAATATTCTATTATGGGTTTCCTCACAAAAAGCCTTTTAAAGAAAAGAAACAATAGACAAAGAAAAATGTTTAAAGTACCAAGACATGTTGGAGATTTGAGAAGGAGAATATATTATTAAATCAAAAGATTGGTTATTGAGGGAAGGACATGGATTTCAATGGTTTTCTTATATGGAATTGTTTGAAAGATTTAAATTAGACAAAAAGAGTTATGGTTTTGAAATTATTAAGATTGAATTTGAAACAATTATGTATGAATGATGAACAAATGATTGGTAAAATTTATAAACTTTTCTTAAGATTTGAAATAGAAGAGTATGGTAAAATGGGCTAGAAATTTTGGATGCAACATATAAATGGAACAATGAGGAAGAATGTGACTGAAAGGTTAGCAACTTATGTGTTATGATCTTAAAGATAATTTTTATAAAATGATGTATTATTGGTACATGATGTCAAAGAGATTGCCTACAATGTATATAGATGAATGTATGTATATAGATGAATGGTAATCAATAGGAAGAATAAAGAGGGGGGACTTTATAATGAATTGTATATGCAGAAAAGATCTTTGGAAGCCATCTTTTTATGTTGTTTTGTCAATTCTAGTTTTTTTTTAATGCAGTTTGTGTTTTGGTGGTCCAGAACATCCAGTGTGAGACTGCTTTAACTGCCCTGGCTCAGTGTCATGGAATCCTGGGAATTGTTGTTTCTTGTACACCTGAGCTCTCTGACATAAAAGATTAAGGAGCTGTACAGATTGCTCCTAAGGGGCAGCTCTGTGCTGCCCCTTGGAATGCCGGATTGGGGCTGTGGCAACCACATGGTGTGGCTCTGATCCAGCACTTTGCCTCTCCAAAAAGAGCTGGCGAATGCCACTCCTTTTTGGAGTGGCTAAAAGCAACCCTCGTTGTGGTGGCGGTGGCTATTCTGTGCTTCTTTGGTGCAGCATGTCTAAACATGTCTGTTTGGGCAGGTAGGGTTAGGACGTGGGGGCAGAGTCAGGACAGCTGGCGTGCGCCCGCCATACCACAAATCCATGCCCAGGCCAGCCCTTTTGGCTGGTCTGTACTGTCACTAAATTTCTCACAAAACTACAGTTCCCAGAATTCCCTAACATTCAGCCGGGGTATTTAAACTGGTCTCATAATGGATTATTCCTGCAGTGTATTTTGGACCATAGTTATTATTTGTGTCATTTCTCTCCTACTCTTTGTGCTTTTTACTAAATAAACTGGAATAGCCTGAGTAGGACTGCAAACAAGATAGTAAAATGTGGGCTAGACAATACAACTGTTAGG
>CM034701.1:50915423-50927795 GCA_020142125.1 Phrynosoma platyrhinos
ACAAAAAAACTATGGATGCCGGCCATGAAAGCCTATGACTTCACATTACCTCTGAACAAATTCTGCCAATAAAATCTTGTGATAGGGTTGCCTTAGAAATGACTAAGGCACACAACACATGACAAACTTGGCTGTACATGCCATAAGTCCTGAAATGTCTGGATTTCTAAATGTGAAGTACATCTAGTCCATTGCCATTTCTATGTTATGACACTGAAGAAATCTGCAAAAGGAAAAAATTGAACAGAAGATTCTTCATACATCCCTAGTCAATCAACATCTGCAGATTCCATTGCATAGGAGAGTCCTGAATCATACTGTGAACACTCCAAGAGAAAAATTGTTGAGAATGAGTACATGCTAGGAATGTAGCCTCTAACTAAAATGGAACAGGATTTTCCCCACTTTAACTCTTTTTGGAAAAATACATAAAACAGAAGTATTGGCTTTGGCTTGTTACATTTAAATACCATTATACTGAAAAGGTTATATCATAAAAGGAACTTATATTTATCTAACAATGCATTACACTCTGTTGATCATTTTAAAACTAAAGTTGGTCGTATTGCAGTCATAGTATGTTCTTAAATTCCTTTTATTGCTGAAGTGTAATAGTCCTTTTGTTCATGCTCATCTTTGCTCTCAGCACAGTGCATATAATTATAGCTTATTAGGATTTAATCTTCCAAATGTTTCTGAAATTTGTTCAGCACATGTGTTTCTGAAAAGACTGTTATTACTTCAACTCATCAGTGAGGTAGGAAGCCAGTTCTGAAACCATGGTGTGTAGCGCTGTGGGGAGGAACTGAATTTGCTGGTCCCATGAGGGAGGAGACCTGGTCTCCATGAGGGAGCAGAACTGCAGGGTTAATTAGGGTGTGTCTGCATCCTTCGCTTCCTCTTTGGTGATCAACTGAAGAGGGTATCTGAGAGCAAAATGGAGCTCAATGGCATATCCCTAGCCATATCCTCTGGCTTTGTTGCAGCACAAGAAGAAGGTTGAGTGGTGGCAATTTTGCTGTCAGCCCTGTTTTTATATGATCTGCACCAGTAGGGGCAGACCTTTGGGAAGATTTCCTTTTGGTCCCACCTGCACAATCTCTGGTGGTTACAACCCTCAGAGTTTACAACAAAGCAAAGTCCCTTTTTAATCTTACCTCTATAAAATCTCACTTCTGGAGATATTGGGAGGTGAAACGTTTATATACACACTCATGTTCTCTCCAGTCTCATGCCTGTGCATGTTTTTGTAGACACTTGCACAAGGATAAATGGCTAATACATATATGGTCAACTTATACAAAATATTAGCATCCAAAGAGAAGAGAAACTTCAACTAGTATATGTTCTCCACTTGCATTGCAGGTAATTTGACCTGCAGTGTACCAAGATACAAATGTTTCCAAGCCTTACTAGGAGGACAGGTGAAGAAAAGGAAGACTGACATAGAACTGTGCTTTGTCTGGATTGTTCAACTCATTTGAGATGTAGTGCTGGAAAGGACTTGTGGACTGCTAAAAAGACAAATAAATCCTAGAGCAAATCAAGCCTGAACTTGATCTCCCTAGAACTCAAGATGACTAAACTGTGACTGTCACCCTCTGGGTGTATCATGAGAAGACATGACTCACTAGAAAAGACAACAATGCTTAGCAAAGTAGAAGGCAGTAGGGGAAAAGGCCATTCTAGATAGATAGACTCAATCAAGGAAGCCATGGCCCTGCACATTCAAGACCTGAGCAGGGCTGTTGATGATAGGGTGACTTGGAGGTCTCTCATTCATGGGGTTGCCATGAGTTGTAGTAAACATGATGACAGTTCACAACAACAAAGGATACCTTAAAGATTTCCTCCTACTGTATCTATCTGCTCATAGGTTCCAGTCTTCATATGAGGCCCTACGGATGTTCCACCACAAAAATAGGTAAGGTTGATGGAGAAACCCATCAAGAACCTTTCTGTCATAATACACTTATTCTGAAACTTCTAGGGAAAACACTGCACAATGCAAAATTAATGCAGTTTGACACTGTTTTTACTGTCATGGCTTCACCCTATGAAATCCTGAGATTTGTAATTCTTTGTTGCACCATAAATCTCTTGCAGAAAGGCTAAATATGTCAAAAAGCTATGAATCCCAGAATTTTATAGCATTGAGCAATAACAGTTAAAATGGTGTCAAACCACATTAATTCTACAGCATAGATGCAACCTTAGAATAGCCACATCTGTCCTCAGTTTTTGGTAGGCAGTTGTGTGATAGTTTGTAATAAGGGGTTGGAAGCTATTTTTACACTTCTGGGAGTGTTGTTGTTTACTGCTTAAATTATTTTAGTATTTGTTTTGTATATCACTTCTGGACAAAATGTAGTCTATAAATAAACATGTGTTCTTATTCTTCTGAGTTCCATGTATGGTTGTGAGTGGTGGACAGTGAACAAAGTTGACATGAGGAAAATCAACTCATTTGAAATGTTTGATGGGGGTCCTACAAATGCCATGGACTGATCAAAGGGCAAATTAAAGCATGACTAAACTGAGGCTATTGCATTTTGAGCATATCATGAGATGAGATGAATTACTGGAAAAGATTATAATGCTTGGCAAAATGAAAGGCAGTACAAAATGATTAAGTTCACACTACAGGTGGATTGACTAAAATCAAGGAAGACCTGAGTTTGAAAAACCTGAGCAGGGCAGTTGATGACTGGTTTTGTTTTTGGTTTTTGGGTTTGTTTGTTTTTGAAATCTCTCATTCATAGGGTCACCATAAATAATGGTTGACTTGACAGCAAATAACAAATTCTTTATTTATTGGAAATCCCTATATGTGATATCAACAAATTAAAAAAAAAAACATAAATTGGCCATGCCCAAATATCTTTTCCTAAGATTATAATAATCTACAGCCATTTGCCATCTAACTCTAATCTTTAAGAAAACTACTCACTCATTACAATATTCTATTCTATCAAATATAATTGTTCATTCAAAACAAAAAGCTTCCCATCTGTTGTTTTTGTCTGTGCACTTCTCTCCTTGAATCATTTACCCTTCTGTTGTGCCAAAAATAATTGTACTTAAACTAGTTCCATAGTGAAATGATTGTATAACTAACCACATTGGAATCTCTTTCACACACAAAAATCACTCCTGTTCTTTAATCTATTGTTTTATTATCAAGATAACAAAGATGGTATTGAGCTGAATTGCTGTGTATTCATAGCTGTTTCTCACACTTCAGGTGTGAAGAATAACCTGAGATAATAACATGGGAGAGAAAAGGAGAGAATTATACCCTTTTAAAATATTATCCAAAAAGCATTCCATTGGCAAAAAGCAACAGATTTTTTTGGAATATTTTTTTCCTAGATGTTTTTTGACTGTTCAAATTCCTGGCAAGTGGTTGAAAGTTGGGTGTGTTGTTCGAAACTCTTCAGGTGAAAATGTCATAAAATCTGGTCTAATTCTGTGTGAATTTCACAGCAAAATGTGACTAAAAGATTAAAAAGTCCCATCTGAGTGGAGGAGTTTTAAGAGAACCATACTATCCAAGCCAGGAAAAGAAAGTTTGTCAATTGACTACTTATTAATCAGAATTCATGTAGATTATTAAGTCTAGTTCTTGGTTTCACAGTGAGTGAAGAATCCATAGAAAGATGGGGGCATCACACAATAAGTTCAACAAAAGGCAACATAGACAGATACCAATGAAGAAAACAAGACCTATGAGGAGGTCTGAGCCTGAGAAGAGACTACTGACTCGGGTAGTGGTTCCCAGACTTTGCTCCCCTAAGTTTTTGGACTTCAACTCCCAGAAGCCCCAGGCAGCTTGGCCAACAACCTCTGAGAGCTGAAGTCCCAAACATCTGGAGAATCCAAGTTTGGGAACCACTGGACTAGGGAATGACATGATCACACTTGTCAATTATATGAAGGGCTGTCACGTAGATGGAAATCATTTGGTCTCTGCTGTTCTGAATGCCAGGCTCAGATCCAGTTTGCTTAAGTTGGAAGATGGTGGATTTGAACTGAACAAGAAAAGAGAAAGCTTTTAATCATAAGATGTGTTTGACAGTGAAGTAATTACCTAGAGGATGGTTGGAAATGGGCCAATGGGAGAAACTGAGTTTCTGCTGGCAGGAAGTCTTCTCCATCCCATTTTCCCAACTCCACTATTGGAATATCTGGAGATGAATTGGTCTGCTTAGTTTTCAAGCTGTAAAACAAGACTTGATTCAGTCTTTCAAATTCATCACATTTTGTCTACTGGCTTTTTGTCCTACTTAATTAGTGTCAGATGCAAAGTTCCATCACTTTCCAGAGAGTGCCTGTTTGGCTTTAGGAATCTTGTGAACCGTGCCACTTGATTTAAATCATTGTGTATTGTTTAAGACTTGACTTCCTGCTTTGTTTTTATTTGGGGATACACAGAACTTTTGTGATTCAATTACAGGCATGTTTAGTGGTAGTCTTTGAGTTCAGCTCTCCAGGGCTTTCCTTTTCTTACTTTTGACTTCTGGATTCTTTTGACCAGTGTGTTCCTTTCATCAGATCCCAAGTATTTCAAAATTTAATCTCACAGACTGGTACAGAGAGCTCATTAAGCCAGAGAGGATCCATTGGAATTACATGGCAAGTTTGCCTCAGAGACAGAGAGGATGTGTGCTTTGTTGTTTAAGGCTCATTAATTCCTCACCTGATATCTATTTAAAATAAAAATGGGATGGGGGGAGACCATAGTCATTTCCTCTTTCAAGCTCTCCTCTTCTTCAGATCACAGCTAGCCTTTTGTCACTGTTTGGAAAAGTCAATTTAAAACATGTTTTAAACTCAGCAGCTCAAATGCCATATTGCTAAGTGTCCTTTTGTAAAACGAAGAAAAAGAAGAAAAAGAAGAAAAAGATCTGCATCTCCAAAGTCGCATACACATGTGATTTAGTAGTTGCCATAGTAACTATATTTATTGAACTGCAGTGTAAATAGCTATGCACAATATTTGAAACTTATTAGCTCATAATTTACATGCATTGCAGTGCTTTCCACCTTCTCCCATCTTCTAGATATATATATATTTTAATTTATAATGTTGACACTCGAGTAACTTTGCTGTTACAGGGCCTTCTTTAGGGGGATGGGATTTCACTATCTCCTGCAGCATTAGTTTAAGAAGCCAACTGTGCAGCAAAGGAAAGGCAGAGTTAAGTTCACATGCACAGGGAAAGGAAAGGAAGACTACATCTTCTGCACTGATATACAAAAGCATCTTTCATAGAGTGATAGTTGCAAAGCCAGATACCTGATATGGGCCAATGTATCTGGTTTCTGAAACAACTTCACTGTGTGTGTCAGAGAACACTAGTTCTATAATTGTTATTGCTTCAAATTGCTTTTCTCTACCTCATGCTTCTCTCCCTGTTTATGTCAGTCATTTGCTCTAAGACAAACAAATATTTGGTAATGAGCTCACAGCACTCCACCATTTGACCTTGCCATTATTTAATTTTATTGTTGACTAGGTGTTTGTGTGGCTGCATGTGTGGGGGTTTCTCTTATTGACAATGTACTAAATCCTATTTTAGTTTTGACTAAAGTAAATATCTTGAATCAAATGGATCAACCTGCATCATTCAACAGCTAATTGAATGGATCTATTCTGGTTTGGACTAACCACCAGTATCCCAGCCATGATTTTTTTTAAATTATCTTTATTTTGATGTCTTGTATATTCTGTAAACCATTTTGAATGACCACTTGCTTTTTGGAAGACAATAACAATTTTTGAAATAAGTAAATAAATAAATATAGAAATAAGAATAAAATTTATATTTCCACAATAGATATGAAAACATGATCATCAATGTTGTTTTTTTTTGCTACTTCCTGTTATTTTTCATCATCAGGATATAAAGTATATTGATCTGCATTGTTGTGAATTTCAAAATTTTCATGGATAAGGCTGATGAAAAGAATGGCTTGACCTAATGAAAACTCATTTACCAGCTAACAAGATTATTCATAATAGAAGTGGGGGAAGGGCAAATTAATGACATACGCTGCTGTCATATGGCAACCAATTAAACTGAAGCAACACTACTTATCACATGATTGGGACCAGTATACAATTCAGTGTGCTGTATCTTTGGCTACATTCCAGACCACATGGTTTAGCACCATTCGAATCAATAGGACTTAGGCATGCATGACTGTGGGCTGAATTGTTGCCAAATGGACTGCCAAGCTGGTGAAGATGAAAAGAAGAGCCCCTATTTTCCTTCTACCTAATATTACTTCATTTACCTGATCAGAGCCACAAAGAGTTCCTAATAGCAGCCCAGTCCACTGCTATATCACACTGCTTAGTTGCTGCTGTCCTGCTTAATATTTTGCCTCTAGATAAGTACTCCCAGTGAAAATGTAATTTGTGTGTTGTGGTGATGAGCAGTTGGAACATGTGGTTCATGTTGAGTTAATTATTTATTTATCAGCTTTGTAATTGTCAGTTGAGATTCTTCATTTCATGGAAATCAATCAAAATGAGAACTTAGCAGTTCATCCATTTAGGATGAAGTCAATTCCACCAGTTTCAGTGGAACTGAAGAATCATAGCCTGTAGTTTCATTAGGATGAAGCTGTGGAAACTACAGTGAATTTTCCCATTGAAATGCCATAATATTTCATTCTAGTAAAAGAGGCAGAGATGAGCAGCATTTTTCCAATGTCTCCTCCCTCTCAGTGCTAACTCTGTTAGCACCTTATTTTCATGCAAAGCTAGGTTCATTTATTTATTCAGGTTGTAACATTCAGATTAGTGACATATGCAATAGTAACTTGCATATGTACTTTTTTGGTCATTGTGGTGGTTGGTATTCTCTTTATTCTTCTGCATTGTCCAAAGCCCCCCACAGGATTTACCTGTGCACTGCAGTAGCCCCTCTCCCATGACCCTTCTGTTGCTAGTGGACAATGGAGGCGATTGGAGGAGTGTCTGGCTGTGAACTTGTGGTGAGATGCAGACTGAAGTTCCTATCATATCCCCTAGAGGAAGTGACTGGCTTTTTTCAGCCACTCAGCCATATTGATGGTGTGGGAGGGGCAGTGTTCAAATCACTGTCTTGTATTGTTGGTTGAGTTTGAGTTTGTAAGGCCCAAGCATGTGAATAAGGTTATGCCTGTGTAACCAGAGCTTGGTGAAGTTCTTTACTGAATAACGACCTCCAGAATATTCCAGAATATCTTTCTGTACTTTGGATCCAACAGCAATTTTGCATTGGTCTCTTTAAGTTTGGCATGCTGTTGAAAACACCTTATGGAACTGGTCCTTTGGTCCACTAGGCCTTTGTTTTTACTCAACAGGTTGTTTTGGGAAGAAAAAAGTGAAAGCCTAGATGTACAATGTTCTGAACACATAGTAGTCATGTCTATTGAAAGCCAATTTCTGCTCAGATGAGTCTGTCTGAGTTTATGTTCTTTGGGAGAGCTTCCTCTTGGTCCTCACAGGCTTATCTGCTGAGAACACAGGAGAAAGCTTGCTTGGAAGCTGCTCTTGCACTTTGAAACTTTCTCCCATAGGAACCTCAAGCACTCTTTTCTGGGCTCTCTTTCCACTGACAAGTAAATAATTTTTCATTTATGTAGGCCTCTTAACTGATTGTGGCAGAAGAGTCTTTGAATTGAGTGTACAGTGGGTTATCCACATTTGCTGGGGCTGGGGATGCAGGATCCCTGTGAAAGTGAAAAAACAGCAAATAAAAAAAACATGAAGGTTTTTACTTTAGAGAGATTCTCCAGTGCAACACAATGTTCAACATCAGGCAGAAGTTGACCATAGCATGCTGCTGTATGATCTACAGATGCCCAGAGAAGTGTTTCTCTAGTAATCTTTAGGTTGTCCAGTACAACTCTATGGTTAACTTCTGGTAAAGTTGCACTGGAGAACCTAGAGATTTCTAAAGAAAATCTGCAAATACTGTAGTCAAATCTGCAGAAGTCAAAGTGGCAAGTATGAGGGTCCAACAGTTTTCTCTGTTTTAAATTAATGTTTTAACTCAATTGTTTTTAGTTTAATTTTTAATTTTTGTACTTTGTTTTAACTACATATTGTTTTAATTTATTTTGAAAGAAAAGCAGAATATAAATTAATAATGTATTTTTAATAATAATAATAATAATAATAATAATAATAATAATAATAATAATTTATTTCTTATAAACAGTGCTGGCTTTCCCACCATGACAGTCAGTACAATTTGTCACACAGCAGTTGGTTTTGATAGCCTTCTTTAAAGTATTCCCCCACCCTAGGGTTGTAGGGATCTGCTGAAATTTGCCCACGGCAATATGCTACCTTGGACTGAAAGCCTATACATAGAGGCTTTGCAACATTTTTCAATTAATGCTCAATATTTGGGTGAAGACATTTTGATGCATAGTGAACGCACTGCATTTTTACATTTTAGAAACTGATGTTCTTCCAGAACTTGGGCCCTACAAATGAAGCCATGCACATAGAACGTCTGTTTGATAACGACACAGTACTTCTCTGTGCATTTTGGCTTAAAAGATATATTCAAGAAAATTGGAAACAGCTGTGCTGGAAAAACTATTTTCTTTTCCATTTATAGTTTTGTAGCTCAATATTAACTTCATCTTTTAAGTATGAAACTACTTTCCTCTCCCCCAAATCCAGATGTTTAGGGAGTTTTAAAATAATCTTCAGCAAAATTGCCAAAACTGACACACACACAATTCCAACCCTCAATATGTAAATTCAAGATATTGTTTCAAACTGATCATGGCCTTTTCTACTCTAATGCCAATCCACATCAGATTTCAGATGTACTTGGCTTAACAAAAATACAGAACAGTACTCTGAGTCATCACACATTCTGGGCTGGACTCTTTTAAAATTAATTTTCATCAGATGCCTTCTGGAATTCTAAAAATGGTTCATGGGTTTCTTTAGCAATTTTACTGTACAATAAAGTGGACTGGTTATCAAGGCACTTTGTGTTAACTTGGGGAGCGTATCAAGGTTCTTTTCCATTATTCAAGCATGTGTTTAAGTACCGCCATATATAAAACAATCATTAAATGTTTAAGACCAAGCAAATGCATCTTTATAACAGCTAACTAGTTTGACCTGGAATTACATGGGCTGCTTTCTCTAGATATAGGATTGCACTGAAAAATTACTGTTGGCATGTGTAAGAGTTCTGGCATTTGTAAAGCCAGGGTTCCAGCCTAGAACAATGGAACCAATGTGAGGCAGTGGTTAGAGTGTGGGTGCTGAATTTGAAATTCATGATTTTGTTTCCATGCAGACATGATATTCATTGGATAACCTTACATGTTTTTAAACTACACAAATATAGTGGTATGAATCCCATTTTAACTGCAATGGCAACATCTTATGGAATCCTAGAGTTTGGTGAAGCACTAGAACTCTTTGGCTGAGAATTCTAAATACCCCACTTTGTTCACAGGTGGAAATACTGTTGGGTGCAATTTCACCAAATATTATCCAAGTGGCTGCTAAAATTTTCCAATAAAGTAACCTAGCCCAAAAGAAAATGCACAGAGGATTTCTCAGAAGATCATTTTGAGAGACATTGTTCATGGATGGATCAATGGGAGCTAGTTAAATGATACATATACAGATTTGTAATAATTGCCTAATAGATATCATCAGTGTCATAGAATTCCAAAGATTCAAAATATAAATATAGGTGTTTTTTTTATGTCTAATTCAAATTGCTAATCTCAGCTAAAGCAGAACCATTGAATCAATAGGATTTACATTATGTTTTATTTATCATTTGGCAATTATAGTTTTAGTTTTAGTGGGACCACATTAGTTTGTGCTAGCAACTGGATTTAACCTTAGCTTCCTAAGGACGTTATCACACGGGGGCAAATCTGCTGGTTAATCCACACAAAACCCAACCAGAAACTGGATTAGTGCCCCGTGTTTTCACACAACATCACACAGAAACTGGACAGAAAGTGGACAGAAACAGGTGTTAATGGAGATCTTTTGAAATTTGGTTGTTTGGAGGAAATGCAAATGCACAATTAAGGTAATTTCGCATTTACCATAATGTGATAGCCAAATGCGCATTTGGGAACATTTCCCTGCTTTTCCCATTGTTCCAGCGAGCATTCCTCTATCTGCGCATGTGCAAGAAGCTCATTTCTAGTACATTTATGGGCTTTTCTCACTTGTGTGTGAACGTTAAATGCGCTTACTTTAATTTCGCAATTAAGGTAATTCCATTTGCGGAATCAAGGTTTATTTTCAGTTTATTTTCGGAATGCCTCATTTCCACTTTATTATCACTTTCTGGCCCAGGTGTGATAACATCCTAAGTAAAGAGTGCTTGCTCAAGCATTACAGTTTTAAAGAAGCCATGTCTATTGCAGATGGCCAATTCATATGCTTTCTCCAAAAATACATCCTTTAGCTTTAGAACATTTACCTTCAGTCTACCAGTTATATTTTAGACATTGCGTAGCACTTTGAATCACTTTTGATTTTAATTGATCAGAGTTAAGCCCATGATTAGCCCTAGGGCTTAAAAGTCCTCAACACAGGTTAGTTTATTTAATGAAGAACTTTAGAGAACTCCACAATTTTTCTCCTTCATATTTTAAATGTTTTGTGATACAGGAGAACTCCTCAGCTTCCACACAACAGTTAGAATAAAAATACTGTATCCTTCCACATATATAAAAAGATTAAATGTGATATATTGTATTCTCTGATGTTAAATAGTTGTTTTCCCCATGGGTTAAAAAAACACACCCCTAAACAAAGACTTCCAAAAACTCCCTAAGCAAAGTGTTCCAAAAGCAAATGTATGCAAAGTCTTCCAAAAGCTTTCATCATTATAAATAAACCTCTTAGCTGATATTTGATAGCTCTTTAAAATCATTTAATCAGACCATTATTTTTACTTTTTAAATAAATAGGATGTGGTATGTAATACTCTCTGTTCTCTTATTAAAAACAAGAATGAAGTAGATAAACAATGAAATAAATAAGCCAGTATAAAGTTGGATGGCAATGAGTACAATAAAGAATTTTTAATTGGACTAACAGTGATGTGTGTGGAATAGCAGAGAAGAAACATTATCCCACCTAGGGATAATGAGAAGTAGAAGGCACTTCCCTCATAAAAACTGCTGAAATAGAACTGACTTCACATGACATTTTACCCCCTATCAGGACATGATTTTTGGAGTTCCCTTGCAATAGAGCTCTGTGTAGTGAATTATCTTCTGAAGGTTGCAACGTGAGCAATTCACAGAGAACACAAATTCAACAGCTTTGACTTGAACTTAAATTTGCATTGTCTGATTATGTAATGAACCAGTCACAGGATATGTTCCACAACATATCCACAACATTCAGGGTGCCTTGTGAACTGGCATTCAGGCTAATAACTCTCTAGGAGAGATTCTAAAAACCCAGCCAAGTTATAAATGTGCTATTATAGTTAAACTAATATGAAACTGATAACTTTTGAGGTACAGATCTACCTTATTTCTGTAGGCCAGAGTTGGGAACTAGTGACAATTTCAAGGAGTCCTAGGGCCTTTGCACACTGCTAGGAATAGTGCAAATTGAGTCCACTTTAGCTGCCATGGCTCAGTGCTAGGGAATCATGGGAATTGTATTTTTTTCTGAGACATTGAGCCTTCTATGTCAGAGAGCTCTGGTGCCACAATAAACTACAGTTCCCATGATTCCCTAGCACTGAGTCAGGGCAGTTAAAGTGACCTCAATTTGCACTATTTCTGGCAGTCTGCAAAGGCCCCTAGCTAGTGTAAACAATGATGAGGAATACTAGGAGTTGCTGTTCAACAACATTAGGAGGAGTATAGAATTTGTATGTCCTCTGTAGCCCTTGTAGAAACTGAGATATGAAGCAAAATGTTCAGTCGCTTTTCTGCCCAACTGTTTTGCAAAAAACTAACTAGTTTTGGCCAGGACAGGGGAAGGAGGAGGAGGAGGCTCTCCAGGCCAGTTTCTAACAGAAAGGAGAAAGAGAAAGAGGCTTTCTAGGCAGTTTCTGCCAGGAAAGGAGACAGAGAAGGAGGCGTTCTAGGCCAGTTCCTGCTAGGAAAGAGGAAGAAAGCAGTTTCCAGGCAGCCATCTTGGGAGGGTAAGTTTTTTAATTCTTTTTATAAATTCTTCGGGAGAGTGTGACTGTTACTCAGCGGGTGGGGCTTTGTTGAGTCACATTTGCAAGTCAATAGGGGGTGGGCTAGGCAGTTAGCTCTATACAACTGCTACCAGAGCCGTGCGCCTAATGGCGCGCAAATTTTATAACCAGTACTAATTGTAAAAAAGTTCCGTTCATCAGCAGA
>CM034701.1:50977713-50995301 GCA_020142125.1 Phrynosoma platyrhinos
ATTAGCCAGCAATATCATCAAATCATCTATGTAGGATTTTATTTTGAAGTTTAATCCTCCAACTTTAACCCCCTCTACTGAGTTATTTTCTCTGACTGATGATAATAAAATTTCTAAAGTTATAATAAATAAAATTGGTGATAAGGGGCAGCCCTGCCTAGTTCTCCTATAGATATCAAAAGGTTTAGTTGCTTCACCATTTAATAAAATACTTGCTGTCTGTTCTTTATAGACAGCCCCTATCTATTTCTCAAAACTCTCCCCAGTCCCTATCTTCTCGAACAATGTAAACATAAAGGTCTAATTGATGCTATCAAATGCCTTTTCTGCATCTAAAAAAATAAATGCAACTTTTTTAATCTATCTTTTTTTTTTTTTGTGAAATTCAATCAAATTAATCATGTGTCTGCTGTTATCTTTTATCCTTCTATCAGGTAAAAATCCTGATTGATCTTCATAAATCCAGCTCATAAGAATTGTTTTTAATCATTGCACCACTTTAATCAAGGCAAATATCTTATAATCAGAGTTTAACAGTAATATTGGCCAGAAAACATCTCCAGCTTCTTTGGGAATTAATATGATATTAACCTGAGTCAACAACTTGGGAATCCTTCCATCCAAAATTGCATTCATCATCCTAGTTAGAGGAATTGTGAGTTCTTGTTTTAAGGATTTGTAGTATTCGTCTGACAAACCATCTGGCCCTGTGGCTTTCCCTGATTGGCTCCTCTGAATGGCATCTGATACTCCTTGCAGACCAATCCTTTTATTCAAAGATTCTTGCTGTTCTTCCAGAAACCTAACAACATTATGTTTATCCAAATAATCAGATATATCGTGGTAGTCTATACATTTTTTCTTGTACACATTTTGATAGTAATTATAAAAAAACTTGTTTTACCTGTTTCTGAGAGGAGTATATTCTATCACATTCTTTGATTTTAGTTATTATACATTTCTCTTTTTCTTTTTGCAGTTTATATGCTAACATCCTACCTGGTTTGTTAGCATGTTCAAAAAACTTTTGTTTAACAAAATTCAATTTTTTTCTGCATCTCCTCAACACATAACTGTTGATTTATGTGATGTAAATGTTGATGTAGCAGAGATCAGAAGACTGGCTCACCGATCCTGGAATGCTTCTTTTCATCAGCCATCCTCAAAATGTTGTTCCCTGCATTCTCCCAGCAGCTTCAGTTTTTCATGAAGACACAATAGTAATTCCAAAGTAAAGCTTTTATTGTTGCATAATAAAAAAACAGAAAAGAACTATGCACAATCCATCTTGCAGGTGATAGAAACACAGGATCACAACTTGTTAAGTTGAAAAGCAAGGCAAGTTCTAACAAAGAGAACAAAGGAGCCCTTGGCCCAACCCATAACTTCACCTCCTGAGTGGCAACCTACATAGTGATAGGATGATCAGCATTATCCCAGCCCCTAGACCAGCCCCTAGCTGCGTGTCACTCTCCATGTGACCTGGTTCCCATGCAAACCAGATGAGATCATTTGTTTACCTTCCAGCATCCTGCTTTTCCAGGCTCAATATCCTTGTTAATTCTGTTTAGTGTAAGATTGTTTGGGTTTCAAACCACTTGCAGGCTGACTCCTCTTTGTTTGCTAAGAAACTTTTTGCAAAAGAGATTTTTCACACAACTGTACATTTCCACTTTGATGGCATATCCCATCAATATCCAACAATAACAGGTCTAATTGTTTCTGTAATTGGCCTTTAACCTTTCTTGATTTTGGATTTATTTTTAGTTGGGTTTCTCGATCTTTAATTTCCTTTATTAATGTATTAACTAAAGTCTCTTTTATTTTCTTAATTTCCAAAATTTTCTTTATATAAAAAACCCCTCATAAATACTTTAGAAGTGTACCAAATTGTATCAATTTTGACCTCATTATCAAGGTGTGTTTTTTTTTTGAAGAAAAATTTTATATTCTCATTTGCTTCTTTTAGTATTTTTTCATTTTTAAATAAATTGGGGTTTAATTGTTATCAAAACTTCTTTTTCCTCATAGCTAATAACATAGATACAGGATAATGATCTGACCATATTTTTGGTAGTATGTTAATAGAGGTTGAGACAAAAAACATATCAAGTCTGGCCCATGAATTATGCATTGAAGAGAAAGGAGTATAGTCTCTAGCCTCCCCATATTTAATCTGCCATGTATCTGTAAGCAACAATACATTTAGCATCTGGAAGAAAGTTTTTGGCAACATCCGGTGTTTCTTTCTGATTGTTTTATCAGACTTTCTATCTTTACATGGTTCCATGCAGACAATCATAGATTCATAATTCAAATCTAGTAACATATCAGATAATTTATTGTAAAAATTCCCTTTGTTTTCCAATGGTCCATAAACACCAACCAAAAGAAGTCTTTCATCATTAATTATTATCTCCACCATTATCCAATTTCCATTTAAATCTGCCTTAATTAACTTTGAATTCCAGGAGGTCTTCATAAATAAAACAATACCCCGCTTTTTAAATTTCCCAGTAGCGATATATTCCTGACCTAGTTTTTTACATTACATATATTTATTGTCCTTCTCTCTTATATCAGTCTCTTGGAGACATATAACATCATGGTCAGATTTTTTCAAAAAATGAAACATTTTCTTTCTTTTTTCTATCAAGTAAACATTTCTGAAACACGGTGAACACCATTTGTCCAGACAGATAAACCACACATTAACAGTACTTTTCTTTTGAATGGGTTGAGCTTCAGTTTATTATCTCCAATCGAATTCAATACTATCTCCAGGCACTAATTCACCATCACTGCACAGATGAAAAGAAGTACAGTTGGGTTTTATCTAAGGAGCATATTTGCATTTTTAAATAAAGCAAAAGCAAAGCAGCTTCATTTATATACCACTTCATATTGCGCTATGGGATGTCTAAGTGGTTTACAACTGTAAGCTCATTGCCCCCAAACAGTTGGGTACTCATTTTAGCGACCTCAGAAGGATGCAGGCCTGAGTCTAGCCTGAGCCCTGGCTAGTATTGAACTCTCAACCTTGTGGTCTATGAGTGAGTGGCTGCAGTACAGGCATTTAACCACTGCACCACCAGGGCTCTGTATAATCTGACATTATAAAACCTCTTCCATTTTAAAGTCAAATGTGGTATTATCACACAGAAAATGAAGCCGATGCCATCACCTGGCTGCATCCCACCTAAAACTCAGCCAGAAGCTGTGCTCAGATGGCTGATTTGCAAAATTGTGAAGCTCTCAACTTTGCAAATCAGCCATCTGAGTATGACTTCTAGCCAGGTTTTAGGCAGGATGCAGCTGGGCAGTAGCATCAGTGGCATTGTCTGTGTGATAATACCCAGCTGCATCCTGCATTCAACTTCAAAATGGGAGAGGTAAATTGGATTATTTAAAAATGTGATAAGCTCCTATGCATTGATAAATCTGGCCCAAATCTCTGGATGGTCACAGTGAGAAGTTTCATATAAATAGCCAAGACATTGGGAGAAATCTCCAAGCACCAGCTGTCTTTAACCAGCCATTCAAATAGGAATAGAATCTAAGAAAAGTAATTATTTAATGTTCCAACAGTTATAATAGTAGGTGGTCCTGGAAGTTTCTGAAAGGTCCAGGAGAATCAAAATGGCAACACTTCTTGGACTAAATTCAGTTGTTAGCCCCAACTAGAACAGGCCCATTGAAACAATAAAACTTACATGAATGTACATTGATTCAATATATTTATTCTAGTTGGAATATATCTACTCCAGCATTTTCTCAGCAATGATCGTCGCAAAATGCAATCAAGTTATCTTACATATAAAAACTACATTGAACTATGATTGAAATCTATAAAATTAAAATTAAGAATTATAAATTATGTCCTTGTATTCCTAGAGAGTTATCAATCTTCAACATTTATTTTTTAAAAAAACAATGATGTTAGATTGGCCCCTTTCCAACCCTTTGATAGGAAGCCTGGTTTTTGCAATGTTACATATTTTAATTAAGAGATCAATTTCATATCTGTGTTCCTAAAAAAACTCTTGGGAACATTCCATCTGGCCTCAATGACTTGTTATTTTAATTTCTCAATTAGTTCTAAAATTTCATTGCCTCTATTTGGCAGCCTCACTGCCTATGTTGACCATTCTTCCCTGACATCATCATGGAACCTTATTACCTAGTGGTATGAAAGAGTCCAAGCCAATATATTACTATGTATGGGTGTGTAAGCTGGATAGTGAAAAAAGTTGACAGAAAATAAACTCATTTGAGATGTGGAGCTGGAGAAACGTGCTGAGGATACCGTGGACAATCAGAAAGACAAACAAACGGCTCCCTGAATAGATCAAGCCTGAACTGTCCCTGGAAGCAAAGATGATGAAACTAAGGTCTGAAACAAAAGGGGTGCCATCAAGCTACATCGGGCTTGATGTTTAGATGACATTTAGATAGACCCCAAATGTGGCCACTCTGATACTGCTCCAAGGTAAAAGAACCAGACCAAAAAGAAGCAGACAAAAAACACTCCTTTTGCTGGCCCAGTTCAAAACTGTGGCTGCAGCTCAGATTGGGGCTGGGTCCATGTGGTCACCACAGCCCCAACACAAATGGCACCAGCATGGCCCCACCACAGTTTTTTTCAGCCCATCTGCTTGAGGCCTCAGTTGTCATACTTTGGTTATATCATGAGAAGGCATGATTCACTGGACAAGATGGCAATGCTAAGGAAGGTAGAAGACAACAGAAAGAGAGGAACATCACATGTCAAATGGATAGATTGAATCAGGGAGGTAATGGGCCTGAATATGCAGGACCTAAGCAGAGTCGTGAAGGATAGGAAGTCTTGGAGATGTCTCATCCACAGGGTTGCCATGAGTTGAGGCTGTCTCAAGGGCGGTTAACAACAAATGAAAGACTTGGTGGCTATGTTTATCTTCTCACTTTATCCCCCCACCCCTTTTTGTAATGGGTGGCATGAGAGCCAGAGGCTCTGGAGACTAGGGTTCAATTCCCAGCTCAGCCATGAACCAGCTGGGTGACCTTGGGTAAGTCACATGCTCTCAGCCTTAGGGGAAGTGGAAGGCAAACCTCCTCTGAACAAATCTTGCCAAGAAAACTTCATGATAGGTTTGGAGTTGCCATAAGTAAGAAACAACTTGAAGGTACAAAACACACATACACAGCATAGGTTATAATGTGAAAAGTAAAATACTTTGATTTGTTTGGCAGAAAGATAATATATTTATGTCCTTGGTTTAAAAAAAGAACTTAAGGCCTAAGCAGACTGCCAGAAATACTGCACATTAAATTGAGGCACTACCCTCGCTCAGTGCTAGGGAATCATGGGAATTGTATTTTTTTTCTGAGACATTGAGCCTTCTCTGTCAGAGAGCTCTGGTGCCACAATAAAATACAGTTCCCATGATTCCCTAGCACTGAGCCAGGGCAGTGCCTCAATTTAATGTGCACTATTTCTGGCAGTCTGCTTAGGCCTTTAGCTACTTAAGCAGGAATATAGCTTTGCTTCATTGTGTGGGCCTTTGCAGACTGCTAGAAATAGTGCATATTGAGTCCACTTTAACTTCCCTGGCTCAGTGCTAGGGAATCATAGGAATTGTATTTTTTTTTTTTCTGAGACATTGAGCCTTCTCTGACAGAGAGCTCTGGCGCCACAATAAACTACAGTTCCTATGATTCCCTAGCACTGAGTCAGGGCAGTTAAAGTGGACTAAATTTGCATTATTTCTGGCAGTCTGCAAAGGCCCAAAATGGTAGTTTTGTCCCTTGCCTGCAGAACCAAGACAAGACATTTTGCTACCTGAGCTAGAAAATCAATTGCCTCTGTTTCTGCCAACAGAAAGCAACAGGACTGGTAGATGAATCTTACTTCAGCACTAGTGTTGAGATACCAGAAATGTAGGACAGACTGTACCAGCCAACATCTGTTACTTAAGGCTACCATATCATATTTCCAAATGTGTGACTTACCCAGGATCACCCAGTAGGTTTATATTGCCAAGCCAGGATCAAACCCTACAATGCTCTTTGTTTTCAATTCAAAAAGAGGATATTGAATCAATGGTGATGAATACACACTGGGTTTTAGGCTAAACTTAATGGAGCTATCCAAGATGCTGAACTTTGTTTGGGGATAGCTCCTTTGTTTCAAAAGCTCCTTTCACATAGAATATGGAAGCCATCCCTACTGTACTTTGATCTAATCCAACTGGCTTACTTTACATTCTTTGCTCATGACAAGGGCAGATAAATAGGAATAACAATGTAGGGGGGATTCTCCACTTGTTTATTTGTCCTATTTCATATCATCTCCCTATGTTCCATTTTTTCCTAAGTGATGCACTTCTCAGAACTTCATGGTTTGCAAACAAATGTTGGCAAGTGGGGTGGGGAACAGAATTCATTGGGCTCATGACAATTTATTTATTTTTAAAATGGAAAAACAATCCTTCATTATCAGTAAGGAATTTGGGAAGCATCAGTGACTGCCTTCTTACTCTGCTCAATTCCCAACGCTGTCACTTTTATGAAACAAAGTGACAGGATGACTTCTGTCACTTATAACAATTTTTTTTAAAAAAAAAATAATTATCTAGAGCACAAGAATTGACAGGATGGTTAGAGGAATCCGCAGCAAGAATGAGATTTAAATTATGCCTATCTCATTTCTTCAATTTGTTGTTGGTATAGTCAAAGACAGGGGTAGGCAAACTTTCCCCTTTAAGGGCCGAGGGACTTCAGCTCCCAGAAGCCTCAGCCATGTTGGCCAATAGTCCCATGTTGGCCAATAGCTCCTGGGATTCTGGGAGCTGAAGTCCCTCGGCCCTTAAAGGGGAAAGGTTGCCTACCCCTGGTCAAAGACATTTTGGTGTGTTGGGTGGGGAAAAGAGACAATGCAGAGGGATGGGAAAGAAATTCATTGGGTTTTCATTATCACATGAAAAGATTCATTTCTCACTATCTGGGACTGGCAATGAGACAAAGTACATCTTGATTCAGAGAGCCATACTTTTCCAAGATTTTCAATATACTTCCATGAAGAATCAAAAGTGTGCATGCAAGAAAAATACATACATGTGAAAGATGTATGTAAATACTTTAGAAGATGGGGGAAATGCACAAATTAGGTAAAATACATATAGGCAGTAGAGTAAGGGTGTCATAAAAATTCAGTAAACTGTTAATTGATTTGCCATTAGTGCAAAATGTGGGGGAAATGGTTGAAGGTTTTTCTGCCTCCAGTACCAAAGCAAATTTCCTGGCTTTGTGTATTATGTACCTTGATTTGGACAAATGATTGAAGGAGGAGCAGAATTTCTGGAGCCATCCTTAGTAAGTCTTCATTCACTCTTGTCCGATCAATTAAATGCCTGTACTGCAGCTACTCATTTACAAACCATAAGGTTGTAATTCAATACCAGCCAAGGGGCTCAGGCTCAACTCAGCATTGCATCCTTCTCTGGTCACTAAAATGAGTGCCCAGATTGTTGGGGGTAATTATCTTACACATTGTAAATCGCATAGGGAGTGCTTAAGTGCACTGATAAGCAGTATAGAGGTTTACTTGCTATTGCTCTAATATCTACCTTTGCCTGTAGTGTGGTGCTCATATTAAATATTCTTATCATATGTGAGTGCTTCTACTCTCCCTCCATTATTTATTTCCCATCCTTCCCACTTCCAGTGAAGTACTAGCCATAAAGTGTTATCCAGAAAGAAAAGTTCACCTAACGTTGCGTAAATTAGGGTACCCAGTGGTGGAGGATTAAGATGTCTTGCAAAAACCTCCAGAGCTGGGATACCCAGTGGTGGAGCTGCATAACCCCACCACAACAATTAAAAAAATTGTTCTGAAATGTTCACAAACACCCGGGGGCATTTTGCTATGTTTTCCCCTTTGCCATTTCAGGTACAGGAAAGGCTATTTTTTAGCAAAAAGGTCTCTCCTGAAGCTAAAATAGCCCAGGGGGCAAAAACTTGATAAAAAATGTCCCACTCCCTCCCCAAGGGGATTTTGAAGGAACATTTTTGACATCTGGGGGCTGCCCAGGGAACAAAAACAGCCCTGGGGCTACATTTGGCCTGCAGGCTGTGCTTTGTCCATCAAAAAAAAAAAAATCAAAAATGCTATCTCCCTACAACTGCTGTCATCTCTTATCATGGGCCATGTTTGCCAGGGAGTATGGGAGGGTGATCATATGTGGGGACTTAAGGTGGGAACTACTGCAATAAGATATTATTTGATTTGATTATTTCATTTTATTGATCTCCTGCCTTCTCTCAATAGGGGATCCAAAGCAGCTTACTGAGTAAGATAGAACAAAATAGTTTTAAAAATTAATAGTAGAAAGGTGTGGGAGGTTTAAAGGGGGGATTAAACAGTATTTTTAGAATATTTAATAATAATAATAATAATAATAATAATAATAAAATTTATTTATATCCCATCCCTCTGCAGAGCAACTTTAAGACTGATTCGCTTTAAGATTGATTCAAAGCACAATCAAGAGAAAGGGACAGCACACCCCACTGAAGGAACATTCTGCCAAGAGAGGAAGGAACAGAACCACTGCAATGCAGTGCCTCCGATTCCTAATTCTCCCAGGTGTTCCAAAGGATGTTATGATCAATCGTATCAAAAGCCACTAAGAGGTCTAGAAGCACCAACTGGGTCACACTTCCCCTGTCAATGCCTAGAGGAAGGTCATTAGCCAGAGCAACCATGGCAGTCTCCACCCCATATCCCGTCCTGAAGCTGGTTTGAAATGGATCTAGATAATCAGTTTCATCCAAAATCACTTGAAGTTGAAAGGCGATGGCCCGCTCAATCATCTTGTTCAAGAATGGCAGGTGTGATACTGGCCTATAGTTTTTTAGATCCAGGGGATTCAGGGAAGACTTCTTCAGGAGTGGTCTAACAACCGCTTCCTTTAAACATGCTGGAACAAGGCTTTCTTTAAGGGTTGCATTGATGACATCTTTGAGAAATGCTATCAAGGCATCACCCCCCTGGATGGCCAGCCATGATGGTCAGGGATTGAGGGGGCACGTCATCTTCTTCACTTTTCCAAGGATCTTGTCCACATCATTGGTACTCACTGGCTCAAGCCATTCCAGTTTAATCTCTAAAACGGGTTTACTGGACACCTCATCAGTTGGTTTTGCTGTAATCTTGGCGTCCAAGTTGGCTCTTATCTGAGATATTTTATTTGCAAAGTAAATAATAATAATAATAATAATAATAATAATAATAATAATAATAATAATATGGATTTCTATCCCGCCCCTCCACAACACAATCGGGGTGGCTTACAACAATAAATACACCAGTAAATACATCCAATCCCAAAACCACCCTCCCCTTAAAAATATATTAAACTAAAACAATTTTAAAACATTGCTTAAAGTAAAGTAAAAAAACTAGTTGTTAAAAGTGTCACAGCAGGCTATTGTTGGGATAAGTAGAGGGATCTACACAGGTGGAACCTGTGTCACTTTCCTTACCACCCTAAACAGTTCTGCTGGACCTAACTCTGCAGATGCAATACGTGCAGAGGAGAAAGCATTCCACGCTGCACTTATTGCCTCTTTATAGGAGCCAAGAAACTTCCTATGCCAAGTCCTGTCAGACAAGAGTCGACATTTTCACCAGTGTGCTATAGTCATTGTCCAACCCACTTCATCTTCCTATGATCCTCTGTGAACCATGGTTGTCAGTTTGGAGTGGGTTGGAAAGGATGCTTGGGAGCAATCATGTCAATAGCCCAGGTGAGATCAGTGTTCCAGGTATTAACTAGGGCTTCAAGAGAATCATCATTACCAACCAAGGAACTCTCCAAGTCTTTCTGAAGTCTGATTGGCTCCATTAGCCTCCAAGGGCAAACCATTCTAATAGGTCCTTCACCCCCGGTAGGGTGGACAGTGGCTCTTAGTCCAACACTGACCAGGAAATGATCCATCCATGACAGTGTGGTGGTACTTATTACCTCCGCCCACAGATATGCCTTCTCTGTACCAAAGACCACATTGAGAGTATGACCCACACAGTGCATTAGCCTGTCATGGAATCTATGAACTGCTGAGTCACACCTGTTAAACTGGTCTCAAGTGGGATGTTGAAGTCACCCAGAACTAAAAGTCTGGGGGATTCCAACAGCAGTTCTGAGACCAGCTGTGTCAGCTCGGATAGGGAGTCTGTTAAGCAACAGGGTGGACAGTATACTAACAGAATCCCTATACTATCCCTGGTCTTCAGGCATAGGTACATACATTCAAAGTGGTCTATTTTCTGGATTGGTATCCTAGTCAAGATGAGATTGTCTCTATGAACCAGAGCCACTCTGCCCCCTGCCATTCCTGCTCACTAACAGAGTACCTGGCTGGAAGAGCTTGATTTCAGGTGATCTTCCCCCAGCCAGGTCTCTGTGAAACAGGCCAGGTTGGCTTCTTCATCCACAAGGAGATCGTGGATGATGTGAGTTTTGTTTTTTACCAACCTGGCATTGCAGAGGAGCAAGGTAAGGTTCTGTGGTGAGGTTGGTAAGCTCCCCAGCTTATTTTGGGTAACAGAGTGAACTGAAGGCAGTTGATCGCTTTCAGACATGGAACCTGCCTTCTTTTGTAACAAAATTCCACACTGTTATCGCCATGTCTTCCTCTGCCCTGCACAACCTCAATCACCACTCCCAGTATTTCCTCTACTGGCTTTCCCCTGTTACCTTCCATCTGAATGCTTGTTTTATTAGTCCCAGAATTTGTTAACAAGCCATTCTAAAAGGCAGCAACTAATTTGCCACGCTTGGAGAAAGAAAAACTTCCTTTCTAGTCACTGCTGGAGTGGTGGTGGTGGGTAGGCTAAATAGTCTCCTCCCTGTCAACCAGGTGGATTGGTAGCTTTTATTTCCTCTTCTGCCTCCTCAGCTTTTCAGGCAGCCTCAAATGCCTCTGTTGTTGCTGCTGCTGCTTCTGCTGCTGGAAGGTAGCCAAATGGACTGATGGCTTTTATTTCCTCCTCTGTCTCCTCAGCTTGTCAGGCAGCCTTCACTGCCTCTGTTGTTGTTGTTGCTGCTGCTGGGAGATGGCCAGGTGGGCTGGTGGCTTTTATTTCCTCCTCTGCCTCCTCAGCTTGTCAGGCAGCCTCCACTGCCTCTGTTGTTGCTCCTGCTGCTGGTGGTAGTAGTTTTTATTTCCTCTTCTGTCTCTTCAGCTTGTCAGGCAGCCACCACTGCCTCTGTTGCTGCTGGGAGGTGGCCAGGTGGGCTCATGGCTTTTATTTCCTCCTCTGCCTCCTCAGCTTGCCTCCACTGCCTCTGTTGTTGTTGCTTGACAAAGGATTACCCTCCTGTACAAGGGAGTTCCATTGTTAGGTCCACCTTTGACCCCTTCATATTTTGATATTAATTTCAGATTAAAGGGAGTTTGGGGTGTTAAAGGTGACTTAGAATAAGCTAGAATGCTTTTCCCAAGGCATACAATTAGCTATAGACCAGCTACTGCCAGCCATCAATTTGAATAACTCTATGGGATGGGAGAACCCACCAAGAAGGCTTTTTCCCACATTCTCACCAATTGTACCTGTGATGGTGGAACTGAGAGAAAACCTTCTCACAAAGATTTTAAGATTCATGCAGGCTCATATGATAACTTTTTGACACATAGGTATGTATGTATGCATGTGTTTTATGTCACCTGTTGATTTACAGCCACCCCATAAATTTCATATAGTTTTCTTAGGAAAGGAATACTCAGAGGTGGTTTTGCCCATTTCTTCCTCAGAAATATAGCCTAGGATCTGGTATTCATTGGCATTCTCCTATCCAAGTACTAGCCAGAGTTCATCCTGCTTAGCTTCCAAGTTCAGATAAAATCTGGTGCTTTTAGGGCATATAGGCTGAATGCGTGGACACTGAAAGAGTAATAATGATAATTATGGCCAGTAAGCTCCAGCAGCAATTTCACCTTATTCATAGTGGTCCACTCAGTTTTTAAAAGAAGTATAATAAAAGGTTTGGCTTTAGTTTCACTTTAAAGGTAAATAAGGCAGCTTTCATCTTGTGAAAAGTTATTTCACATTGCATTTGTCTCTTGAATTTCTCCATTTTCGATTGTTCATATTACATTGCTGTAAATGCACATTTTCTTTTTTAACAATGCTATGAAATAATATACTGAATAACTAAGCAGTTTTTATGGCTCCAGTTTCTCACAGAATTGGTCCTCTTCAGAGGTATAGTGATAAGTGTTGAAATGTGGCCATTCATCATTGCCATTTTCACAGCCCAAGCAGAACCTCATAACTCAATCAGTGTAATGTTATGTGTCAGTATGTTACTTTTAGCAGTTTTGATCTCCCCCAGCAGCAGGTGGTAAAGCTAATGGGCCTTTTGTTAAGCTAATGGATCTTAATTGCTCATTCCAGACCAAGATACTAAAATATTTTTCATTATGACAAGGAAATAATAAAAAAATGCATTTTCCTTTCAACTGCTAGAAAGATTGCAGAGAAGCACATAGGCAAGAGGGAAGTGTCAGATTATGTCATTGTCCTTCCTATGTATAGTGCTCCAATCCAGTAAGCCCTTGATGCTTTCAACTCCTGGCTCATTTTACGTTACATACAATTATATTGCAATAATTTAATTGTAAATGACATGTTTCCATTCTATGGAATTCTGCCTTCAAGTCAGTGTCAACTTATGGAGACCCTGTGAATGAGAGACCCTGAGATCAACAGCCCTTCTCAGGTCTTGCACACTCAAGGCCATGGCTTCCCTGATTGAGTCTATCCATCTTCATCTTTTCCTATTTCCTTCCACCTTATCAAGTGTTATTATCTTTTCTAGTGAGTCATGTCTTCCCACTTTTTTCAGTTCTTTAATACACTCCATTATCCAGTGTAGACTTGAAGAATGCTCTCTAGTGCCTTTTTTTTTTTTCATGAATCCAGCTTGGACATCTGACAATTTAAGGAGGTGTGTTTAGAATTCTCTGCCAGACAGCTCTAGTGCCCCACCAAACTACAAAGCCAGGATGCCATAGGATGTTGCCATGGCAGTTAAAGAGGGATCACAGTTCTCCAGAGTGGCCATGAAAGTAGACAACCAAGAAGTCTTGCTTCATTTCCTGTGATCATATCCTTCACTATGCCATAAGATGCTTCATTCCAGAACATTTTTTTTCCAAGTGGAAATCATATTTACTAACAGCTTACACAAAAATATATATTCAGTCTGCTTTCTTTTATCTTTGTGTGATCTTTATGGACAATCCTTACTTTCTTCATAACTTTTACCAGTATTTGCTGTTATATTGGAATTGTTTTGGAGTCTAATGAGCAGCTTATACTGAAGCAGTATTGAATGTGGGTTCTTCACCACTTAAGGTTCAGTGAACTTCCTGCTGCAGCCAGGCTGTCTGTGTGGTGCTCAGTGTCTCTGACTCAGGACCTGGGAAAGCAGTCTCTTCTATCAATCGATGAAAGAAAGTGCTGAATATTGAAGAGATGAGTCAGCAAACACCCAAGAGGAGCAGCCAAGATGTTTTTTTTAAAAAAAAAACTAAGGGAAACTCATTTAAATTTGAATGAAAACTGGAGAAATAAATAAGCAAGGAAAGACTGAAAGACAAATGAAGAGATGGGAGTTCAAAGAGATAGCCATGTTACTCTGTTACAACAGGAAAAAAGAAAGGGGGGATAAGAGGACCCTAGCAGTTCATTTAAGACTGGTTTATTTCATCATGAGCTTTCATGGACTTCAAGGATTCAAATCCATAACAGCTCATGTTAAAATAAATCCGTTCATCTTGAACTGCTACTAGATTCCTCATGTTCCATCTTACTTCTTGCTTTTAATGAAGAGATGGAGGTGCCAATTCATTATTGTTACCTAAAAAGGTGGAGGGACTTGAAGTCCATCCCAGCTGTGTCAATGTGTTTTTGGATGTTTGGGAATTGCTTAGCTCAAAGGATGCTTTGTGAGAGGCTGGTAACCTGAAGATCATTTTCATTATATATACGAGTACTAAGTGTTGGAGGGCTCCAGGTTTGATGAATAAAAGAAGGTTTTTATTTTGAAAGTATGCAAGAGTGCAACTAAAGACCCAATAGCAATTCAGTCAGGCACACCATATACAGACAGAGCTGACCAAAATAGAGGGATGAAAATTGGATACCAGAAGCTTAGAGTTGAAGAGGGAATGATATTTATCAGTCCAGAATCCACAGAATGTGGGATGTGGCTAAGATGGCATATGAGAGTGACACAGCAAATGAAGTAGACACACAAGGTTAGAGTTGGGACTGATATTTATATCTGATTTCTAGCCTGAAGGGGTACTTGGTGATATCTTGCAGTGTAATAAAGACCTCATGATCTTCTCAGGGAATTGACAATGGGATTAGGGAATGACTGATGGCTCTACTTCAGATTAATGAAACAGTGACTGAATTTAGGACAACCCCAGGATGGATGGATGGGGAAGTTGGCTGGAAACACAGCATGGGTTAGGTAGGAAAACTGGTTTTACTTGCCTTAGTACAATCAGACTTCCTTCGTCTCTTAGTGCAAGAGTGTATGCAGGAAGTTTGGAGGAGAACACAGTGATCAGCACACCCATTTAACTTTTATTTTGATACTACCTAGGTCCTCCACATGTCTTCAGGCCAACATGCCTTTCTTATGGGAAGCTTTCTACTGTTGAAAAGGTCACCACAACCTTTTAAAAACAGATATGAAAATATGAAAACCTCATATACAGTGCGGGGGTGTCAGGTCATCATAAGGCAAGCTATTTCACATATTGTCTAGGAAAGCAGCCAAATGCTGATAGCAACAGTATAAACAATAAACAAAGAAACTGCTCACAGAGCCTTTGAAGTTTAAAGAAAGGCAATGTCCCATACCAAGAGTCCATAATAACAACCCAAGGGTCAAACTGAGAGTGTAGTCGAGCAGTCCAAGGTCAAGGGTTCCAGAGAAGCAAGTTGATCAGGCAGTCCAAGGTCAAGAGTTCCAGAAAGGCAAGATGATTAGACAGTCTGAGAGTCAAAGGTCTGAGACGTGAAGACAAAGGAAGGTCAGGAATAAGTGTGCTTTCACCAGCAAACTCAGATAGTCTCTGACAACCAGTCTGGTGTACTTGCCATGTTTATATAATCAGCCCTCATTAGCTCAACTGTTTTGAGATTAGCTGGCATTTCTCATAAAGCCACCTCCAAACATTGGAGGCATGCCCTTTCAGCTCTTTTCTGGTTGAAGGTAGGTATGTCAGTGTCCTCCTCCTCCTCCTCTTCCATTTCTCCCATGTCTGAAGGCTCTGCTGCCAGAAGGCCTGGCTGCTGAGTCTCCTCTGAGGCCACAGACTCTGCTGGAGCTCTCAGGGTAGAACTCAGGTTAGGTTCAGGTTCAAACTGAGGCTATAGTTCAACCTCTGACTCCTTCCCTGAGTCCTCAGCCAGGCTGGGCATGACACATATGGGCAACCCATGGCCTATAGGCTGCATATGAACTTTAGAGATCTTCTATGCAGTTTTTCTGGTGTCAAGGTGGCCACTTGCCCTAAGTCCCTCTTGCCAATACTTCCGCCAAATTTTCTCCCAGCGTACCAAAAAGCTGCCAGGAATCTGAGCAGAACACAATTTTAATAGGGCAAAAGGCACATGAGATTGGATTCAAAGCAAATGTGATTCTAGAACCACACCCTCCAACATTTCACAGGTGAAAACATCAGATTGTGATCAAGATGGCAAAGTTATTAAT
Source organism: Phrynosoma platyrhinos (assembly GCA_020142125.1). Classification (NCBI taxonomy): domain Eukaryota; kingdom Metazoa; phylum Chordata; class Lepidosauria; order Squamata; family Phrynosomatidae; genus Phrynosoma; species Phrynosoma platyrhinos. Next base: position 50,993,493 of record CM034701.1, read on the forward strand.
AAAGTACAGCACACACACTTGGTGGGCTGCAGCAGTTTGCTTTTTGCATGAGCATACTGAGAAGGGAAAGATTCCACCTGCTGCTCTCCTCTGTCTCCCACTGAGTTAATTAAATTCAGACTACTGCTGCACTTTGAACTCTGTTTGCAACAAAGGAAGCAACCTGAGAACAAAGGAGGAATATAAAAAAACTGGGCTATTTTTAAAGCAGCTAAAAAAAAAATGGGACAACAGAGGATTTATCCAGACTTTCCTGGGCAAATATGGCCAGTTGGAGATATTATCTCATCTCTTTTGTTTATTGATGGTGGGGACATGACAAAATTCCTTTGACAAAATTTGCAAGTATGCTTTTGTGATAAAAGGGAAATAATGTTGAACAAAAGGAAAAGCAAGCAAGGAAATAAACATCCCCCCCCCTTTTCTGCCCTTCCAACATAAGAATAATAAAGCTTTTACAGGTCCTCCACTACTGAATTTCTTCAGCATATGCCACAGTAATTGGCATGCATCTTCCAGAGCTGCAGACATACAATGTAAAATTAAAACAGCAATTTGTGTTAATATACTGATGATCTGCACAACAGCTCTTTGGTTTTCCTGAACAGCATCTATGGACTAATATTTTCAGGAACTTGGTTTGTTGGTTGAAAAACTGAATCTCACACATATGTAGAATTGCCATACGTCCCAGAAAACTGGGATAATCCCAGATTGGAGGGTCTAAAAATATGTTGGCCTGGTTGGGCATTTTAGACCCTCCAATCCCAGATTCCCAGAGTCTGCAGCAGAGGAGGCCCAGAGCCTGCAGTGGAGGCCTGGCCCACCAGCTGAAGCTGCTGTGAGGGGCTGGCTCCTCCATTGCCATGAAAGAACCAGCATATCCATCTAGACACCCCGGCCGCACCTCCTGCCTCAATGCTGCCACTGCTGCCACTGCCTTTCCCAGACCAGGCAGACAGCAGGGAGGCCTTTTGGCAGCCCAATATGGCCTCACTGGGGGCTGGGGGGGGCCTTAAGGCTGCTGCCACCTTTCCCAGGGTAGGCAGGCAGCAGGCTGGCATTTTGGAGGCCCAGGAGCCCAGTAAGGTCTCACTGGGGGTTGGGGGGGGGCTTGAGATTGCTGCCATCATCATCACCTTTCCCAGTATTTAAACTCTTCCTAATTTGGGGACTATTTAGTAGATCAAAACATGTCCTTGAAAAGGACAGAGGTGAACATGCCATTCAGGCACTGATAATGATGATTAGATGGTCCGGGCAGTAGAGAACAATGGAGCTGCATACCTAAGGTGAAGCCAATTAAGCATATACATTTTTCTACTTTCAAATCTTGATATTGTTGTCCAGCATCTCTGGAAGCTGTGCATTACCTCACAATGGGGCAGAGGGAGTAATAGTCTGAAACAGTTGTGGCTGGTGGGCATTCAGTGGGAATAAAATAGTTAAGCACTGATTGCTCTCATCAATGAAACCGTTTCCTTGTCAGCAGGAAAGGGGTTGAATAATTTTTTTAATTTAATTTAATTTTTTATTTATTTATTTATTTATTTATTTATTTATTTTTGAGATGGACAGGGGTCCAGGCCACCAACCCTACCTGTCCAGTATGCTTTCTTAACTATTTGTTCAGACTCTGGCAACAAAGAAATAAAAATTATCCCCCCCCATGAAATTATCATTCAGTCCCAAAATTTCTAGCATTCCAAAAAGTGAGTCATTGAAAATTGTTCATGTCTAGAACTCTTATATTTGCTGTCTCCATCTTAAACTTCAGTTGAACATTTAGCAGATTCAAACATACAAAGG
>CM034701.1:51009647-51026989 GCA_020142125.1 Phrynosoma platyrhinos
CCGGGCCTCGGAGACGGCGCAATTAGCCGTCTGCCGAGGCCCTGAGTTGGCTCTTGAATCAATTGCTGAATAGTAAATAATTACACATGTAAATCTGAATTATTCAATAGGCCTACTCAAGTTGGAATTAGCAACTGGTTATAGGCCATTAATAGCATCACTGCTGATTTTTTTTAACTTCACAAATCATTTCATTAAAAAGAGGGTATGCTATCATAGTGCAAAACCCAGTTTTTACCATGCTCATTGCTGCATTTTACTTTTATGTACCTTTCTGAGTATACTTTTAAAAATGTCTAAATGGTGTCTCTTGTTATATTGAAGATCTCCTTTCAAAATAAATCCTTCCCCTCAAGGATATCTATATCCCAATGAGCTGTGCCGTAATGTAGACTATAATAGACCTTCTGTACTAAGCAGAACAGGAATAGAAATAGATACTGTATGACTAAATGCTGATTGACACTTCCATCACAAGCTTGGTTCTTCTTTAACTAAAACTGAAATAAAAAGCCTCATATCATACCATTCAACAGATAATAAAATAGTGTAAACAGATGTAACCTTGTGGAAGAAAAATTTTCTATTTGATGTAAATGATAAGACATGGTGAACTCTCTGCCACCACCTAAATATGTTTGCCAAAAGATCACATCACCTGTGCCTATTTGCCAGGAAATCATGCTTCTGAATTACCTATTAAAATGCTGCTTCTAATATCAAAATGCACAGATGACTGTGACTGTGTAAATACTTTAAAAATAAATATTTTCATGGCATTTAGGATAAGAAAGCCTCCTCAAAGAGAAGTCTAGAGACACTGACTGAAACGTCTGTGAGTTTCACTTCCAAGACAGCTTAAAAGCCTTCGTGAAATGAAACCTGGCTTTTCAAACTGTCAGTTTGCCACCTTGGTACATTATTGTAAAAGTCTGCGGAATTCTTTCTGACACATGAAATGTTCCACAAAAGAGCTGAGAGGCTAGAGGAAAGCAGAAGGCCTTTCCTTGGGAAAGTAATGGTTTATAATCACACCCATGATGAAGAAGTGCATCATGGCAGTGACTGACAGAGACAATTAAGGCCCTGGGTTAGGTAACAGCAGCCACCAAAACAACCAGCACTCAAGCTGGGCAAGAAACCTAACAACATTTCTGTCAGAAAGAACACTTAATACACCAGTTCAAGCCTCTTTGCAAGCTCATTTACTTCTATTTTAGTTCATACTGAAGTAGGAATGAATAGAGGAGGAGGAGGCTGTTAGTTGCTGCTTTTCTCTTTTTAGTTATTTATTGGTATTAATTTTATTATACTTGGCAGAATCCAACATCATGCAAGTAGGGAGTCTTCTCATGCAAGGAGGCTTTCTCCTTCTTTGCTTCCTATGTGTCCTCTCTAGGGTTGCTAGATTGAAAATTGGGGATGACTCCTGTACCTTTGAGGCATATCGCATAGCTAAAATAAAGTGTTTTACCTGAATTTAATTATAAATCAGGCTGCTTCCAGACCCTATCACAAAGATTTTGCTGCTGAAACTGCTGTCCGAATGCAGCCCGGATCCATCCCTGCTCCCAAGTGCCTCTTTTTGAAACCGGGAGTTTTCCAGCTTCAAAAATGGCTGCTGGAGTGCTTTTGGAAGTGGGGATGGACTTGGGTTGCATTCGGGTGATGATTTTGGTGGCAAAATCTTTGTGATAGGTTCCTGATACCACTCGATTTAAAATTAAATTCGATTCAGGTAAAATGCTTTATCAGCCATTCAATAAAGTCCTTTAATACTGTGCAGAAGAGGAAATATCAGCAAGTGTTGCTTGTCATGCAACCAAGTAACAAGCAGCACCTACTGAAATCCCCTTCTACCGAACCATTAAAGGTACAGGAGCTGTCTCTAGTTTTTACTCTGACAAGCCTAATCCCAACTCAGCTGCCATAGGATGCTTCTCCAACCCTCTGAAGAAGGGAAAATGGGGACTGCAGAAGGGAAAATGAAATTCCTTCAAGGACCCCCAACACAACCTCCAGGGCCTTCCAGACAATCTAGACCAGGGGTAGGCAACCTTTTTGAGCCAGGGGCTGGTCCCCCGAAGTTGTCCCTTCTGCTGGGCCGGGGGGGGATGGCAGCGCGTGCACTCACACACGAGCGCATAACCGTCTCAGCCACGCGTGCTGCTGCCGCCACTGCCACTGCCACTGCCACTGCCACTGCCGCTGCTGCGTGCACTGCCGCAGCCACCTCCGAACATGTCATGGCCGCCATTTTGGAAATCAAAATGGCGATCATGGCATGTGTGGCCGCACAGTGTCCAAAACGCGTAGCGGCAGCGGCAGGTGGCAGCGGCGGCAGCAGCAGGGGTCCACCTGGGTCGGTAAGTTCGGGGCCCTGGGCCAGAACCAGCCCATGAGCCATAGGTTGCCGGCCCCTGATCTAGACCCTCTTGAGGCTAAAATGGCTAACTTCAACCCACCCACTCAAATCAATCAAGAGCACAATTGGCCATTAAAAAGCTATTTTATATTCCCCTGACCTATTTTATATTTAAAATAGCCTGAAATCATAACTGGAAAGGACTGTCTGGTCACTTTTTATAAAAGCGGAGTGATGCACCAAAGGAGAAATGGTCCCTCAGATCCTCACCTGACCACCCCAAGGGTTGGAATGAATATTTGAATATCTTCAAATCCTAGATGAAAAGGAAGAAATTCTGATGTGGAGAATCCTGGGTGAATGTCTCAGAAAAAAAATGTTGCAGTTCAGGATTTAATTCTGCATACACACAAAAACAAACATGGAGGTTTATTAATGCTTGCAACAACTTTTGGTGAAAATTAAAGAAGAAAGTGGAAAAGCAAAGTTATAACTGGATGTTAAGAGAACAAAAATAATGACTGTAGATGATTTATATAACTTATCATTTATTAATAAAGGGCGCATCAAAACTGATTGAAAAGTCTGCTTTTGTTTCTGTTCTTTGATCATACTAGGAGCTGACAGAAAATATTCTGGAATAAGGAAAACATGTAGGGATTTCCAAATAAAATTGGAAGGAACAGGAACAAGACTGAGATTTTCTGGTCTTTTTAATCAGTTTTAACAAACCATCAAAATATGTAAGATTTTCTATGTCTTGGTTCAGTTATAAATCAAAATGAACTCTCTTTAGAAGCCAAGATGACTAAACTGAGGATATTGTTCATTAAGCCAATCATGAGATAAAATCACACATTTGAAAAGATGCTAATGCTTGGTAAAGTTGACGGCATTCAGGAAAGATGAAGATCACACTAAAGATGAGTTGACTCAGGGCCTTTGCAGACTGCCAGAAATAGTGCAAATTGATCCACTTTAACTGCCCTGACTCAGTGCTAGGGAATCATGGGAACTGTAGTTTATTGTGGCACCAGAGCTCTCTGACAAAGTAGGCTCAATGTCTCAGAAAAAAAAATACAATTCCCATGATTCCCTAGCACTGAGCCAGGGCAGTTAAAGTGGACTCAGTTTGCATTATTTCTAACAGTCTGCAAAGGCCCTCAATAAACCAAGCCAAGACTTTAAAAGATCTAAACAGGGCTGCTTGGTGGTTTCTCAGGTTGCATTCACACTGCAGAAATAATCCAGTTTTAACTGCCATGGCTCAATGCTTTGGAATTCTGGGAGCTGTAGTTTTGTGAGACATTCAGCTTTCTCTGTCAGAGAGCTCTGATGCCACAACAAACTACAATTCCCAGAATTTCATAGCAATGAACCATGGTAGTTAAAGTGGTGTCAAAGTGGGTTATTTCTGAAGTGCATAGGGTCACCAGAAGTCTATGATGAATTGATGGCAAACAGCAGCAAAGTAGCAACAGCAACAACTTTAGAGAAACAGCATTAGACTTTAGCTATTAGATGGGCAATGTGGAGCTCCCCAGCTGTTCACCTTTAGCTCCCAGTGTTCTTTTCCATTGGCTATGCAGGCTATAGCTGCTGTGACCTGCAGTCCAACCACATCTGAGGGAATGCATGATTTCCCCCCCCCCCCATTTCTCTACTGATTCCAAAACAAATCTTATCCTTCATTGTTTTTCATTATTAGGAAACAATAGCTTAACTATATGGCCTAGAAAAATAGCATAAAATGTTTTAAAATTTCCCTGGATTTATTTTCTCTACTTTACTCTCACAATAAATTCTCTCTCTCTCTCTCTCTCTCTCTCACACACACACACATACACACACACCCTCACACAATTTTAACAAATGCTCTCTCACAGAGGGTCCAGCGAGCATCTCAGATATCTTCTGCAAAGATATTTCCAGAAAGGTATCCAAGATGTAGCTGTACTACGGAATGAATTTGATGTTATTACTGGCAAAGAAAACAGTAGGATGGGTTTAAGATGTCAGAAAGATAGGTGCCTGAGGGCTACATCATCTTTAAGATACTGTTTCCCACTCCTGCCACACATATAAGTAACTCTTTAGTTCTGATGTAGATGAGACACTTTTTCCCTTGGGCTTTCATACCCACCTACTTATTCTTTGATCTGCAGAATTAAGTTATATCTATGTAAAGAAAGAAAAATATACGATCCAGTGAGGAGTATTACTTGGTTTAGGGAAAGCCAACAAGGAGGTCCACTCAGTGGAGATCTTGGAAAATCCAAAGGTAAAAGCAACCTAAATCTTTAAGAAGATCTTCCTCGTATTGAATGTGAACTGAAAGTGTCAGATTTGGAAACAAATGCTAAACTGATTGCATGCAGAGCATTACATGAAGGTACAAGTATTGTTCATTTATTTATTTATTGGATTTATATCTTGCCTTTCTCTCAAATTAGGATTCAAAACAGCATTACAAACTGGGGGTACAGACAATAGTTGACACCTTTATACCTAGTATGCTTTCATGAAAATAGGTGTAGTTAAAAAGTGAAGAGACAGATATACCAAAATCAGCAGTGAAACACGCCCTGTTCCCTTGGACAGAGGGCCTCTACAGACAGCTCAAAGCACCATCATGGAGTCAGGGAAAGTGAGGGGCAGCCACATGCCAAGCACCCCAACCCCTTCCTGAAGACGTCATCACAGCTCACACCACTACGCACAACGCCCGCTGTCAAGACGTCCTCCTGGCACAGTGTTTTTACACACTGCACCAGAAGAGGTGCAAAAGAGCCGCATGGCGGCTCTTCAGGTGCCCTTTTTGCCACCTGGGAAAGGAGCAGTGTTTTCCCAGGTGGCGAAAGGGAGGATCAGGGCCAACGAGTCTGGCAGCCTTGGCCTCGATCCTCTGTTTACCAGGGTGGCCCAGGGCCACCCATCTGCATCCTCCCAGAGTTAAGCAGGCTAAAGAGGATAAAAGAAGTTTCTATAGTAATGTCTTCTAAAAGAGATAGGACAGCAATCACAGAACTCACACTTTGCATGCAGAAAGTTCCAAGTTTAATCTGCAAGCCTCTAAGGTACCAAATGATAGGAAAGGCCTCTTTTGTGAAATATGGCCATAAGACACTGTTTTAGCTTCCAATATGCTGCTGGTCTGATTTCAGGGTGCTGATGATGTCATTTAAATTTCCAAATGGCCTGAGGCCTTGATACTTGAATGAAGCAGTGTCTCTCTGTATATACATCTGCTTGAGGGCTCAATCTCCATTGAGGTCCAATGGAGAGACCTCCAACAGTAGGAGAAATACACTATGGAAGGGTGTGAAATGTCCATCACAATTCCCATTACAGTAAGTATGAACACTTCTGATTTTTCATTCACATTGTAGTGGAAAAACCAACTGTTGCAAATTAACTCCCAGCATCCATGGTTCTTTGCAGAGCTTGAGGCAAAAACAGTGGACCAAAAATAGTTTGAAAGCATAGGTTTATTTATTGCCGGCAAGGTCCCAACGGAATTAGCATTTCAGATCACTGGTGCAAAGAAGCAGCCAAGATGGCTGTAGTTTTATGCACTCACAGACAAAGAAATTCAAAGCTGACATTCTATTGGATGCTCTAAACTTTAAACACACAGAATCCTAAGCAATGAGAATACAGATTTCAGAATACATTATAATATGCCAACCACAAACCAAAATCTCTTACCAGTAAACAAACTAGTGTGCACTAGGCAGAAGGCCCCTTTTGCACAAACAAGAGTAGTTGCCAATGATTTATTATGGCTCTCTGGCCCACGCTGGCTCCTAATGATGGTCTTTAATGCATCAGGTTACTAGGTCTTGGGTCAGTATCTAAATAACCCTTTAGCATTCCTTTTTTCCCCAAAAGTTTATTCGTGTATAAAACAACATAACATTTATACTTTCTACAACATTATATAGCCTTACATAACCATAACAAATAAACTACATACATACCTTACCTAACATATATGATATCTACACATTTACCACATAGCAAACAAATACTCCTCACTCATATTCAAACATTCATGACTTCCACTTGCAAAATCTCTAGTTGTCTTGTTGTAACATTTGATATTTGAACCTTGTCTTATATTTACTCTCCTCCTGAATTGATGTCTTTTTCCGTTAAAGTTTTCGTGACTTTCATGACTTTAAATTTAACCTATAAATTCTAAACTTAAAGCTTTAAACCTCTATAACTATTAGTCATTTATTCCAGGCTTTTTAATTATGATACTTAAATGAGTCAAGAAGAAAGAAACAAAAGAAACAAAAAAGAATGTAGTCCTTAATTATATTTATTACTCCGCCTCTGTATCTAATCTCGTAATATCTCCCCAATATTGATGACAGTATTTTATAAAGAGATTCCAGACTTCCATGTATTCATTTCTATTCTTATAGTTCAAAATTCTGGTCAGCTTATCTGTTTCCATGAAATCCATACATTTGGAAATCCACTCGTCTTTTGAAGGAGTTATATAGAACCAGTCAAACAATAAACGACAAATATAAGACAAGGATCCTGCATGGCAGGGGGTTGGACTGGATGGCCCTTGTGGTTTCTTCCAACTCTATGATTCTATGATCTTTTCCAAGCTAACCCCTAACTTGCTGAGCCTGGAATGAGTATATGTGTGTATGTCAAATGTTGTGTGATTTCTCCCTTTAATAAATAATAGTTTAATTGGAAAATTCTGTCTCTGCATCAATTCGTAGATCACTTGGCCTCTTGGTATACACATGGGAGACAGTCTTTCAGGATCCTTGTAGCCAACCCCCTCTCAATTTGAGCTAAATAAAATTCCCCATAATAGACTTTTGGCTACAGTACTCCCTGTAGCCACCCAGTTAACATTCTGGCTGCATTTTTTTTGTACCAGATGAAGTGCAATCCAAGTAGTTTTTAGGCAAACTAGAAATTCAAGCTTGCTAAAATAGATAGATGATAGACAGACAGACAGATGTGGTACAATAGAGTAAAACTCCAGCCAAATTGTCATATTTCAAGGACTTAGAAGTGATCTCCATAGATTATCCAATTCAACCTGGACAATACAGAAAATCCATAGATAAAGTCTAAAAGATGACCATCAAATCTGTTTAAAAGCATTAAGTGAAAGATAGTCCACCTACTTCTGAGATAGTCTATTTCAATATTTCAAGATAGTCTATTTCAAGATAGTCTGTTTCAATAGGAAGTTCTTCCTAATGTTTAAACTGTTTTCTTGTAATCTGAATCCAGTGATTTGGATCCTCTTATCTAGAGCCTGCAGCAGAAGGGTGCTAATAGCTGACAATTCTGTAAGTTTTAACTTATGGAGACCCTATAAATGACAGACCTCCAAAACACCCTGTTATTAACAGCCCTGGTCAAGTCTTGGCTTTCTTGATTGAGTCTATCTATGTGGAATATGTCCTTCCTCCTTGCCAAGGATTCTCATATTTTCTAGGGACCCATGCTGTCTAATTTCAACCTCAACTTTGGCATTTTGGCTTCTAGGCTTGTTTTGCTCTTGGAATCATGTGGTCTATTTAGTCCTTTTGGCCGTCCATGTTATCCCTAGAACTCTCCTCCAGCACCACATTTCAAATGAGTTTATTCTCTTCCTATCAAATTCCTTCAAATTCCAGCTTCCACAGCCATACATAGAAACTGGAAATATTATGGCATGAATGAACCTGACTTTTGTATTTGATTATATATCTTTATGCCTCAGGATCTTACCTAGTTCCTTCAAAGCTTCTACAGGAAAGCTTTTCAAATATTTGAAAATTGCTGTCACTTGATTTTTTTTCAGTCTGTACAAGCTAAAGATACTCATTCCCCACTCAGTCATACTTCATAGGGCTCGATATCCTAAGAACTTCATAAAAAGAGGCATACCTAGGGCAAGCCAAATCCAGAGAGCAAATTGATTAATTTGAGCTTCAGGAGAGGGGGTCCAAATGGTCCTGATGTGTAGATTTTTAAAGACTGACCAAGTGGAAATGACCACAGTCTGAAGGACATCTGTGATGAATACGAATGGTATTATTTCTGTACCTTCACAATGGAAAGATAGCTGAGTACACAACTCCATTTAAGTCCATTACCATGCCATCTCATGCATTTCAGCTTAGAATCATAGAATCATAGAATCATAGAGTTGGAAGAGACCACAAGGGCCATCCAGTCCAACCCCCTGCCATGCAGGAACTCCCAATCAAAGCATCCCTGACAGATGGCCATCCAGCCTCTGCTTAAAGACCTCCAAGGAAGGAGACTCCACTACTCTCCGAGGGAGTGTGTTCCACTCTCGAACCGCCCTTACTGTCAGGAAGTTCCTCCTAATGTTGAGGTGGAATCTCTTTTCTTGCAGCTTGCATCCATTGTTTCGGGTCCTAGTCTCTGGAGCAGCAGAAAACAAGCTTGTTCCCTCCTCGATATGACATCCCTTCAAATATTTAAACACGGCTATCATATCGAAACAAGCCCTTTTGAGTTAAATGAAATCAAAGCACAATGTAGACAAGCTAAGGACTTTAGATTTAAATGTACATGAATGCTTACAAAAATAATAGAATAGAGTGCACATTATTCAAGTAAGAATGAAACAGTAATATTAACAACAACAAAACCCACTAAACATTAAAAAATGTGTCTGTTTTTTTAAAAAAATAAGCAACCTAAATGAAGAGCTATATTTTACATTTGTATATATAAAATAGTCTTTATAAATTATCATTGCATTTTCCCATTTACTTTCCATCTTTTTAAATGTCCTCTGCAGCATTTGTTGTGCTTTATAAAACTTCATTACCATTACAACAATTTGACTGTTGTTTTTGGAAGCCAAATGATTTAAGGAAATCTTGTGCTCCACCAGGAAGGGCATTTTGTTGTTGTGTGCCTTCAAGTTCTTTCCAATTTATGGTGATCTTAAGGTAAATATATCATGGGAGTTTCTGGAGCTGAAAGCATGTGTCTCACCCAAGGTAACACAAGAGGTTTCCATGATTGAGGTCTCCAGGGCCATAGTCCAGTGCTCAAACCAATACATTATGCTGGCTCTCAGAAAGGGGACTAAACTATAATTTAACCATAGTCAAACATGAGAAATTTCCCTGTAATAAAAAAAGAGCAGCCCATATTCCCTGATGTGTGAAATCATAGAATGATAGAGTTAGGGGGACCACAAGAGCCACTTAATCCAACTCTCTATCGTACAGGAATACACAAGTAATGCACCTCTAAGAGATTGCCATCTATCTAACTTAACCTTACAGTCCTCCAAAGAGTGTCCACCATCCTCCAGGACAGTATCCTCCACTGTTGAAAAGCTGTTATAATCAAGAGGTTCTTCCTAACATTTAGGTGGAAACTCTTTTTGTGTAATTTGAATTCATTGGTTTGTGTTTTAGTCTTTGGGTCAGCAGAAAACAAGCTCATTCCTGATAGCTGGAATTTACTTGGGCAGTTACAAATGCATAACCTAGAGTTATGTATTCAAGACTGGTTTGTATTCGTCATCCATACATATTCACTAATTTAGGGAATACGTAGGGACCATGAACATTCCCCAGTCCTCACTTATTGGGCATCAGCCACTGCAATCAACAGGGGTCTGTTCTCCTGTCAGTCCAGAATCAGCTGACTGATGTTTCCACCCCCTTACAAGTGATCTTTAGTGTAAGAGGGAATTGCAACAAGGACCCTGCTTCTGACTAGGGCAGCTGAGATTGCACAAAGGAGGGTTTGGAAACATCAGTCAGCTGCTTCCCACTCAACAGAAGAACAGATCCCTATTATTCACAGTGACTGCTGTGTGATAAGTGAGGATAGGAATGGTTTGGGCTTGGGGGGCACTATGTAGCCTTAAAACTAAGGTGGTTATGCATTCATAACTGCCTTAGACATTCCTTCAGGTATTTAAAGATGACTGTCAAATTCCCTTTCAATCTTCTCCTCTCCAAGCTAAACATACCCAGCTCCCAAAGTTATTTTTCATATGGCTTGGATTTCAGACCTTTAACCATCTTGGTCTCACTCCTCTGAACATGTTCCGCCTTGATCACCACTCATTGAAATAAAGGACAAGGTGCCACCCCAGCATCCTCTTGCCACCATTTTTGCTGCTGCTCGGTCAACACTTACCACCGTAATCTCTCTTGCCTTATTGTTATTCACACCATTGCTTACTCTGACCACATGGAAAGTGGCGCTAGCCACACAGAATGGTCAAGTGTGCTGTCACTCAGAATCTTTCAGAGCCAGTCATTTTGGACTTTGTTGGTTCTGGAAGCACCATGTATTAGCCAATAAACCAGCAAGACTGTCTGATATGGTAGCAAGGGCCCTTCTGACATGTCGTTGTGACAATACAATTCCTTTCCCCTGGCATTCCATCACCTAAGGTAGGAAACTCACTTAATATAATGAGTGGGTCAGACCTTCTGATACTGTGTATCTAGTCCCTAAAAATTCGCAGGGAACAAAGAATAATCTGAAATCGCATGATACATTTGTTTTATTATTATTGGAAGCAGAGCTGCATGTGATAGGCCTCTTGAAAGGGATTAACTAGCAAACCCATATAAGGTGTGGATTTCCCCTTGGTGCAGGAACTGGGGTATTAGTGAAATAAATAATAAACTAGAATTTTACTTCTCATAATTAAACTAAATTAAACTAAACTTTCATTAAGCTAAACTCATTTGAAATGCTTCCTCCACTTCTTTGGTCAATAACCAAATACCAACTGCTTTCAAAAACCTCAAATATACATCAATTTTCAATAATACCCCACAAAAATTTAACTGCTTACAGACATAGGAGAGATTACTATAGCAGGGTAAACAAGTTCTTAATATTCTTAGGCTAATGAAAGCACTGGTGTGTTCTGGCTACTAGGCATCACTGAGATGAAAATAATGAATGCAAATAATGACACTATTGGAACAAAACAGTCTATTGGGTAAAATATTCCTATGTGGTAAAACTATAAAGATTTTACAAAAATAATGGACCATTGTATTGTCGAAATACTTTTAAAATGCCCTGTGTTTAGCCATAATGACTATTAGGAAAAATTTACTTGAAATTTTAAAGACACTTATGAAAAACTACACTACTAATACTGGGTAAATAATATGTGTTTTAGAGCCTCTTATGAATGCCTATTCACATATTTAGTTTGGCATGGTCCCAGAGCAAAAACAGCTTAGCACAATGCTCCCTCTATCACAGTCTACTATAAGGTCAATCAAGGAAACCATTTAATCATTTTTAAACTCTTTCTTTTTCTCTCTCTCCATATTCTTCCTCTGTAGACTATTTAGAACCATTATGGATTCCCATCTCAATAATCAATGTTCTGAAGGCCATAACTACATATTTAGTTGATCCATAGCAGTTACACACTGGGGAACAAATAATAAGCATTGCAACAATAGCACAGTTGTACAATTTTGCCAGGTATTTTATGATAAAGGTTTCAAAAGTTTACATACATATTTGGTAACCATAATTGTTGATTAATTCTCATTAAGGAAGGATAAACTCAAAAGATGTTTTCCTTACATGTACACACATGCACATGTGTGCGTGCACATACACGCAGACACATACATTTTATGAATATTAACAGCTTCAAACTCTTCCCCAAAGGGGAAGCTGCTATAATAGATATTTATGACACACAGCTGTGGTAGGATAAAATGAACACATTTTTCACTTCTTTAACCATTTTGAACTATTCCAGCAAGGCGGTGGTATGTCCTCTAAAACAGATAATTGCTAATAGTTAAAGGCCTATGGCATATTCAAAAGCTCCCAATAATTTCCTCTCAGTTCAGGTTTAAGGAAAACCGCTGCAATATGAGATAAGTCTTCGGTTTTGTCTCTAGAGTGGCAACGGCTGAAATCCAACATCAGAGTGGTGTGGTGTAAATCCCTGCATATGGAATTACCTACTGATTGTGCTATACAACCCTTATATTGAATGGCAATGCTGTACAAATAAACCAAGAATATTGCAAAATCATGAGATTACCAATTGCACAGAGCTTCTAGTGTCTGTGCAATGATTTTGATGGGCAAGAATTGATTTTCTCCAACAACTGATTTTCTGCTTTGTGTAATTTGGAGAGGATAATGTATATGAACAAGTCTGCTAATTGATACTGTTTATGGAGACTTGATTGCACCAGCAAGAAATCAAGTTCAATTATTGCTTGATCACATAATGAAATTAAAATTTTCAGTTAATTTAATATGGAGTGTGTTCACACTATACAATTATAGCACTGTTATTCCACTTTGACTGTCATGGGAACAGTCTATGGAATCAGGTTTTGCAGTTTAGGGAAAGACATTAATAATTCTTCATTAGAGAACTCTAGTGCCTCACCAAAGTATAAATCCCAAGATTTCATCAGATGTTGACATGGCAGTTGAAGTGGAATCATAGTGGTATAACTGTAGAGTGTAAAAAGGCCGAAGATGTCAGATAGCTATGAATCAAAGCCTTGAAGGGCACTGCCAAACCCAGTTAACTGCCATTAAGTTGACTTAGATTTATGGAGACCTATGAATGAGAGGCTCCAAAGACACATTGAGACCTGTTCATATCTTGCAAACTAAGAGCCATGGCTTCCTTGGTTGAGTCTATCCAACTACAATGGGATTTTCCTCTTTTCCTGTTTTGTTCTACATTGCCAAGCATCATTGCCTTTACATACAGTGAGTCAGGTCTTCTAAAAATATATCAGTATCAGTTTAGTTCTCTAGGCTTCCTGTATTTTTGTCAGTCCAGGATATCTGTAGAACTCTCTTCTAGCACTAGCACTCTTCCTTCCTATGGTTTCTCTGTTTTAAATTTGACTTGGTCAAAGAGTTCTTTCAATAAGCTGAACATCCCTTCAAAGAGAGTCCTCTTCAAATAGACAAATGTCATTTGCAAACCCTTAGAAGAGAAGACTATGCCTTTTAAAGGTGTATTATATAAAAGTCTTGGAAGTCCAATTTGCAAGATCATGATGAGGGGGAGGTTAACATCTCCCCACAGTCTACTCTTTGGGAGTTCAAGTCCCTCTTAGCCCCTGCTCCAGCGTTATGCATAGACCACCCTGATGGAAGAACATATTTAATTTCTTGGTGAAATCTCGATATTCTCAAGTATGCAGATCTTTAGGAGACAGAACCGGCAAAGACTATCAAATGAGGCTGAATGAAGTTGCTTTAGCTGGTAGGAGACATGCTTGTGAGACTTTCTGTCTCTTTCCTGGTACTATGAACCTCGATTCAGATAAGGAGGCATCATTTTCTGTTCCACCAAAGAAGGCCATCAGTGCACCATATGCAAAATAAACCCTGGGCATTCAACAAGAGCACAGTTATGGTTATAATTCAAAGAAATGCTGCCAATTCTGCAGCACACATTACCAAAAAATAAAATCCATGTGCATAGTTCAGTTGTCTCCTGTTTTCCATGTCATTGCCATGACCTGGCTCCTATACAATCTGAAACAGAATGATATGTGTTGTTATTCTATCATTCACATATGTTTTATTCCATAATGCCTCATTCTAGTGAGCTCATGAAACCATAAACATATAAATGTGCCACTTACAGATGATGGAAAGCTTTTAAAGGTTAAGCAAGAAAATTAATGTCATTGCCATGAAGGTGTGGGGAGTATACACTTTATACAAAGCTGAAAAGCACAAGTTCAGACATTTCAACTTTGCTATAGCACTCTATTGCCTACATTAATTCTGCCTATTCATGCACCATTTTAAATTTACACAAAGCTTCCCTTTACATTTCTAAGATATTTCACAAAGTCATTGATGTGGATTAGTGTTTCATTAACAGCACACAGTTTAATAACCCTTTGTCATACAATCATGGTGGTAAAAGGAGAATAAAAGAGTGGATTTATGTTCTAAAGCATGCTGAAAGAATGAAGCAGTGATTCTAATCTACAATCACTTATTTAGTTTTCTTTCCCACCTTATCTCACAGGGTTAGTGTCAGATCAGACACTGATGATCCTAGTAATAGTTTATTCACTGGAGGCTGGGGCAGGTTTCCAGATTCTATTACTCCACTCCAGTGAATAGAAAATAAGATGGAAAGTTCATGGAAATCCATCCATCAATATTGCTTCTTATGTATGCTGCGAAAATGCACAGTCCTCAAGTCCACTTCTGCTTCTCTTTATCTGAAGCTTATTACCAAGACTATAAACATGTAACAAATTACTTTGGCTGGATCATACAATTTCTCTCTATTATCATAGAGACATAAAATCACAGAGTTAGAAAAGACCACAAGGGCCACCCAGTCCAATCCCCTTCTGATACACAGTCAAAGCACTCCCAACAGATGGCCATCCAGCTTCTCCTGAAAAACTTCCAGAGGAGGTTCCACCACACTCCAAAGCAGCATGTTCCAGTATTGAACAGCTCCTATCACTCCTCACAAGACTAATATAGACTTGTTTCAGTCAATGAAATGGTGGTTAAAATTTTCACAATATTTCAAATTCATTATTCTCTGTATAAAACCAAGGTTTGGGTCCTTGACATTTAGCATGATCCATGTATGTAATACAGGCTGCAGTTATGCATATAAAGGCTTAAATCCAATTTCTAGTCCCATGTACAGCAGATGTAAAGAATCAATGAGGGGATGCTGACAGGAGGCCCTGGGCCATCCTGGGAAGCGGAAGATTGAGTCCGAGGCTGCCGGATGCCCCAGCCCCGATCCTCCCTTTGGCCACCTTGGAAAGGAGCCAGCAAAAAGGACGCCCTAAGAGCCAGCCTTTTGACATGCTGTGCCAGAAGGACGTCCTGACACCGTGCACTGTGCATAACAGCGCATGGCATCAGGACGTCTTCAAGGAGGGGTTGAGGCGGCCAGTGTGCAGCCATCTCTGCTTCCAGGGCCCATCTGTAGAGGCCCAATGAGAATCTGATAAGTTAATTCTGCTTATTCAGTGGGTCAACTCTAGTGAGAACTAGCAGCTGCATTTAGGCTAAAGCTGTGTAGAAAGTCTGAGCTCATCAGATTGCAAAGATTATATGTATTATTATTATTATTATTATTATTATTATTATTATTATTATTACTATTATTATTATGTTTTTTTATATCCTGCCTTTCTTCCAACATAGGGACTCAAAGTGGCTAACAGCAAATTCAAAAACAGTCCAATTTAAAAACAGTACAATGTTAAAATGTATAAATATAAAATTTAAAAAACAATTAAACAATTTAAAAAGTTAAAACAGTTATGAATTAAAATATAATATGACATTAAGAATACAAACATTAACATTTAAAATGTACAATGTTTAAATCCCAGCCCTTATCAGCATGAAAAGGCCTCACAGCATAAAAATGTATTTATCTGCCACCAAAAGGATAGCAGGATGGAGCCATCCTGGCCTCTCTAGGAAGGGCATTCCAAAGCTTGGGAGCAGCCACTGAGAAGGCCCTCTCTCTTGTTCCCACCAAACATACATGAGAGGGTAGTGGGACAGAGAGAAGAGCCTCTCCCAATGATCTCAATACTCTGGTGGGCTCGTAAATGGAGATACGTTCCTTCAAATATCCTGGACCCAAGCTGGTCAAAACCAGCACTTTGAATTGTACCTGGAAATGGACTGGCAGCCATTGGAGCTGTCACAGCAAGGGAGTTGCGGGCTCCCTGTAGCCAGCTCCATTTAGCAACCTGGCTGCAGCTCTTTGGGCCAACTGAAGTTTCTGAGCACTTTTTAAAGGCAACCCCACCTAGTGCACATTACAGTAGTCCAACTGGGATGTAACCAAGGCATGTACCACCGTGGCCAGATCTGACTTCTCTAGGAATGGGTGCAGTTGGTGCACTAGCTTTAACTGTGCACTTCTGGTCACTGCCAAAACCTGGGCTTCCAGCCTCAGTGCTGAATCCAGAATTACCCCCAAACTACAAACCTGAGTTTTCAGGAGGAGTGTAACCCCATCTAACACAGGCTGAATCCCAATTCCCAGGTCTGTCTTTTGACAGATCAGAAACACCTCTGTCTTGTCTGGATTAAGTTTCCATTTGTTTACTCTCATCCAGTCCATTACAGTGGCCAGACACCAGTTTAGAACAGAACAGCTACCTTGGAATTAGGTGGAAAGAAGAGATAGAGCTGGGTATTATCAGCATGCAGGTGGCACCTTCCACCAAACCACTGAACAACCTCTTCCAGCAGTTTCATGTAGATGTTAAAAATAGGAGACAGGACATAGGTACCCCACAAGCCAATGACCAAGGAGTTGAACAGGAATCCCCCAGCACTACCTTCTGAGAACTCTCCTCCAAGAAAGAATGGAGCCACTGTAAAACAGTACCTCCAAGCCCCATCCCAGAGAGGTGACTCAGAAGGATACTATGGTCAATGGTATCAAAAGCCACTGAGAGGTCCAGTAGAACCAACAGGGACACACTCCCCCTGTCCAGTTTCCTGTGTAGGTCATCCACCAAGATGACCAAAGCTGTTTAATAATAATAATAATAATAATTTTTATTTAATACCCCGCCCCTCTGAGCTCAATCGGGGCGGCTTACATCATAAAATTCAGCAGTAGTTAAGAATAGTTACCTCCCCCCCTCTGTCCCATAATCAGATCTGTCCCATAATCAGATCTGAAGTCAGATTGACACAGATCTAAATAATCAGTCTCATCCAAGAACCCCAGAGTTGAAAAGCCACCACATGCTCCAGCACCTTGCCCAGAAATAGAAGGCTAGAAACTGGTCTGTAATTATCTAGTACAGTAGAATCCAGGGAAGATTTTTTTCAAAAGAGGTCTTACCACAGCCTCCTTCAGGCATGTTGCGACCCTGCCTTGCTGTAAGGAGATATTAATTACTTCCCTTAACCATAGAATAATAGAATCATAGAATCATAGAGTTGGAAGAGACCACAA
>CM034701.1:51035109-51046974 GCA_020142125.1 Phrynosoma platyrhinos
ATGCGATTCTAGAATTTCACTCATACTTTTCTGAATACAAAGCCAGTAATTTCTCACTTTTTTGCAACTCCACCAACTATGGTAGAATGTTCTAACCTCATGTTTACATTTCCAGCATTTTTACAGAATTTTACTAGTTTAGTTGGTGTCATCTACCACCTGTATATCATTTTATAAAGGTTTTCTCTCAGGTCATAACAGGTAGTGTATTTTATTGTTTTATTCCAGATCTTTTCCCATTGTTCTAACATAATATTCTGTTTAATATATTGTGCCCATTTGATCATATATTCCTTTACTACCTCCTCCTCCATTTCAATTTCCATTAAGTGTCTATAATATAATGTTATTTCATGTGTGTTACTTGACATCATATCTTCTTCAAATTTAGTTCTTTCAAGTCTTATCCCATTTATTTTTAAATCCATAATAAACCTTTCACTTAGCTGCCTGTACAGCAGCCATCCCAATGTATATCCCTCCTCTTTCAATTGCTCTAAGGTCTTAAACTTGAGGTCTGTATTTTCACTGGAGTTAGTTACTAGATCTTTATACGTAATCCATTTTTCCTGTTGAATGGTTTCTCTATTATGGAAGGCCTCATGGATTGAAGTCCATAATGGTATACCTGGACATAATCTAGCTCTATACTTATTCCAGACTCTCAACAGAGACTTTCTAATGAAATGATTTACAAAATCTTTATGTATTTTTTGTTTTTCATAGAAGAGATATGCATGTAAACCGAATCTCTGATTTGTGCCCTCCAAACTTAACAGGTCTTTATCTTTTAACAACATCCATTCCCTTAACCAGTCTAAACAATTTGCTTCATAGTATATTTGCAAATTCAGCAGCACCAAGCCTCCTCTTTCTTTTCAGTTGAAACTGAACAGTTGAAACCATCTCCCTTCAGGTCAGAAGATTATTCCTGGAAGGCCTGCTGGAAGAGGTCCATCTATATATTTTAGCCAAGTGGAGTTCCCTATGACCCCAGCCTGACCCTTGGGAGATGGCAGCCATAATCAGCCAAATGTAAGGTCAGGTAAGCAAGCTGAAGTTGCTTAAGACCACTAAAGATTTCCTGGACAGGCAGGTTTTTGGAGTTGCCCTTGGGACTATCCCATTATGTTGAAAAAGACACCTAATGGTGTTTGTTTGTCTTAGTCTCACACTTAATGGGACAGATTTGATTGCACCCCTTTCTCTGGCTTCCTTTCCTTGATAGTTTTGAAATCAAATGCATTGTTTTGACTATGCCCAGACTTAAGTAAACAATAGTAAACCCATCAAGCCTTTGTCCACCTATTGTTTGACTCATGGACAGGAGGCAGAAACTCCCTATAAGAACCCCTGGATTTTAGCAGACTTTGTGTTACCTTGGAAGTGCGTGCTGAATCTCTGTTGGTCTGTGCTCTGAGGATAGTTCCCACGACCCCCATTCTTACTGGTCATGCCCCTTCCACGGAACTCATCCTCATTCACCGTCTGAAGTCGAGAAGAGTCTCTCAGGTGTGAGTATATCCCTTTATCCTGGTTTCCCTCTTTGCCTTCCCTGCTCTCACTCTTCCCTGCTTATTCTACTAATGTGTGTGTGCGCGTGTGTGTGCACACAGACAGATTGATCTGTTTCAATGTCATTCCTTGCCAGAACTCTTACATCTCTGGTATACAATTGGATAAGGTCTCAGAAGCAAAGTTGGGCACTTCACTCTCACATTTGAACTAATTATAAATTCCCCAAAATTAGGTCTTGGTTTCCCAAAAAGAGAATAGGACCCAGAACAATGGATGCATGCTACAGGAAAAGAGATTCCACCTCAAAATTAGGTGAAATATCCTGACAGTGAGAGCTGTTTGACAGTGGAACACTCTCCCTCAGAGTGTGGTGGAGTTTCCTTCTTTGGAGGTCTTTAAACAGAGGCTGGATGGCCATCTGTCAGGGATGCTTTGATTTTGGGTTCCTGCATGGCATGGGGTTGGACAGGATGGCCCTTGTGGTCTCTTCAAACTCTATGATTCTATGATTCTTTCATCCACTTTTAAAATGTTTTAGTTTCTATCCATTTCTCCTATTTTCTCCTTTCATCTTCCAATTATGTCAATATCTGCAAACTGAGTTCAAAGTGCAAAAATAGTTTGTACTTAATTCAAAATGGGAGAGCAGACAGGAGCAGACAGGATCTTGCCCTTCCCAGCAGGTTCAGGCAAAGGTAAACTGTTGCAAACTCTCATAGCTTGTCTGTTCTTCCTCATTAATAACTTTTACCATTTTGACCACATACGTTCCCATTTTTTCTGAGAAATTTTGGAAGGTATAAAAGGTGATGAGAGGTCAGAGTATACTTGGGGAGAAAAGGCTTCTTTTGGGACAGGGCCATTTGGCTGGGGCTAAAATGGGTCTATTCCCATCAAAACGACCACAAAGCCCCAAAGTAAACCTAGAGGCTTCTGGAAACACTTTGTGGTGGTGTGGGGGGAATGGAGATTTATAGCATGGCCAATAAAAATGGTAGATTTGGCTTTCCAAAGTCTGTGGGAATGCTGTAGCCCACCTCTGCCATATCCCACTTAGGAACAGGTCTTAGGAGAGTATCACATTATATTTAAAGCAACTTATCCCCAATGGGATACAGCCAAGTTTAATTTTAAAACCAGGTGTTATCACATGCAACCGTGGCTGGGCGAGTGCAACCCTTATGCAGCCCGGATCCCAGCTGTGTTTATCCTATGGCATTTCAAAAATAGCAAGCTCCTGATTTTGAAAAGCCACTAGACAAGTACAGCTGGGATTTGGGCTGCATATAGGTTGCACTTGCCTGGCCGTGGCTGCATGCGATAACACCCGGTTTTAAAATTAAACGCGACTGTATCCCATCAGGGATAAGTTGCTTTAAATACAATGTGATAATCTCCAAATTAAACCCAATGGGACACACATGACTGTTGGACCATAATTATTCTATGCACAGTTTCATGTAAGCCCTCCCCCACCAGAATTACAGTAACATAGCACTGAATAAGCACAGACCTAAATCCACTGTCACACCTGGTTTGCCAAATTTCAGGGTCTGGCTTGTCTTCTCCAATCCACAGTCCAAAACTGAGGAATCTTAGCACAACAGCCCTGCTTTGAAAAGTATGTGGTTTTCATTTGTTAGACTTAATGTGTGTGTTGTTTTTTATTTGAATGGCATAGTCTGTACAACTATGGTTGATTTTAAAGGTATCACTCTTACTGACACTACCAGAGATGTCCCATGTCACCTTCATAATATCCACAGGGCCTGCCCGTTTCTGATATCACATCAGGATGCCCCTAGGTCTCAGGTTGCAATGTAAGGTGCTACATAAATGCTAAATTCAGATTAGCCATCTCTACATCATCCACATCAGAGAGTTTAAATATAATTCTCCTCTCAGTGGACAACATACACAATTCATCTTCATGGTGGAACAACAGCATCAGCAACAGCAATGGTGGCCCTAAAGAGCCACAGTTTTCTAAAATCTCAGATAAATCACTGAAAGTGCCAAAAAGAGAAGAAGAAGCAAAAAACAAATTATCATTAAAAATGAAGATCTTTCAGTTTTGTACCCAAAGGAGCAATCCATTACTATCCTAAGCAGCAATCACAGACATAATTAAAGAAGTGATTATAAATATATTTATAACTTTAATTTATAATTCTCAACTTGAAACAGAAAACAGAGTATCATGGAAACAAGGAAGTCTTTACACTTGTTAAATGCAGCTCTTAATAAGTACAGAAGAAAGTATTTCTAATTTGAAGTTTAAGAAACTGGGAAAGTGTTGAGTGTGTGAAATAAATAATGAGGAGAAGGAAGGAAGTTGAAAGAGGAGAACATAAATGTATATGATATCAACTAAGTCTACATTAAGTTGCCACATGTTCCTTATTATAATGTATAGGCCTAAGCAGACTGCCAGAAATAGTGCACATTAAATTGAGGCACTGCCCTGGCTCAGTGCTAGGGAGTCATGGGAATTGTATTTTTTTCTGAGACATTGAGCCTTCTCTGTCAGAGAGCTCTGGTGCCACAATAAATTACAGTTCCCATGATTCCCTCGCACTGAGCCAGGACAGTGCCTCAATTTAATGTGCACTATTTCTGGTAGTCTGCTTAGGCCCTATGTCTCTTGTTTGAGGACTTTAAAGCTTGTCCCTGATAGGTTATTATAAGGTGTTGAAAAGCTTTTCCTTTTGTATAGACTGACCAGCAGCTTTTCAAAAACAAGATTTTGCTGTTTTTGAAAAGCCATTGGATAAGTGCAGCTGGGATACAAGCTGCATATAGGTTGTGTTCACTTGCCACTGACAAGTGCACTAACACCTGGTTTTAAAATTAATAAGCTTATTGCACGACACTTAAGAAATGGCAATGGAACAGAACAGAATGGAACGGGGCAAAAATGCATGTTATTGGATAGGAGAACGCCACCGGGAGTCCCCAAGCCATTCCCTAGCTGTTCCTGGCAGCCGATTTTTGAAGGATGGTTCAAAATCGTTCTTCAAAATTGGCTGCCAGGAATATCTGGGAAATGGCTTGGAACTCTCAGCAGCATCGGTGGTGTTCTCCTGTCCAGTAACATGCATTTTTGTCCCATTCCATTCTGTTCCTTTCCATTCCCATTCTTGTAAGTGTAGTGTGATAAGCTTATAAATGCACCTTTATCCCATGAGAGGTAAAGCATTTTAAAAGCAATGCGATAATCTCCTTAGAGAGTGAGACCTGCTGGTTTTAGGGAATAGAGGCTGCTTCCTACATTATCTTTATATGGGATAAGGCCAATTCATACATTCAAGTACATCTTGAGTAATCATTTAGAGACTGGTGGACTGGTGCCTGAATGTATAAACCAATTTCATGGGAATTGTTACATCTAAAAAGAAGTCAACTAATATGAAAGTTTCAGATATCATACTGATCTGCTATGATTTCTTCTCAGATTTTTAGTGGTCACTTCTCATGTAGAGTTCCCAGGGTTATGATTTTGTACACGACATCCTGCATGAATGACAGAAATAGAATCTTTAGTGAACTATTTGAGGTCCTCAAGCAGGTTTGGGCAACTATGGGAGACTGGGAACCTGCACTAACTGCCCAGGAGATCTTGAAGGGCTGCACCGCCACTACATCTCTCCTGGAAAATAAAGTATTTAAACTTTGCTCCAAAATGCCCTCTAAGGATTGTGGGGGGGGGGATTTCCACCATATTTTCAGGCCAGGAAGAGGGGTTTTTTAAACAACAGAAGATGCCTAGAAATCACTTGCTTTTTTTTTTTTTTTTGCTTTTTTTAAGGACTCTCCTAGATCTAAAATTGCCTGGTGGGAGTGTGGGGAAAATGTTCCAAAGCCCCATAATGGCAGCCCTTAGAGGACACACATATGGACTTTACAGTTGCATGAAGCACATGGACCTCACTCTATTCACCTTATCCTATAGTCTGGTCCTGTGACAAAATGATACAGAATGCTCCAAATTTTGCATTCGAAAGCAGGCACCATCTGTGATTCCACCAGACTGTTTTCCAGGCATTTAATATGTATGCAGCAATCAGGCCTTACATACCAAAACCCAGGAGTTTGGTTGCTGGTTGTAGCTGGCATGTTCCAACTCTTCCTTTTCTCTGGCCTCATGTCAAATCTTAAAGTTTTCACCTTGTGATGGCTGGCCTATCATTGTGAAATTTGCATGGAATTTTGGGTTTTGGAGTCCCTGGGGGAAAATGTCCAATGTGGTAGAAAGCAGCAGCCATGATGAGTCGGCATTTGGCCACTGCTGAGTCATGCAGACTCATGCTAAGTCACAGAAAGTGACAACATTCGAATGGTCATCTGGTGCTGGAAAGCACACCAAACTGCTGTGAAACTGCTGCAAAACTGCAGTGCCACTTAGGTGAGTGACAGGTGTCCAAGAGGAAGAGACAGGGCCAGAATGCCATGTGGAGGCATGACTATATAAGGCACAAGCCTCTGGACACGTGTGTGGGTGTAATAGTGGTGTAGTCATGGTGTCGTTGTATGTATTGCTGCAAATCACATTGTACATAGCCTTGTACATAGAGCAACAAAGATTAAAGCCTCCTTTGAGAAATGTCTGTAGAGTCTCTTTGCTTTGTCTGGAAGGGGAGAGGAGCTCCTCCAGCTGACAAGCTGCCTGCTTCATCAGAGAAAGTCTGGATCCTGGTGCTGCACGTCTACGGAGCCCTGAGATTTCACAAGAGGCCTTCCTCTCACAAGACTTTAGGTGGCTTTATATGAGCTTGCGTCTCATCTCCACACAGAATTCACACAGAACATAAAGTAGAAATTCTATGACATCAGAAATAATCCAGCTTGAGGCCACTTTAACTGCCCTGGCTCAGTGCTAAGGAAGCATGGGAATTGTAATTTATTGTGGCACCAGAGCTCTCTGACATAGAAGGCTCAATGTCTCAGAAAAAAGTACAATTTTCATGATTCCCTAGCATTGAGCCAAGACAGTTAAAGTGGTCTCAAGTTGGATTATTTCTGGCAGTCTATACAGGCCCGTGGTCACTTGGAAAGCTGAAAACAAGGTCCCATTTGCTATGAACAATAATGGACTAACATTGTCTTAACCAGTCTATAGCTTTTTTTTATTCTAGATCCAGTCAATGTATCAAAAAGCAGAAGTGCCATGGTCTAGTTGTCAATAGGCTGGCCTCATTTCAGGCAACTACTAACCAGTCAGCTTGATGTCTGTACCAGGAAAGGTTCTAGATGGATCATTAAACAGTCAGTAGAAAGGAATGCTAATTGCTGACATGGGATTCTCAGTAAGAAGTCATACTAAATTAATCTTATCTCTTTTTTGATAGAGTTAAAAGTTTGGTAGATCAGGGGAGGGCTGCACATATACTATAACTTGATTAAAATGGGCTTTTAACAACTCAAGCTGATAAACTGTGGGGTAAAAGTGGATTCAAATGTTCCTGATTAGCTGTAAGAAAAATGTCATGGAGGGAGGGGAAAGGAAGAGGATGATATCTCATAGCTTGAGGAGATATGTAATCTATTGATGAAGACCTCATCTAAAAATGTGCACAGCATATCCTGTAATCTGACAGTAAAATGCTCAAAACATATCACCATGAGTAGAGGCAATATATAGTGGCAGTTTGTAACCTTAAGATGAGTTAATGTAATTCCATGTTTATTGGCAGTATCTAGTAAGCCAGTTTTGCCATATCTCTACCACCCAGATTTTCAAGATTTCAACTTTCCAGGTGGAGATGGAAAGTTCCCTTTGTTATGTGACTAGATGGTATGAATGACTGGTTCTCCATATGAACAGACACCTTGTTACAAGCTGCTACTAGGTGGTAAGTGATATCTTTATTCACCAATCCTCAGTCTAACATCTAAATGATGATATGTGGATAAATAAAGTAAGAATTACAAAGTGTGTTGTAAACTGAATGAGCTATAGAAATTATGAATTTTATAGCTATATTTGGAATAGAGTCTAGTTTGGTACCCCTTCTACCCATGTCAACTAAAATAATACAGAAAACACTCATCAGAACTTAAATAGCTACAACACTCTAAACAAGCTTTCATGTCCATATTTATGAACATATTAGCAAATAGATTCTTGGTAGAACAAGTGACTCATCTCTGTGTAATTTACATAAGACACTGTCCTGCAGAATTACTTTTATCTGGAAATAAGTGTAACAGTAAGATTTGACTATAATAGTTTATGCTTTTTTTCAAGATCCAATAAAGCATAACCAATTACTTACATGCAGGAAATAAAGCATACACCCTTGGACATCTCTGAAGACTTACTTCAGTGTCTGATTATGTCTAATAGACCCAGTTTCTTTCTTTTTATTTTGCCATTTATTTATTTATTTGCTGAATTAATTATTCCCACCAGATAAACAAATCATTGCTGGTATTTAGCTTCTCTTTGGTAAGTGAACATGGAAAAAAACAGGTTCTTATGTGTGCTCTTGTTGAGCAGGACGAACACCAATTTGGGCTTCAGGAAAAAACCTTGCATAATAATGCAGTGGCTCAAGTGGTTAAGATCGACAGGTTGGCAGGTCGAGGCCCAGGTGCTGCATGATGGGGTGAGCTCCTGTCATTAGTCTCAGCTTCAGCCAACCTAGTAGTTCGAAAGCATACAAATACAAGTGGATAAATAGGTACCACTTCTCAGCAGGAAGGTAAAACAGGCAATCATGCTGGCCACATGATCACAGAGTAGTCTCTGACAATGCTGGCTCTTTGGCTTAGTAATGGAGATGAGCACCGCTCCCTATGGTCGGACACAACTTGGCAGCCTTGTCAACAGGGAATACCTTTACCTTTCATAATGTCTTCCCTGTCCCCTCACCAGAAATTACCTCCACTTTGACCTCTGCAATGTATCTGTTGCAAACTCTGCCATGATCACCCACATTTGGTACAATGGCCCCTTCTTATTGCTTATAGCCCTCATTTTTTTAGTCATGTTTCACACATTCCTAAACAATTTCAGCAGTTTGATATCACGTTAACAGCCATGGCTGCATCCTACATAATCCCAGGAATTGTAGTTCTGGCAGAAAATTCCAACCACCCCATGAAACTGCATGTCCCAGGGTTCCATAAGATGTAGCCATAGCATTTAAAGTGACATCAGTGCACTATAATTCTGCAGTGTGAAAGAGGCCCTGGTCACATCTCATGACAGAATTCCTGCTTTGCATATTTAGAATTCTAGTTTTATTCTCTAGACTTTACTGAAAGATTGGTGCATTCTGAGGCTGGAGAACATCTTGACTGTGGAAAGGAGGTGGGTCAAGCTCAATGAACAATGAATAATGGAATGGAATATTTTCTCCCAATATTATGTATCATCTTTCCCACTCTATGCCCAATCCAGAACAGCACAGGGAAATGGGCCAATTGTGAGCAAATTGTAAATCCCAAACTGCACTTAGTCCCTATCAGGCCATTTAGTCCCTATCAAGCCACACACACATGAACACGCACACATGAGGGTGGATTCATTTGCATTTAATTATTTATATTCCCCCCCCCCTTGTCACAGTGAAAAACTCTAGGTGGTTTACATCATGAATTTGAACAAAATACAGCTTTAAAAAAACCCTATAAACTATAATGTTAAAGAGCAATTAAATGAGCTATGATAATGGAACCAAGCAATGAACAGTTTAAAAACATGTAAAAAGATAACAAGAGGGGAATAAAATAATGGCCCCCACCATTTAAAATACTGCTTTCACAGTTAATGGCCAAAAGTCTGTCTAAATAAAAAGGCCTTTGCTTGATAATAAATAAAAATAAATAAAAAGGTATTTTCTAGCCAAAGACCAGTAAGGTGGTGAACCTAGCCTTCTGTGTTCTGGAGACTTCCTTATTCTGGAAGCAGCAACCAATAAGAAATACTCAAAAATATCTGTGGTGATGATGTGTTCCCAAGAACCCCTTCCCCTGTAGATTTCAAAACTTGAGCTGGCTCATATGGTAATATATGGTCTTTCAGATGGCTAGGACCCAACCCATTTAGGACTTTGGAGGTCATAATCAGCACTTCGAATTGTTCACAAAATCAGCCCTGTAGACAGTGGAACTGTTGCAACAAGATGGCTCTATTCTCCTTGTAAACAGCTCTGTTTAACAATTTGGCCACAACATCATGAACCCATGGCAGCGTGAGAGGCAGCCACACTTTTCTAAAGCAGCCCCACAGAGAATGCCTTACATTAATCCAAATGGGAAGTAACTAAGAAGCTTATCACACTCTTAAATAATACAAGTTACCTGATCTGGGTTAAAATTTAAAGCGGGTCGCCTCCTGATCTTATCAGAAGGATTTAGCCACCAAAATTGCTGCCCAGGTCCATCCCTGCTCCCAGGGCTGTTCCAGCAGTCAGTTTCTTAAGCCTGAAAACTCCCGGCTTTGAAAAGTGGCATGCTGAGCACCCCTAGGAGCGGGGATGACCTGGGATGGACCTGGGCAGTGATTTCGGAGGCTAAATTCTTCTGATAAGATCAGGATGCTGCCTGCTTTAAAATTTAACCTGGATTAGTTAACTTGCATTTTTTAAAGAGTGCAATAAGCTTCTAAGTCAAGTGTCTCTATGACCAGTTAAGGTATGTCCAGGAACAGGTGTAACTGGCACACTAACTTTAACTGCAAATACATTCCTGACTGCTAATGAAGGTAGGATATCAGATATCAAGGCTCCCTAAGACTTCCAAAACTTTACAAAATGAAATTATGGAGTGGTAGCTACTCCAGTTTTGATCCTCCCCAGGCCTGTTGTGGCCCATGGAAAATTCAGGATAATGAAAATTGACTCTAGACCTTCCAAAACAGCCCATCCTATGGTTAAATCCTCCCTACTCCACAGGTGTTGAATAGCAAAGCAATGTCCAGTATTATTTTTAAGCCCTTTTCACAGTGACAAGTTTAGCCCTGAGAGCTTAACACATTGCTGTTGAGCATAAAACACAGTCCTTGGGGTAGATGGGCTAATATATTTACCCAATACAATGAAATACAGCAAAATTATGTTGTTGGATGAGTCTAAATTCTATCAAGTCCTAGATTTTGAGGTTGTCATTTTTTAAAACAGGAAAACACCTCTGAAAACTCACGTGTAACTATGTTATTTATCATTACTAGCATCTGAGATTAATTTTTCTTTCTTAGTATATGAAAGGTCTATGGACCCTTTGAAATATACTGGACATTTCTTGAAGAAAGATGTAATGCAACACAGCCAGTGTGGTGTAGTTGTTTGAGTGCTGGATTGGGACTCAAGACCATGGTTCAAATCCCTGCTTGGCTGTAGAAATCCACTGGGTGCTATTGGGCATCTCACACACTCTTAGCCTCAGAAGAAGGAGGCAATGGCAAACCCCCTTTGAACAAATGTTGCCAAGAAATTCTTGTGATATGATTGCCTTAGGGTAGACATAAGTTGGAAGTGATCTGAAGAAAGATAACAACAATGGAACAATCCACTATCCCTGTTAATTGTCTGGTGGTGTTTAGTCCTCTGGGGTTAGCTCTTGTTAAATTTTTTCTCTGTTAAATTTAGCTCTTGAAAATTGTATTCCCCTCTTGAAAATGAGTGAATTGCTGTATATGCTGCTCTGTTTATCTGCTGGGCAGAAATGTTTCTATGTGTTCCTCCTAATCAAAAGGAAGCTGTTTATCAAGCTAACCAGTCTTGCTGGATGCTGACCTGTTGGGGTATAGAAACCTGAGTAGTACTCCTGGGACTTTATAATTATCTTATATTTATTTTTAAACATAGGAAACAGCACTACATACCAAATGTCATCGTACTTATTATAACTTACCAAAACACATTGTGATGATCTTTGCTCTTTAAAAGGAGTGTAAAAAACTTAACAATATGATTATACTACTAATGCTCTGCAGTAGTATAGTCATATAGGTCCAGGATTGTCCTAGTCTTTGAGAAAGTGACAGGGTTCCCAGATCTCAAGGCTTGGACCTTCTCTCAGAGCCTATCCTGTCTTATGCATTTCTCAGAGTGAGGGGCTGAAATCTCAGAGTAAGAGCATTGCCTTGAAATGTGTGTGTGTGTGTTTCTATTTATGAGACGGGTAACAGACAAACCAAGGAAGCCAGAGAAAGATAAGAGGAAAGATCGGCAGTCCCCGAACAGAGATGGTGAGGGGGATGAGGAAGTAAGTGAAAGGAGTCTCAATGATAAAGAACGCGAGCTGAAAGGAGCGAAGCTACGGAGACGACGGAAGCGCAACCCCCATGAGGATTTACTGGGACTGGGATTAGATGAGGAAAGTAATGTCAACTATCCACTA
>CM034701.1:51050022-51061246 GCA_020142125.1 Phrynosoma platyrhinos
AAAGGATGCAGCTTTGTCTGACCCCTTTGCCAACTGGGAACCATTCTGGTTCTCAGTGTTCTTTTCTGACAGTAGCCTCTTGTCCTGAGTACAGATTCCTCATCAGGACTATCAGATATGCTGGCACTCCCATGTCTTTAAGGGCATTCCATAGCCTTTCATGGTCTATGCAGTCAAAGGCTTTGCTATAGTCTCTAAAGCACATGCTGGTTTTCTTTTGGAATTCTCTGGTGCGCTCTATTAGCCATCGTATGTTTCCAATGTGATCCCTAGTGACTCTTCCTTTCCTGAACCCTGCTTGGACCTCTGGTATCTCTCTTTCCATGTATGGTTGGAGTCTATGTTGCAGAATTTTGAGCATGATTTTGTTTGCTTGGGAGATTAGTGCCATGATCCTATATTTGCTGCAGTCTCTTGTGTCTCCCTTTTTGTGGGTGAGGATGTATATTGATCACTTCCAGTCTGTTGGCCATTGTTTTGTTTTCCATGTCTGTTGACATATGCTGGTTAGCATATGTAGGAGCCCTGGTGACGCAGTGGTTAAATGCCTGTACTGCAGCCACTCACTCATAAACCACAAGGTTGTGAGTTCAATACTAGCTAGGGCTCAGGCTAGACAGGTCTGCATCCTTCCATGGTCCCTATAGTCAGTACCCAACTGTTGGGGGGGCAATGAGCTTACAGTTGTAAACCGCTTAGACACCCCATAGCACGGTATGAAGTGCAATATAAATGAAGCTGCTTTCCTTTGCTGTAGCACTAGAGTTGACTCTGTCAATTTGGATTGCAACACTTCAATTGGAATATCATCTGTTCCTGGTGATCTATTTTTCACTATTTCTTTTATTGCAGTTTCCATTTCACTTTTTAGAATTTGGGGTTCATCTTCATATGGCTCTTCATTCCAGGTGTCCTTCATTTGTCATCTCTTTTGTATAATTCTTCTGTGTATTGCACCCAACATCTTTTTATTCCTTCCTGGTCTTGAATTATGCTATTTTTTTTTATCATAGATAGTCCCAGTCCTTGGTTTGAATTTTCCTTTGATTTCCTGGATTTTGTGAAATAGGTGTCTTATTCTTCCCTTTTTGTTGTCTTCTATTTTTCTTCATTGGTCGTTGTATTAATTTTCTTTATCTTTCCGCACAAGCTGTTGTACTGTTGCATTCATAATTCTTAGTTTGTTCCTATCTCCCTTTTGTTTTTCTTCTCTTCTTTTCTTTATTGTTTGTAGTTTGGTTTTTTTTCTGTCATCCATGTTTTTTTATCTTTCCTTCTAAAGTTCTTTTTTCCTAGGAACAGCAGCAGATAAGATTTACCTCCAGAACTCGGGTCATGTTTATTTCTCTGAGGGAAAAGGGGCAGCAAATATGTTAGGCAACGGATTGCTTGAGGACACAATGTAAATGTTGAAAGGGTTTGTTTTTTTCTTCCTTAATTTCAATGAGCAAATGAAAGGAATAATTCAAATGTAGATTCAATTAGTGGTTCATTGCTAGTACAGTATAATTTGAAGCATTTGTCTTGCTCAGAGTTCTGTAAGTATATTGCAAGTCAACAAGGCATTTAACAAAGATAAGTTCATTGGAAAAATATGGTTAAGTACATAATTAAATACAGTATGCATGTAAAATAGCTGTAAATAAACCATGAGTGTTTTATATGAGTGGTGCAGTGGTTAAATGCCTATACTGCAGCCACTCACTCAATAGGACCTTATCACATGGGGTCTAAAGCAGACAGAACCCCATCCCATAGCAGTTTTTTTCCCGTGTGTTCACATGAAGTCACACAGAACCCCATCCCATCCCTGTCCCATTGCGGTTCCTTTTCTCGTGTGTTCACACAACGTCGCAGAGAACCCCATCCCATCCCCATCCCAATGCGACATCATCCCTGTTCTTTTGAATGCCGGTTTCCTGGGGAATTACATTTGCCGACCAGAATGATACCGTAATGATGTTGCTTTCATTCATTGCGCAGTGATGCTAGTTGCGTCTGATAGCAATTTCCGTCTTGTGGGGTCTATACCGGTATAATTCGGGATTGATTCCATACCGCTTTCTTGCCACTTTGAGACCCGCGTGTGATAACGTCCATAGACACAAGATTGTGAGTTCAGTACTAGCCAGGGCTCAGGTTTGACTCAGGCCTGCATCCTTCTGAGGTCACTAAAATGAGTGCCCAGCTGTTGGGGGTCAACAGTTGTAAACCTCTTAGACACTCCATATGAAGGGGTATATAAATGAAGCTGCTTTTGCTTTGCTTTTTAGCTTTTATTTTGTAATCCCCTACATTTTTCTTGAATGTCCTACATTTTGTGGTGCCTTGTCCTCCTTTGTGGTATTAAATCTGGTCATGCTGACTCAGAGCCTTATTGCACAAGAAAACAAAGTCAAAATAGAGCCAGAGAGTAGTGGCTCTCTCCATGCCTTACTCCATGACATCACAGTGTTTCAGTTCTCTTCCTGCAGGAGATGGTTGTAAAGGAGTGTCTTTCTTCTAGCTCAGGGGTAAGCAACCTTTCCCCTTTAAGGGCCGAGGGACTTCAGTTCCCAGAATCCCAGGAGCTATTGGCCAACATGGAACCATTGGCCAACATGGTTGAGGCTTCTGGGAGCTGAAGTCCCTCGGCCCTTAAAGGGGAAAGGTTGCCTACCCCTGTTCTAGCTGGAAAAATCAGTTTGACAAAAGACTCACTTTAACAATCTTCTCCTACAAGAAGAGAACATGAGTGCTACAATATCATGCAGTAAGGCAAAGAGAAAGCCACTACCCTTCTGATCAATTTATTGTGCAATAAAGCTCTTAGTTATGTCTGCTTATTATCTGTAAGATAAATACTGTCCGATTTATCTCTTCTAAGGCTGAATCTACACTGCAAAATTAATGCAGTTAGACATTAGTTTAACTACCATGGCTCAGTACTATGGATTTCTGGGATTTGTAGCTTTGTGAGCTAATTAACCTTCTCTGCCAGAGAGCTCAGGTGCCACAACAAACTACAAATCTCAGATTCTATAGGATGGAGCCATGAAAGTTAATTCATTCTGCAATGTGGAACCAGCCTTGTTTGCATGATTAGAATGAAAATGATTCTAACGGCCCAGCATGTTCCATGTTACATGATCAGTTTGATTCAGTAAGGACTGTAGTCAGATGGCCAGCATCTCTGAAAGTATATTTTGCATAAATCTTAAACATATAATACATATTGTAAATATTTTAATAAAATAATACTTATCTTTTGAACTTACATTATCATGAATGATGCTGGGTTCAGGAAGGAACATAATTCTATAGGAGCTATTATACCTTTAACAGCAAATAAATACACAAAATGATTTCTATTAATTCCTTATTATCTATGTTTCATCAGTTTTTGAAGCGTTAACCAAATGAATCCCTCTGGTTATCATTAGATCTGTGAGAACATGGGAAAAACCAAACCACAGTGCAAGCCAACATTCACTGACAGCTGCAAAAAATAATGTGAGGGTGTTGTTTTTGTGGTTGCTTGTGATTTTTTTAGAATAGAAACTGTTATTGTTTTGTAAACACCCCAGCACCTCAATCAAATGGTATAAACAGAGCAAGATGAAAGCATATTTTTTAAAAGGCTCTCATGTTAATAGAGCTGTAAAATTCAGAACTCTTATGAGTTTGCAGTAGTTTTGACTAGTGTTGGGTCACCTGTTTTGGGTCAAGTTCCCTAGTCATCTCCTGCAACAGTAGAGGGGCACCAGGATGCACTATCAGAATGGTTAATTTCCTGTTTCAAAAGGAACTCATGGAGTGGCAAACTATATATTCTGGTAGATATAAAATGGATACAAGTTAATATTTAGGGAACTTTTATATTTATATTTGGAGATATTAGAAAATTTAGTTTTTTACAGGGCTAGCTGGGGACATTTTATTGGTGGTCAGATTTCATTCTTTCTATTATTTTGAATTCATTATTTAGGACCATGTTTGTCATAAATGATGTGTGAATGTACAAAGGAGGTCTCTTCAAACAAGCATTTCTTGCTGGAAGAAAACTTAAATTTTTAAATAGAGAAGCAGAAGACTCTCAAAAGACTGTATATGCATTTTACCTAGCAAGACTGAGCCTCCTAAAACTCTCTCTCTCTCTCTCTCTCTCTCTCTCTCTCTGATTTTTTGTTCTAACCTTTGTTCTTGTTGGCTCCTAGACATGACAAAAATGTAATACAGTGAATAGTCTATATATTTTTCACATTTGCATCCCAGCCTCCTGAGGATCTGATGTGGGCATGTATTTTGGCTTTACAACAACTCTGTCAAATGTTTTGTTCAGCATATGTTTCATGGACTCTAGCCCACTTCATCATATGAAATAATCTAGAATTCACAAAAGCTTAGACCAAATAAACCCAACTTCTTTGCTGCTGTAACAACTAAGATGGCTTGTTGTCAACTACTGCCATGTGAACTTCAACATATGACGAAAATATAAATGAGATACCTCCAAGTCATCCTATCATCAACAGCCCTGCTCAGGTCTTGCAGACTTGGCTTCCTTGAATGAATCTATCCATCTGGAACACTGTCTTCCTGTTTTCCCACTGCCTTCTAATGTGTTAAGCATTATTATGTTTCTAGTGAATCACGTCTTCTCCAGATATGTCCAAAGAACAACAGTGTTTAGTCATCTTGGCTTCAAACATAGCTACCCCACTGGAAATTAAGTGGAGCAACAGTGAATCATTCAGGTATTCCATTTGGTGCAGATGGGTAGTGTCTGAAGGCAATTTTTTAATGTCAGTCTTCTTACAGTTATTTTCTGTGGTTTGTTGCTATATGCCTTTAACTCAATTCTGATTTATGGAAACCCTATCCTATAATTTTCTTGGTAAGATTTATTCAGATGAGATTTCCATTACCTTCCTCTAAGGCTGAGAGAGTGTGACTTACCCAAGATCACACATGGAAGATTCAGACCCTAAAAGGGATTCAAAGCTTGGTCTCCAAGAGTCCCAGTCCAGCACTACACCACTACATCATGCTGGCTTCAATTTTCTTTGACAGAGATTCTGAAGTCTCTGATGATAACATCTGGTTTAACAGAATTGCTGCATGAAACAGCTTGCAATAGATGCAAGCTGCTTGTTGATTTTATATGTGGCAGTTATGTAATGTATGTTGCATATTATGTGCATTGATAGTTGTTTATAGCTTCCCAGTGTATGTGGACTGTGTAATTGACAACAAAGTATGATAATAACACATGTGGGCTACATTCTTTTTGTACAAGAAGCTCTCTCTTTTAAATTGTGTCAGATCATTCATGGATTGACATCATTTTTAGTAGAATGGATTCAACCATCTTGGTGGAAAAACTCCTTTTCTCATAACCTTTTGGTTAGTCCCAATTAGAACATCATTATTAAATCAACTGTTGAATGCTAAGTCAATATATAGATAAATCTCATTAATTCAGTGAGACTGCTCTAATTAAGATTAACCAATAAGTCTAGGCTCTTCGGTGAATACATGGTTTTTCATCCAATTGAGATCGTCTCCTATTCTCTATCTTCCTGCTCTCTCTTAAATTTCCATAAAATCTGTTCTGGAATATATGGACCTAATGGTACAGTAAAAAGGGGGGTGAAAAGGAAGGAGCATCTGAAGAATCCCCTTCTTTCTACCAGCAGCATAATTTTGAGCACAAATCTATACATGCAGATGCCTGCTGTTAGAGTAAAAACTCTAGATCCAACACAGAGTGTGTGGGGCAAAATAAAAAAGAGAGAGAAAGAGATGCGGGACTACTACAGATCAAACAATCTTTAGAGGCCTGTTGCTATTTTCAACAATATTTATTATTGAACAAATCAAAATTTAATTATTTCTAGGCATGGGAAGTCACAACACTGTGAACAAAAGAAAAACAAAGACATAAAATGTACTCTCAAACAAGAGACAGGGGGAAAACACCCACCTGATATATAGAGAAATATTGTAAAAGTTGCGTGCTGTATCAGTTAATTACTCCAAGGGGTTTCCATTAGATATATGTGGAGTAGTTTTCTGCTAAATTATGTGACTACCATTTCACTGTGAGAAACCTTTTAAAGACCATTATAGCTCTGTTAACTGTATTCCTTCCCCACTGAAAGCCCACTATGCCATTGGTCAGACTGTAAAAAGGACCCAAGCTCACATTCATTTCAGGAACCTAACTAGCAATACACTGGGGGAGTAGAAGCTCTCAGCTGCATCTGAAATAGTGAAATATGATTATACATTTGAAATTAAAATGATCCTTTAAAATGAGCAACTATAAAAACTTTTATCAGTGCCCTGCTTGCTACATTGTACTCACAGAATGAACCATATGGATTCTTGCCTGGCATATTACTATTTATGACTATTTTTCCCACATGATGTATTCTTAAAATGCTATTATATTTAAGCAATGGCAAAGAGCAGTCTGTGGGGGTTAAATGAAACTTGTGGATATTCTCAGCACTAATACAGAGGTGTGTTCCATTGAGATTACAGGTCTGGGCATGCAGAATTTTAGATGACACAAAGGGACCTCATGGTACTCTGGGATACTACCTATTATCATCAGCGCTCTCTCTGGAGGCCTTGTCTCTTGTGGATGGCTCCACAGGAAGACTGTGAGCTGTAATCAATTCAGGCTGTAGTCTTGGGCAGACTTGTATGGCAATAAGTATCACTGTACTCATGAGAGCTTTCTTTCTCATAGCCATGTACAGGATTGCATTATTAGAGCACAATCCTAAGTGGTGAAAATAATGGAGGAACAGCAGAACCAACCCTGGCCCAATTGAAGTTTGGCTGAAACCAAATTCCTTCCATCCTATGGATTTGAAATTACCTATGGCTACCCTTGTCCTTGGACAACCAGCATGGTGTAGTGGTTTGAGCACTGGACTATGACTCTGGAGATCAGGGTTTGATTCTCTGTTAGGTCATGGAAACCCAGTGGGTGAGTCACACACTCTTGGCCTCAGAAAACACCATGGGCTTAGGGTGCCATAAGTAAAAAATGACTTGAAGGCACATATCAGCAACAACCCTATTCCTGGTTATGCTAGCATTGGCTGTGTCCCTGGGCTGGAGAAGGTTTCAATCAGGTGTAATTCAGCTTTTATCTTGCCCATCTTCTCCTCTTTTCAAGCTTCTCTGCCAAATCTTGGTCAATAAACTCTGCTGGCAGGTTTCCCTCTGAGATCAGCTGGAAAGGAGCATTTATGCCAGTAGAAAATGGACGTGCCTAAAACCAATCTCCTAGAGCATGTGCCTCTTTTAGTTGGGACTGCACTTCTAATTTGTCAGTTAATTCACTAGCAGTCTAATCCTGAACATATCTTCTCAGAATTTCAGTAGGATTGAATCTGAGTTCAGTAGAATTTGTTGTTCATTTTTAATAACCTTGAAGTCAGCTCTGATTTATGGTGTCCCTTCTTTCTTAGCAACATTTATTCAGAGGAGGTTTGCCATTGCTTTCTTCTTAGACTGAGAGAATATGGCTTGCTCAAGGTTCCTTGGGGGTTTCTATGGCTGATTTTGGATTCAAATCCTGGTGTCCCAGAGGTCTAGTCTAATTCTCTAACTTTAATCCAAACGAAACAAAGTCTTTCCTGGTCATTCCTTCTAAAAATGAGGTGTTTTTTTAATGTTTAGTTGAAAGCTTTCTCAGTGTCTCCTCATCACAAAAAAGACCCATACAATGATCTTGACATGTAAATAAAGGTAAATTTTTAAAGGTGAATTATTAAATTGTTACTTTTTATTTTTTTATTAAATTGCTAATAGTCTTTCTTAATATTTAACTTTCTTTCACTAAGGTATCATGCACTTGATTATGACACCTAAATACTAAACAGCAACAAACAGCAACATATTAGTATATTTATTTTTAGACTAAGAAGTCAATATTAATAAGATATAGTAGCATTCTTCATGCTTATGAAGGTTTGTATGCAGGAACAAACTACAGAGTACTCTTTTGTTCCAGAGAGAAAAACTAGAGCCCATGGGTAGAAATTGTAAGGATTTTGGTGAACAGTCTCAGAAATTTCCTAATTACAAGAGCTGTTCAACAGGAGATGGGCAGTCTCTCTTTTAATGGATATACCAGGAGAGGCCCCATGGTGATTTAACTAGACATCTCCAAGGGATACTGTAGTTTTATCCTTCATTGGAGATCCATGATTTAAAATAGAATTGTACTACATGAACCTCTCTATGATCCTATGAATAAAGTAATTGGTGAATTAAATGGTCATTTCAGAAAAATCCTTCTCCCACTATCATTGACATCAATGGGGATTTTTCTCCCTTTAGAATTAGTAGATAATATAGAGCTGTAGAACGAAAATGTTGGCCCACAACAGAATAGTTATTCTCCTATTATGTGCTACTGAACTGCTTTCATACCTTACAGGTTGGCCAACTCTCCATTGCTGTTTTTGTTACGTGCCTTCAACCCTTGTCTTCTGGAAGGCTAGTCCAAAACTCATACCACTACACTATGCTGGCTCTCCCACCATGCTGTACTTTCAGTTACTGTATCCAACTCAGATTCCTGAGATATCTCATCCAATATATCTTTAGGAGAAAGCATGGAAACAGAAGTCCTCTCTACCATTAACGTTTTGCCACGAATCCATGTGCTAACTGCGGAATATGCATATTGCTTTTCTATCACACATGACAGTGAGACCAGACTTGAGAAATGGGTTCAACTACAATATTAAGCTATTTACTTTTTGTATAGTGGGCTCCAGCTGAGGTGAGGTTCATTTTGATCATCCTAGGGCTTTTGCAGACTGCCAGAAATAGTGCACATTAAATTGAGGCACTGCCCTGGCTCAGTGCTAGGGAATCATGGGAACTGTAATTTATTGTGGCACCAGAGCTCTCTGACAGAGAAGGCTCAATGTCTCAGAAAAAAATA
Source organism: Phrynosoma platyrhinos (assembly GCA_020142125.1). NCBI lineage: Eukaryota > Metazoa > Chordata > Lepidosauria > Squamata > Phrynosomatidae > Phrynosoma > Phrynosoma platyrhinos. Next base: position 51,058,979 of record CM034701.1, read on the forward strand.
CAATTCCCATGACTCCCTAGCACTGAGCCAGGGCAGTGCCTCAATTTAATGTGCACTATTTCTGACAGTCTGCAAAGGCAGTTAGTCAACCATGAATGAATCACCCAAGCCCTAGTGACAAGTCAGCAAATAGTATGTAGTTGTCTAACTGTAAATTCATTAAAGGAGATCTTCCCAAAGGACCTCATTTCCCCAGAAATCCTATGACTCAAAAGGAGGACATAACTTCCTTCCATACCTGTAAACACTATAATCTGAAAACCAAGATTGAAAAACCCCTTTCACCTAATAGGTGCCTAATGGTGCCTTACCATTAGTTTCAACTTCTTCCTTGTCTTTGACCTGTACTGCTTGTCACGTGATCAACTATTTCGAACATCAAAAACTTAAAGCAATAATTTCATGCCCACTCCTGGATTCAATGAAGGACAGGAAGAGGGGGATTCATTTCCCATAAAGCCAAGGCAAAATTTCCCTCCAGACCCAATACAGTGACCAGCTGCAGCTTCCACTTGATCTAAAGGGTAGGTAAGTGGAATAAAATTAAAACGTAAAGGTGGTATGGGCCTTTATGCCCCCCCACAAACAAAAAGTCAACACGTACCCATCAGTTTCATGGTGTCTTAACTGCTCTAATTCCAAGAAGCCAGTAAAGATACTCCCACCCTCATTGTTCCCAGATCTCAGGGTGAGGGTGAAGAATCTTAGGGCAAGAGCACTCTCTTTGAAAGTGTGTGTATGTGTTTCTTTATTTATTAGATTTAGGAGATTATCACACATGGCCTTTAAACCATAATTAAAGGTAGAAAATAGCACCCTTGCCCCTTTCACCTATCACTGCTGACCCATTGCTACTGTGCCTCTGAAGCATGGTTAGAGCACACCTTTTCATTGATGCAGGAAACTGAAAATATGTTCCCAATTGAGTTGCTGTGCAAATAGTCCTCAGGTGCAATATGTTCTTCCCACAGCAGTTCCAGCATTGGGCAGTCATTTGATGCCAATATCCTCCTCATCTCCCTCATTCCCCCCCCCCTTGCTATTTCTAAGCAGGCTGGTTTTCTTTTCTTTTTTCTCCTCATTCTTTTTCCCCTCTTTCCTTGTCCATGTCCTCTTTCATCTTTGTTTTACTAAATGGCATTACTATAATCACTAAATTGTGTTACGAATAAAAATAAAAACCCAAAATGCATACTTGGTAGTGCATAGGGCAGAAAGATAAGGTTAAGGAGGAGCATGGAAGAGAACATGAGGGACCTTTGATAGCAGAAACAGCTCAGTCATTCTATTGAATGCCTTTATTTATTTTTGAAGAGACATGTGATAAATCTCTCAAATTAGTGTTATCCATTTCCTTTTACTAACGTGATTGCAGCAAGAACAAGGCTTGTGTGATAATATCCTCATTTGAATGACATATGCACAACTGTGCTTAATGCTTACATTATCATGCTTAATACCATCACCAAGCCCTGCCCCATGTGACATTACCAGGGCCCATTCTCAGTGACATCATAAAGGGCTGTACATAGGTCTCACATATTAGGATACCTCTAAACTGGAAACCCTCTCCCTTTCTTTCCTGGATTCATAGTAGCATGGATGCTGAATTAATAATTGCTACCCAAAAGGATACTTGGGGTCCCACCAACAGTGACAGCATCTCCTTGGTATTTTGCAGAAATTTTATTAACTCAACAGGAGCCCTTTAAGAAGTTGAGTCACTTAAGGGATCTTTTAAACTAACAGTGATAGTGTCTCCTTGGTATTTGGGAGAAACTTTATTAGCTCGACAGGAGGCCTGTGAGAGGATGTGTAACTTCACAGATCTTTTACATCTATGTACACCAGTATTAACTGGAGAGAAACTCTGGTGTTGGTGAATAAAAAGAGTTTGATTTAGAAATGTGCAAAGGTGCATGCAATCTCAAAAACCAATGCAACTTAGAGCTAACAGAAAGAACGGTATGAAAGCTTGCATAGGGATGAAGCAAGAGTTAGAGTGGTGATAATTACCAGTTCTGAATAAGAGGATCCATGGAAGATGGAGAGTGGCTCAGTTAGGGAACTATATAGAGGGTGGACCTCTGGTCTGTGTGACAGATCCTTGCTCTTTAGCAGCAAATTGGCCATATGTGGGGCCAATGTTTAGATCCTGTTTTGCACCTCAATGGATACTTGATGCTATCCTACGGTGTTACAAATTGCTGATGGTGTTTCTAAGGAATCGCTTATATTATTTCCAAGGAAAGACACACCCCCGACAAG
>CM034701.1:51069404-51106949 GCA_020142125.1 Phrynosoma platyrhinos
TTATTATTATTATTATTATTATTTGTTTTTTAATCAGCTTCTTCTTGTTCCATTTATATTGTATATTATTTGTCAGTAGTTTAACGGTTCTTGTTAAGCTGCCTTGAGATTGGAAAATTCTGAGAAATGAATTCGCTTACTAAACCTTTACTTATTTATTTAAAATGTGGCTTATTGACCCAGACTGGTGCACAACCACAAATGAACAAAGTGGCAGCCAAAAAAAGCAAAAAGCTAGGATTTCCCTTTTTGACAAGGCGTTTATTATTTATGCCTTAAAGTCATTTCTGACTTATGGCAACCATAAAGCAAACCTATAGTGGAGTTTTGATTTCAGAATGTGTTTTGGGAGGGTGGGGGGTTGCATCTAAGGCTGAGACAGTATGACTTGCCCAAGGTCACCCAGTAGGTTTCCATGGCTGAGCAAGGATACTAACCCTGATCTCCCAGTGTCCTAATCCAACACTCAAATCACAATACCACACTGGATCTCTGACAAAATATACAAGGAGATGGTTAATATTTCCAGGAAGGTGGAGAGGAAGCTTGTTTATTATTATTTTGGGGGTCACCCTCATACCAGCAATATCTAGTAGTATGAGCATCACTTTCCACAAATACTAGGAGACTGCCAACTCTAATTGAAATATTTTGATGGTATTCATCACATTTTCTACTGAAAGGTTGCTTTCAGTGTCTCATCATATATGTCTATATATTCCTGTCTGTGTGCCATGAGTGGGGTAATATAAAATGGGAGGAGATGGAAGAACACCTTCTCTATTGTGCACCCTAGTTATAATATATCTTTTCCCTCAGAGGCCTGGTCAGCTCCATTTCTGGTGTCACTCCAGTGCCAAGTCAAAACATGGCTTTTTATTAAAGCCTTTGGGACCTAATTGATTTTATCCAAATAATGCATATGCTGTGATTTTTATTGTTTTTACATGTTTAACATATATATATATACTGGCTTTAAAGATTTTCAGCCAGCAGCAGCTATAAAAGGAGCCTTTTAAATAACTTGGCATCAATGCCATGCCTATCAATTTTATCTTTCACTCACACCTCTGCACTAAACTGCCTTTTGTGAAATACAGTTTGATTATCAAGAAAGCTCCATGTATTAATAATCTGGCTATCATAAAATGTACTGATTGCTTGCTGTTTGTTTGCTATTATTGGATTTTGACTGTAACAAGATATTTCACAGTCACCATAACCATCTTACATTGGACTGGGGAGAGAAGGATTTCGTTTATAATCATCCATGTTATTCATAGCAGAGGACATAGCTTAACTATTGCTTCACTCAACCAGATTGTAAAGGGTTCAGGGAGGCTGTACTATCCAATGGATACCCAATTGGTTTACCTGCCCAGAACTCTCCTAGGCCCTGAGAGTTCAGGGCCAAAATCAGGAGTCAAAAGCAAAGCAAAGCAGCTTCATTTATATACTGCTTCATATCACGCTATGCAGTGTCTAGGTGGTTTACAACTGTAAGATCATTGCCCCCCAACAAGCTAGGTACTCATTTTAGTGACCTTGGAAGGATTCAGGCCTGAGTCAAGCCTGAGCCCTGGCTAGTATTGAACTTGCAGCCATGTGGTTTATGAGTCAGTGGCTGCAGTACAGGTTCTTCTGATGTTACAAGGGTGATATTATATGGCAGTATATGTACATTACATGGCATAACAACTCCTGGTGACATCATTAAGCATTCTGCATTAGGTATCAATCACAGTTGCACAGAGTATGCTATTCAAAATTCAATTTAAAAAAAAGGAATACACAAAGACATTTCAAGACCATGTTCTCACCCCAAGATTCCTCCCCTGGTAAAGAGGGTCGAGGTCCTGAAATGCAGAGCCAGGTTCTTAAGAACTGGCAACATCCAGTCCTTACTCACCCAATCACCCAAATGATTGACTTAAAAACTAAAGAGATGGATACGTACAATTTAATCAGTTAACCAAGAACACAATTTCATATGAGAGGCTACTGAGACACTGCCTAGCAGTATGAAATTTCAGTGAAATAGTAGAACATAGAAGCACATTGCACTGTAATTCTTAGAGTTTTCCCAAGCCACAATGTTTCTGGAACACTGAACAAAATTGTTTCTCTCTCTCCCTCTCTCTCTCTCTCTCTCTTTTTAACACCATGATATAAAAAGGGAATTTTACATATGTTCAAAGGGCATGACTTAATTTTTAAGGAAAGTGGCAGGAGTGACTGATTATAATGCCATCTGCCTTGGAAAACCTGCTACTTGATTTGATCTCATGTACAGGTCTACACCTATGTACTCAGGAACATAGGGCTGGAGCCAGCCCATCCTCAGTTATATTTAAAACAGGGATGTGCAAATTCTGGGAGTTCACAGGCCTCCCTTGGGATCCAGCACAGGTCACATCACCACCCCCACCACCCTGAAAAAAAGCCAGAAACCCACATCTAAAATCTCTTTTGGCATGATTGGGCAAAGCAAGGCATGGGGGAATGAATTCTGAGAAAGAAATGCTAAACCTGGAGGCTTCCAGAAGTGGCAATTCTCTTCTGTTTTGCTCCCATCAATGTCAGTGAAGGTGATCTAAGAGGGGCCTGGGACCCATAAAAATAAGTGGGGAGCTGCATGAAACCTGTAGGCCATGGCATATCTTCTCCTCTTTTATAGGATCCAGAGGCACGTTACTTTACACTGCTCTAGGATTGAAACTGGGCACAAATGAAACTCATACATATCCTGAGAAAATTGGGATGCATTCTGTATATGAGAAAGAGATATTCAGAGAGAGAGAGAGAATCTGTTTAAAATTGCAATGCCTTTGTTCTTAAAAAAAAAGATGTTTGAGTCGGAAAATGAAAGAGAAAAACTCTTCTGCAGAAAGGTAAAGCATTGCTCTTTTACAACAAAATATGAAATTGAAATAACAAATATTTTCTCTTCACTCCTATCAAAGCCTTAGAACAATAGATATGGAATCTTAAAGTTCAGGCATTCAACAATTCAGTACTTTAAGTTTTCATGTAGTACACAGTTGTTCTGATACCTGCTGTTAAATTACTGCAGAACAAAAATAAAAATAATCCTAAATATTTTTTTTGCAATCATAGAACAGATGTGTGTGTTCTTTTTTTTTCTAATTTCTGATTTTTAATTTTTGTTTCTTTTTCAGATATATAATTGAGTGTGAGCAAGCTTGTAAAAATGCTAGGGTAGTAATGTGGCAGTGAAACACCACATTTGTCAACTTGTGCTGGACCTTTGAGCCAGGAGTACGGCATTTTTAAGGCCCTGTAACTGTGTTTGGCTGCCAGGTAAAATGAACAACAGTCTCTTCTACCTTTAATGGTTGTGTAGAAGAGGGAAATTCAACAGGTGCTGTCTGCCTGACAAAAAGTTGTTGTTGTTGTGTATGATCAAGTCATTTCCAACTTATGACGACTCTAAGGCAAACCTGTCATGGGGTTTTCTTGGCAAGATTTGTTCAAAGGAGGTTTGCCATTGCCTTCCCCTGAGGATAAGAGAGTATGACTTGCCCAAGGTCACCCAGTGGGTTTCATGACCAAGATGGGAATTGAACCCTGGTCTCCAGAGTTGTAGTCCAACACTGAAACCACTATACCCCACTGACTCTCTTATGATAAGCAGTACCTGTAGAAATTCCACTTCTAGACAACTATTAAATGTACAGGAGACCTGTCCCTTACTTCATCTGGCAATTCTAATATTAGGTGTCCATATTCTCAGGTAGTTGCCTCACATTCTCAATAAGCCATTTGCAGTTATATTCATTCCTTGTTGTAGTTTTGAATGATTGTTGCCTTAATGCAAATATCTGCCCCTGCTTAAAAAGTTGCCAAACTGAGTTTCTCATGTCCTCTGCACACCTTCAGTACTGCTCAGTTTTCATTATGCTGAATCCTGTCTTTCTCTATAAGCTGAAGCACTGACAATTATATTGGGTTATTTCTTTCACCATTTGTGTTCTGCAGGTGCTCATCAGGGTAGATTCACCAACAGTATTGTTGATGATGGTGTGGTGATGATTGAAACATTTTATTCATTTATATCCCATTTACCTAAAACTGGGTCTCAAAGCAGCATGCAAAAATTAAAATAAATACAGATGAAAACACAATCAAAGACATAAGGGAAAACATTATTGTTGGAATGCAATCAAGCTGTCTATATAAATAAAACCATTTAAAGCAAATCTATTAAAAAGGCAAAATAAAGGATAAAAATATCAACAGAACAGCACCATATTGAAAGCCAGAATAGAAAACTTTTCATTTATTGACAAAAATATTCCTTTGGGTGGGATTTCCCAAGCCTGGAAGCAGCTACCAAGAAGTCTCTCTCCTGTGTTCCATCCAACTGTGCCTATGAAGGTGATGGGACCAAGATAAATCTTTCATCAAATATCTCAGAGCCCTTGTGGACTACTATAGGAATATACCATCCTTCAGACATTCCCAGTGTTGGAGCACAATGACCAATAAAATAACCAATTTGCCAAATCCAATAATATACCAGTGTCTACTATATTCCAAAACCCAATAACACTCTGCCTCCTCCTTTAGTTCCAACACTCTTGAATATGGGGAAATATTCAACAGCTAAACAGACTACACCCTCCTCAAAATCCTACTTCCACTGAAGTGCAATACCTTCTGATGCCCAAGCATACCCTCCATCATTTGTCAGGGGAAAACCAGGGCAAGTGTGTCCAAATAACATCAAGATTGCAAAAGGTATTAAAGACGAAAAATAGACAAGGTAAGAGAGGCTCTAGTAGTTTGCTTTTGCTTGAGCCTACTGGAAAAGGCAAGATTTCACCCCTCCTCTCTTCTCCACCATCAAGGACAAACTACCTTTGCACTTTGAACTCAGGCAGTATCCACATTTAAAGATGTTTGACACCATTTTAACTGCCATGACTATTCTGCAAAATCCTAGGATTTGTAGTTTGGTGAGGCACCCATATTCTCTGACAGACCAGTCTGAATATTTCACCAAACTACGAACCCACACATTCTGTGGGATAGAGTCATGACAGTTAAAGTAGTGCCAAACTGCTTTCATTCTGCAATGCAGATACACCCTCTATTTGCAACAATTGAAGTAATCTGAGACAAAGCAGGGAAGAGGGAGAAGGAGAGAGGAACTGGGACATTTTAAAAGTAGTTTTAAAACTGGGAATAGAGAGGATTAATTTGGGCTATACTTGCCAAATCAGGACAGTTGGAGGGTACATCCAGGTAGGATGTGTGGTAATAGATGTGCTGATAGAAAGAGAAGAATGTGGTCAGTTTAAATAGGTGTACTTCTGGCTCACATTCCCCACACTAGGCACAGTCACTTTGGGGCACAGGCTGCAACCACACTGCAGAAATATTCCAGGTTGACACCACTTTAATTGCCATATCTCGATGCTATGGAATTCTGGGAAATATAGTTTTGTGAGGCATTTAGCCTTCTCTGTCAGAGAGCTCTGGTGCCAGAATAACCTACAGTTCTCAGAATTCTATAGCATTGATTCATGGCAGTTAAAGTGGTGCCAACATGGATTATTTCTGTAGTGCAGATGCAGCCTATGCCTTCTTTCGTGTCCTTATCCTTTGCCTGAACAGAAGCAGGCAATTCTGTTCCTGGTATGAGGCAGGCAGGGGGTATTCTTGCTGGGAAGTTGTGATACAGTGGCACATTCTGTTGTATACCTCCTCTGCCTTGTGTAGTGTATTTCAGTATGTGAGGCTGTGGTTTTCGAAGTGTTTGTTGGGAGGTTGTTTTTCATATCCAATGAAGTGGCAGGGGGAGGAATTATAAGAAGAGAACTGTTATATGGATTTAGTGTATAGGATTTTCATTTTTCTTTTAAAAGTAAATCCTTTGCAAGTAAAAAGTAAAAAAAGAATACTATTCAAGCCACCCACTCAGAGGGATCCAATTATAAAGTAGTTTGCAGCATTTTCCCAGTACTGAAGTAAACCCCATGGGAGGCTTTTATAACTCAAAAATATCTATAAAACTTCTAATATTAACAAAATAAAAATGTTTTCCCCCTTAAATGGGGCAGAGATCTCTTCCCATGAAATGGTAACAAGAAAAATCAGACAGATGGCAGCTGCTTTTGTGATACATCACTGTAGTTTTAAGCATTGCAATTCTGTAATAACCAGCCATGTTGATCTCATTTTGCCTAACATGAGTGGATGGTATGGATGGATATTTCAAGTTATCTGAACAGAAGAGATCAAGATCCGATAGAGGTGCTGTATAAAGTAAATGTGTGACTACATAAAATTTCATGGGTTCAATGCAATGTGTACTGGACTGCTTCCACTTCACAACCAGTCATGCATTCTATGGCAGTGTATTTGCTGAACCGTAGTTTCACAGTTCACCCTTTTATATCACCCTATATCACTATATTACCCTTTTACATTAGTGGATGCACTTATTCAACACAGCAAAAAGTGCAAGCAGTTGTACAATGTTACACTGGTGGAACTCTTCTTGCACAACTGTAGGAACTAATCGCTTGGGGTTTTAAATGGAATCAAACCTCTCAGGCTGCAGCTGGGAGGTGGGATGGAGGCAGGAATTATTGCATACTAAATCACTGCTGAATCATTGGCCGCCATCAACCCAGGTCCCAGTCGGGCTCAGCCAGTGCTTTTTAGAAACCGGAAAGTGTGCCGATTTCTAAAAATCACCAGCTGAGCCTGTCTGGGACCTGGGCTGATGGCAGCTGGTGATTCAGCAGCGATCTAGCATGTGGAGACTTGATTTGATTTAAATCCACGAGCGATAAGCACTGTAATTAGGCCTGTGACTCAGGCCCAATTTACTAAAAAATTCAACCACCAATGTAAAGGTGCTCCTGCCAGTAAATGTCACCAACAGGATTCTAATCAGGTGTTATGAAGACTGGAAAGCCTTTCATGAGAACTGGGAATGAGAGTGTGAATGAGGAATTTAATGTGAAATAAACCAAATTCATTCTCAAACCAATATACAAAGTGAAATGCAGTTATCCTTCAATGTTTGTATTTTCAATTTTGCACTGCAATTCTGCTTTATCAAGGTTTCATATCATGAAAGCTCTGTAAGCACATTCAGTTAATGCACTTACAAGCCCCTTCCTGTTTGATGTCGACAGATCAGCAAGACCACCAGAGATTCAGGAATGCCTGAAGCTGGATCAATTCCACATGTGCTGCCAGCAAGCACATGGGGGTTTCGAATTAAAGAATGCTTAATCTTGAACCTTGTTTTGACTGCCAAAAGTCAAGGGAGCTCACAGTACTTGTAGACCAGGGAAGAACGACATGCAGCCTTCCAGATGTTGTGAAACTGCAACTCCTACAAGCCTAAACTTTCCTAGCCAGTTGTGACAGGTGTTGCAGTCCAATGACATCTGGAGAATCATAATTGCCTGCTCCTCGTCTGGAAAAAAAATCCAGTTCAAGGTATCTGAAGCTTTCTTCTTTTCATCTCCTTCTTTTCCTTTTCTTCTCCCACCTTTTCTATAGAATTGGAACTGAAGGAAGCTTACAGAATTTAAAGTAGGTGAAAGGCACATATGGATTAAACAAATATGCGTGTGTGTGTGTGTGTGTGTGTGTATTGTTAACATTTTTATTAACAATTTATAAAATTACAAATACAGATTGCACCTTCCTTGTCTGAAATATTTGGGACTAGAGGTTTTTGGGATTTTGATTTTTTGTTTTTTATTTTGGAATACTTATATTTACATATACTTACATAGGGAGATATCTTGGAAGTAGTACCCAAATTTTAGCACAAAATTCATTTATGTTTCATCTACACCTTATACACATAATCTGAAGGTAATTTGATGCAATATTATTAATATTTTTGTTCATGAAACAAAGGTTGCCTATATTGAAGCATCAGAAAGCAAAGGTGACACTATCTCAGTCAACCATAGAAAATGTTTTGGATTTTGGAGTATTTCAGATTTTGGAATTCTGGATAAGGGAACCAACCTGTATTTTAGGGCAAGAAGGAGTCTTTTTGCTGCTTTCTGCTGCTGTTCATGTAAAATTAGTGAGTCTAAAATCCTTACCCATCTACTGACAATCATTACGCAATCTTTATCTGCTTTCGGGCCACCTTTCATTACAACTGCTAATGTGATTGCTGTGCATTCTGTAATGGGATACTCAACACAATTTTATGACCATTATCAAATCAGTGATATAATTTTAATTATGTTCTTTCTGTTTGTTATTTTGTTTCTTTTTCATTTGGTTGAATTTTTAAACTTGTGGATAAAAAATACCAGTTATGTTTAAACTAGGGAAAGATCTAGCTCTATAGCAGGGATTAGTAACTGCTGCCATTTATTTGCCCCTGTGCTGTCCATATGACACAGAGACAAATTCCAGCTGATTATGTTTGAGGTCTGGCTGAAAATAAATAGTTGGGGCAGGGTTTATAAAAATATGGGGGACTGAATCCAGTCTACTCATCCTGCTGGAATTTTGTGGTGATTTGAGTATTTTAGTAGAGTTTCAGATGTATCAAATGGACAGATATACAATGGGGGACACTTGGCTAGGCAACAGTACATGCAAAAGTAGACCACAAGCTGAACATGAGTCAACAGCATAATGCAGCAGCTTGAAAAGCCAATATGATACTAGGCTGCATAGGGACCTTGTATAAGAGTACAATAGGAGTACAGTGTGTATGTTTAGATCAAGGGACAGAATCATACCACTTAATTCTTCTTTTGTCAAACCTCACCTGGAATATTGTGTCCAGTTCTGGACACCACAATTTAAGAAGGATGTCAACAAGCTAGAGCATGTCCTCAGCAGGGCAACCAAAATAGTAGAAGGACTGGAAACCATTTCTATGAGAAACAGCTTAGGAAGCTAGATATGTTTATCCAGGAGAAGAGATGGTTAAGGTGACATGATAGCCATGTTCAAAGTTTTGAAAGGATGTCACCTTGAGGACAGAGCAAGCTTGTTTTCTGCTGCTCCAGAGAGGTCAACAGAGCAATAGATTCAAAATCCGTAAACATTAGGAGGAACTTTCTGATACTAAGATCTTTTCGACAGTGGAATATGCTGACTTGGAGTGTGGTGGAGTCTCCCTCTTTCAAGGTTTTTAAACAGGCTGGATGGCTATCTGTCAGGATTGATTTGACACTATATTTCTGCATGGCAGGGATTTGCATTGGATGGCCCTTGTGATCTCTTCCAACTCTATGATTATATTATTGTTTTTAACTGGGAAGAGTAGTGAGACTTTGGTAGTCTCATAAGAGACTTGGGACCACAAAATAGTGGCTGTCCCACAAGCTGCACTTTCTCCACCCCTATTCTACTCACATGTTTGAGTGGGGAAAGTACAACATTCTAACACTATAGAAAAGTAGAATACAAAGATATAGCTGTGTTAGTCTGTAGAATCAGTATGCAGAGAGATCTTCTAGCACCTTTGAGACTAAACTGAAAGAAATTGGCAGCCTGAGCTTTCATAGGCTTCAATCTACTTCCTCAGATGCATTTCTCAAATTGCATTCCTCAATTGCATCTGAGGAAGTAGACTGAAGCCTATGAAAGCTCATGCTGCCAATTTCTTTCTCACTATAGAAAAGTGCCATTCGTAGGGAGCCTCATGCCACCATTTTACATGAAGTTGCCTTAGCTTTTGTTTTTGCATAACATCTGCATATACATGCAAAGCTTGGGAAAGCTACTTCAGAAAACAACTCCCCAAATCCCCCAGTTACAAGACCAGGAATTGTCCCAGTCTCATTCCAAATATTTTGAGGTTTCCACACACTCTATTCAATGCATGAGATTTGCACTAATGGAAAGAGTTCTTCTTCTGAAGAAAAAAATATTTGGGGTCTGAGATAATGTGCCTGAGGGAAAAAAGATGGAGTATCAACCACCCAGGTCCTCTCTTTTCATTTTAATCCATGTTAATCAATGATTTCAATGAGTCCACTAATATAATATTATTCATCAGATTTCAGGCGGAAAAGACTGACCTCAGTTTGTGTTTGCTATGCCTACACTACCCATTGGGCTCTCCCCCAGCCATTCCACCTTGGTCACTAATGCCTGTGCAATTTTGTGGTGGATAAAATACTTTTTTTATTTCTATGTTGTAGTTTGTGTCAGCATGCTGTAATTTGGTAAAGCATGTACTTTCTCATAAATCCTAGTGATTTCTCCTCGAATCCTAAACTTAAATGCCCTACTTATTTTTTTCTTTCATTGACACTGGGAACCTATATTTGGGTAGTGTAAACTTCCTTTTTGCTTCCCCTGTTTTCTCCAGTGTCAGTAGTAACAATCTAGGCTACATTACTGTACTTGTCGTTATTGTTATAACATCTATGTTGGCTTGCCTCAGGGATGTCTTTTTTCTTGTCAGTGTGGGACCTTTATGCTCTTGTTCAGCTGATTTCATTATCAGGTTCATTGCAGCTGAAAACACAATAACCTACAATATACAACCTGTTGTAATGCCCTTTTCCATCCTTTGCCCTTTTTCTAGTTTGGAGGCCTATAATAAACCTCCTGAAAATTGCTTTATAATAGTCTTTCACCTGCTGCTGCACTCTGTCTGCTACTTTGTACCTTGCTAGGATTTACTACACTAACTCATGTGGCCTAGCCTGAGACGCATTATTCACCCGAAACAGTTGTTCAGCTCCTTTTTTGCTTCCACGATACTTAACGGAATAATACCTGTACATTTCACAGGAACCAATGAAGTCTTAAATTAAAATGTTATGGTGTTATTCATGCAGTAAATATTGATTCGTTGAGAGCCTACTTATTGTAGTTAGCTTTCTTGGACTGACAATTATATGTTTCTTTTAGAAATTTAGGAGAAAAGCAACCAAATGGAAAATGAAAATTCAAGGGGAAATTAAAGAGAAAGAATAAGATAGCAAGGAAAGGATAGTGAGGAAGAACAGCTAAAGAAGGAAGATAATAGGAGGAGGATAAAAAAAAAAAACATTAAATAGACCAGAATAGTTGAGGGAACAGAAAAGATTAAATGCTGGAGTTGGTTTAGGATATGTCAGCCCAGTATTATCTAGCATTACAACCAGTGGAAGGTTTAAAATATGAAATCTGAATCGATCTATGTTTATTTAGAAACAGAAGTCATGTGTTCAAAGAGGACTTATTTATTTAATTAATTAAAATATCACTATCCCACCTATATAAAAAGATCAGTAAAATCAATACTAACAGTTAAATCAATTTAAAACAATAAAAAATAACTTTAAATGAGAGCCAGTGTGGCATATAGTGGTTTGAATGTTGGACTATGACAATGGAGACCAGGGTTCGATTCTTAGCTGGGCCATGAAACCCACTGAGTGACCTTGGGCAAGTCACATACTATCAGCCCCAGGGGAAGGCAATGGCAAACCTTCCAAACAAATCTTACCAAAAAAACCTCATGATAGGTTGGCCTCATAAAACCCAGAAAGAGGTAAACAGGTCCTTTGGGAGAGTACATGTCTTACATGCACAAGTCTCCAGTTATGTCTCTAGTAGAAAATATTTCATAACAGAGCTAAGAAAGATTTCTACTTAAGACTTTAAGAAGCACTGACCACCTGGAGTAGATGGGATGGGGCAAGATAGAGCAATGGACTGACTGAGTAATAATCAGCTTCATATGTCCACATGGATTATAGCAGATCTTGTGGAAATTACTTTGTTACTTCAGCTCCCAGAATATTACAGCCAGCACAAGAGATTCTGGGAGTTGTTTCCAAAAAGAACATTTCCAGGCACTGGCTTTCGGTCCTGAGTAAACTGAAGCCATCAGTTCAAACCAAGAATAATGTGGTAACGTGTTGTGAGAATCTGGAGACCATTATCTAGAATTCAGCATGTTCTGCATCAAGGGTTTTAAAAACACATTTCATAGCTCAGAACTGTACTTTGATTTTTGGCCTTTTTAAAGTCACCTGTCTACCCATTCTTGAAAACAGGTGGGTCACTAATGTGGACTAGAAGAACAGTCTTTATGTTCTTATATTCATCTGGAACGAGATAGACGCTGCATGGGTCTGGCTCACCTACTATGCCTGATTATTCTATAACTGGTCAATCAGCAATTGTTGAGTGTTAGCTAAATGTGTGAACTGTGATTGGACTCCATTGACATGTATCACATTTCAGGCGATAGGAGGTGTTTGCATATTGCATTTATTATGACTTGTGCAAGTCATCACTTTTTTGTCTGTGAAATGCATATGTGAATTAGACCTTGCTTGTCTCAACATAAAAAAAGAGACTACAGAACTAAGGTGATATAATTGTTTACAAAGAGAAATGACAAGGTGGAACCATCATTTCATTTGTTTCCAATCACTGCCCTACAATTTGAAAAAGCCTCACGGTCTCCAACAACAATTTAAAAAGTATATCAGACAATGAATACCATGGGATGAATCTACAGTCAACAGAATTTAGATCCCAGGGAAGTCAGAGGAGTTAGTCATGGTCTTCACTGATATTAGAGGGGAGAAATGCCACTAATTACTCTGAATCTACCCCAGTGTAAATATATATATTTTTAAGAAAACTAATACACTAGTTACAAGAAATAAAAGTAGCAGAGTCCTATAAAATATCATATATGGAGAAAATTTCATATATTGTGGCATCCTCAATTCCAAAATAATATATTCTTCCTATATGACTTCGAAAAAGTAAAATAC
Source organism: Phrynosoma platyrhinos (assembly GCA_020142125.1). Classification (NCBI taxonomy): domain Eukaryota; kingdom Metazoa; phylum Chordata; class Lepidosauria; order Squamata; family Phrynosomatidae; genus Phrynosoma; species Phrynosoma platyrhinos. Next base: position 51,082,160 of record CM034701.1, read on the forward strand.
AGTAGATTTAATGAACCTCCATCTAGAAAGGGTGTTGCATAATAAGGCTGGGATACAAAACAAGGGATGTTAAGTTGCAGTTTCAAAATCCTATGCCAATGGAATCGCTTAAATGAAGTTTATTGGTGTACTATTAAAATCTTTGGGTCAAAAAATCTTTGGGTCAAAAAAACTATGTTCCACAGATTTCAGCAGATCTTCTCTCAATATGTCTGGATCCCACCCAGTATTTTAAATCTGTCTTTAAGGTTAAAGCCCTCTCAAAGTAGCATCCAAGACTAAAGCAATCAAATTAATAAAGAAGCTTTTCTGTGTAACAGGTTAAGTGTTTTCCATGTTCACAGGAGTTTCAAAATACCACAGAACTGCAGCTCCTAAGGAGTACATCTTTAACATATACATTAGTTAGGCAATATGTATCTGGTATATGTATCGACAAAAAGAAAGATAAAAACCATGAAGCAATAAACCACTACAAGCAATAAAGGGAAAACCACTACAAGCAATAAAGAAAAGAAGAGAGGAAAAACAAAAGAGAGATAGGAACAAACTAAGAATTATGAACGCACCAATACAATGGCTTGTGTAGAAAGATAAAGAAAATTACTACAATGATCAATGCAAAGAAATAGAAGACAACAGCTAAAAGGGAAGAACAAGAGATCTATTTCACAAGACCCAGGAAACCAAGGGAAAATGCAAACCAAGATGATTTATGACAATAAAAATAAGATAATTCAAGACCAGGAAGGAATAAAAAGACGATGGATGTAATACACAGAAAAATTATACAAAAGAGATGACAAAATGAAGGAAACATGGCATGAAAAGCCATATGAAGATGAACCCCAAATTCTAAAAAGTTAGGTGGAAACTGCAATAAGACAAATAGCAAAAAACAAATCACCAGGAACATATGATACTCCAATTTAACTGCTGCAGTCTACACTGACTGTAGTGAACTCTAGTGTTAACCAACATATGTCAACAGATATGGAAAACAGAACTATGGCCAACAGACTGGAAGTGATCAATATACATCCCTAGCCACAAAAAGGGAGACACAAGAGTTGCAGCAGTTATAGGACCATAGCTTTGAACTTCCACACAAGCAAAATCATGCACAAAATTTTACAACATAGACTCCAACTATACATGGAGAGTGAAATTCCAGAGATCCAAGCAGGTTTCAGGAAAGGAAGAGGCATGAAGGACCACATTGCAAACATGCAATGGCTAATGGAGCACACCAGGGAATTCCAAAAGAAAACCAGCATGTGCCTTATAGACTATAGCAAAGCCTTTGACTGCACAGACCATGAAAGGCTATGGAATGCTCTTAAAGACATGGGAGTGCCAACACCTCTCAGAGTCCTGATGGGGAATCTGTATTCAGGCAAGAGGTTACTGTCAGAACAGAACATGGAAAACCAGAATTGTTCCCATTTGGCAAAATGGTCAGACAAAGCTGTATCCTTTCACCCTATCTGTTCAACTTGTATGTAGAGCATATTATAATAAATCACCAGCTGAGCCTGTCTGGGACCTGGGCTGATGGCAGCTGGTTGTTCAGGCATGGACTCAGAGGAAGGAGGAGTGAAAATAGGAGGAAGGAATATCAATAATCTAAAATATGCAGATGACACCATAGTACTAGCAGAAACCCTCACAGACCTGGAACAGCTACTAAGGAAGATCAAAGAAGAAAGTTCTAAGGCAAGCTTAAGGTTGAACATAAAGAAAACAAAAATAATAACCACGGAGAACCTTCACAAGTTCAACCTAGAAAATGAAGAAATAGAAATAATAAAAGAATTCCCATACCTGGGATCAAACATTTTTTTTTTAACCTGGGATCAAACATTGATAGAAATGGGGACTGCAGTCAGGAAACCAGAAGAAGACTAAGAATGGGGAGGGTGGCTATGAAAGAACTAGAAGAGATTCTCAAATGTAAAGATATCCAACCCAGAACAAAAGTTAGAACCATATAAACCATTGTATTCCCTATTACCATGTATGGATCTGACAGTTGGACAATTAAGAAAGATGATAGGAAGAAAATCAATTCTTTCAAGATGTGGTGCTGGAGAAGAGTGCTGAGGATCATGTGGACAGCCCAAAAGACCAATAAATGGGCCTAGAGCACATCAAGCCAGAAGTCTCCCTGGAAGCCAAGATGACCAAACTGAGACTGTTGTACTTCAGACACATCGTGAGAAGAGAGGACTCTTTGGAAAAAACAGTAATGCTGGGGAAGGTGGAGAAAAGTAGGAAGAGGGAAAGACCACATGTTAGATGGATGGACTGTATTAAGGAGGTCACAGGTATGGGGTTGCAGGAATTAAGCAGAGCAGTGGAGGACAAAGGGCCTTGGAGATGTCTCATCCATAGGGTCACCATGATTCAAGATCAATTTGAGGACAGTTAACAACAAACAAAATAATAATAATAATAATAATAATAATAATAAAATTTATTTATAGCCCGCCCCTCTGAGAACAATCGGGGCGGCTAACAAAGTTAAAATACAAGATACATCACACACCCCAATACCCACCCACCCCTTAAAAAGATATTAAATTAATAATACATTTTAAAAAATCATAGTTAAAAGCCAAATAACATGGGAAGTTAGACAACTAATAACAAGGAGATGGCGACCTTCATATTAGAAGGAGTGAGACTGAAGGCGATTTCTTGAGGCTGGGACAACTATAGAATCCAACCTTATAGCTACTTCCAGTTTCAACCTTACCCTAGGACAGTGGTCCCCAAAGTTTTTGGGGCTACCGCCCCCTTTCCTTTTAGGCAATAACCCTAGCACCCACCCCCCGCACATTTTTTTGATATTATGTCTACTGTTCTCCATGTAGCCATGCTGGCCACATGACTACAGAATCATCTCTGACAATCTCTCAGATTTGTAACAGAGATGAGAACCACCCCCTACAGTCAGACACAACTAGACGATTTTGTCAAGGGAAAACCATTACTTTTACCTTTACCTTTTCTATTGCAAATTCAAAAGAACTAATCTTGGTTACTGTTCCCTTTGCACACAATCACCTTAGGAACAGCAGCCAGGCCACTGGCTGAGCAGTGAACAACAAGCTTCTTGCTTGTACCAGCTTGCTGCTAAGGCCGCTGCAGACGAGAAGCTTCTAGGCTATTCAATCACTACTCCCTTTGTACCCTGTCATACTGAGAGCAGCAACAGAGCAGATGACTGAGCAGTGATCAAAAAGTCTCCCATCCATGCCAGCCTTGCAGCAAAGGCTAGTGTGGACAAGAGGCCTCTTGATTGCTGCTCAGACAACTGCTCAGTTGCTGCTCCCAAGGTGACCAGGTGTGAGAGAGAAGCTTCTCCCTAGAGATGAGGGACTTTCAATCCTTCATCAGAGCAGAGAAAGACACAGCCAGTGTGTGTGTACAGGGTTTACAGAGGCAACATGTTCTGGAATGTAGACTGCAGTGGGCTGGAAAGGGAGAGATTTTAACTACAGGAGTCACTCCAAGACAAAGGACTCTCTCCAAGAATTGAGCACATATACTCCTTCCCCAAAGACATGTCTTCTCCACACAGCTTCAAGTGCCCACTCTCCCAAAAAAAATGTTTCTTCTGCTACCTCTTCTCTCAGCCTGTCTGATGAAAGAAAGCAGGAACAGCAATGCAACTCCAACCAGCTAGCCAAGTCTCAGCAAAGCTCACAAAGCTTAAGTAGGGTCCCAAATTTGAAAGCTCCTTTTTGCTGCCAATTCTCTCCTGCCACTGTGTCCTCTAACTCTTTGTTCCAGTCTGTTCCAAAAAGGTGCCACCCTGAGCCACAGAAGCAATGCCCTGTGCCCAAGCCTCACACAAGTTTCCCAATTGCCACTACTAGCAAAAGATGCTGATAAGGTAGTAAACTCACATTGGCAGGCAAAGAGTGCGAGACACCACCATACAAAATAATAATAATAAAATTTATTTATATCCTGCCCCTTTGAGGTCAATTGGGGTGGCTAACAACAATAAAACGATACATAAAACAAACAAAATCTAATTCCCTCCCCCCCTTAAAAAGTTATTAAATCAATTTCCAGTTAAAACAGAATACAATACAACAATTATTTTTAAAAACATTTCCAGCGAGTGGCAGTAGTTCTTGAATGCATTTAAAAATATAGCACTAGAGACCATCTGAAGGAGAGATTCCTGAGGCCGGGGTTCAGCAAAGCTGTGTGCAGGTTTTCTGGAGAACCCTGAAAAGAAGTTTAATGTAATCTTCATCGCCACCATGGTGATAAAGACTGCTGGTTTCCCTTGTGTTTCCCCCACAACAATACTTTGACTAAAGGGGCCCCTGTCACCCTCTTTTTCCCTTACCACCCTCCTACTACCCCTTTCTACCTCACTGACCCCCTGGATTCTTCCACCATCCCCAGGGGGTGTACCACCCACTTTGGGAATCACTGCCCTAGGAGATGTCAATGGCAGCCTGATGATCATAAGTCCCATATGCTTTGGTACACTTGATTAGATATATGGAATCGATGTGACTGAAGCTAAACACAACATCCTAAACCCAAAGAGGATTTTTCAAAATTTTAATTTAATTTAATCACATTATAAATCTAAGCAAATATAAAGTGTTGTGGCACCATAAAATAGAGGGTGGGAAACAGCCTTTGAAAACTAGGCTGTCTGAGGCGGGAGATAGCATTAGCAAATTTTAAGGATCATTTTTCTTTGGATTGGGGTATTTTCTTCTGCAAGTGTACTTTTTATACTTTTTAAAAACTAACACACACACACACACACACACACGCATATATATAGCATATTTTTAAAAGAAAAGCAGTAGAAATTGATTGAGAGCTAGCATGGTGGGTGTAGTGATTTGAGTGATTTGACTATGACTCTAGAGATCAGGATTCAATTCCACACTCAGCCATCAAATCCCACTGAATAACCTTGGACATGTCATACACTCTCTGCCACAGAGGAAGGCAATGGTAAATGCCCTCTGAACAAATTTTGTGAGAAAATCCCATGATAGGCTCTCCCTAAGTCAGAAATGACTTGAAAGCACACAACAAGAACAATAAAATGGTCACAAGCTATAATATTGCAAGATGTGTATTTTAATATGATATGATGGGTTTTTTTTCAGGAACTTTAACACTACTCTAAAATTGTTCAGATTTCTGAAATAATTTTTCATCTGAAATGCTGCTCACATAAATCTTCCATAGCTTCAAAAACACATGAATTAAAATGAGCTCAGTTATTTAGTTTTCTTCTGGGACCTATGAATTTGTAGGGTAAGGTGATCAAGATGTCCTTCTTTTCCAAGACATGCCCTACATTTCAGTCTCCTGTCCAGGAGGACAGAATGGCTAAGAAGCATGAATTTATTATATTTAAATGAATGCTTTCAGTTTTCATTTTGTCATCTCCTATATTTTTCTTGAATGTCCTACATTTTGTGGTGCCTTGTCCTCCTTTGCGTTAGGACATCTGGTCACCATGTTATATGCTTTTTTGCAGTAGCTATAGCTCCCTTTCATTCTTACTGAAATCATTTTGTCTGATGGCCTGTATTTTTCCCCTCTCTTGCAACCAACCGCTTGACTTGGGCACAGAAAATGTTAACAAAGACTGAGAAACCCTGGGACTTGTAGGTATTGTAGCTCTGTTTCAACCATAAATTCACTGTGACACAAACCTGTCTAAAATTCACTTCTAATTTAGAAAATATATCCCAGTTCTTCACCAAGGGATAGAGAAGGCAGTAGACATGTAAAAATACTGTCCTTCTTTTAATATTTCAGTGGCAGTGAAGGTTGCAGTAATTTTGCAGTGATGGAACAAAATCATTCTGTATATTCTATATGGCCCCTCTTCCTCCCTAATATTAATTTTTATCATGTTCCCCACATGATAACCCACACTAAGGAATGTTAAAGTCATGGGAACTGAAGTGTCCTATTAGCAATTGATGGATTTTATTTCATACATTTTAATGCAGCATCATGATTTTCCTTATAGGAATAAGTCATATCTTGTAACAACATTACATCCCTTCTTATACCAATTATATGATCATCCACCACCACCACCATCACCCACCCTGGTCTTAGGCAACACTTTTCCTCCTGCCTTTGTCTTTCAATGACCATAGTTAAAACTGAACTTGTCACCTTGTCATCATACCCACAAGTTTTGCATTTCTATGGCTAATCATATAGTTTGATTATAAAGGTCCTTTCTAGGCAACATTATACTCCATGCATCTGAGGAAGTAGATTGAGTCTGCAAATTCCTTTCACACAGTCTCAAAAGTACTTGCTACAAGATCCCTTTACATACTGATATTGCACACTAATATGGCTGTCTCTGAATTCTAATTCCTTCTTCCTGACATTCTAGCTTTCATAGAAATCTTCTTTCTTCCATATTCATTCTAAAGATGATAATGTCCTGTGACAACTACAGTATACGCTTTTCTGAGGGACTGGATCAGTTCTCAGCACCTAATAAATTTCCACAGGTTTACCTCTTTTTCCAGTGTAATACCTCAAAAGGAAATCAAGCTGGAAGGTGATAAAAGAGAAAGGATGCATAATTACTCATGAAAGCAAAGCAGCTTCATTTATATACCGCTTCATATCACGTTATGGGATGTCTAAGCAGTTTACAACTTTAAGCTCATTGCCCCCCAATAGTTGGGTATTCATTTTAATGACCTCAGAAGGATGCAGGCCTGACTCAAGCCTGAGCCCTGGCTAGTATTGAACTCACAACCTTGTGGTCTATGAGTAAGTGGCTGCAGTACAGGCATTTAGCCACTGCACCACCAGGGCTCTTGAGGACTTAATTGATTTTACCACCTGATCTAATTTCTGAAATAAAGCTTCTTAAATCTGGATTAGAGCCAGTATGTCAATTTTAGTGAGCTGGAGACTAATTACTTCTTTAAAATGGATAAGCATAAAATCACAACAACAAACATGCATGCATACACAGAGAATCATTTCTGGAAGTTAGAAGAACTTTTCTTGTACAGCTTCACTTTTTAATCCTGAAGGCATTACTTCAGTGTGTATACATTTATGCTAATCATATACTACAGCCATGGGTTCCTCTATCAATATGAAATGTTTTGTACTTGCTGTTTTTGTGAATCTTGCATTGTTATGTGCAATATACAAAATAATGTGTCTAACTATGCCATTTATGCTTTTGAAAGAAAAAGCAAATTACTTACTGAAGAGAATGGCATTTGCATGCATGTGTGTCAGCTTTCAAGCCATTTCCTTCTACAAAATATTGCTTTCTACACTTAGAAAATGCATCCATCCATCAGTTACAAACCATTTCAAAGCACTTTATGAATCTACAGAGCAAAATGTACTTATCTTACATTGGCAGTGTCCCAGCTGCTACAAAATTGCTATTGTCCTAATACTTACAAGGCAATTTTAGCATCAGTTAATAATTTTACAGGATAGATAACTTCTAAAGCATTATAAAATGACAGACATTAAACAATAGCAACTTAGCATTTTTTGAAACAGTTTGTGACAGCTTAAAAACTAAAGTGATTTTAATGTATAGTCTATGCAGTTTAAGTTTCTCATTGACAATTCCTTAGAAGATAAAAGTGTGAAAATCCTTTTAAATAGTGGGATGAAAGAATAAAACAAATTTATCTTTAAAAGATATTCAGTAAAAAATCTCAATTATGAATAATGTTTCAAATCTTCCACTACAGTTAGTAGGTGACAGGAATATGAATTTATTTAGGTAGGAAAAATGATGGTATCATTTAATGGTTGGGTACCACTAAACAAAAGAAGTCTATCTATTTATTAAATCTAATAGAAAAAAAGAAAAATATACTGAGCAACATTTTTGTATAATTCAGCATGTATTATTTCTGCAGGAACTGTTTCCTACCTATCTTTATTTCAAAACTTAAAGCCCATGGCAATTGCTAGTTAAGCCAATTGGTATCTTATCTCATCTTGGTCTAATATCTATAAGTGATCTGTCCCTACTTAATGTTTTTTTGTATAACATTTACACTGTCCCTACAATGTGAATGTACAATGCATACTCAGTTTACAGTGTGTAATGCTAGGGGAAAATAATCTGGTGATGTGTAAAGCATAAAGAATTTCAAATGAATTAAATTAATTGATATTTTAGGCTTTACTTTTGTAATAAAGAATGGGAACCTTTCCAGTGCAACTAATGTACATGGCAGTGGCCTCTTTCCTGAATGTATTTATTAAGTTAAACCAGCCGTACCAGTTGCTGTCATATAGCACAGGTAATTGACCACCTCATCAAACTGTTCCAAAAAGAATCCCTCCATGCCTAATTACTGCATTCTTCTGTACCACTGAACACATTAAAGTAACATTAATCTATTGTGCTATATACATCATTAACTACAAGCACTAGAAGGTCCTCACACTGAAGAAAGGAGTCCATGATTATCAGGCTGTAATTTCAGACATTCTGTCAGTTTATTTCTCTAAACAGATAGACATCAAAAAATGAGGCAATCAAAATGCTGTTCTAATGAAAAATAACAATAATCTTACTTTCATTTAACCCTCTGGTGTAATTAAGTCTACTGTCAGATAAGGAGAAAGGAAACAGAAGAGGAGTGCTGGAGTGAGTGAGAGAATGGAAGAGGGAGGCTGGCATTTGTCCTGCCACCATCACCTCAGAAGGTCGGGCAGGAAGGAGGAGGAGGAGTGCCAGAGTACATGAGTAGAGGAAGGAAGTTGGCATGCACCTCGCCACCACCCTCATGACTGCAAGAGGGCTGATGCAAGTGGCAAGCTAGAAGTGGCAGCTACTAGAAGAAGCAAGGGGATGTTGAATGAGGCAAGAGGAGGAAGAAACAGCTACTGAAGGAGGCCTAAAATCTACTAAAAGAAGCCCAGATCCTGCATGTTGAGAACTCCAGGACAATTTGCTAATAAGTTGGGGAACTTGAGGAAGGATGGAATGGTCTCACTTGCCAAAATTAAAAAGGGAAATGCCTATTTCTTTTTAGTCCAGTGCAACATTTAATGGAAATATTAGAAAGGTACCAAACATCTACTAGGCATAGCAGTAGTAGCTGGTGAAACTGGCAGAGGATCTTTCAGAGACAAAGTCAGTGACACCACAGTTAATGCTTGTTAGTTCTGTGCAGAGGGAGGCAATGGTGAACCCCCTCTTGAAACCCTGTGATGAAACAATCTAAAATGAAAAGAGTTAGGGACTGGTTGCACACAAAATGCTAATGGGGCAGAGCAGTGTGTAATTACAAGTAGAGCTGTGCCTAATGGCACAACTGGACCCAGCTGTCTGCAACGCCTTAACTGGGTCAGACACGTAGGCTGTGTAGACTCTCTGGACCTGAAGGGATGAATTGGGGCCCAACCATGCCATGAGTAAGGTGAGCTCCTCATCTGCGTGTAGCTTTAAATCTCTAATGGCTCTCTGAAAAGTTACCTTCCATAAGATGAAGTCTTCAGGAAGGTCTGAGAATTTCTGGACTCCCTTGTCTCTAAGGTCCTTCCTGGGAGTTTTAAACATAAATGGTGAACAAGACTCCGTGAAGGTGGGAATCATCTCTGCAGGCTGATAAAAGCATGGACTCCTGTTAGTTTGCAAATCAGCTTGACTGGCAGGCAACTCCATAGATTCTCTAAACCTGTAGGTCTTAGGAGCTTCAGCAGCCGGGGCTTGCTGGATGTCCACGCTAGCATGGCTAGGAATTTGGCTCCCCACCCTGGGCTTCTGGTCTCTAAAGAATTCACTGATTGGCATATTTATGGGTAGATGGTCACGAGGAATAATCTTCTCTGTGTAAGCAGGTTCCTTAGTAGGCTGGTGCCTCAGAACAGCAGGCGGATGTGTCTTGCTAGCCTCTAAGTTAGGAGGTGACATAGCTTCTGGGTCTTGTGGGGAGCTCTCATGCACAAGGAACAATCATCCTGTCTCTAGGCTCTTGTGTAGGGAGCCTCCTCAAGTTTTCCTCACTCAGATCATCCTGGAAAGTCTTGGCTAAAATCTTGGCCTTTATGGGCAGTTTTGCAGCCTCCTTAGCCTTGAGCAGAAGTTTTTTCTCATGCTGAATAGCAAGTTCTTGCTTTTCTTGCTCAGCCTCTTGATGAGAAAAGGTTAGTTCTTCACTGGCCATTGCTGCTTCTGCTTCAGCACGCAATATTTCAGACTTCATTTTCATTCTTTCTACTTCCTTGAACTGCTGGGCTGCCATAGACGAACTCCACCTAGCATGGGAAGAAGAACTGATACTACAATCTTTACTGGAGTGGGAACCATGTCTGTGCGAAGAAGACTTGCTGGTGTGACAGGTTTTTGATCTCTTTGCACTTTGAGGTTTCCCTGGGTATACTCCTCTGCTGGACTTGGCAGTGCTGGCAGGGGAATTCTCACTCTCTTTATTAAGTTCCAAACTCTACTGCCCAAACTTAACTGTGTCCAAAACTGCGCTGTACTCCTTTTCTTTATCAGCGACTTCTTCCAAGAACTGTTTTAACCTGGATTCCGCATTGGGATTGTTAATGATCTGAAGTGTTTGGATCCTTTTATTCACCACTTCCTTCCACTGTAGATAACTGGATTGCTGGACAAGCTGTCTCTTTTGCATGTCTTCTGAACTACAGAGTGCTGATAGCAAGGACATGGCATGTTGCAAATTCTTCCAGGGTTCCAGTTCTTTCACACTTAAGTGTCTTTCCTCCTCCAACAGCAGTTCAAGGGCCTTTTCAGTCGGGTGTCTATGTCTCTGAGAGAGCAAGTGTCGTGTGTGTGCCCATGTGCTGTTTTTTCAGAAAGCCTATCCATTCTGGCTGGTCCTAGTTGCCAAAGCAACTCAGCAAGGATGAAGAGGACTAAATGGTGTAGTGCTGATTTTTTTACTTACAGCCTACTACTGTGCCACTCTCCTGCTGTCACCACTCCTATGCTACTTCAGCACAGCCAGACCTGGAGTCGGTTGAAGAGTCTTCTAGTTCTTATCTTCAAATTTGCAACATGAACAAGCATAAAACACACATTACTCTCTTAATAAAACTCTATCCATATACTTGAATGGAAAAAAATTTCCAAAATGGCCGCCGACCATGTGCTCAGAAAGAAGTAGACTCAAAATGGCTGCCGACCATGTGCTCAGAACTTTGCAGGAAAAAGTAGACTCAAAATGGCTGCTGAGCATGTGCTCAGAACTCTGCAGGAAGAAGTAGACTCAAAATGGCTGCCAACCATGTGCTCAGAACTCTGCAGGAAGAAGTAGACTCAAAATGGCTACTGTAGCAAGACAGGCTAATTTAACACAGCAACTGTTGCCTTCTCCCCCTTTTTCCAGCCACAGGAAGACCTCTTCTCTCTCTATGCAAGTCTTGGGAACTAGCTTCAATGCAGGGCTGTGCACTGGGACTCTCTATTAACAGGCGGGAGTGGCAAGGCCGCCAGGCTTTCTTACACTAGGAAGACACACCCAACTAAAGGTGGTGGCAAATATGGGTGTGCAACACCAGTACCCTGGTGAGATCAATCTCTAACCCAAAAAGGCTCCAAAGCTGAGTGCAAAGTCCAAAAAGAAGGAAATTTATATTGAAAAAACAAAAGAAAAAGAGTTTGTCCTCCCAAGCTCTAATAGGTTTAAAATAAAGGTACTTTACAGTTCAGGTTTTAATAATCTTCAGTGTTGTCATCTCTCTGGGTTTGTTTCTGGATTGATCTCCTTCTCAATGAAGCTGGCGCAGGGTCTTTCAGCTTCTGGTGCTATTGTCTTCTTTGATGTTGATGTTTAAAAGTAGCTTATTTATATAACGCTTCATATCACACTATGGGATGTCTAAGCGGTTTACAACTGTGAGCTGATTGCCCCCCAACAAGCTGGGTACTCATTTTAGCGACCTCGGAAGGATGCATGCCTGAGTCGAGCCTCAGCCCTGGCTGGTATTGAACTCGCAACCTTGTGGTCTATGAGTGAGTGGCTGCAGTACAGGCATTTAACCACTGTGCCACCAGGGCTGATTTTACTAGAATTAAATGCTACAGGTAACTAAGTTGGCTAATGTGGTAAATAAATTGGCTGAAGGTAAATAATTTGGCTGCAGGTGTAAGAAATGCCCTTTTCCTCTGTCTGAGCCTGTTTTTGCCACCAAACAGATGAAGCCAAGCCTGCCTAAGAAAAACTAAAAATCCCAAGCCAAAGCAGAGCTTGCTGGGAAGGGGCAAACAAAAAAACTAGAAAAATGCAGGGGGTTCCTACAGCTCCTCCCACAAACTAATGCAGTGGAACATTCCTATGATCAAACAGTCTAAGGACTGAACTAATGAGGGAAATGAGGGAAAATGCAGGAGAGAATTTAAACAGTCCAGGCTGGACATCACATACCACCTTCTCAGAATTGGCTATTTGGGTTTTTTTTTTTCTTTCCCTTTTGAAATTTAACCTGCTATTGCTAAGGCATATACTTGGACAAAGTATGACAGACCGTGACCAACCAGGAGACATTTAGGAAAGATAGACGAGGAATAAAGCTTGGCAAGACAGGATAATATATGAAAGTAAAGATTGAATTAGAACTGTTTGTCTTTGTATCTTGCCTTAAAAAGGAATTGACTACGAATTTGAGCAGATTACTGTGGATAATTGTGGATGTAGCTGATCCCTCTAAGCAGTAGAAAGGACACTTGAATGTAACCATGTTTGTTAGAGTGAATGAACAAACTGATCCCTTTACATTTTTTCATTTGTTTGTTTGAGGTTTGGAAAGGAGAAGAAAAAATTAAAATTAAAATAAATTACAGTAAATGGACAAAAACAAAAATTGGATAACCAACAGCACTGGGAGAGAAGATAATCACTACAAATAGATACTATTAGGAAGAGTGTCAACACATCAACAATGGGATAAGGAGAAGGAAAGTGAAGAGAAGAGAAGAGAAGAAAAAAAGAAATTAGAAAGTAAATTGTATAAAAAGTGAACTGATATTGTGTTACAGTACATGTAATAAGAGCTAAAATTTTGTGTCAAGTATATACTTTGATTAATTGTTATATTGATTAGATCATGGGATATGATTAAGCGGGATTGGGCAAAGGGAAACAATTGAGAAGGGATAACAACAGATCTGAAGCTGAATAGAGAAACTGATAAATTCATTTACAGAGAAAATTAATTTTTATATGGTTATTGGAGTAAGGGGATAGTTAAATAAAAATTGTGAGTATGCATTGACTTAAGTATCAGATAGGAGTATGCATTGACTTAAGTATCAGATAGGACATAGATATAAGTAAGTTGGTAATAGTGGTACCTACATATTGAGAGACTCTCATTCCACTTGACCTCTGCTTTGCTCCCTTTTCTCCTACATTTACCCAGGGAAAATAACTATTGGGAAATATTGATATCAAGGCTATTTGAAAACCACAGTGTATAGTTGTTGACTATTGTTGATTGATCATTGATTGTTTGTTGATAATCAATTTAAGAAATAATTTGGGTTACTTCTTAATACTTAATAATAAAATCTATAATATATTTATATGGTTATATTGGTAAACTGTGTAATTTGATAATATAACATTTAAAATATCTGGGCAGATCTAATTATAAAGAATTGAAATTGGAAAATCTGAATTTATAAACTCCTATAGACATAGAATTTGATTAAAATAAAATAAAATAATATAAGGAAATTAATTTAAAATAAAAATAAAAAGAATAAATAAAACAAATTGAAGAGGCAAGAAAAATAAAATAAGACAAGATTAAATTAGTTTTAAACCTCTAAAATCAAACATAACAAATTAACATAAAGCCCGAATTTAATAAATTGTTAAAAAATCTAATTAGAAATGATGTCAAGGAAAGAAAAAGAAAAACAAGCCCTAGGGGCAATGGTGCAAAGCCAGAGGAGACCCTCCCTAGAGATCACAATGAAGGGAAATGAACAAAATAATTATCTCATAGAAGAAATGAAGAAACTGCATTTGGAACTAAAAAAAGGAAAATAGAGATTCAAGAGCTGATACAAGGTGAGAAATTAGAGATTCTAGAGAAGAAACAATGAAAAAATTGAAACATGAATCTAAATTAATAAGACAAGACTTAGATAAAATTAACAAAGATATGGAAAAAAATAACAGGGAAAGTGGAGAAATTAGAACAAAAAATGAGACAGATGGAAAATAAGATGGAAGAACTAAGCAGATGGAAGTGTGAAGATGTGATCCTATAGCTCGAAATCAAGCAGAAATAGAAGTGTGTAAAACTTAGAGGATTACTGGAGCAATCTAATGAAAATCTATATGACTTTCTGGTGCCTTACTTAGCAAGATACCTGGACAAACCTTTACAGCAAACACAGAACAAAATTGACAGACTATACAGAATCAACTCTGTTATAGAATTGTCAGGAATAAAAAATTACCAAGAGACATTGTAGTGTATTGGACCAGGAAACAAGCTAAGGCTGAATTTTTACAAGAAAACTACAATACCAGGTTTGTAATATCAGGAAATGAAATCCAAATTTTTAAAGATATACCAGAGCAGATATTGAAGAGGCGGAAGGACTACCAATTTTTAATGGAACAATTGAAACATTATAGAATCCCATTTAGATAGAAAGAAATCGAAGGCTTGTCCTTAACTTGGAACCAGAAACAATATAGATTAAATTCAATAGACAAAGCAAGTGAGTTCTGGAGAGAACAAACGAAAGAAATTGAAAGACAGGTAAACTTGGAAAAAAGAAATAGCAAAACACCAAAAGATGGCAATGATGAGTCAGGCAACATAAACGAGGGATAATCAATTTAAGAATTGGTGGCATCAAATAAGAAATGTGGAATCATGAAGAATGGATTGAGAACAAATACAGCAGAGGAAGAAGAAATCTCCACAAGAGAAGAAGACAGTAAGGATTCAATAAAAGCAAGGGGAAACAAAAGTATAGAAGAGAAAGAAGAAAGCATGGAATAATGAAAGTGTTAGTAAAAATTGGTGAAGAAATGGATAAACCTCCTTCCCAAATTGTATATTATTGTAGCAAAGTAAAATTTAAAATATGAAATTAATAACTCTTAACATAAAGGGACTAAACTCATGGGGAAAAAGCAAAAGAAATTTTCATTTCTTAGAAAAAGAAAAGTATAACATAGTATGTCTTCAAGAAACACATGTTAAAACTTCAGAAAAAAATTAATTAGAAATAAAAAGTTAGGAAATGCATTTATTTCAGCAAATAAAAATAAGAAAAGGGGTAGTAATTTACATTAGTAATCAAATTCAAGCAACAGAAGTATTGAATGACCCAAAGGGACAATATGTAGGAGTAAAGATAAATTGGAATAAAGAAACACTAATACTAGTGGGAATTTATGGATCACAAGAAAATAAGGAGCATTTTATCAGAAACTACAAAGAGAAATCATGGACTATGAGAAGGTGATACTATGCGGAGATTTTAATGGAATGCTTCATCCAAGTTTAGATAGGGAGTCAGAAACTAATAAGAAAACCACTCAGGGAAAACTTCCTAAACTTTTTTTTTATTTGACCAATAGTTTTGCATTAGCAGATGTATGGAGATATCAGAATAAAAATTTGGAGGGTTTTACTTTCTATTCTAATAGGCCCTGTTCCCTTTCCAGAAAAGATATGTTTTGGATCCCAAAAATAATGAAAAAATTTGTCAAATCAATAAAAATATTATTGAGATATATATCAGATCATAAAGTGTTAATATTAACACTTTCTGAACAACTAAAACAATTTAATTGGAGAATAAAGGATGAATTAATACAAAATCGAGAAGTGACTGAAAAAATAAGAGAACATATAAAATTATTTTTCAAAGACAACATGCTAACAGAGACCAAAATTACTACAGTTTGGGATTTGGGAAAAGCAGTAACTAGAGGCCTTTACATTAGCCAAGATGCTTACATGCAGAAGGTCAAAAGGAAAAAAGACAAAGAAATATAGGATCTGCTTTTGGAAAAAAAAGAACTAAAAAATAAACCATGGGATAAAAAAAAATAGAAGAAATAAAAATATTACAGACACAAGAAGCAAGGAAAAACACACTCGAAATAGAGAAGAAACTATAAATACTCAAACAGAAAAAATTTTGAATTTTCAAATAAAACAGAGAAATGGATGACTGAAAAATTTAGAAAAGAGAAGGAGAAAAGGACCATAATAGAAATAAAAGATGAGCAGAAATTTGTTACACAACAAAAAGAAATACAAGAGATATTTCACAATTTTTTTTCCTAATCTCTATCAAATACAAGTGGTAGAATTAGGGGGGAAAGTTAGAATATTTAGAAAAACAGAATTTAAAACCCCAACAAAGAAACAACTGGACAAACTAAGTAGACCTATCTCCAACAATGAACTTATGGAAGCAATTAAAAGAGGTAAGGATGGAAAATCACCTGGTCTGGATGGATTCACTATAGCAGGGGTAGGCAACCTAAGGCCTGGGGGCCAGATGTGGTCCACCAAGGCCTTTGGACCGGCCCCAGGCTGGTCCTGCCACTGCCACCGCCACCTACCATGATGATATTGATTATTGTTGTTGTTACTTGTTCTTGGGGTTTTCTTGGCAAAATCTTCATAGGGGGTTTACCATCATGGCTTTTCTGGGGCTGAGAAAGTGTGCATGCATATAATTTTTTTTTAAAAAAAATAAAAATGTTTGTGCTTTGGCCCCCCAATTGTCTGAGGGATGGCAA
The DNA here is from genome assembly GCA_020142125.1 of Phrynosoma platyrhinos. Lineage (NCBI taxonomy): Eukaryota > Metazoa > Chordata > Lepidosauria > Squamata > Phrynosomatidae > Phrynosoma > Phrynosoma platyrhinos. The sequence goes on from CM034701.1 coordinate 51,098,938, forward strand.
CCTGGCCCCCGGCTCAAAAAGGTTGCCTACCCCTGCACTATAGCATTTTACAAAACATTTGCAAATGAATTATGTATACCTCTCCAAAGAGTCATGAATTCCATATTAGATGAAGGCCTACCACCTACATGGCAGGAAGCAGGGATCATAGTAATACCAAAGAGGAGAAACAAAAAACAGATGTAAGAAGCTATAAGCCAATTTCTCTCCTAAATGTCAATTATAAAATATTCACTAATATATTGGCTAATAGATTAAAAAACTATTTCAAAGATTGGATTGATGAAAATCAAAGAGGCTTTTTTGCCACAGAGGCAAATGAGAGAAATCATTAGAGTTGTATTGGATGTAGCAGAATATTATGAGAGACACAATGACAAAAATTTAGGAATGATATTTATAGATTTGCGGAAAGCATTCAACACGGTCAATTGGCAAACTCTGTTTGAAATTATAAACAAAATCGAATTAGGCTCTAAATTTACAAAATGGATAAATGAAATATATAAAGAACAAAAGGCAAACATTATTATTAATGGTGAGAGAATGGACTATATTGATATTAAAAGAGGAACAAGGCAAGGTTGTCCTCTTTCCCCACTATTGTTTTTGATAGTAATTGAAATACTAATAAAGGAAATTAAAATTCAAGACTCAATTTTTGGAATTAAAATGAAGAAACATAATTACAATATAAGAGCCTTTGCAGACAATATAGTCGTATTCTTGGATAACCCTTGTAATTATGTACATCGATTGATGGAAACTATAGAAAAATTTGATGAAATAACAGGATGTAAATTAAACAAAGATAAATCAATAATTGTTACAAAAAATATGACTAAAGAAAGGGAGTCGGGATTAAGTGAGAAAACTGGTATGAAAATACAAAAGAAAGTAAACTATTTAAGGATCACAATTACAATGAAAACATTGGAACTATTCAATGATAATTACAAAAAATTGAATGAGATTAAGAGAAATCTAACAGTGTGGAATAAAAACAATTATTGTTAATTGGGAGAATATCAACCCTTAAAATTATAGTTTTGCTGAAGATGCTCTTTTTATTTCAAATGCTACCAATATTAGTGAAGGATAGCTTCTTTAAAATCTGGCATAAAGATATGAATAGTTTTATTTGGCAAAACAGAAGGCCAAGAATTAGACATTAAACTATTGCAGGATTTGACAGAAAGAGGAGGATTGGGGGTACCAAATTTAAGGCTCTACTTCGAAGCATGTTGCTTAACATGGATGAAAGAATGGATAAATTTAGACAATAATGAATTGCTGGACTTAGAAGGAGATGGAATTTGCTTTCGATGACATGCGTATCTGGGATATGGTAAATTAAAAGCGAATCAGAATTTCATTAACCTTTGTATAAGAGGTTGTGGATCTGGAACAAATACAGATTAAAAATCATGCCAAAATTTGCTTCATGGTTTTCTCCCCAGGAGGCAATTCAACAAAAGGAATTGAGGCACGAAACAAGCTGGATAACTTATAATAAATTATTAAGGAAAGACGAAAAGGGGGAATATAAATTAAAAACACAAGAGGAGTTAAATAATGAAGGATTCGCTCTGGATTGGTTTAGATTTAGACAAATTTCTGAATGTTGTAAAAAGGATCTTAAAATGAAGGGGGTAGATATGAAACCAAATGATTTTGATAAGAAATGTATGGGTGAAAATAAAAAATGGATTGGATGCTTTTACAAAATATTATTAAAATGGGATTTAAAAGAAGAAGTAATAAAGGAAGGCATGATCAAATGGGCTAAATGTTTTGGCTACCCAATAGAATTAGAAAAATGGGAACACATGTGGACTAAAAGATTAAAAGATATGATATCAAAAAACTTAAGAGAAAATGTTACTTACCTCCTGAGATGATTTCAAAAATATATAAATCTAAGAGCAATCCATGTTGGAAATAAAGAAGTAAAGAAGAAGGAATGCTATATCATTGTCTTTGGACATGTAAACTGGTTAAATGCTATTGGGGAAAGATAAATGAGATTATTAATTATATGCTGCAGATAAAAATACAGGTCTGCCCAGAGATTTATTTGTTGAATATGTGGTACAAAGAACTAGACAATGAATTTGGAAAAATTCTTCTTTATTTAATCACCATGGCAAGATTGACATTATTACAAAAATGGAAATCTAAAAGTATCCCAAGTGTAAAAGATTGGATAATTAAACTTTATGATAAATTGAGATAGATATACTTACCGTTTCTAAGAATGACGCTAATGGAAATGAAAATGACAATTGGAGACTGATATCGAAATATTTCGAAGAACAGTGGGGAAACTTAGCCGTAATTAGCTACTAAGAATGCAAAAAAATAAGAAGAAAATAAGAAAGATCCATAGACAAAGGGAAGCAAGAAAAAGAATAGAGCAAAACAATATAGAGGATTTTAGAGTAATAGAGGAAAAGTAGGGGAAAGGAAGTGAAGAAGTATGGGTATTTAAGAGAAGGACACAAAGCAAAGGAAAATTAATAACGCGAAAGAGACAAAGAATCTAACTTCTATACAGAGTTAGAATAACAAAAGAAAATAGTAGAGTTGTATTAAGATAGATAATAATAAAAATACTAAGTACATGGTAGAAAGATGTTATAAGCAAAATAGTAGACAGTTTAGACCAGGGGTAGGCAAACTTTCCCCTTTAAGGGCCGAGGGACTTCAGCTCCCAGAATCCTAGGAGCTATTGGCCAACATGGCTGAGGCTTCTCGGAGCTGAAGTCCCTCGGCCCTTAAAGGGGAAAGGTTGCCTACCCCTGGTTTAGACTATTTAGAACTATGAGTAGGCAGTTGGAACAAAAACACAAATGGATCAGCATACAGAAAGGAAAAAACTAAATAAAGTGGATTGCAAAAGATTAGAATAAGAAGGTCAATATACAGTATCGGATAATCCAGTTAGGATTAGAAGGAAGTTTAAGGATGAATGGCAGGAAGAGAAAGAGAGTTATGGTGTAGATGGAGTTAGGTGGGGAAAGTAGAAGAGGGTGAGAAATGTAGTATGGGAGGAGAGGGAGAAGTGATGGAAAGAGAGGTGAAGGAGGAATAGTTAAGTAAGGGGCTATGCAGACAGGCAGCTCTGGGCCACCCCTGCTAGCAGTGGATAGGGCCGCAGCAACCCCATGCCATGGCCCCAATCCTTCCTTTTTTGCCAACCCTGCATGCTGCGCCATGAGGGCATCTTAATGCCATGTGCCATGCATAAGGGCACCCTAAAAGCCAACGCCACGGCTCTTCCACACCCTTTGCATGCTGCACCGGGAGGGTGTCCTGATGCTATGCGCCATGCATAAGGGCGTGCGGCATCAGAACAGCGTTGGCTAGGGTTTGGAGCAGCTGGCGTGTGGCTGCTCCGCCCCAATTCCACCTCCAGGCCAGCCCTTTAGGCCGGTCTGCAACGCCCCTAAGAAGGGAAACAGAAAGGTAGTTAGGAGATAGTGAGGATTATAGAAGAAGTGCGATATATAGGGTAAGACGAATGAGAAAAGAGAAGGTGAATGGATAGGAGTAGAAGTGGATATACTACTACAGAAGAAAATAGAATAATGTGATTATGAAGAGAAATAATGATTTAACCTAAGACAAATCCTACTTATTGTAAAGGTCTAGGCTAACGTCAATTATATTGTGAATTTATGATATTCTAGTTTGATACAGTAAGAAATGTTTCAATAAGGTTAAAAAATTTCAATATGTAACAATGATGTATTGTTTGAATGCATATTTTAAGTTTTTATATTAATAAAATTATTTTATATATAAAAAACTGCTTCAGTCTATAGAGACTGAACCTGCTGCCATAATGCCACTTCCTGACCCCTGTATGCCTTCTGCACCCACCAGAAAAGAAGTGAAAATCTCTCCTCTCAAGGGGGAGATTGTCATTTCTTCTTTAGCTGCAGGGGAAGGGAGGGTAGAAAATAAAATAATAGACAGCCTGTTCTGGAATAGTCAGGTGGAGAGGAGGAAACACTGACACTACATGACTCGGCTCTTAAAGGGGAAAGGTTGCCTACCCCTGTCTTAAACAGTTACATAGAATAGGGGTGGGAAAACTTTTGCACATCAACTGTTTTTGACTACAACTTCCACAACCACTTACTATTGGTTATGGTGAGTCAGGCTTCTGGGAGCCCCAAAGTCCAAAGTTTTTGGGGAGCCAAATGCTTCCCACTAGTTTCTTAGGAATAAATATAACTATAAAATTGTACTATGAATCAAACTGTTCATCTCTCTTAAAACTGGGTTTTGAATTTAAATTAACATTCTCACATACCAATGGCATATATATGTCTGTCCCTGGCTTCCACTCCACCACATGCATCTGAGGAAATAGACTTTAGTCTATGAAAGCTCATGCTGCCAACTTCTTTCTTTCAGTTGGGGGCTATGCAGATGGGCAAAAAGAGGTGCTTTGAGGGTGACTTGTACGTGTGGCATTTAGGCACCTTCTAGCCGCCATATGCCGAGAAAAGCCGCACTTTTTTTCCCACTTCTTCAGTGAAGATGCACACCTTCACATATGTATATGTATGCAGCGACACTGTTGCACCAGAAAATGGCCATATAAATGCACATGCGGCGGAAATTTAATCAGTGATCCAGAGCATGCACCCTACAATGCAGGCTTTAATTTAAAATGCCCTATGCTTCCAGTGTGGATGCACTGGCACAGGTGCCCTTTAATATGGCACAGGTGCCCTTTAATATTAGAACCCTAACCCTAATTTTAACCCTAACCCTAATTGTAACCCTATGCATGCGCCATAGCAACTGTCCTCTATTATGACAATAAATGCATTCTGTTGCATGTACACTTGCTGTCAGCATGCACAGCAGTTTGCACGAAAGAGGCTTTTGTGATCTCTTCTGTGCAGGTGTGCAGGTGTGCCCACCACTTCCTGGCATGATGGGGGGGGGCTCCTGGAGTAACGTTTGTCTGTGTGTCCTGTTGACCATGTCCCTTGCATGACCACTAGCTACATGTATCCACTCTGTCCACACAAACCTCCCTTGCATGTACCTCTCCCCTCCAGCCTGATCTGTGTGGGACATATTTTGTGGAAGACGATAGAGTAGGTGTCTTTTCAGTTGACAAACTTGTTCCTTCACCCCAAGGGTTGCACAATCAGACAGTGGCACCTGTCTATGGCACCCACTACTGGGGGGAAGCTGAGGTCAGTAAATATTTATATGATCTGTGGGTGTATGACAGGTCCTGCACCGGTGTGCAGGGATGCTCAGCATAAGTCACCTTTGTACAGACAAATTAATGACAAACTGTATACCACCCTATAACAGGTCCTGCGTAGGTTTGCAGGGATGCCAAAGTTCAGTCACCTTTGTACACAGAGTGGCAGACTGTATACTAGTCTATGACAGGTCCTGCACAGGTGCACAGATGTGCAGGAATGTTTTCCTGCACAGATGCACATGCATCTGAGAGAACGGAAAAAAAAAATTAAAGCAGCCACTGCCTGCCCCTGCAGTTGCTCCATCTCCCTTTGTAGAGTCCTTGGGGATGGTGGTGCGGTTTCTGGGGCTTCATTACAGCCTTGGAGAAGCTGCATTGACCCCACACACACACACACACACACACAGTGTGGTTGCTCTGTTGCAGGCAGTGCAGTTGCTGCAGCTTACAGAAAAGACAGCTTCAGGTCACCTTTTCCTGCCTGTCTGCATAGCCCATAGTCTCAAATGTGCTACAAGATCTCTCTGATTCTACAAACTAAAATGGCTATATCTTTGAGATCTATCTTTCTCAATATGATCTACTGACTAGCAGCCATTCTCAAGATTTTAGGCAGATGTCTTTCCCATCACCTGCTCAGAGCTGGGAAGTAATTCATTTTAAAGAACTAATTACTTGTAATAATTCCTTCTCCCAATAACTGAGATATAACATGTTGTTAACTGTCCTCAAGTCGACCTTGGCTCACGGTGACCCTATCGATGAGACATCTCCAAGACCCCCTATCCTTAATCACTCTGCTCAGATCCTGCAGGCCCAGGGCCATTGCCTCTCTGATTGAGTCCAACCATCTGGCATGTGGTCTTCCTTTCTTTCTACTGTCTTCTACCTTTCCTAGCATTATTGTCTTTTCTAATGATTCTTGCCTCCTCATGATGTGGCCAAAACAGGACAGCCATAATTTAGTCATCGTGACTTCCAGGGAGAATTTTGGCTTGATCTGTTCTAGAACCCATCTGCTTTTCTTCTTGACCATCCATGATATCCTCAGCACTCTTCTCTAGCACCACATCTCAAATGAGTTGAGTTTTCAAATGAATTTTCCTCCTATCTATCTTCTTCAGTGTCCATCTTTCACATCCATGCATGGGGATGGGGAATACAATAGCTTGGACAATTCAAACTTTAGAGCTCAGTTGTATATCTTTGCATTTTAGTGTCCCATCTAGTTCTTTCATAGTTGCTCTTCCTAGTCTAAACCTAGTCTTCTTCTGATTTCTTGACTGAAGTCTCTGTTCTGTTCAATATTTTATTCACGGTATAGGAACTCTTTGGATATTTCAATTTTCCTGTTGACTTAAGATGAATTCTTGTACACAGAGAGTGATAGACCTCAGCCTGAGGACCAGGGATAGTTTGGGGATTCTGCTAGTCTACCGACCACCCTGTTGTCTAGTAGACTCCCTAACCGAGCTGACACAGCTGTCTCCGAGCTGTTGCTGGAGTCACCCAGACTTCTAGTTCTGGGGGACTTCAACATCCCGCTCGAGATCAGCTTAACAGGTGAGGCTCAGGAGTTCATGGAAACCATGACTAACATGGGCCTATCCCAATTGGTCATCGATGCGGTCTTTAGTTCAGAACAGGAATATCTGTGGGCAGAGGTGATTAAAACCACTGCCTTGTCATGGGCCAATCATTTCCTGGTCAAGGTGGAACTAAGAGCCTCTGTCCACCCACCCGCCCACCCCCCGGGGGTAGGGGACCCTCAAAGGCTAATGGATCCAATTGGTTTCCAGAGAGCCTTAGAGGGTTCAAAGGTTGGAAATGCCAGTGACCCTGTCGAAGTCCTAATTAATACTTGGAACACCGACATTACCAGGGCTATCGACACGATCGCTCCCAACCGTCCTTGCTGACCTGCTTCTAACCGTCAGCTGTGGTACATGGCTGAGCTTAGGAAAATGAAGTAAGTGGGACAACGACTAGAGCACGACTGGTGAAAAACTCAACTCTCATCTGATAAGACTCACCATTTCTTTGGTCCTATCCAGAGGCAATACATGCAGCGCAGATGCTTCTCCTCTGCACTATTGCGTCTTCAGAGTCCTGCCCAGCAGAGCTGTTCAGGGTGGTGAGGGAACTGACGCAGGCATCCCCTGCTCAGAACCCTTTACTTAACCCAACAACGGCCTGCTATGACGCGTTGAACAACTTATTTGCAGATAAAATCTCTCAGATAAGAGCCAACTTAGATGCCAGTATTGTAACAGAAATAATGGACGTCTGGGGAGGGATGCATTGAGGAGGTTCCTCATGGACATCATCAATGCATTCTTCAAGGAGGGATTTATTCCATCTTGTTTGAAGAAAGCGGCTGTTAGGCCGCTTCTGAAAAAACCCTCCCTGGACCCCCTGGACATGAACAACTACAGGCCAGTTTCTTTATTGCCATTTTTGAGCAAGGTTATCGAGAGGGCGGTTGCTCTTCAACTCCAAGCTGTCTTGGATGAAACCGATTATCTAGACCCATTTCAAATTGGCTTCAGGACAGGCTTTGGGGTTGAGACTGCCATGGTTGCCTTGAGCGACGATCTGCGTCTGAGCATCGACAGGGGTAGTGTGGCCCTGTTGGTGCTCTTAGACCTCGCAGCGGCTTTTGACACGATAGATCATGGCATCCTCTTAGGCTGCCTGACGGGATTAGGTATCGGGGGCACTACACTGCAGTGGTTCCGGTCCTTCCTCTCGGGCAGGTCCCAGAAGGTGCTGC